>OX422214.1:165468893-166150322 GCA_949130495.1 Sambucus nigra | reverse complement strand
CAACAGAAAAGAAAAAGATTGAAGGCATGAAGACTTCTCTTTTTACTCCAATAATTCTTACTGTTCTTATTTTCCTCCCAGTACTCATGTCTGCTAGGCATGTTGCACAGAAACACTCTCGTAAGACTCTCTCTCTCTCTCATTCTCTCTCATGTTGTTTGAAGTTCAATCTCACTTACTTTTCGATTTTCTTGGTTGTTGGATTTTAACACTCATATTTATATCAAGTGGAGTGTTTTTTCAACATTAGTTGAATCAAAATAATATTAGGATTAATTAAAGTATAGTCCCTAAAAAATATTTTCATTTATTGTATGATCTAACATATTTTCAAAAAATTAATATATTTTTGAAAATATTATTGGACTAATAATTAACTAAAATATAAATCATGATTTTTTTGTTGAATACCCCAATATTTCATCCTCGTTTTCCAATACTTACTTCATTTGGTCATAATCATGTAATTATGTACTACTACGATACAATAAATCTCTCTAGAAAATAATGAGTTCAACAATTGTACCAGTGACATATGATCACATAGTTAGAAAAATTTCATAAAAAAGTAAAATAATGCGACGCACGAGAAAGAAAGAGATCTACATAACCCAAAAGGTTGGTTGCGTGGTTGATCACTATGCACTATAGCGCTTGCAACCACAAGGTTATGAGTTCTATTTCTCCCGTCAACATAAACTTAGGCCATAGACGTCTGAGGTGCGCACAAGCTAATCCGGGATGGATCACCCACCCTCTATAAATAAGTAAATAAAGAGATGCATTTTTTAAAATTCTATGAGTAGGTGATACCAACTCATACATAAAATTGTTGTATTTAATAGTGTATCCTCACACTCTCTCTTTCTTCGTTTCCCCCTAATGTACACTTTCATGCATTGAATCGTCTCTCCGTGTTAAATTGTTCTTATCTTATTGAATCGCAAATCCAGAAAATATAGATTCGTGAGAACTTATGTGCCTCCATGACACAATAAATAATAGCTAATATGAAAATTAAATTACCCAATCATTCCTTTACAGTGACAAGTGAGCTTTCTGGCACTTCTAACTTATATATATATGTATGTATGTAAATGCAAAGGTGTAAATTAATAGCGCAAAGGTGTAAATTAATAGCTAGTTCTTCTGTTAAAATGCATGTTATGTTTCCAAAGCTTCTAAAACATATTGGCTGACAGATCATGGGCATCACCATCCAACACTTGCTGCTAAAAGAGAAAAGGGATTGGTGAAAACAGAGTGGGAGAAAAGGGTAATGAAGCAAAGAAGAGCTGATACATTTGAGTTAGCCGGGTCGACCTTACCGGATTGTTCGCATGCGTGTGGGTCATGCACGCCGTGTCGATTAGTGATGGTTAGCTTCGTTTGCGCGTCTATTGAAGAGGCCGAAACATGCCCCATTGCTTACAAGTGCATGTGTAAAAACAAGTCTTATCCTGTTCCATAATCAAAATTCACAAATTTAATTTTATGTTGTCGCAATCCATTCCATTGTATGTAGTAACATAACAAAGATGTTCTTCACCTTTCTTTCCATCTCGTTTTGTTTACATTTTATTTGTCATGTACACAATTCTACCCTCGTGTAATCAAAGAGTTTGTACCTAGAGCTTCTTGGTTTTCTTATAGTCACCAGCCTCAAGTTATATAAATATTATTCTTAACCACTCATTAAATTCATTAAATTGAATCATTATCTTTTAGAGTTGTTCTTTTAAACAAAGGCTCTTTATTCAAGACTGAGGTTCCATTCTAAATTATTTTTTTAAAATAAAGGTTCTTTATTCAAGACAAATAAATTATGACGCCATTGATTTATCTTTTCCGGTTCCATTCTAAATTATTTTTTTTAAATAAAGGTTCTTTATTCAAGACAAATAAATTATGACGCCATTGATTTACCTTTTCCGGTTCCATTCTAAATTATTTTTTTATCCTTCAGCAGACTAAGATGCTCGCCACTTATTGAAAGATTAACACATAATTATATATGCCTTGTAAAAATTTAGAAAAATATACGTGACAACATGAGCACTAACATATATATATATATATATATATACAGTCGACGGGTCTATATAACGGGTCTAAACGACGGGTTTCGCTACCGTCCAAAACGTCTGGGACCGCTTATACCTTTTGTCTCGTTCTAAGATTTTTATAATAGAAATTTCTACCCCAATGATTTCTATAGTCTTTTAAACTTATTTTAAAGCTTAATTAATCTGGGAGTCTAATTGTAGAAGTTTCAGGGTTATTGCTACTTCTCAGGCTTCTTCCGTCACTATCGTACTGGAGTTTTGAATAACGAGGATTATCTATATAAATAGTTTCTTCAGGGAGTCTAGAAATTGAAAGAGGTTTTGATGGAAAATATTCTAGTCTTAAATACCTTATATAGTACCGTGAGTTTATCTGTCTAGTTTCTTTATATATTTGATTAATAATATCAATTATATCGTTATCTATAAATTCGTCTAAATTATTATCACCATAAGATGACAAAAATCTACGGTATGTTCTAGGGGTAGCTGTTTTTACGTTTTTAAGAAGAGGGCGGATTCCTCCAGCTCTAATTAAAATAGCCTTTGTTTCAGCTATCCTTTTTCGTCTAATAAATTTTAATACGTCTATACTGTCTTCAAGTATCCTAGTGTATTCTTGATATTTTTCAGGTCTTGACAGTTCTTCTGCAAAATCTTCAGTTCTTAATTTTTGTCTAAAGAGATCACGGATCCCTGTTCTAATTATTTCTATTTTAGGTACTTCTCTTCCTAACCATTCAATGATCTGATATATATATTTGAAACTACCACCTGCGTATATTAAAGCAGATTCTATAAGTTCTTTATCTTTAGAGTCTGTTAGAGTCCAATCTTGGATCTCTCTTGTTAAGTCTGGATTTGTTTGGTTAACAAATGCTAAAAAGTCTTCAGTAATTGGTAGGCTCATATAAATTTCTTTTTAAACAATAATATGTAAAATAGTTAAGGGTTTGGTTCGAGTTATACATTTTTTCTGGTCAGCAATATCTTTATCTTCTTCCCTTCGCCTCTTAGCCTTGTTACTATTCTTCTCCGATCTCGGCCTCCTGCAACTCTCTTTTTATGTGTCGCACCTCAATCCACTATTTTGGCATTGAACCCGTGTCCTTCCTGTACGCCTTCACGCCTAAAGCCCACCTGGCTAACGGCTCACGGCCAATCGATACCTGACGGCGGTTCACCAGTATAACACCTTGTGTGCTACACCAGAGGTTCCATGCAATAGTCCTCTATGAACAGAAAGTTGGAAATAATTTGGAAAATAATAACAACTTAGCATAAGAGATTTCTGGAAAAGAAAATACTTTTATTGCATTTCATAGGTAAATACAACTCTCCCCTTCTCCCCTAACTATGAGAGGTTTACTCACTCATATACATATTACTCATTACAAGCACACTCTATCTCTCTAATACTGGAAGTCTAGCAACTGATCACTCTCTAACTACTAATCTCTAAAACTCAAATGGACGCTCCCTTTTATAGTACAAGGGCACTACAAATGACTGGTAACCGGCTACCAAAAGAAATCCGGTGGAAGAATATAAATTATTAAAGAAACTTTGTCTTTAGAATCTTATCAATTGGGTCTATAGGCTTGATAATTGGGGAACTTTTTTCTTTTTGAAAAGAAAGGCCAGCTTATGGGGCGTGTCAAGTCTTCATCATGAGTCTTATCGTCTTGTAATAATGTAAGAGCATTAAACAATGTCTTAGTCTTTTTTATCAGTCTGGTGGCCCATGTAGGGAAGGCATCCTTTTGCTTTATGGAAATCAGAGTCTAAGCAAATGAGTCTTCCATCCTCAATAATTCTTCCAATACTGAGGGGCCCTTTGTTGTATCTGTGTCTACTTCTTATTTGTCTTGGTTTGGTAGGGCATTGTTGAAAATTTCATTAATGAGGCCTACAGTTCTAAGGTGAGCTGACAAAGCTATCTCTACCATTTCCTTGGATTTTTTCTTGAGCCTTCCGTTGAATGGCTCATCAGCTTGAATTATCAGGTCTTCTTTGTGGTAGGCAGTGTACCACCTGTCATCTCCTGTCAATAACTCCATGATTTCAATTGCCTCCATGGCGTGAGCGATCTGGAGCTTGGACTTATCAACAATTAAATCTTTAGTCTCGTCTTCTGATAAAATTTCAACGTCTTCGAATAAATAATTGGAAAATCTAATAAGTCTAAATCCTTCAACGCTCATTCCTCTACATGAACTTGGAGCAATCTGATAGATTCTAGCAAATAGAGGAAGGAAGTCTTCTACCTTCTTAACATACTCATGGACTATTTTTTCAAGAGCAACAGAGTCTTCAATATCTTTTATCTGAACGGGTCCAATGAACCCGTGGTCTGCAAGAGTTATATGAGCCATGTCTGATTTTTCAAAAAGATATATTTTTGGAACGTCTTTGAAGAAACCTTTGATCATTAAGGCATCTCCATTTATTTCTGATAATAACATATTAAAATGATCAATAATGTTATTAGTTTCTTTTTGAAAGTCTTCTGCTAATAGGAGATTATTATGACCAAATGGTATAACAATCTTAGTCTTAAAAGTCTTTTTTTGATAACAGAAATCAGTAGGTCTAGTTTTGGAGGATTCTCCAAGAGTTTGAGCATAAGTCTGAGTCTAAGGTTGAGACACAGCAGTACCACTGAGTTGGGTAACTGCAAGTCTTTGAGTTCTCATGAATCTGGCAATGGCTACCAAATTTTTCTTGAACTCTATCCATAGTTTATTCTTCACGTTCCACTATATAGCATCTATAAGAGTATTTTCATCATCTAAAAATTCTCATCTAAATTTGATCAAGTCTAGGTATCTTTGATCGGGTCCATATTGGGGAAAATACATATTCCCAATGAGTCTATTTTGAGCAATAATCTCTTGTCTAGATTTTCCTGGAGGAACCAAGATATCATCAAAGTTCTCTAGGATTGGTCTTTCTTGAGAGTCTTGAATATGAGTCTATCTTTGCGTTGCACCAGCATTTGGTCTTACGCGTCTAAGATAGTCTGCAACGTTTTTTTTGTTCAGTCTATTTGTTCCAGAGGAACTCATGTCGTCTAAGTCTTCTGTTTTCAACATAAAACATGAAATCATATTAGTGTTAGCAAGCATTGGATCTCTTGATATAATGTCTGGAATGGTTTTTTTACTTCCCTTAATATGTATAATAGAGAAGTCATAACTATTAAGCAATTGTTTCCATCTAATTAGTCTTTTAGTCCTTGATTTGGATAAGCCTAAATCTCTGAATTTTACTGCATAAGAAGAGTCAGTATAAATAGTAAAATCTTTATGTCTAAGAAACAGAATATATTTTTTCTATTGCCCTTACTATGGCTAAAACTTCTTTTTCATGCGCAGTGTATCTTGTTTCTGAATCTGTAAAGGTTCCAGAACTATGTCTATAAGGTTTCTTCTTTTTTGTCTGATGATCAATGACAAAGTATACTACTCCCCATTATTTATCAGAGGCATTTGTTTCTAGTATAAACTGGTCTTCTGCATTAGGCAGTTCAAGTAAAGGAATATTCTTGATTGCATCTTTAATTTGTTTTATTACTTCAAAATCATCTTTAGTCCAATAAAAGGGATTGGTTTTGTCTGTTCCTTTTAATTTGGCTGTTAAGCTTTGTCTTTTTGAAGCAATGTCTTTAATAAAGTTTGCAGCACAATTAAGCAATCCTAAGAATGATTGTAATTGTTTTCTATCTTTAAGTTAGTCTGGAAACTCAAGAATCTTTTTAGTTATGTATTCTGCCAAGGATAATTTTTCTTTATTAATATGCATTCCCACAAAGTTTATTTCAGTCTGAAATAATTGCATTTTTCTTTCGAAAATAATAATACCATGCATGTCTAATTCTAAGATAATATTTTAAAGATGGTATACATGCTCTATCTCAGTCTTACCGGCTACAAGAATATCATCTATGTAAACAAGATAAAATTCTGAATAAGTTCTAAATATATTATCTATTCTTCTTTGAAATACTTGAGGAGCGTTCAAGTATCCAAATGGCATTACTAGCCATTCGTATTTTCCCTGGGGCACACTAAAGGTTGTCAAAGTAATACTATCTGGATGCATCTTAATTTTTCAGAAGCCTGATTTGCAATCAAACTTACTGAATATAATTATATCTTCAATTAAATTAATCAGATTATTCTTGTCTGGTATCTTATAAGAATCAAATTCATAATTCTTATTTAATTGTCTATAATCTATAACCATTCGTCTTTTTCCTCTTTTATGTTCAGATTCATTTTGAACATAGAAGGCTAGGATATTATGTATGCTTTTACTTTCTCTAATAATGCCTATCTTAAGCATTTCGTCTATGTCTTTTTTAAACTATTCCCTATCTTCTTGTGAATATCCTTTCTTATAGGTTCCACCATTAATAGTGGCGTCTGGCTTAATAAGCATAATTTCACAATAGCTTTGGTCTTTATCCCACTTAGCGATGGAATTTTCTCCTAAAGTAGGATCTTTTAGTTGCCTAATCTTTTCCTTTTCTACTTCTATATCCATTTTCTTCTGTTTGGATATAGCTTGAACCTGTAATAAGATATGATGGGTTTGTTCTAAAATGTCTTGTTGTATAAGTGATATTTGCTTATAACACTTTTGGTCTGGACACTTACATTCTTTTTGTAAGGGCTTAGTAATTTCTAAGGCTTCTTGTTGGGTTGTAGGTCTAAGTCCACCATGCTCAGCTGAAGAACTATGATGTTTTATGGGTCTATAATTGGGTTTGACCTGCATAAGGTCAAATGTAGTCTTGTGATCTATTAGAGGGACTTTAATATTAAATTCCTTAGTATCACTAATTAATATTTTATCATTATACTAAGTATAAGGATGGTATTTACTAATAAAGTCTTGTCCTAAAATAATATTTTCTGTGAAATTAAGACGAGGATCCATTATCCAAAACCGATGATTAACAGTTTTGTTGGTATGATTTCCTAATTTAAAATAAATAGGAATAGTCTGGAAATATATGGTAAATGGATCTCCATTAGCCACTTTACCATAAATTTCTTGAGTAATTTCTAAAAAATAGTCTTCAGGGAAGGCATTAGCCTTACAAATACTCTGAGAGCATCCTGTATCTATAAAAACTGAAAGTCTTTTAGGATAGTCTTTGTGTTGAACAAATAATTCTACAAAACAAGCATGTGGTTTAGTAGAAATTCCTAAATTGTTCTTTTCTAAAATATATATTCCTTTTTGAGGTTTATCAATAAACTCTAAGGGTATTTGGTCTTCTGAACTATTATCATAATGGTATTCTTCTAAATCATAAGAAATCCCCTTTCCTTTGAAGTCTTCATTTTCTTGTAATCTTTTGACTATATTTCTATCAATGTCTTGATAATATATTTTAATATCTAAGTCTATTTGAGCATCATACTGGCTAGTATAAATTGCTCTAAATCCAGTTCTCCAACAGTCTTCATGGTAATGTAATTGACAAATAACACAAACCATAAATAATTTTGTTTGTATAATCTCAAAGCATTCTATGCATCTAAAATTTTTCTTGCTACATTTCATTTAAAATGTACAATAATTTCTTTCATCAAAGTAGAATCTAGGTATATAGGTTAGTAACTCAGGATTATTAACTGTCCATCTTTTCTTTAAAAGGGGGCTTAATATACACTTATACAAAGCTTCTTCAAAGTCTATATATTCATTATCTAAATTGTCTTTATTAGTTTGCATCATATACAAGTCTAGAGTATCCTGAGAGTCTTCATACTCATCAGTATCACTATAGTCTTCTGAATCACTGTCTGTATATGCACTATAAATACTAGAATTATCATCATCTTCTATATATGATATTTCTATAGCATATAGGATGTCTAACTCTTCTTGATCTGCATAGTCTAATATTGTATTAATGATCTTAATACCTTCTTTATCTTTCTTATTAGGGCAATCTTTAGCAAAGTGTCCTTATTTTCTGCAAGTCTAACATTTTTTCATGGTAGTCCTAAATTGAGTTGTATCTTTGTATTTCCTATAATTAGGAACCTTTTTATATTTACTAGTATTCTTCTTAAAGTATTTTCTTTGGTTAAATCTATTCTTCTTAGTCTTAGGATTCTTTTCTCTAAAAGTAGTAGATTGTCTAAATTTATATTTCTTTGGAAATCCTAAAGGTTTAGTCTTAGACTTCCTATGTTTCCATTATAATTTCTTTTTGAATTTCTTAGGTTCATTACCGCATCCCCATTGGATTGGAGCGATGTCCCTTTCGTCTTTGATTGGAGGGATCTTCTTGAAAGTTTCTTCTATCAACTTTCCTTGAGTTATATCGCGTCTCTTGGATATGATATAGTCTTTGGCAAAATTGATTCTTTAACCAAGGGAGTTGTTCTTAATTCCAGCTACTCTTGGCCAATTCCTATATTCATTAATTAGGATTTGTCCTATGACTAGTATCTTCCTAAAGTATTCATCTTTTAATGTCTCTCCAAATTCTTTAATTGGTAATATAGCTGCTCATAATTATTGCTATATTAATTTATTTTATCTAATTTGAAAATGCTAAGAAGGGCTAACTTAGTTTTTGTTAGGTCTTGTTCATTGATTTGAGCTAGATGTCCAGCTTCAATGAATTTTGATGTGAACAATTGAATATATTCTTCAACTGATCTTTCTTCTAAGTTTTCTTTCATCTTTTCAACCTTTGTTAAGGAGTCTTCATCTGTAGCTTTTCTTAAACTATCTGAGTAATCTTTTGTAATATCTCTAATGGATTGCTCAGCGTACTGCTTACATGAACTTGCATCCCATTATTCATTAGATGCAAAACACATGTTCATCTGATTATGCCATTTATTTAAGGCCTTCTTCCTATCTTAAACATTGTCTAGGTTAAGGTATATACCTACTGGATTTATGGCTTGGCTTTCCATAGTCTTAACAGGAGTGAAACTCTTGTCACTAGTTGGAAAGTCTTTTATATAATCAGGTTTAGTCTTAACTACGATGCTTGAGTATATAGGAATATTTATTCCTATTGGTTTACTAAAAAGTCTAGGAGCATCTTCTAGCCTACTACTACTTCATATCTCTTGTTTACTAGGCTCTACTTGTGTAGCTGGCATTAGTCTTTGTTCTCCTTCTTCTATTAGTCTTAGGTTTCTAAGAAGTTCTTTTGTATTCTTAGATTCTTTTAATTTTAATATACGCTCTTGAGCTATCATATTAAATCTTTATCTTTCTTGAAATCTAACCGAATGAATTTTTTTAAGGTGAACTTTAAATGTCTTCATATCTAATTCTGAGGGTTCTTATCCAAAGTTTTGGATCCTAGCTTTTTCTTTAATTAATTCTTTTTGTTCAAATGATCTTCTAGGTCTAATTATCGGAGCTTATCTTAGTAAACTAGCACTAGTCTTACTACTACATTTTCCTTCTGAAGGATCATTGATTATGGCTTCTCCCATATTCCTAAATCTAATTTCTTCAGTCTGGATATTCTCATTGACAATCTTAGGAGGACCAAACTAGATGGTAACATTTTCAGTGATGTCGTCTTGATTAATAAACAAAGGTTTATTCTGTATAGTCTTAGTTTTTTAAAATTCTGGCAATCGCCAGAGGGTCTTAGCCTTTTATTTCATAGGTCCAGTATTCTTAATACTGTAAGTATGATTATAGTCTAAAATATTAGTTCTAATTATGATTTCTTCATTAAGTCTACCGCTAGGAATTCCTGATTGCATTCCTTCATAAGGAAATTGGGAGAACTTCACATAGCTTTGAAATTTCATATTTATATTAGCGTCTGGGATAATATAGTCTTCATAGCCACTAGCATATATGATTAACTTAAAATGTTTGGCTGTGTCTATGGTTACTGTGAATGCCGGAATGACATTAAAGTATCCTATATTGTCTGATATTTCTAAATGGGCTATCCCAATAAGGCTTTTCTCAAAATCTTTCCATCTTTTGTCTACTAAACAACATAGTATGTTGATATTATTCTAAGTTCTATGTAATCCTTGGATTCTTGCTTGAAAGAGTCCAAAGGATAGGAATTGGAACTTCCTATCAGTTTCTCTAGATCTAAGCCATTCTGAGTCAAACACTAGGAGCTCAGTATAGGATTTGTCTAACACATGATTTCTACAATGATAGGTCATGTTATAATTAGGAGTCTTAGGAGTGGCACCTTCTTTAAACAAGTCTATGTATCTAATGGTTGGAAGTTTTTCATTATGATGGAATCTTCAACAATCTTCCACTCAACTTTACCCCATTCTTTCTATTGGCGAGGATTGGTGAAATTTTTCTCTTTCCACTATGTCCTAACATTGGAGGATGATTCCTTAAGTCTTTGGAGCATATGATTACTCTGTCCAATACTTGAGATAGAGCTAACTATCTTACTAGCCTTATCTAATCCGACATTCATGACTCGTCTACCTATGGAATTTCTTTCTCTAATTTCTATAGGAGGGGGTTCTCTAAATTTACAGGTGGCAACCTGTTTTTGTTCAAGTCTTTTTTCAATTCTTTTTAAGAAGTCTGAATAATCTTTTTGTCTTTTTATCTGACCAAGGATTTCTTCTTTAAAATTCTTATTCTCTTCTCTTGTCTTCTCAGAAATTTCTTCACCATGTCTAGCTAGATAATTAACTAGGGATTTTGCAACATTTGTAATATAGACTTTTATTTTATTATCTTTTTATTGTTGTTGCATAGTTCTAACTTCTATAAATTCTACAGTCCTTTCAATTTTATCTATCCGAGTTAGAATAAAAGGAGAGTCTATTTATGCTTGGGAAGGTTTATTATTACGGCTTTAATTCCGTTTATAATTTCTTCATATTTTTCTTCTATTTGGGCCATGTCTAGTCTAAGTTCGTTAATAATACTATCCATTTTGGATAGGTAATGTCTTTACATATTATTAAGGTAATTTGCTAAATTTTGTTGGAATTTAACAAAGTCTGTATAGAAGGTGGTTAATCCTTCTGTCTTAGCCTTTAAATCTAAATGCAAGTCTTTAACAAACCTACTATTATAGCCTTGGGTAGCTGCTATGGATGTAGAAATTAAATTTAATCTTTCTAATATAAGTCTAGTTGCTTTAGCCGCATTGGAAATCTCATTTTCATTTATCTTATAATAAAATCTATCATCATTTATCTTTTCTAAAATTCTTTGATAAAAGTTTGATAAGGTCTGAATGGAGAGGTCTCTTGGTACTTCATTGTAACACCCCACGATTTTGGGACCGAGAAATTAAATTTTTAGGAGAAATAAAAATTTTAGGAGAAATAAAATTTATTTAAATTGGAGAATTTTAAAATTTGGAAATTGAGGTCCAAAAATTTAGGACGTTATAAAGTATTTCGGATGACGATTTCGAGGGCGCCATTGATTTCGAATGGGTCGATATAGTCAAAATGATTGTCATTGGGTTTTATTTCGGTTTCAAAATATTTTAAGTATGTTTGACTCGAATTGGAATAAACGAGTCATTTAAAATGTGTATTATCATTTAAAACTGGGATTTATGTCTTAAAGGTTTAAGAGGCTTAAGGATCAAGCCATTCTCATTTGTGAGAAAGAGAGAAAGAGAAAGGAAAAGAGAAAGAAGAAGAAAGGAAGAGAGAGAAGGGAGAAAGCTTGGAGATTCCGGCCAATGCGCGGTTCCGGGGATAATTCAACCTCTACAATTATCAGGCAAGTGTTTATTCTTGATAAATAATTCATTTGTGTATTTGATTTCATAATTTGTGGGTAAAAGAATTGGATTTTGGGTAAAATGGAAAAACCGAATTTTTGGGTAAAAATCTTGCATTTGAGGTTATAGAAATTGTTGGGTAGTTATATGATGAATTTTTGGGTTAGACATATATTTGGCATGAAGATTGATGGTTGGATGATGATATATGGGAGTTTTGGAAATCTTGGGTATAGAGAAAATTTCTCCATTTCGTGGCTTGCTGCACAAGACGAATCGATTCTCCCCTAGCGAATCAATTCGCTATGTTGCAGAGGCATCAGGTCTTTAAGGCCGAATCGATTCACCCATAGAGAATCGATTCGGTATGTAACAGACTTACAGGTCTAGCGGGCCGAATTATTTCGCTGGGGCCGAATCGATTCGCTGTTGGGGCCGAATCGATTCGAAAACAGGGCAGTTTTGAATAGTTTTTCTTAGGGAGAGTTTTAATCGTATTCTCTTAGGCTTATCGATTTGGAACATTATAATTTGATGAAAGGAATATGAGTTGAAGATTTCAAAGGTTTCTTATGTGATATGATGGTGGGGGAACATTAACCTATTTTGGGAGACAAATATATGTGCGTATTGGAGATTATTGTATTGGTGTAATGTGGGAATCTCATGAAGATCGAAAGTTCTATTTAGAGGTCATAGGCGAGCCTAGATATGACGTAAGGTTGAGGACCCCTTTGAAAGAGTTGTCAGAGTACGGCATGGGATTGTAGGCCAATATTTGTATCGAATCCTTGTAGTGATATGATTCTATTTAATATATGTTTTGGGACCAATGAGAGGTAGAGGTCGTGTATCCTTAGTAATGTTTAACTTAAGGAATGAGTTATAATGCCTTAAGATTAAGGGTTCATTAGAGCAATTAAACCATATGCGGAAAGTTTCAGAATAATTGGGTTATATTATCAACTAGAATAGGGTGTACTGTAAATCTAGTTGGATAGTTGTTATGTATCAGTGTGTGATTAACAATGGGGATTCCAATAAGTGATGGGATCATGAAATGAATTTAGAATTGAGTTGTGGTTTGAAGACTACTAGTTATGTGTATACCTATAGTTGGAATTATTACTAGATATATCGAAGTGTATTCGGATATAGATAGACTGTATAGTGATTGATATATATGTTACACTTAGGAGTTAGTAACCTCATTGTTATGTGTATCGGGAGACTATTCACATCATAAGGGGAATAAATAAATATGTGTCCAGTGAGGGAGTATATATAAGGGAGAATGCTTCGAGTAAGTATACATCGTAATAAGAGCAAGTATTACGAGAGTTGTATATATATTTCCAGTTTATGTTACTTGATGAATAATGATTGAAGATGGAGTACACTTTTATAGAGAGAGAGATTTATATATATGTTGAAATGGTTATGTGAATATGAAACAAATGTATATTTCTTGTGTGATGATTTATACATATGATGTGATTGATGGCACATATCTATATATTGTGAATGGTAAATATATATGTATATACACACCTCTCTAAATGCTATCATAGGGGAAGTTACGCGCATGAGGTGAAGTCCCGTGGCTAGTGAATGCAGGGTGAATATAGTCCTCGACCATAGAACCAGTTATTATATTGTGTGATTATTGTTCGTAGTGGGGCAATTCCGAGTGTGGTTATGACTCACTATCGAAGGTATATGGACTCTTCCCAACGTTATGCGATGTAGGATACCCAGGTTGTCTTGTGTGTGATAGGCCCTGGAAGATGATAGCTATTTAGGGGCGCGCACAGTGGGAAAACCCGAACGGGCGGTCTCAGAATCGTTATATGTGTGTAATATAACTATTCATATTAAAGTGGAATGTTGTTGATGGCAAGGTATACATTATGTGTGTTATGTATACATGGTCATGGAAATGAAAGATTGACTATATATATATATATATATATATATATATAGGTGAAGAGGATACGAAGTTTCTATGACGTACACCTTGGGTAATTTTGGTGTACGAGTTTATTTATGGTTAAAGGATCGTACTTAGAGACGTTTGCGATTATGTCGACCCAAGTATTTAGTGGAGATTCAATTTATGTTTTAGGTAGTACTCTATAATTAAGTAGTTGTAGTAGTAGGATTTGCGTGGATGACACAACGGATCCCTACGATCGACGTTGTCAAGGAGAAGTGTATCGGGGGGTTCCTTGTTTGGATTTCGCTTTGTGAGACACCCCACGCACGAAACGTAGTGCAATTTTGAGAGTCGAGAGTAGTTTTGTCTTTTATACTTGTATATATGTTGTTTAGAAAATAAACTCTCATATTAATGCTTAATGTTAATGTGTGATGTACTAAGATTGATAACTGGTTTAAGTTAATAATGTGGAACCACTAAAGCCTTATAAGGCATATATGTGTAAATGTATTTAAGTATGATTAGAATGGAAAGGATTTTTGGGTTATGTTGGGATGGACGGTCTTGCGGGTATCGGCGGTGCCTATTGTAAGGTAGGTTTTCCTCATGGGTGGGGTAACTTAATTAAGGTTCCAGGATGCGAATAGGTGCGCGCTATTAGATGAGAGGTGAGTTGGGGTTTCACGAGAGTGTGACTCTACTTCAGTTATGAAATAGTGCATTTATATTTATTATGCATGGTTAACTCACTTGCTAAACATTTTTACACCTAGGGCTCTGACCCATTTATATTTCTCTCCTGCTATATGTATATTTTACTACAGGTTTCCTACCGCATGGATGCCGGATGCTTTTCTATCCAGAGTCTTGGGAGCTGTAACAGGTGAGGACTGTTGCGGGATTTAGTTTGTTGTCGCTTCGTACTTCTTATAAATCTAGGTAGGATTCACATTGTATTTCAGGTTTATACCAAAGAGTCATTGGTAGATGTTTATACTTTTTATTTTGGTTGTTGTACTGTCTGTGACCCGACAGCTTATTCGGGTTTATTTAATTTTTGTGTACTCGTTTTCTTTTATTTCGAACATATTCTTTCTTCATGGTACTTGCATGTACTCTACTGTTTCCACCTGTTCAAATATTGTTGGTTAGTTATTTTTTGTATGCTTTATTTATTTTTAGCATCCACTTTTGTAGTTTCGGGTAATTGGCCTTATTTATTTTAGTATAGTCTGTTGATGCTGAGAATGAGCCATTTGAGATTCCTAATTTAATGTAGTATAGGGATGGCCACCCGTTATTACATTAAGAGGGTTATTACAGATGGTATCAGAGCATCAGGTTCTAGTGTCTTTAGGATCTGTGCGAGTTTTCTGCGTTCTTCCGTAAGCGTTTGTGATGTAGAGCCCTACTATTAGGATTATTGTGTTCCCTACGTTTATTTTCTTCTGTGAGGTGTACTCATTTGAACGACGTTCTGACACAATTGCTTTCGTCTCAGACGTCGCCAAGAATATGTTGTCCAGGAAGGGACAAGATGAGAGATGCAATACCCATAACATATTTTGGCTACGCTTTGACAGGAGGTATTTCCTTTCCGTGACTTAGGTAGAGATAAGGAAGAGATTTCTAGCGGTGACTTAAGGTGATCTAACGGTGGTCGAGTAAGAAGGAGAAGTAATCTGGAGACTTGGGTTCATTGAGTAGGTCTGAAGGGGTTGTCGGGGGTCGCAATAGCGCTTTATCCTTCGGGATGGTTAGGAAGGACTTTCGGGAGGATGTCTCTTTGAGGAGAATTACGCCTTAGAATGAAGGGCTTGTCCGGGAAGGAGCATAGGGACTCAGGAATGAAGTGAAACAATTGGATTATGAAAGTATAAGGTAAAATACTTCCCTTTGGGTTTAAGGTCACACTTTATGCAGTAATTGGAGCGTCGCGCATAAGGTATAATGAGTGGTCAGCTGCTACACCCCTAGGGTGTACAGAATTTCCTTCGAGGAAGAAGTGAGCAAGTGTGGCCTTTGTGCGGCATCTTTTGAGATATTAGACCATATCGTGATGAGAGAGTAAAGAGTTGCTCTATTGATTTTCAGGAGTGCAAATTGTTAAGATTATTGTTTTATACTTAAGCTAGGGCAGGAAATTTTAGTGTTCCAATGAGGAAAGAACTTATCTTGTGGAAATGTGTTGATATGATTTAAGGGATTTGTATAACTAAGAGGTTCAGAGTTTAGAGGATTTATTGTTGGGCTGAGATTTAGCTCATGGTTATGCTAGTTATGAGAACTAGGTATTAGTGAGGATATTGTATTTGTTGGGGCCTTATGTCTTGTACATACGGTGTTTGAATGGTGTGCTGAAATGTATGAAATTACTTTATATTGTATGGTTATATGGGCCTTCGAACAATAATTATGACTTGAAAATCTTGTATAAAATCTTAATCCTGGTTCAACTAATCTCAATCCCCGACATGGCTACACAGTAGTGTATTGGGAGGGTTCCTTGTTTGGATTTCGCTTGCGAGACCTCCCCGGCATGAAGGTAGCTTATGTCAGGAATTGAGAAGAGTTCAACCATTGGGAATTTCAAACTTTTATATATATACCTAGTACTCTATTATGGATTATTTTATTGGAGAGTATATTACGATTTGAGGCTAGTGAAGCCGGGTTATTGTCTCACGAGTTGAGCTCGGGTATAGGGCGTATAGGCGCCCTGGTTAGTTAGTATGACTTTAAGGTTATATGGTTCGAGTTGAGAAGTGGGAGAGATATATATAGTGATGTGGAGGATAGATGTAAGGACTAGATGAGATTCGAAGTCCTAGGCATAACCTAAATTTCGGGGACGAAATTCTTGTAAGGGGGAAGATTTATAACACCCCACGATTTTAGGACCGAGAAATTAAATTTTTGGGAGAAATAAAATTTATTTAAATTGGAGAATTTTAAAATTTGGAAATTGATGTCCAAAAATTTAGGACGTTATAGAGTACTTCGGGTGACGATTCTGAGTGCGCCATTGATTTCAGATGGGTCGAGATAGTTAAAATGACTGTCATTGGGTTTTGTTTCGGTTTCAAAATATTTTAAGTATGTTTGACTCGAATTGGAGTAAACGAGTCATTTAAAATGTGTATTATCATTTAAAATTGGGATTTATGTTTCAAAGGTTTAAGAGGCTTATGGATCAAGCCATTCTCATTTGCAAAGAGAGAAAGAGAAAGGAAAAGAGAAACAAGAAGAAAGGAAGAGAGAGAAGGGATAAAGCTTGGAGATTCCGGCCAATGCGCGGTTCCGGAGATGATTAAACCTCTACAATTCTCAGGCAAGTGTTTAATCTTGCTAAATAATTCATTTGTGTATTTGATTTCATAATTTTTGGGTAAAAGAATTGGATTTTGGGTTAAATGGCAAAACCTAATTTTTGGGTAAAAATCTTGCATTTGAGGTTATAGAAATTATTGGGTAGTTATATGATGAATTATAGGGTTAGACATATGTTTGGTATGAAGATTGATGGTTGGGTGATGATATATGGGAGTTTTGGAAATCTTGGGTATAGAGAAAATTTCTCCATTTCGTGGCTTGCTACACAAGCCGAATCGATTCGCCCCTAGCGAATCGATTCGCTATGTTGTAGAGGCATCAGGTCTTTAGGGCCAAATCGATTCGCCCCTAGCGAATCGATTCGGTATGTAGAAGACTTACAGGTCTAGTGGGCCGAATCGTTTTGAGGTTGGGGCCGAATCGATTCGAAAATAGGGTACTTTTGAATAGTTTGTCTTAGGGAGAGTTTTACTCCTATTCTCTTTGGCTTATCGATTTGGAACATTATAATTTGATGAAAGGAATATGAGTTGAAGATTTCCAAGGTTTCTAATGTGATATGATGGTGGGGGCACATTAACCTATTTTGGGAGACGAATATATGTGCGTATTGGAGATTGTTGTATTGGTGTAATGTGGGAATCTTATGGAGAACGGGATTTCTATTTAGAGGTCATAGGCGAGCCTAGATATGACGTAAGGTTGAGGACCCCTTTGAAAGAGTTGTGAGAGTACGGAATGGGATTATAGGTGGATATTTTTATGGAATTCCTATAGTGATATGATTCTATTTAATATATGTTTTGGGACCAATGAGAGGTAGAGGTAGAGGCCATGTATCCTTAGTAATGTTTAACTTAAGGAATGAGTTATAATGCCTTAAGATTAAAGGTTCATGTGACAACCCGCGTTCCGAGATAAGGGGTGGCCAGCCCGATACTCAAACGTAACAGGAATCATAGATGGATATCATCCTCAGCATCAACAAAAATAAACTGAGTATACGGGAAAACCACCCAATAAATCAGAAAACGGGTTGCCAAAAAGTTTAGAAATTTAAAACCAGTTAAGAAAATTTAATTTAAACAACCCAATCTGATAAGCAAGTGGAATTCCACAAGAATATATATAATACATCTAACACAAGTATACACAAAAGTACCTAATAGGCTGTCGGTCCACAGCTACATAGAACACAGTACAATAGTTTAATATCTTACTTAATACATTCATTAAACAAGTACAAAAGTTTGGGCCACACGCCCGATGAAAAGACCCGATCATATGTAGAATACCAAAATGGAGGCGTCTAAAACAATGTCCTGTAATATCCACAAAATCTTACAGCCCGTAAAAAATAATTGGAATGGAAACATCAAAACGGGGGTCCTTGTGATGGAGCACCTGAGCGGATACAATCATATACACAACAAGGAAAATAAACCGGTCAGGGCCGGGTTCTATATGATCACCAGAAGAATAAAAAGCATGATAGAAATGAACAGTTATGCATGATATGACAAGGATGATAATATGGCATGTTATCTAGCATGTTAAGCCTACATTACAATTTAAGGCAATTTAACTATTTATGAAATGTAAATCATTTACACACAAAAAAATAATAAGTAACATTTTGAATTAAAAACCTTTTCTCATTCATCCCATTACCATTTTCTTCTTACATTCCTTAATAGGAATAAAACCATTTATTTGGTTAAATCAAGAAGATATAATTTCTCTTCCTTTATTAACTTCCATAGTTAATTATCTTTCCATTCCTTAATAGGAATACCATTAGTATCAAGTGCTCTTTATGGCACATAAATCTCAATCACATGCTCTTTATGGCATGTATCCATCAAGTCCCACTTGATGCAGAAAAGTTATATTCTTATACATATAACGATTCTAAGACCGCCCCTCCGAGTTTCCCCACTGGGCGCGCCCCTAAATGACCATCATCTTCCAGGGGCCTATCAAACAAGGCAGCCCGGGATCATAACGCAACGTCGGGAAGCGGCCATATGCCTGCGGGAGAGTCAGGACCACACCCGAAATCCCCTCACCAGCGCAGAAAACATATAATAAAAACCCGCATATGGCCTAGAACTATATCCACCCTGCATTCATTATCCAGGGGGCATCACCAAGTGTGCGAACTTCTCTTATGATGTCATTTAGAGAGGTGTGTTTAAGTAAATTAGCATTTACCATTTTAATTCTCATTTTCGTTTTCAATTACCATACCAAAATTCCATTTCCATTATCCATGTGTTTGGTTCTTTTTTTATTCGAACCTATCATCATTAAACAACTGGGTTCATTTTAGTTGAACTAATCATCTTTAACACAGTTTGGGTTCATTTTAGTTGAACCTATCATCTTTAAACAATTTGGGTTCATTTTATGCGAACCTATTCCCATCGAATATCGTCATTAATATTCCTCAAATTACAAGTCCCGGCTTAGTCTCCAAATAGACATTATGATCCTACAATTCCCAAAGTTCATAGGATTTCGATAAGACCCTAAGTCTCCAAGCATGGGCCTTTAACTCCCTAACTTCTAAAAATTTCAATAAAAGAAGTAATTCCTTAGCATTACTTTAAACCTTCCCGAAATAAACCCCAGATGACCCAATTCTTGACTAGGGTGGCGACCTAACTCAATTACTACTCTAGGACTCTAAGTTTACTTCATTCCAGAAGATTCCTAGTCCTAAGCCTAAAGAAAAAGATCAAAAATTTAACAAGAAAATAACTCAAAACTGCAGGAACAGAATCGATTCGCCTTGCCGAATCGATTCGCCTTGAAAGCGAATCGGTTCGGAAGACAAAACCAACATTCTGCATATACTGAATCGATTCGGCCTTAACCCGAATCGATTCGGGTACACAGACATGGGAAACTGCTTCTATGGGAATCGATTCGCCCAAGGGGCCGAATCGATTCGCCCCTGCGAAAATGGCAAGTTTGGCTATGGAGTTATAAACTCCAAATTTTCTCCCAAACCCAAAATCAACCAAACCAAGCTCATATAATGGAATTAAAACTCCATAAATACACCCAACTACCATCATTTGCAACATTTATCATCCAAATCAATTTCCAAGGGTTAATACCCAAAAATCCAACAAAACCCTAAAATGATTAAACACAACAAATTCATAACTATCACAACAAATTATTCTCCTTAAATCATATAATAGAAAGTAGATAACTTGTCTTGATCATGCAAATGCAGATTTGATTTGGTGTAGGTAATGATCCAAGCTTGAATCTCCAAATCTCTCTTTTTCTCCAAGCTCTCTCTTCTCTCTCTAGGGCTAACAATTTGTCTTAAGAGAAATGAGGGAGAATAATAAGGCTAGCAAGACTAAATCGAGACATGAGTCTAAAATGCCCAACTTTAATGACTAATGATGATGCTAGGATTTAGCACCACCAGATAAGTGATAGTGAGCTCAAACAGTAGAAGCCATGGCAGCCATAGAGATATATAAGTGTATAAATATGTAGAAGGGGATGAGTATAAGAGGAAATAAGACAATGATGTATAGTGGTTCAACCAATTTGGCCTACATCCACTGTTAGTGTGTGATCCACTAAGTATGGGCACTAATGGCCTTGGATACAATGCACATAAGCCTCTCTCTCTCTCTCTACTGTGTACAAGCAGAGTTTTAGCTAGGGTTACAGTCACTTGATCGATCCCCTGTAGGGTTGTAGGTGACAAGTATATATAGGTCTTGGGGGATGTAGTGTACCCCCCAAGTACGCATGGTGCATGTGAATCATGATCTAGCCAATCCCCTGTTGACACCTGTAGATGCCAAATGATGACATAATATTCCCTCACGTGAGGGTGTGATTTTGTTATAACGGTCTCCCCTGTGCCATGTGAGCCTCACGCGCACTGTTCCACGCGTCTCCCAAACCACGCGTTGTGATGATGTCACCCTCGGCCTATGGGCAGAGGCCGAGGGCAAAGTTCCTTCCAGTAGTGAGTCTGGCCCAATTATGGCCTCGTACTGTCGTACCCTCGGAGGTTCGTACAGAGCCTGATGAAGGGTCGGCCCCTCGGAGGGTCGTCCCCCCGAGGGGTCATCTGGAACCTGATGAAGGGTCGACCCCCTGAGGGGTCGTCTGGAGCCTGATGAAGGGTTGGCCCCCTGAGGGGTCGTCTGGAGCCTGGTGAAGGGTCGGCCCCTGAGGGGTCGTCCGTTTAGAGGTAACCTTCAGCCAGGCCAAGGATATAAACGGGTATATCAATCACCCCCCAGCCCTTAGCCATAGGTGCTATTGAGATGGCTGAGGGATAGTGTTGTAATTGAGATGCGTGTATGATCAGTTAGGTGAGTGACACCTAGGCAGATACTCATTGTTGTTCCAGTTTCCAAGGCATGGCGGCTGCACACTTTTCTTGGGGCTTTGTGCCCTAATGATGCCTTCCTCGTGGGTTGTGTCCTGCCTTGGTCAATGGGCCCACTCATTACTAAGGTATTTAAGATATTTTTGAACTCTCTCTCTCTTCTTCTTCTTCTTCTTCGGGCCCAAGCTTTCTCTTTCTAGCTTCCAGCCTTCTCTTCATTTCTGCAATCTCTACATTTCGAGTTTGGCAGCTTTGTTATTTCTTTCTCACGTAATCCTTCTGCCCCAGCGTCCTCTTTACTTTCATTATTTTTTTTTTTGCTTTTTGGTTTTAGGCCTGTAGGGCCGGATTTGGGTGGTTTCTTAACTTTTTCGGCGACTGGTTTTTGAGTGTTCTTGAGTGAAAACCATCAATTCCCTTTTTAATTCAAAAGTCTAATTCGGTCAACTGCAAATTTGTTTGTAGTTAAGTTCCCCAAATTCCTCCAAGTGTAGGGTCATCCCTTTTAACGCTTAGGAGGCTTTATAGTTTAGCATCTGAATTCCCATCCTTGAGAGAGAAGCTCTTTGCAGAGATCAGACGAATAGAGGAAGAGGAAGAGAGGAGACGAGGGGCCGACCCTAATTGGGTACGACCCATCTTTCCCATTCCTCTTGCCATAATAAAACCATTTGAACCGTCTGAGTCTTGTGGGTCATCCCATCGTCCAGCCGAGTGTCATTCAAGTGAGATGGACGAGAGAGCCTCCTCGCCAACTGGCGCTGGACCTTCCGGTAGGAGAGAGACATCTGACCTAAGCCCAGGCCAAGGGTATGGTCCCCTCCGAGGATGTCCCTGTGACAACCCTATCTCCCCATGCCTTTCAGATGGCCTTCCCCCAGGGGCCTCTGGAAGATGATGAGGCCGAGGGAGAGGGGACTGAGGACGAGGATGATGATACAGATGACCAGATTGATACCTCCCATGCCTCGTCCTATATCTCCTCTGTTAGGGATCGCGACCTATTGATATGGAGGCATGCCTATGGAGTGCCCCCCAGTGTAACTATGAGGGTTCCCTTTGAGTCTGAGAGGGTTTTTTATTGTGAAGAGGGAGAGGTTGCAGTTTATGAACAAATGTTCAAGGTTGGAGTCAGATTTCCTCTGCATCCTGCCATCGTAAATATCCTGTCTGCCCTTGGTGTTGCCCCCTCTCAACTTCCTCCCAACTCTTGGAGGATGATCCTGGGCTATATCTCCCTGTGGAAGAATGCTTTCACTGACGAGCCCTCGGCCGACCTATTCTTGGCCTGCTACAATATCACCTCCTCGTCCAAACAGCCTGGATACTATCATCTAGGGGCGAGGAGGCCTGAGAAGAAACCCCTCCACGTGGCGCAAACTTCCAACCACGATTGGAAAAAGAGATTCTTCTTTATCTCTGGGGAGTGGGAGTTCACCGCCGAGGCTCAACTTGTAGCCGATGGTCCGAGGGTCCCCAGAAGATGGTATAACCCTTCAATGAAAGCCAGGTCAGACCTTGGACTTAGTCTGGAGGAGAAGGACATCGTTGAGTATCTGAGGGGATGAGGGAGAGGTGGTGAGCTTCCAAAATTTGAAGATTTGATGACCCCCCGGTTCCTCAAAGAAGCTGGTCTGAGGGTCGTCCCTCTGACAGAACTATGTGATTTATACTGAACGTTCTCCATTCTTTACTTATTTTTTAAGTGTTTCCTCTTTATCTCTGCATTTTTCTGACGTGTCGTCCTCTTTCCAGGTCGTCCTGCAGGTACATCAGACTATCTTTGGGAAATGACTGCTCCCAGCTTATTATCAGGCTTGGCCAAGAAGAAAGGAAAGGAGCCTCAGCAGGCTCCAAGGAAGACGAAGGTCGCTGGGCCGACGGTTGTGGATCCGACCGCCGATAGCCACAAAATAAAGGAGCCTGAGGCCCCTGTTGACCCTCGGCCGGATTCTCGAACGAGGGCCAGGGTCGAGGAATCTGAGGGGACTGCCTCTTCATCCAGCATGGGGGCCTTCTGGTCTCAAAACTTGGCACATCTGAGGGCCGAGCCCTCATCACTCATTGCAAACTTGAGGGCAGCCAAGGCCTCAATGTTTTCTGCACCCTCGTCCGCTGATTATGAGTTCCTGTCCAAGATGCCTCCTGCCAAAGTGTACGACTATGGTCTGCACGCCCTTGCACAGGTATTGGTCTTGACCCACTCTTTAAATTTCATTCTTTCAATAACTGTTTCCTCGGCCTCTTGACATGTGTTTATTTTTCTTGTGCAGTCTGTGTGCGCTTTTACCTCGGCAACAAAATGGATGGCTGAAAATCAGGAGAAATTCCATGACGCTGAGAGGGCCACCCAACATGAGGCCGACCTACAGGCTGATTTAGATACTGCAAAGGCCGAGTTGGAAAGTACCAGGACTGAGCATGCAAGGATCCTGGACCAGCTGACGAGGCAGCATGATGAGGACATTAAGGCCAAGGACTTGCTTCTCAAGGAAAAGGACGAGGCCTTGACCAACATGGAGGCCAAGTACAAGACTGATCTTGAAGCAGCCACCAATAAAGCCGAGGCTGATGCTGTTGAGGCTTATAAAATTTCTAACGAGTTTCAAGGCTTCGGCCTTGAATATTTGGAGAGAGGAATCAGGACTGCCTGCCGGTGGGTCGTCCTCAGGTTTGGTGATGTCGTCTCCTCGGTCCGCCCTTCGATTGAAGCAGTCAGATTGGACGACCCTGTGATTGCCGAGGCTCTGACTTATGTAGAATCAAAAGTGCAGGTTGAGGGGGTCGGCACATCTGAGGATCAGCCGGTTATGGTCGTTGAGGAAACCCCTCTGGTGGATGTTGAGGCTCTGCCCTCCGATATTGTCCCATAGGGTGGCTGTCTGTAGCCCATACCCTCTTAGTGTATTTATCATTTTTGTGCTCTCTTTTGTAAAACACTTGATATTTCATCAATACTATCGTCTTCTTTAATGTCTTCCTTATTTGTCTTTTGTATGGTTTGCTTTGTCTTTGTTAATGCCACTAACCTCTCCCTCGTCTTTCTTGAGGGTGAACGAGGGGTCATCCCCTGCGTTGGCCCTCATTATAGCCGAGGAGTCAATTACCAAACTTATGGTTTTAATAAAGTTTTCCCTCGTCTTTGTTGAGGACGGTGGTGGGGTCGTCCCCTCCAATGGCCCTCATTATAGCCGAGGGATAAACTTGCCAATTTAATGGTTTTAATGTTCTCCCTCGTCTTTCTTGAGGACAGTGGTGGGGTCGTCCCCTCCACTGGCCCTCATTATAGCCGAGGGATCAAATTACCAAACTAATGGTTTTAATAAAGTTTTTCCTCGTCTTTCTTGAGGACGGTGGTGGGATCGTCCCCTCCACTGGCCCTTATTATAGCCGAGGGATCAACTTGCCAATTTAATGGTTTTAATGTTCTCCCTCGTCTTTCTTGAGGACAGTGGTGGGGTCGTCCCCTCCACTGGCCCTCATTATAGCCAAGGGATCAAATTACCAAACTAATGTTTTTTAATGAAGTTTTCTCTCGTCTTTCTTGAGGACAGTGGTGGGGTCGTCCCCTCCACTGGCCCTCATTATAGCCGAGGGATCAAATTACCAAACTAATGGTTTTTAATGAAGTTTTCCCTCGTCTTTCTTGAGGACAGTGGTGGGGTTGTCCCCTCCACTGGCCCTCATTATAGCCGAGGGATCAAATTACCAAACTAATGTTTTTTAATGAAGTTTTCCCTCGTCTTTCTTGAGGACAGTGGTGGGGTCATCCCCTCCACTGGCCCTCATTATAGCCGAGGGATCAACTTACCAAATTAATGGTTTTAATAAAATTTTCCCTCGTCTTTCTTGAGGACAATGGTGGGGTCGTCCCCTCCACTGGCCCTCATTCTAGCCGAGGGATCAACTCACCAAATTAATGGTTTTAATGTTCTCCCTCGTCTTTTTTGAGGACAGTGGTGGGGTCATCCCCTCCACTGACCCTCATTATAGCCGAGGGATCAAATTACCAAACTAATGGTTTTAATGTTCTCCCTCGTCTTTCTTGAGGACAGTGGTGGGGTCGTCCCCTCCACTGACCCTCATTATAGCCGAGGGATCAAATTACCAAACTAATGGTTTTAATGTTCTCCCTCGTCTTTCTTGAGGATAGTGGTGGGGTCGTCCTCTCCACTGGCCCTCATTATAGCCGAGGGTGGTTCTCTGTAGATGCTTCGATGCGTACTAGAACTGATAACCACAGGATGAGGGGAAACACTGATATTTCTCATTAATTTTCAAAGTGTTCTGTTAGAGCAACTCTTATTACAATTATGGTCTATCAAGACCTTACAACACTACTGATAGTATTTCTTCAAATGATCTGCATTCCAGGGGTTGGAAAAAGGTTCCCCTTCTAGGTTTTCTAGTCTATAGGTCCCAGGGACGACTTCATCGATGACCCTATATGGGCCATGCCAATTAGGATGGAGCTTGTTGGGCTTTTGCCAAGTCTTCTTGAGGACCAAGTCCCCTACTACGATGGGCCTCTGTTTCACCCTCTGATTGTAAAACCTTGCGGTCCTCTGCTGGTAGGCGGCCTGCCTTATCTCAGCGTCCTCCCTCCTTTCCTCAATCAGGTCTAAGTCGAGTCTCCTCTCTTCAGCGTTTTTCTGGGGGTCATACACTTGGACTCTATGCGTAGGAAACTCAATCTCGGTGGGGATGATGGCTTCTGAGCCATAAGCTAGCATGAATGGGGTCTCTCCGATAGAGGTCCTCACTGTCGTCCTGTATGCCCATAGCACGGCATATAACTCCTCGACTCATCTTCCTTTTGCCTCCTCAAGCCTCTTCTTGATTCCATCTAGGATTGTCCTGTTTGTAACTTCTGTTTGCCCATTGGCCTGAGGTCGGCCTGGGGTGGAGAAAAATTGTTTTATACTCACCCTTTCACAGTACTTTTGTAGAGAGGTATTCTTGAACTGAGTCCCGTTATCCGAGATGAGGGTGTTGGGGAGTCCATATCTGCATATAATATTTTTCCATATGAACTGGAAGGTCTTCTGCTCTGTGATCGTCACCATCGGCTCCGCTTCCACCCATTTTGAAAAATAGTCAATGGCTACGATGAGAAATCGATAGTTATTGATGGCCCTAGGCAAGGGTCCTACTAGGTTAATTCCCCACACTACAAATGGCCATGGGGATATAATGGAAGTAAGAGGCTGATGGGGCTGGTGAGGAATGGTGGCAAATCTTTGACATTTGTCACACTTTTTTACATATACCACTGCGTCTTTCCCCAAGGTCGGCCACCAGTACCCCTGGGTGATCACCCTCTTCGCTAAGGATCTTCCCCCGATGTGGCTTGAGCATGATCCTTCGTGCACGTCTTGCAAAATGGAAGGGACTTCTGAGGGATGCACACAACTAAGTAAGGGGAGAAAAAACCCCTTTTTGTACAAAGTGTCTCCGATGACAGTGAATTTTACAACCCTGTACCTCAACTTATTCTTTTCTTGCCTTGCTTCTGGCATCTCACCCTCTTTAATGTATCTGATCAGAGGGTCCATCCACAAAGCTTCCTTAGAAACATTTAGGCAATTGCCAAGTGTTCCCTCAGCGTCTTAAATAGTTGGCCGAAGCAAAATTTCTACTGGGACCTTCCTCCTGATGTCTGTCCTTGTTTCCGAGGCCAACCTTGCAAGGGCGTCAACTCGAACATTATCGAGCCTGGGTATCCTCTTTAACTTCACTTCTCTGAAGCCCTTCAGTAACGACCTCACTTTATCAAGGTACCTAGCCATTCTATCATCCTTAGCCTCGTAGGCTCCTAGTATATGATTCACTACTAGCCTTGAATCACTGTGGACCAAAATCTGGTCTACACTAAGAGACTTGGCCAAGGAGAGGCCTGCTACCAAAGCCTCATATTCAGCCTCGTTGTTGGAGGCTTTGAAGTTGAACCTCAGGGCGTACTCAATATCTGTGCCGTCGGGTGCTGATACTATTAACCCAGCTCCGCTCCCGCTTTCGCAAGAGGACCCGTCGACGAAGAGACTCCACACGGTGCGTTCTTCTGAGAAACTTCCCTCGGAGAGGGATCCCTGTCTAAAGATGTATCTTCCCTCTTCGTTTTCAGCCGCTTTCCTTATAGCGGTGCTTGTCTCAGCCCCATCTGCGGGTGTGTCGGTGGGCATGTCTTGTTGTGTATATGTCTTCCCGAGGGTCTCACCCTCAGCTTCATCACCTTCCCAAGCAAACTCAGCCACGAAATCCGCCAGCGCTTGCCCCTTAATGGCCGTCCTAGGCTGATACACTATGTCAAACTCCCCCAGCTCTATAGCCCAGGCCATTAGCCTGCCTGATTTTTCTGGCTTGTGTAGGACCTGCCTGAGAGGAGAGTCGGTGAGGATGACCATTGTATGGGACTGGAAGTACGACTTCATCTTCCTTGAGGCATGGATCAAGGTGTAGGCTAACTTCTCCATCCTTGGGTATCTTTGCTCTGCCCCCTGGAGTGCCTTGCTGTTAAAATACACAGGCTTCTGTATCCCGTCTTCGTCTCTCACAAATGCTGCACTGATGGCCGACTCTGAGACGGAGAGGTACACATAAAGTCGTTCACCCTGCACGGGCCGTGATAGCAGCAAGGGAGACCCTAAGTATGACTTTAGGTCCCTGAAAGCCTCATCACACTCTTCGCTCCATTCGAAGGCCTTCCTAAGGATCTTGAAGAATGGAAAACACTTGTCTGTGGCCCTAGACACGAACCTGTTCAAGGCAGCAACTCTCCCTGAGAGTCTTTGAACGTCTTTAATGGACTTGGGAGTCTTCATCTCAACAAGGGCCTTTATCTTTTCAGGATTGGCCTCGATGCCTCTTTGGTTGACAATGAACCCCAAGAACTTCCCTTCTCCAATCCCGAAGACACACTTGGTTGGATTAAGCTTCATCTGGTATTTTTCCATCGTATTAAAGGTCCTCTCCAGGTCTGCCACATGATCCTCTGCCTTCAGACTCTTAGTCAGCATGTCATCTACGTAGACCTCAATAGACTTCCCAATTTGGTATTCAAACATTCTATTTACGAGGCGCTGGTACATTGCCCCCGCATTTTTTAGGCCAAAGGGCATGACCCTGTAACAGTATGTCCCCTTGTCAGTGATGAAGGTTGTCCTCTTCGAGTCTTCAGGGTTCATGAAGATCTGGTTATACCCTGAATAGGCATCCGTGAAGCTCATGAGCTCATGGCCTGCGGTAGCGTCTACCATCTGGTCAATGCGGGGGAGAGGGAAGCTGTCTTTGGGACAGTGCTTGTTGAGGTCTGTGAAGTCCACGCACATTCTCCACTTCCCGTTGGCCTTTGGGACAATGACTGCATTGGACAGCTATTCAGGGTAGATGACGTCTCTGATAAATTCAGCGTCTTCTAATTTTTTGACCTCGTCCGTGATGACCTCATACTTTTCTCTGGAGTAAATTCTCCTTTTCTGCTTTACCGGCTTCACTCCCTCTACCACATTGAGCTTGTGGCACATGATTTCAGGGTCAATCCCTGGCATATCTACATGACTCCATGCGAAGACGCTTCGCCTTCTCCTCAACAGTTTAACGAGGTCTTCCTTGATATTGGGCTTCAGAGACTTGCCGACTTGGACGGTTTTTTCCGGGTCATCCTCATCAAGTATGATGGATTCTACCTCTTCCGCGGCCTCTCCTTTATTTAGCTTCGTCTCGTCCCTGGGGTCTAGGGTATCAATATTGTAAGTGGTCATATCCCTCTTGTGTGTCTCCCTTTCTTCAGCGAAGTTGTAGTAACATTCTCGCGCTGTCGTCTGGTCTCCCTGAACTTCCCCTACCCCGTAAGGGGTAGGAAATTTGATCATCTGATGGACCGTAGACGGCACAGCTTCAAACCCCTTGAGGGCCACACGCCCCAGTATGATGTTGTAGGCCGAAAACACATGCTCATCCATCACAAAGAAACTGACCTTCTTGGTGAGCCATCTCGGCCACTCGTCCCCCATCCTCACATCAGCCTCATATACCCCAAGGGGATGAACCTTTTCCCCACTGAACCCAATCAATGGATGATGGTAGGGGACGAGTCTAGCACGGCTGTGGCCTAAGGCTTTGAAGTACGGCCAAAACATCACGTCTGCAGATGAGCCCCCATCTATTAAGATCCTCGGTACCTCGCATCCGTGCACCCTGGTAGTGATGACGAGAGGGTCATCATGTGGGGCTAAGAGGCCTTTGAAGTCCATTCCTGAAAATCCCACTATCAGTGTGTCCATATCAACCTTCTTCCTCTTTTCTGACTTGACCTCCAGGGAGGTTGCGTGTACCGTCTTCGTCACTGCCTTGGCCTCAGCCACATAGGCCTTCCTGTCGACGACCTCAGACCCTCCTCCTGCAAGACCCCCGGAGATCATTCCCACTGCGAGCGAGATCATATTAAGCCTCTTGATAGGGCCGTGGTCGTCTCTCGGCGGGAGGTCAGGGTCGTCCTCATCGTCAGAAGGCTCGTCCCCTTTTTTTTGAGGACCTTCTCTACATGCATCGCCTCGCTTCTTTCTAGGGTCGTCCCCTCGGCCCCTCTTGAAGGCGCCTTTGTCGACGTACTTTCTGAGCTTCCCTTCCTTCAGCATCTTCTCAATCTCATCTTTCAGAGCAAAGCATTTGTCCCTTACGTGGCCGTGGTCTTGGTGAAATTCACACCACAGGTTCTTATTCCTCTTACCGAGGGCTGCCCTCAGCTTCTCAGGCCACTTCAGGGACCGATCACTCTTTATCTCATTGAGAATTTGTTCACAGCTGACCGTTAGATGGGTGTAACCAGCGAACTTGTCATCCGTGGACCTCTTCTTCCCCTCTTTGTTCTTCTTAGGGTATTTGCCCCCACTAGCACCTCCTTTTTCGTCTTCATATTTTGTAGCCATCGCCTCTTCGACGTTCATCACCTTTACTGATGTCGACAGCAGTTCAGCCATCGTCCTTGGAGGGTCTTCAGCAAGCTTCCATAACAGCTTCCCCTTTTGGAGTCCTCCAATCAGGGCTGTCATAGCTATGCTCTCCTCATAGTCTTCCACCTCCAGCTTCTCCTTATTGAATCTGGCTATGTAGTCCCTCAGACTCTCACTCTTCCCCTGCTTAACATAGAGCAGGTGGGTGGTCTTCTTCTATGGCCTTACCCCAAAGCAAAAGTTATGGATGAACAGGTCTGCCAACTGCTTAAAGTTTTCAATGGAATTTTTTGGAAGAGACGTGTACCAGACATGTGCAGCCCCAATCAGGGTACCATAGAAGGCACGACACCTCATCTCATCTGAGATAGAGTATATGTCTGCTGCTGACTGATACATCTCCACGTGGTGGACAGGGTTGGTTCTCCCGTCATATCTTGGGGTGACCACAGGTGGCTTGAACTTTGATGGCATGGGGAAGTTAACTATCTTTTCCACAAAGGGTGAGCCTATGGTGTATCCCCTCTGAAGAGGGTCCCGGATCTTCAGTATATCACCGATATTATCCTCTAACCGCTGGATTGAGTCATTCCAGGGCCTCACAGGGTCGGCTTGGCCGATGTTATCCCCTGCCGCCTCTTTAAACTGGACGGGGGGTTCTGCCGCGGCGGGCCTGTGTCGACTGTTTACTTCCCTTTGGCCGTCATCTCGTCCTTGGGGTCGGCCATCTGCTGCCTCCCTCCTGGACCTTGCAGCACTTCTTGACCTGGACAATTGTTCCCGCAGGTCATTTACTGGGCCCAGCCTCTCAAAGGCTGACCCCCTGCTCAATCGATCAAAAGCAGAGCCTCTCGGGCGATCATCAGGGTTCGGTCTCCCGCACTTTCCTCTACTATCTTGGAGAGGTCATACAGTGTTGTTGGAGACCTCGTACGGTTCCCAGCATTCTATTGGGGCCTCCTCTCCCTCCAGCTCGTCATACCTGTCCCCAGGGCAAGGGTTTCCTTGCCTCCCCAGGCGTAGACGCCGGGGGTCAGCAACATACCTACGCCGCTGAGGGGGTGGCAGATCTTTACGTGGTGCCTGGGGTGGTCCCCTGGCCTCATGCTGTCCTGGAGCTACTGCCGAAGTAATCATCTCAGGTGATACCCCTGGTGCTCTTAGTATGTTCTAGCTTAGAGCTGTGAACTGCTCCTGCATCATCCGCTGGCTTACTGCCAGAGACTTTAAGGCTGCCGCCACATCAGCCATCTTAGACTGAGGCGGCGACTGACTGGAACTGGGCCTTCCCCCATCATCCGACGGGGGAAGTGGTGGTGGTGGCATTTCAGGTGCCATGTGTTTGAGCTATGAAAAGCTGAACTGAAGAAAAAATTGGTGAGCTTGAGGACCTTAGTGGGTCTCTTTCAATGGTGAAACATCTCCTCTCAGGGGGAGTGCTGGCTCACCACCAGAGTGCCCAGTGAGGTCAAGCTGTACAAAGGAAGAGATGTCTTCTCGTTCCCACAGGCGCCAAACTGATGATGCTAGGATTTAACACCACCGGATAAGTGATAGTGAGCTCAAACAGTAGCAACCATGGAAGCCATAGAGATATATAAGTGTATAAGTATGTAGAAGGGGATGAGTATAAGAGGAAATAAGACAATGATGTATAGTGGTTCAGCCAATTTGGCCTACATCCACTGTGAGTGTGTGATCCACTAAGTATGGGCACTAATGGCCTTGGATACAATGCACATAAGCCTCTCTCTCTCTCTACTGTGTGTACAAGCAGAGTTTTAGCTAGGGTTACAGTCAATTGATCGATCCCCATGTAGGGTTGTAGGTGACAAGTATATATAGGTCTTGGGGGGTGTAGTGTACCCCCTAAGTATGCATGGTGCATGTGAATCATGATCTAGCCAATCCCCTGTTGACACCTGTAGATGCCAAATGATGACATAATATTCCCTCACGTGAGGGTGTGATTTTGTTATAACGGTTTCCCCTGTGCCATGTGAGCCTCACGCGCACTGTTCCACGCGTCTCCCAAACCACGCGCTGTGATGATGTCACCCTCGGCCTATGGGCCGAGGCTGAGGGCAAAGTTCCTTCCAGTAGTGAGTCTGGCCCAATTCTGGCCTCGTACTATCGTACCCTCGGAGGGTCGTCCGGAGCCTGATGAAGGGTTTGTCCCTTGGAGGGTCGTCCCCCCGAGGGGTCGTCTGGAGCCTGATGAAGGGTCGGCCCCCCTGAGGGGTCGTCTGGAGCCTGGTGAAGGGTCGGCCCCCTGAGGGGTCGTCTGAAGCCTGATGAAGGGTCGACCCCCTGAGGGGTCGTCTGGAGCCTGGTGAAGGGTCGGCCCCTGAGGGGTCGTCCGTTTGGAGGTAACCTTCAGCCAGGCCGAGGATATAAACGGGTATATCAACTAATACGCGATAAAATGATACGCAACTACACATTTAAGCTATAACCAGTCAAAAGTGCCCGAAATACCAAAATGCAATATAGCACTTATTTTGACTGTCTCGCACCTACCGGGACTAACTACACCCTCCAAATTATCATTTGGAAATTTTATAACTCATTTTTAGTTCCGGTTTCTAATTAAACAAAATGTCATTTTAATTCTTATGACACAACAAGTCACCACATGGATATTTTTACCTACTCATCAGGTAATCATACAACATTTCAGTAAATATTAACCTTTTCCATATTAAATTAATATTTACTCAACATCCATCATTTTATAATTAATTAGTACACATAGTAAATAAATATAAAATAGGCTATCAAAAGTGAGGGTTGTTACATACTCCCCACCTTATGAGGGAATTTTTCCCCCAAAATTCAAGCATACATCGCAAGAAGAAATGCGGATACTTTTCCCGCATGTCATCCTCGAGATCCCCTGTCGATCCTTGACACTATGATGACTACATTACACCCTAACCAAGGTACTACCCGCGGTTTCAATCGCCACTCTCCACGCTCTAAAATAGAAATCGACTACATCTCATAAGAACCATCAAGTTGCATCTACTTCGAAAGAAATGTGCCTAAGGGCAGCATCACATCTCTTGTATTACTTTACAGAGGAGATATGGAACACGTCGTGAATTTGCTGCAATTGTTTCAGTAAAGTAAGTTAATAGGTTACCGGACCCACCTTAACATATATAGGAAAGGTCCAACGTAAAGCGGTGCAAGTTTTCCTTCTACTCAAAATGCTTAATGCCCTTCATAGGCGATACTCGCACCAACACTCGGTCCATCGACCTCCAAATCCACATGCCTTCTCCCCGCATCGACATAACTCTTTCGTCAATCTTTGTTATACGAATGCAATTCTGAATGAGTTCGATTTTCGAAGAAGTATCCCGGATCATTCCTGGTCCGAGAGACTTATTATCTCCCACCTCTAACCAACAAGCGGGAGATCCACAAGGCCTACCATACAAGGCTTTTTAAAGCGCCATAAGTCAAGTACACACATAAGGAGCATATCCTCCAACATGTGGTTTACCCTTTCGGTCTGGACATCCGTTTGAGGATGATAAGAAGTACTTAACCACAATTTGATTCCCATGCTTTGGAAACTTTCCAAAAGTAAGAAACGAAAATCTTGTTTCAGTCGAAAACTATAATCAAGGGCACCCCATGCAATCCAACTAACCCTTCATGCCCGGCCACCAATACTGGCGGCTCAAAACTTGACACATAAGTCCTTAGCCTGATGCACCGCAACCTTAGAACTGCGAGATTCCACCATTTCTGCCTTTCTTAAGTCCCTCTCATTCGGGACAAAATTCTCTTATGGAAACGCACCCCACCCTCAAAGTCAATAGAGCAGGGTATTGTTCCCTAAATCAACAGCTTGTGTATGTGGATTTAACCTCCCTTGTCTCTCCTACGACATCTTGCAACGAAATGTTGCTCGCATGCAAGACTAAATTTCTGCCCAGGAAGTAGGACTTCCCTTTCCTATACAGCGGTCACCCCCATGATGAATTTTTAATTCAAGCATGGGATAATACATCCCACAAGTTTAAACTTATGAGGCGCATAAATAATAAGTCGATGCTTCAGTATTATTACTTCCCATTCTGGCAGAGACTTGTTAACGGAATTCACCCTAGAGCTTACAATATGAGCTCAGGAGTGAGAATCAATTCACCCTTTTCTTTCCGAAAGCTAAGTTGCCAACGTAACATTCTAACTACGAGAGGCCTCATCTCCTTTGGCTTTATCTACCAAACCTCTCAAAATCTCCCACTTCTCATTACTAGGGAATCAATCCCTCTTAGAGTCAATAAACAACTTATTCGTGGTCAACTCCCGATAACCTTCCTAAACTAACGCCACATAAACTAAAGGCCTTATGTCCAAACAATCCTAAGGTCTACCTACCTATATCCTATCTAAGTCGTATACACATAATACTAAGTATATCCCTAGTGCCCAAGACCTTTCTCAACTCCCGACATTTTCTTGGTTTCGTGCGTGGGACGTCTCACCGAAGTGAAATCCAAACAAGGAACCCTCCCGTTACACTACTACCTCGCGTTGTCAGTCATCGAGATATACAGGTCTAAGACACATGTTCGGGACCGAAAAGATTCTACTTATATATATAACCACTTAAATAACTGAAGATTTAACAAATAAAACATTTACTTTCCATAAAGCCTTATAATTATATACCCCACAACATATATATACCTTTTCAAATAGCCTTCTTATCAAGGCATAACCCGAAGTCTTAATTCGACTTCGCATCCCAGTCTCCCTCGCATCATTCAGAGGAGAGAACTATATACAGTGCTTCTATTTCGCACTTTATTAGCCATTAATCACTCTTCTACGTGATTCTCGGCTAAACCTTTCCACCCATCTCTTAACCAACAAAAATAAAATAAAATAAATTGGAATTAACTAAAAGAAGAAAGAACAGCATCTCTCCACTTCCAACGTCATTGAGGTTCACGCGTGGAGCGTCCCGCAAAAGCGGAATCCAAACAAGGAACCCCTCCTATGCAATACTACTCAACTTTGTCGGTCGTGGAGATAAGGCATACCAATCACATCATACCCGACCATGTCAAGGATGAGTAAATCGACCTCAAAGCACAAAGTACCACAAGAAATCCCTATATGTTTACAAATAAGGAATTGAGCGAACCATCACTCGTAGAAAACTCAACGCTAGTAAAAATACTCTCAGCATATCTTATCAAATATGTAGTCTGAGAAGAGGTCATAAAACAAATGAGCGCGTAACACCCGCATCGAATAACACATAACTCAAGTACGTTCGAAATAAAAACTTACCCTTAATAATGGGCGGTGCTAACGAAGCTGGAGGAAGTATAGCCTACTGAATTTGATAAACTCTCCCAATCAATTGAGGACACTCCATATAAGTGACATGCCTCCCCACATAGGAAGCACCGTCCCTTCATATCCTCTCAACCTCAACCCCCGTTATTTCTAAACTGGGAAGTGCCTTGGCCCAGATGGCCTTTTCTTCCATGACCACCCCGACATATATATTGCAAAGCACCTTTACTGTACTTAATTTTATTGCCACTCGCAATAAACCCTCCGAAGCGTTGTCTCTTAGACGAATCTCCTTGCTGAGGGTCCCTCTCTTTCTTCTTACTACTAGAGGATCGGGATGAGGGAAATGCTCCTCCTCCAATCCCCTGTTCTCCAAGCTTTCCTGCTGGCTCCACTACGGTAGCTTTCTTGCTACTCTATGTATATAACCGATGCTCCTGACAATGGAGCAATGCTGCATTCATAATTCCACCAAAAGTTCGCAAAGCTTGATTCCCCAGTAATTTCTGCCAGATTCTCCAGCTTAGACCTCAAATAAACTTTGAGATCTTACTATCTTCTGGAGCCACTTCATCCGGGACAAAACTCGCCAACCGTGTAAAATCCTTTACATATTCCGCCACAAATCTCTCTCCTTGCACAACATCCTGGAACTTCTTTCTCATCTCCCTTTGAACTGTGGGAGGAACGTACTCATGATCGAACAAAGCCCAAAACTCTGTGATCATCATTGTGTCTCTCTGATCTAGTGTGGTTATTATCTCCCACCAGTATAACGCAGATCCGACTGGCTTAAAAGTGGCAAGGACTTGTTTCTCTCGTCGCTACATTCTATCATTTGAAGGTGGAATTGCCTGTCCTCTTTCCATTTATTGGCTTTGATAACATTCATGCCTCCCTCAAATTCCGAGGGATTGCCCTTTATAAAGGACTCCCAAACCCTTTTCCACAGAGAAGGTCCCATAGGAGCTTGAACATCATGAGTCCCTGGCAATTGTTGGACCACTGCGGTCATGGCGGTGTTAACCATTTGAGCCACAATGTTTACTACATCCGCAGCGTTAACGGTCCCTTGTGGCGGCGGTGGAGAATCAACCTCCTCTTCTACAACCCTATTACGTCTCGCTGGGCGACCTCTCTAGGAGACATTTGAGATGAAGAAATAATAGAGTTAAAATACTATTTGAAACTATCTATCTTGCAGAAGATCGCAAATATAGACAACTACACAGTTCAAACATTAGGCTCTATATCAAAGAACGCTACAGTAGAACGTGACGAATCCACATAGATCCTAAAGACTCTAAAACCTGATACTCTGATACCATCTGTGATAACCCGCGTTTCGAGATAAGGGGTGACCATCCCGATACTCAAACATAACAGGAATCATGGATGGATATCATCCTCAGCATCAACAAAAATAAATTGAGTATACGGGAAAACAACCCAACAAATCAGAAAATGGGTTGCCAAAAAATTTAGAAATTTAAAACCAGTCAAGAAAATTTAATTTAAATAACCCAATCTGATAAGAAAGTGGAATTCCACAAGAATATATATAACACATCTAACACGAATATACATAAAAGGACCGAATAGGCTGTCGGTCCACAGCTACATAGAACACAGTACAACAGTTTAATATCTTACTTATTACATTCATTAAACAAGTACAAAAGTTTGGGCCACACGCCCGATGAAAAGACCCGATCATATGTAGAATACCAAAATGGAGGCGTCTAAAACAATGTCCTGTAATATCCACAAAATCTTACAGCCCGTAAAAAATAATTGGAATGGAAACATCAAAACGGGCATCCTTGTGATGGAGCACCTGAGCGGATACAATCATATACACAACAAGGAAAATAAACCGGTCAGGGCCGGGTTCTATATGATCACCAGAAGAATAAAAAGCATGATAGAAATGAACAGTTATGCATGATATGACAAGGATGATAATATGGCATGTTATCTAGCATGTTAAGCCTACATTACAATTTAAGGCAATTTAACTATTTATGAAATGTAAATCATTTACACAAAAAAAATAATAATAAGTAACATTTTGAATTAAAAACCTTTTCTCATTCATCCCATTACCATTCTCTTCTTACATTCCTCAATAGGAATAAAACCATTTATTTGGTTAAATCAAGAAGATATAATTTCTCTTCCTTTATTAACTTCCATAGTTAATTATCTTTCCATTCCTTAATAGGAATACCATTAGTATCAAGTGCTCTTTATGGCACATAAATCTCAATCACATGCTCTTTATGGAACATATCCATGCTCTTTATGGCATATATCCATCAAGTCCCACTTGATGCAGAAAAGTTATATTCTTATACATATAACGATTCTAAGACCGCCCCTCCGAGTTTCCCCACTGGGAGCTCCCCTAAATGACCATCATCTTCCAGGGGCCTATCAAACAAGGCAGCATGGGATCATAACGCAACGTCAGGAAGCGTCCATATGCCTGCGGGAGAGTCAGGATCACACCCGAAATCCCCTCACCAGCGCAGAAAACATATAAAAAACCCGCATATGGCCTAGGACTTTATCCACCCTGCATTCATTAGCCAGTGGGCATCACCAAGCACGTGAACTTCTGTTATGATGTCATTTAGAGAGGTGTGTTTAAGTAAATTAGAATCTACCATTTTAAATCTCATTTTCATTTTCAATTACCATACCAAAATTCCATTTCCATTATCCATGTGTTTGGTTCTTTTTTTATTCGAACCTATCATCATTAAAAAACTGAATTCATTTTAGTTGAACCAATCATCTTTAACACAGTTTGGGTTCATTTTAGTTGAACCTATCATCTTTAAACAATTTGGGTTCATTTTATGCGAACCTATTCCCATCGAATATCGTCATTAATATTCCTCAAATTACAAGTCCCGGCTTAGTCTCCAAATAGACATTATGATCCTACAATTCCCAAAGTTCATAGGATTTCGATAAGCCCCTAAGTCTCCAAGCATGGGCCTTTAACTCCCTAACTTCTAAAAATTTCAATAAAAGAAGTAATGCCTTAGCATTACTTTAAACCTTCCCGGAATAAACCCCAGATGACCCAATTCTTATCTAGGGTGGAGACCAAACTCAATTACTACTCTAGGACTCTAAGTTTAATTCATTCCAGAAGATTCCTAGGTCCTAAGCCTAAAGAAAAAGATCAAAAATTTAACAAGAAAATAACTCAAAACTGCAGGAACCGAATCGATTCGCCCTAAGGGCCGAATCAATTCGCCCTGAAAGCGAATCGGTTCGGAAGACAAAACCAACATTATGCATATGTCGAATCGATTCGGACTTAACCCGAATCAATTCGGGTACACAGACCTGGGAAACTGCTTTTATGCGAATCGATTCGCCCAAGGGGCCGAATCGATTCGCCCCTACGAAAATGCCAAGTTTGGATATGGAGTTCTAAACTCCAAATTTTCTCCCAAACCCAAAACCAACCAAACCAAGCTCATATAATGGAACCAAAACTCCATAAATACAACGAACTACCATCATTTGCAACATTTATCATCCAAATCAATTTCCAAGGGTTAATACCCAAAAATCCAACAAAACCCTAAAATGATTAAACATAACAAATTCATAACTATCACAACTAATTATTCTCCTTAAATCATATAATAGCAAGTAGATAAGTTGCCTTGATCATGCAAATGCAGATTTGATTTGGTGTAGGCAATGATCGAAGCTTGAATCTCCAAATCTCTCTTTTTCTCCAAGCTCTCTCTTCTCTCTCTAGGGCTAACAATTTGTCTTAAGAGAAATGAGGGAGAATAATTAGGCTAGCAAGACTAAATCGGGCCATGAGTATAAAATGCCCAACTTTAATGACTAATACGCGATAAAATGATACGCAACCACACATTTAAGCTATAACCAGTCAAAAGTGCCTGAAATACCTAAATGCAATATAACACTTATTTGGACTGTCTGGCACCTACCGGGACTAACTACACCCTCCAAATTATCATTTGGAAATTTTATAACTCATTTTTAGTTTCGATTTCTCATTAAACCAAAATGTCATTTTAATTTTTATGACATAACAAGTCACCGCATGGATATTTTTACCTACTCATCAAGTAATCATACAACATTTCAGTATATATTAACCTTTTCCATATTAAATTAATATTTACTCAACATCCATCATTTTATAATTAATTACTACACATAGTAAATAAATATAAAATAGGCTCTCAAAAGTTAGGGTTGTTACAGTTCATTAGAGAAATTGAACCATATGCGAAAATTTTGAGAATAATTGGGTTATACTATCAACTAGAATAGGGTGTGATGTAAATCTAGTTGGGATAGTTTTTATGTATCAGTGTGTGATTAACAATGGGGATTCCAATAAGTGATGGAATCATGGAATGAATTTAGAATTGAGTTGTGGTTTGAAGACTATTACCTATAGTTGGAATTATTACTAGATATATCGAAGTGTATTCGGATATAGATGGAATGTATAGTGATTGATATATATGTTACACTTGGGAGTTAGTAACCTCATTGTTATGTATATCGGGAGACTATTCACATCATAAGGGGAATAATTAAATATGTGTCCAGTGAAGCACTATATATAAGGGAGAATGCTTCGAGTAAGTATACATCGTAATAAGAGTGAGTATTACGAGAGTTGTATATATATAGCCAGTTTATGTTACTTGATGAATAATGATTGAATGGAGTACGCTTTTATATATATAGAGATTTATATATATATGTTGAAATGGTTATGTGAATATGAAACAAATGTATATTTCTTGTGTGATGATTTATACATATGATGTGATTGATGGGACATATATATATATATATATATATATATTGTTAATGGTAAATATATATATATATGTATATACACACCTCTCTAAATGCTATCATAGGGGAAGTTACGCGCATGAGGTGAAGTCCCCTAGCTAGTGAATGCAGGGTGAATATAGTCCTCGGCCATAGGACCGGTTATTATATTCTGTGATTATTGTTCGCAGTGGGGTAATTTCGGGTGGGGTTATGACTAACCGTCGAAGGTATATGGTCGCTTCTCGACGTTATGCGATGTAGGATACCCAGGTTGTCTTGTGTGTGATAGGCCCTAGAAGATGATATCTGTTTAGGGGCGTGCACAGTGAGGAAACCCGGACGGGCGATCTTAGAATCGTTATATATGTGTAATTTAACTATTCATATTAAAGTGGAATGTTGTTGATGGCAAGGTATACATTATGTGTGTTATGTATACATGGTCATGGAAATGAATGATTGACTATATATATATATATATATATATATATATATATATATATATATATATATATATATATATATCCTATAGGTGAAGAGGATACGAAGTTTTTATGACGTACACCTTGGGTAATTTTGGTGTATGAGTTTATTTGTGGTTTAAGGATCGTACTTAAAGATGTTTACGATTATGTTGACCCAATGATTTAGTGGAGTTTCAATTTATGTTTTAGGTATTAATCTATAATTAAGTAGTTGTAGTAGTAGGATTTGCGTGGATGACACAACGGATCCCTACGATCGATGTCGTCAATGATTAGTGTATCGGGGGGCTTCCTTGTTTGGATTTCGCTTTGCGAGACACCCCACGCACGAAACGTAGTGCAATGTTGAGAGTAGAGAGAAGTTTTGTCTTTTATACTTGTATATATGTAGTTTAGAAAATAAACTCTCATATTAAAGCTTAATTTTAATGTGTGATGTACTAAGATTGATAATTGGTTTAAGTTAATAATGTGGAACCACTAAAGCCTTATAAGGCATATATGTGTAAATATATTTAAGTATGATTAGAATGGAAAGGATTCTTGGGTTATGTTTGGATATCCGGTCTTGCGGGTATCGTCCGTGCCTATTGTAAGGTAGGTTGTCCTCATGGGTGGGGTAACTTAATTAAGGTTCCAAGACGCGAATAGGTGCACGCTGTTAGATGAGAGGTGAGTTGGGGTTTCACGAGAGTGCAACTCCACTTTAATTCTGAAATAGTGGATTTATATTTATCATGCACGACTAAATCACTTGCTAAACATTTTTACACCTCGGGCTCTGTCCCGTTTATATTTCTCTCCTTCTATATGTGTATTTCACTACAGGTGTCCTTCCGCATGGATGCCGGATGCTTTTCTATCCAGAGTCTTGGGAGTCGTAACAGGTGCGGACTGTTGCGTGATTTAGTTTGTAGTCTCTTCCTACTTCTTGTAAATCTAGGTAGGATTCAAGTTGTATATCTGGTTTATACCCAAGAGTCATTGGTAGTTGTTTATACTTTTTATTTTGGTTGTTGTACTTTCTGTGACCCAACAACTTATTCGGGTTTATTTCCTTTTTGGTGTACTCATTTTATTTTATTTTGAGCATTTTCTTTCTTCATGGTACTATCATGTACTCTACTGTTTCCACATGTTCTATATTGTTGGTTAGTTATCTGTTGTATGTTTTATTTATTTTTAGCATCTGCTTTTGTAGTTTCAGGTAGTTGGCCTTATTTATTTTAGTATAGTCTGTTGATACTGAGAATGAGCCATTTGAGATTCTTGATTTAATGTAGTATAGGGTTGGCCACCCGTTATTATATTAAGCGGTTTGTTACACTCATTCCAGTCTGATCTAACTATCTCCATTAGGAATATAACTATCTAATCTAGGGATAAGCTTAGCTCGTTCTTCAGTAAGTTTAATTAACTCACTATCTTGATTTTTAGTTAAGGTTTTAATTTCTAAGATGTCTTTGTTAAAAACTTCTATATGATTAGTCTTAATATTTATTCCTTGTAAAACATGAAGAAGGTCTATTAGGATTTGGTTATCTATTTCTAGTAATCTTTTAGAGATGTTTTTATCTCTGTATCTAGGGTTTGAGTGTCTTTTATTAATTGTCTTAATATAAGGAGTATACACTTATTTTGGTCTATTATACTATTAATAGCACTAGCAGTAACTTGTCTACTGTCTGCATGTTTGGCTGGAATGTGTTCACTGTGTGAAGAACTGTCTATGTGAGAGGTTAAATAACCTATCGGGTCTAAATCAGTTATGGGTATAGGATGATAGTCTGGGTTGGATCTAAAAATAACTTGGTAAATGCGAGGGATAAATCCCAAGGGCATTAAAGTCTTTTTACTAAAAGTCTAAAGGAGCGTCTTATGGCTCTGATACCAGAATTTGGGTTTTGGTCGGAATTTGGTGATCTGATACCAATTTTGGGTCTAAATTATAAATCTTTTAAAGGTATGATCTTTAAAGGGTTTTGTATAAGATTAAAGGGGACCATAAGGGAGTATGATAATGTTGACTTTGGGACCACATGGGGACCACTTTTCGGGAAAAGGACAAAAGTCCGTTGAGAGGTCCGTTAAATGAGCCCGTTCTGGATCCAAATTATATATATATATATATATAAAGGAGGAGGGGGTTATGGTCTCACCCAACTAATGGGTGAGATTACATTTTAAGTTTGTCTCTGACGAACGACTGAGATTCATCTAAAATTGTTTGTCCAGAATTAACTCATTTCTAGTATAGCAATAGTGGATCCATTACATGTTCCTGAACATTTTTCATTTTAGGTATTGCTAGGGTGGCTCGAGTAGGTACATGGGTTGGTACTTACAGGGACGTAGCCATGAATTCTAGTTAATGGGGGCTAATTCAGCGGTGATTTCATGGGGTTCGAGGGCGGGAGCCCCCGAACCGAAATTTTTTGAGGTTATTTTTTAGAATTTGACAAAAATAACGTAATATATATTATCCAATGAAAGGAGAAATAAATTTTAAAATGAACATTTTGGCCCCAAATTTAAACCAACAATATCCTTAATTATCCCCTAAAATTAGCAACTAGCAACAACTTTAAAGAAACTCTAATAAACATTAACATGAATTAACTGTTAAAACACAAATTCAACTATAAAACTTTCAGCCCCAAAATTCAATCATAAAATTAAGCAACTTTATCCCTAAAATTCAACACTAAAATTTCCGCCCTAAAATTAAACCTCAAAATTTCAGCAATCAATATGCAATTAATACACCAATTAATAAGCAATAAATTTCAGCAATTAATAAATTTCAGGAATCATATAATAGCTGTTAAAATACAAAATTCAACCATAAAAAATTCAGCCCTAAAATTCAACAATTTTATCCCTAAAATTCAACCATAAATTTTAGCAATAATTTTCAACAATTTTATCCCTGAAATACACCAATTAATAAGCAATAAATTTCACCAATTTTGTCCCTAAAATACACCAATTAATAAATTTCAGCAATCATAGAATAATATTTATATATAGAAAATTAAATAATTGAGTTAAAATCTTACAAATGCCGCTACTCTTAAATTTCAGCAATCGTAGTCGCTACTTGTTTCTTGCTTCTTGCTTCATGCCGCTTCAACTTACAATGAGAAGAATGCTTACTAATTTAATAGAAATTAATGGAAGAATAAGGAGTGGGGAGAAGCTATTGAAAGAAGAAGAAAATGGAACTAGGAAGAAAAAGGGAAAGGCTGAAAATGGTGTGGGTTTTTGTCAAAGTGGGTGTTTTGTTTCAAATAGGGTTTTAAGTAGGTTTAAGGTATTTACAGTTTTTCCCTACTTTTCATAAAAAATCAATTTTTACCTACAAAAATAATTTTTTTTAAAACATAGGGACTTGAGCCCCCACCTGGATCCATCCCTGGGTACTTAGGTTATATCAAACACTTCTCTTCCATTTTCATTTCCCGAAGCAAGAGTTTGGAGAGACTTTTCTTCCATTTTCATACCGCACATCTTCCATTTTTATTTCACGCAACAATATTTTTTTCACATGTACGTTTTTTCTCAGCTTTTAACATTTCCTTTGTTTTTTGTCCTTCTTCTCAGTGTTATGCTGTTATGGGTTATGCGTCAAAATGTTAAGATGTAAAACCCAGTTCCTAAAACCCAGAGAGTTCCTAAAATATTCTCACATATGAAACTCGGTGCATTATCTATTATGGGTTAAGAGCTAAGGCAATTTTGACTGTTATGAGGTTCCTTCTTCCCACTGCTATGTTGCGTCAAAATATTAAGATGTAAAACCCAGTTCCTAAAACCCATTAAGGTTAAAATGTTAAGATCAAACATTTAAGAATACATTCATAAAACCCAGTAAATCTTCCCATGCATAAAATCCATTGCGTTAACTGTTATTTAGCTCTTAAATGCTACCAACTCTTAACATTTTATAAACATGCATTAACTTTGATATAAAGCCAAGATCCTAACTTTTTTATTCAAACTTTTTTTATTCGGTTTCTAACATTATTTGAGGATTGTAAAACCCAGTTCCTAACATTATATGAGGTCCGTAAAACCCAAGTTTCATCTGAACTGAACATCATTTGAGGACTTAAAACATGCGGTAAATGGTAGTGGAAAGTTTTGTGCTGGCGAATTTTGGTATGCAGATGACCAAAACAAAAACCCATCTCACTCTCTCACAACTCAGGTACTTCTTGGTGTATATAGGTTTGGGTTTTGGAGATACCCTATTATTTTACTTTTTGTATCTTTATTTATGGAGTTCTATGCGTATGGATTTGGTGTGTGTTGTGTATTTAGTTACAGATATGGAGCAAACAACCTTTGGACGTAGCAGTGCTTCATTAGAGTGGTTGTATGCAAGTCTCAATCTATTGCTATTTTACTTTGTATAATGCTAATGAATGTGATTATATAACTCTGATTTTCTTCTTTGTTACATTGTCTTTTTTTTTGCTGATTTTTTTTCATTTATTTTCTTCTAATAAGAAAAGGTTATGATGTTGATTCAAAAATCTGAATCAACACCCTTCGCTTTCTTATATCGTGTATATGACCTCAACCAAATAGTGTATATGACGACTCGAATTTAAATGTAATAATATAGATCTTATTAGAACAAAAAACAGATCGGGGGGTTTTGATTAATAAAAAATAGATCCAAAAATTATAGATCATTTTTTGAGAAAACGAGAATGAAAAAAGAAAAAAAGAGTAAAACTAGTATTTAAAAAAAAAACTCAGATTGGAACAATCAAGAACACAAATCAATTTTTCTAAAAAAATATAAATTAGTTTTTAGGGCAAAAATAGATAGATGAAAAAAAACGTCAGATCAAAATAATGCCTCAACTCTTCGTTCGGTTTTGAAATCAGCAATCGAAATCGATTTTTGTTAAAAAATTCAAGATCGTTTTTGAACCAAACAAGCCAGATCTAAAGAAAATGGGATGACCCATCAATAGGTGTTAGCAAATCAGTCAGTCGAGCGTAGATGAATCAAGAAATAAATGAGCAATCAGAGAGAAACAATGTCGATAGGTTCCAATACTAACCCCAAAAGCGAGCCTTGACTATTCACGAACCTAGTTGATTCAGATTTTTAAAGACGTAGCCCAATGAACTTTTTCTGGCATGTTCTTGGTCCGGTATGATTTGTTCTTGACTTGGTTTACTTGATCTACTTCTATATAATAGTTAGTTGTTATTCATGTTGGATTAATGGATCCATATTATGCATCTGTTGGTATATATTTGATACTAATTTGTTATTTTCTGTAATTAGATTGTGATTCACATATGCATGTTATCACACATATGTTGTTGCACTAGATGTGAATGAGCGTGTTGTCATGAACTTCTAGGCAAAGTTATGTTGAACAAACATGGATACATATATCACATGTTGTCATGATAGCATTCACTTGGTCATATCTACATCATTTACAGAGATTCTTATCACATGTTGCTTTGGGATATGGAAGCAAACAATCTTGTTTGGAGATATTCACCAACATGTCATAATTCATTTTATTATAATCAACTTATTTAAATCGTATTGGTTTTAACATTTTAATACGCTTATATAATATAAATCATTTAATTTTAACATTATAACGATTAAAATTAATAAATTTGAAGAATAATAAATCATTAAAATATAATATGGATAAGTATGTATTTTCTTTGTTCCAAAACTTCAAGGGGTTATTGTTAATATTTTCCTAATAAATTATACCTATGTAGATGGAGGTGTGTGCGGGATTAAGATGTGTAAAATATATTCACAAATACATATTTAAGGGTCATGATCGCACAACAATGGTGATGGGAAACGTGGATGAGATTCAACAATGTCTTGACGCAAGATATATTGGACCTCCAGAAGCTGCTTGGAGGTTATTTCATCATTTTTTATACAAAATGAAACCATAGGTTGTACGATTGGATCTTCATTTACTTGGGATGCATCATGTTGTTTTTTATACAGCGAAACCTATGAGTAGAATCACTTATCGAGTCTGGGGTGAAAGAGTATGCAATAAGGTAACATCTTATCTTTATAATTTAAAATGCATGGCCTATATTTAGAGTCAGATACTAATTCATTTTTTTTAAATTTATATTGTGGTGGTTGTTCATCCACACTTAATGCGCATACACGTTGTCATAAAATTTTAGATAGGTTATGTTGAATAAATATGTATATCATTTATGAATATTCTCATCAAATATGTTATGCTTCAAATTTTTGTAATTCCTATTAAACATGTTAGTTTGCATTTTGAATTATGTCCAATTTTTCGGGGAGAGGGGGAATGTGCTCAAATTGTAGATGTTGTTTTAACATTTAATTCATCATTTTTGGAGATATTTTAACATTTATTATGTTTGGAAAAATATTGACTTATGTTACATTTATTTTGACATTTCAATTCACATATGTTTGAATAAATTTTAAAGATATTATTATTTTTAGCGTGCTATCGGCACGAGAAAGTGTTCAACCAAAAGTTATTGTGTTACAAAAGGTGTGTCAAATATCATTATTTAATACCATACATAGGAGTGTGACTGTTCTATAATCACAAATACCCGGGAGCAAATTTATTATTGTGCCATCGGTATGGGTACACCCTAATATGTGTGTGTGTGTGTGTGTGTGTGTGTGTCTCTCTCTCTCTCTCTCTCTCTCTCTCTCTCTCTCTCTCTCTCTCTATATATATATATATATATATATATATATATATATATATATATATATATATAAAGGAGGAGGAGATATTTTTTGGTCTACCCCCACTAACGGTTGGGATTAAATCTAATGGGTTTTTTTCTCCACCAACTAATGGGTGCGATTACATCTTAAGTTTGTTTCTAATGAATGACTGAGATTCATCCAAAATCGTTTGTCCAAAATTTGATTCCAAAAGTAACTTATTTCAAGTATAGGAATAATGGATCCATTATATGTGCCTGAGCATTTTTCATTTATATTACTGCTAGGGTGGCTGGAGTACATACATGGGTTGGTACTTAGGTTATGTCAAAGACTTCTCTTACATTTTTATTTCCCACAGTAAAATTTTGGTGAGATTTCTCTTCCATTTTAATTTTGCACATTTTCTATTTTCATTTCACGTAGCAACATTTTCTCACATGTACGCTTTTACTCAGCTCTTTATGTTTTCTTTGTTTTTTTCCTTCTTCTCACTATTATGCTATTATGGGTTATGGGATAAAATGTTAAAATGTAAAACCCAGTTCCTAAAACCTAGAGAGTTCCTAAAATATTCCCATACATAAAACATGGTGTGTTAACTGTTATGGGTTAAGAGTTGAGAAGATTTTAACTTTTGTGAGATTACTTCTTCCCACTTTTCTATTGCGTTAAAATATTAAGATGTAAAACCCAGTTCCTAAAACCCTGTGAGGTTAAAATGTTAAGACCAAACATTCAAACATACATTCATATAACCTAATGAGGATAAACTCTTCTCACACATAAAACCTATTACGTTAATTGTAATTCAAATCTTAACTTTTTAATAAACATGCATCAAATTTATTGTAAAACCCAGTTCCTAAGTTTTTTACTAAAACTTTTTGTTCAGTTCCTAACATTACTCGAGGACTGTAAAACCCAGTTATTGGAATTATTTGAGGATTGTAAAACCCAATAAAACCTAAGTTTCATCTGAACTGAACATCATTTGAGTACTGTAAAACATATGTTAAAATGGTAGTGGCAAGTTTTGTGCTGGCAGGTTTTGGTATGCAGGTGATCAAAACAAAATCCCATCTCACTCTCTCATAACTCGGGTACTTCTTGGTGTTTAAGGGTTTGGGTTTTGAATATACCCTGTTATTTTTCTATTTATATCTTTATTTATGGAGTTCTATGCATATGGGTTGGGTGTGTGTTGTGTGTTTAGTTATAGATATTGAGCAAACAACCTTTGGATATAGGAGTGCTTCATTAGAGTGGTTGTATGCAAGTCTTGATCTATTGTTATTTTACTTTGTACAATGATAATGAATCTGTTTATATAACTCTTCTCTGATTCTTTGTTATATTGTCTTCATTTTGCTGATTTTTTTCATCTATTTTCTTCTAATAAGCAAAGGTTGTGATGTTGATTCAAAAATCTGAATCAATATTTCTCTCTTATTGCTCATTTATTTCTTGATTCAGCTAAGCTCGACTGACTAATATGGTAACGCCTCTTGATGGGTCATCCCCTTCCGTTTAGATCTGATTTGTTTGATTAAAAAATAATCTTGATTATTTCACAAAAATTTATTTCGGTTACTGATTTCAAAGCCAAATGGAGTGTTGGGGTTTTATTTTGATCTGAAGTTTTTTTTATCTATCTGTTTTCTCTTTAAAAATGATTTATGTTTTTTTTTCAAAAATAGATTTTGTGTTCTTGATTGTTCCGATTTGAGTTTTTTTTAAATACAAGTTTTATTCTTTTTTCTTTTTTCATCCCTATTTTCTCAAAAAAAGATCTACAATTTTTGGATCTATTTTTTGTTAATCAAAACCTCCGATATGTTTTTCTTGTTCTAATAAGATCTCTATTATTAAATTTAAATTTGGGTTGTCTTATACATGATTTGGTTGAGGTCATATACACGATATAAGAAAGCAAAGGGTGAAATGTAACCCAACGAACTTTTTTTGCCGTATTCTTGGTCATGGTATGATTTTTTCTTGACTTGATTTACTTTATCTATTTTTGTATAGTTGTTAGTTGTTATTGATGTTGGATTAAGTGATCCATACTCTGCATGTGTTTGTATATATATTTGTTACTAATTCATAGTTTTCTAATAATAGATTGTGATACGCATATGCATGTTATCATACACATGTTGTCGCACTATGTGCACATGAGCATGTTGTCATGAACTTCTAGGCAAAGTTATGTTGAACAAACATGGATACAAATATCACATTTTGTCGTGATAGCATTCACTTGGTCGTATCTACATCATTTTCGGAGATGCTTATCACTTGTTGTTTTGGGAAATGGAAGCAAATAATCATGTTTGGAGATATTCACCAACATGTCATAATTCATTGTATTGTAATCAACTTTTTAAATCATGTTGGTTTTAACATTTTAATATGCTTATATAATATAAACCATAATGGTTTTAACTTCATAATGATTAAAATTAATAAATTTGAAGAATAATAAGTCATTAAAATATAATATGGACAAGTATATATTTTCTTAGTTCCAAAAATTCTAAGGGGTTATTGTTAACATTTTTCTAATAAATTATACATATGTAGATGGAGGATTAAGATGTGTAAAGTATATTCACAAATACATATTTAAAGGTCATGATCGCACAACAATGGTGATGGGAAACATGGATGAAATTCAACATTATCTTGACGCAAGATATATTGGACCTCCAGAAGTTGCTTAGAGGTTATTTGGTTATCTTTTACATAAGAGAAAACAATCTGTTGTACGATTAGCTCTTCATTTTCATGGGATGCATCATGTTGTTTTTTTATACAGTGGAACCTACGAGTATAATCATTTACCGAGTCTGGAGTGAAAGAGTATGAAATAAGGTAACATCTTATCTTTATAATTTAAAATGCATGGTCTATATTTAGAGTCGGATACTAATTCATTTTTTTTAAATTTAGATTGTGGTGGTTGTTAATCCAGACTCAATGCGCATACGCATTGTCATAAACTTTTAAACAAGTTATGTGGAACATGAATGGACATCATTTACGAATATCTCATCAAATATATTATGCTTCATCTTTTTTGTAATTCCTATTAAACATGTTTCTTTGTATTTTGAATTACGTCCTATTTTTTGGGGTGAAGGGGAATGGACTCAAATTGGAGATGTTGTTTCAATATTCAATTCATCATTTTTGGAGATGTTTTAACATTTACTATGATTGAAAAAAATTGACTTGTGTTATATTTATGTTAACATTTAAATTCACGTATGTTTGAACAAATTCTAACGATATCATTATTTTTAGCGTGCAGCTAGAAAATATAGTGTTACAAAAGGTGTGTGAAACATCATTATTAAATACCATACATAGGATTTTGAGTATTCTAATACCACAAATACTCATGAACAAATTTATAACCATGCCATTGACATGGTTATGAGTGTCATGTAACCACAAATAATCCGAAGCAAATTAATCATTGTGCCATCCGTACGGGTACACCCTTGTGTGTGTGTGTATAACAGAGGATGGGGTCTTGGTCTCCCCCAACTCACGGTTGGGATTAAATATGATGGGCTTTGGTCTCTCCCAATAAATGTGTGAGATTACATCTTAATTTTGTCTCTAACAAATGGATGAAATTCATCCAAAATCGTTTGTCCAAAATTTGATTCCAAAGTAACTCATTTCAAGCAAAGCAACAGTGGATCCATTAAATGTGCCTGAACATTTTTCATTTCGGGTATTTCTAGTGTGGATGGAGTAGGTACATGGGTTAGTAATTTGGTTATGTCAAATACTTCTCTTCCATTTTCATTTACCGCGGATAGAGTTTGGAGAGACTTATATTCCATTTTCATTTTTCACATATTCTATTTTCATTTCACGCAGCAACATTTTCTCATATGTACGTTTTTCCTCAACTCTTTACATTTTCTTTGTTTTTTTACTTCTTCTCACTCTTATGATGTTATGTGGGTTATGCGTTAAAATATTAACATGTAAAACGCAGTTCCTAAAACCTAGAGAGTTCCTAAAATATTTCCACACATAAAACACAGTGCGTTAACTGTTATGGGTTAATATTTTAACTGTTATGAGGTTCCTTTATCCCACTGTTATAGTACGTTAAAATATTAAGATGTAAAACCCAGTGAGGTTAAAATGTTAAGACCAAACATTCAAACATACATTCATAAAACCCAGTGAGGTTAAAATCTTCTCACACATAAAACCCACTGTGTTAACTTTTATTCAGCTATTAACTGTTATCACCTCTTAACTTTTTTTTTATAAACATGCATTAAATTTTATATAAAACCCAATTCTTAACTTTTTTATTCAAACTTTTTTTATTCAGTTCTTAACATTATTTGAGGCTTGTAAAACGCAGTTCCTAACATTATTTAAGGTCTGTAAAACACAGTTATAAAACCCAAGTTCATTTGAACTGAGCATCATTTGAGAACTGTAAAACATGCGTTGAAATGGTAGTGGCAAGTTTTATGCTGGAAGATTTTGGTATATAGGTGACCAAAACAAAAACCCATCTCACTCTCTTACAACTTAGGTACTTTGGGGTGTTTAAGGTTTTGGTTTTTAGAGATACCCTATTATTTTTCTTTTTATATCTTTATTTATGGAGTTCTATGCATACGGGTTTGGTGTCTGTTATGTGTTTTGTTACAGATATGGAGCAAACAACCGTTGGATGTAGGAGTGCTTCATTAGAGTGGTTATATGCAATTCTCAATCTATTGCTATTTTACTTTATATAATGATAATGATTGTGGCTATATGCAGTTCCGATCTGAGTTTTTTTTTTCAAAAACGAATTTTTTTTATGTTTCTTTTTTTTATTCGTGCTTTCTCAAAAAACGATCAAAAATGAGTTTTATTTTCTGGATCTATTTTTTTATTGATCAAAACCTCCGATCTAGTGTTTTGTTCTAGTAAGATATGTATTATTACATTTAAATCTGAGTTAACTTGTACACGATTTGGTTGTGGTCATATATACACGATATAAGAACGCAAAAGGTGAAACGTAACCCAACAAACTTTTTTTGTCATGTTCTTGGACTGGTCTGATTTGTTCTTAACTCAGTATACTTGATCTATTTATGTATTGTAATTAGTTGTTATTGCTAATTTATTGTTGATACTAATTCATTGTTTCTAATATTAGATTTTGATGCACATACGCATGTTGTCGCACGCACTAGATGCGCATGAGCATGTTGTCTTGAACTTCTAGGCAAATTTATGTTGAAAAAACATGGATAAAAGTATCTCATGTTGTCATGACGGAGTTAACTTGTTCGTGTCTACATCATTTGCAGAGTGCTTATCACTTGTTGTTTATGGAAATGGAAGAAAACTATCATGTTTGGAGATCTTCACCAATATGTCACAATTCATCATATTGTAATCAACTTTTTAAAATCGTGTTCTATTGGTTTAAACATTTTAATATGCTTATATAATATAAATCATGTTGGTTTTAACTTTATAATGATTAAAATTAATAAATTTGAAGAATAATAAATCATTAAAATATAATATGGACAAGTATGTATTTTCGTAGTTCCAAAAATTCTAAGGGGTTATTGTTAAGATTTTCCGAATAAATTATACCTATGCAGATAGAGGTTTGTGCGGGATTAAGATGTATAAAACATATTTACAAATACATATTTAAAGGTCATGATCGCACAATAATGGTGATGGAAAACGTGGATGAGATTCAACAATATGTTGACGCAAGATATATTGGACCTCTAGAAGCTGCTGGGAGGTAATTTGGTCCTCTTTTACACAAAAGAAAACCATATGTTATACGATTGGCTATTCATTTACCTAGGATGCATCTTGTTGTTTTTTATACAGCGTAACCTATGTGTAGAATAATTTACCAGGTCTGGGGTAAAAGAGTATGCAATAAGGTAACATCTTATCTTTATAATTTAAAATGCATGGTCTATTTTTAGAGTCGAATATTTATTCATTTTTTTAAATTTAGAATGCGGTGGTTGTTCATCCACATATGGATTGTATTTGACTTTTAGACAGATTATCTTGAATTAGTATAGACATCATTTACGAAATTTTCATCAAATATGTTACGCGTCATCTTTTTTTTGTAATTTCGTATTAAACATATTGGTTTTATTTTGAATTATGTCATATTTTTTTTTTTTTTTTGGGGGGGGGGGGGGGGCAGGGAGGAGGAATGGATTTGAGATGTTGTTTGAACATTTAATTCATCATTTTTGGAGATATTTTAACATTTACTATGCTTGAAATAAATTGACTTATGTTACATTTATTTTGAAATTTCAATTCACATATGTTTGAATGAATTTTAAAGAAATTATTTATATCCACTTGCTATCGGCATGAAAAAGCATGCAACTAGAAAATATAGTGTTATAAAAGGTGTGTGAAACATCGTTATTAAATGCCATACATAGGAGTCTGAGTGTTCTATAACCACAAATGCTCGGGAGAAAATTTCAAACCATGCCATTGACATGGTTATGAATGTGCTACAACCACATATAAACCGGAGCAAATTTATTGCCGTACCATTGACACAGGTACACCCTAATATATATAAATATATATAACAAACCTTATTTTTGAGGAATTAAAAATGAATTAATTTGGGTAAATTTAAATTACATGTGTGACGTAATTTAATGGAAATTAAATATTATGGGTTGATTAAATTAATAATTGGTGAGAAATGATTAATATTTATTGAATAAAATTACTAGGTGAATGATAATTACATATTTGATGTTATAACACGTGATAGTGATGTGACAGTATGCTATCTCAACCAGATGTCGTGTGTGGACCAAATGAGGGCAAGATAGGAAATAAATTATGAGTAGTTTCAATGATAATTTTGAGGTCACACTGAGTCCGAAAGGGCCGAAACAGTCAAAATAGTATACCCGAGTGTATAGTTTGGATCTCGGGACAATTTTAAACCAAATCGACACATCGAGAGGGCATTTTGGTCATTTGGTAACTTAGGATGAAGGGAATTATGAATTTTGAAATATTATATATACATGTAGTTGTGTGAGGTTCAGGTAAAGAAGTTAGAAAATCAAGAGATACCATTAGATAAGGAAGAGAGAGCATTCTTGGGGGTTTGTAGAGGATTCTTGAAGTGTTCTTCACTGTTCTTGCAACATCATCAACCTTAAGTGAGGATTGGAAGAGAAGACAAACAATCTACCATATAAATCACGAAATCAGATCACTCCCACATAAAGCAAGTATTGATTTGGAATTTTTTAGGAAGTTATAATACCCTTCTGAGAATAGAGTTAAAACGTGTAGATATAAATGATGAAATTGGAAGTTTATGTGATTTAAATCCATGATCTGGTTTGGATTTCATGTAGACAAAATTTATGTATGTAGAGGATACAAAAATAGATCACGAGGGGTAATTTAGATGAGAAAAATCTGAATTTTATGTTGAGCATACGTGAAGAATATGAAAATTTAGGGTTTTGATGAATAAATGTTATTATCCATTCTTGATGAAAATTATGATAATTTGATGTCGTAATTACGTTAAAAATCATCATAATACATGTACATAATGTTTGGAACAATTAGGTTTAAGCAAGGCTCTAAAACACGCGAGGCGTGTTCGAGGCCAAGACTTAAGCCTTAGAAGCCTAGGCGGGCCTTAGGCGTAAAAAGGCGTGAAAAGGTGTTTATGCCTTATTAATATATTTTAATATTTTTAATAATAACAAGGCTATTAAAATACTAAAATTATATATATCATAAACATATGTCTGAATATATGCAAATTAAAATACTATTTGATTATTCTGGATGAGATAATGGTCTGGTTTGTAAAAAACTTCTTTAAAATGCGATATCGTTTTACTAAAGCATTGCTTTTTTTTAGAAAAAAAGTGTGCCTTAAGGGTTTTACCAAGAATAAGGCGTAAAAAGCTTAAGGAGGGGAATTTCTCCCAAGCCTCAAGCCTAGGCGGTCTTTTTTAGAAAAGTGGTTTTAAGTATGGTGAAGGATCATGTGAGTTATGTTAAAGGAAATGGTGAAAAAATGCTAAAACCCAATGAAGAAGACGAACTGTTGTTGATCCAATCGATTCCGCCCAGGGGAGAATCGATTCGATTTCCCATAATTGCCTATTCTTCCCTTTTAAAGCCTAGAACTCCTATAGTTTTGTCTAGGAAACTTTTAGGACTTAGTTAAAATATAATGAGGGACTTATTATATGATAGTATGACTATGATGGGATCTTGACTTTTTTTTCATGAGAGAATTATGGCGAGGATCGATTCAACATGCTTAAATGGCGACGTATGAGTTCGAGAGAACAAGAATACATGATGGGGATTTCGATGAGTTTATTTTATAGACCAGCAGGTTATGGATGAGTTAACTACTAAAGGATGTAAAGGGTAACTAGGACCCTTAGAGTAGAAAATAATATCCGGTTTAATACGATATTATAAATCGTAAATTGATTGTACGGTAAATATTCGAGAGATATATATTACGTACTAGTGGATAAAATTAGGTTAGGTACATACCTACTGAATAATATATGTATATAAGTTGTGTGAATACTTATAGATATGATTTAATTTTGTATGTGAACATACCTATGTTGCCTGTTATTAGGAGGTTTGTGCGCAGAGGGTAATCCCACCTTGACGATGCCAGTAAGGTTTGGATTTGTTCCACAGAGCATGGGACTTAGGGCAATCCACTATGTGCTGTGAATTAGTGGGACTGGAAGGTCATTTGGGTAAGTTAGGTATGTGCGTATACCAAAGGATTAGAACCATGTTCGCCTCCACCATCGTGTTGATTGATTTTGGGTTTGAGGAGACATGTCGAACCAATAGTCCTTAATTAAGTACAAGAGATACATGGGTTTGATAGCAAAGTATTCCAGCATCAAGAGAGGCCATTCCGGAGATGCTATAGTTGTGCATATATTATATGTGTGATGAATATATATACCGTTATGATATATCTACTTATGTGAGATAGTAGAATGGATAAATGATGTATACCTAAAATATTTTAAGTAGTGCAACTTAAATAATTGACTCCATAATAAAATGGAAATAAATAATTTATTATTGAGACCGTAGTATCATGATGCATGGGGATATATGGGAGAACTATACTTATTTAGAGTAGTTAGCTACCTTATCTAGTTGGGCAGGGAATACAAATTAAGTAGAATACGTTAGGCATGCACTATAGATGAGAGGTGAGGTCAATCAAGAGTGTGTACGAAATTCTAACATGTGTAACTAATAACTGATTTTTGAATTGTAATAAACACTTGATAAACATTTTCAAAATGTTTTAGGCTGTAACCCTTGCTATAAATATTTTCAAAACCTTTTAGGTATCCATCCACATGGACGCCAGACTTGATTATCTATTCCAAGGATGCGTAGTTGTAGCATATGTGGATGCATGCAATATTTGGATTAGACGCTTCAGTCGTTTATTCTTAGGTTAGGATCTCTTTATTTCAGTATTTCATTTATGTGCTCGCTGGATTTGCACTTTATTCAGTTATTTAGTTCAGATTTTCATTGGAATTTATTTATATCTTGTTGGTTTTATTATGTTGGATTTGGGATTTATAGCCGATGGTTTATTCGGCAAGACATTTATTTATTTATATCTTGTGATGGTTTAAACTCTATTGTTGTGGGAATGGTTTCATTAATTTTTCCGCATATTATTATCTGTTAAATAAAAAAAGATAAAATTTTAGCACCGACTTAATTAACTAATAGGTGATTAGTAATTAATGTTTTCGATGGTAATGCTAAGAATGAACCAAATGGAAATCCTATTTAATTTAATAAAGTACTAATTACCCAGTATTTAATTAGGATGGGCATCACATATGGTATCAGAGCATCAGGTTCTAATGTTTATAGGATCTATACGGCTTATTAAGATTTTAGCATATTGTTCTTTGACCTAGAGCCCTATTAATTAGGACTGTTGCATTCATGATTATGCATTTGAGTTTCGTTATTCTTCTATTATAATTGTATTGAATCTGAACTCATACAATTCGACTCTACCTTCAGATGCCACCAAAGAGACGATGAGTATCGAAATCAGCGACTCAGGATAATGCAGGGGAGGCTCAACCAGAGCCACAAGCACCACAACCACTGGCACCACAGGGACTGTGACAATAGGTGAGGTGGTGACGATAGTGGCACAGGCAGTGAATGTAGCTATGACTGCCATGGCTCAACATTTGCCTCAGGTCCAGCAGCCATCGCAGTCAGTGGCACCAGTTGTTCAGGCACACCCAGGACCGTTAGAGTGGAAGAAGGTTTAGGAGGCTTTCTAAAAGAACCACCCACCAGAGTTCCGGGGAGTTCAAATCTGATTATGGTTTGTCAATAGAAGAAAGATATCCAGCACCACTTGCATATAGTTAAATCAAGTGAGGTGCAAAAGCATATGCTATCCATTTTCAGGTTAGTTGGAGCAGCATTGTAGTGGTGGGAGTCAGTGACCACCGTTGTAGAGAGGGATACTATGACTATTGTTAATTTCTGGGTACGGTTTGATCACAAATACTTTCCACCAATCATAGAGACTGAGATACGAAAGAACTTCACTGAGATGACTATTGATGTTGTCAATGTTATACTATTACACTGCCAGGATCATCGCTTCCATGTGAAGGGAAATAAGAGAGGAAGTGACCCACCCAATAGGGAAAGATAGGAGGTAGCGGTGCTAATGGAGCGCCACATCAATAACAGTCAGGCAGGCATCAGGGGAAGGATTCTCGATCGGGGGATTAAGCTAAGAGGTTCAGATATGGGGGCTATCAACCCGAGGGTGGTTACATGTAAGGCCAACAGGGTCCTCAATAGCATCAGGTTCTTTAGTGCCGCCAGGACCCAGGGAACAATGGGGTAGGTCAGTAGGGTCAGGATCGTTAGGGCAATAAGAGCCAGCAATAGAGAGAGTTTCTAGGCCAGTGCTTTATTTATGGATAGACGGGCCACAAGATGAGGGATTGCTCATAGAAAGGGAGAGCACCACAGCAGCAAGGTGCCCCAGAAGAGAAGCCGGCACTAAGGCCACCTGCGACACCAACCCCACCCACACCACTACATCAGGGAAAACTAAAATACGGGCATGTATATAACGTACGAGGTGTCACCATACAGTAAGACCCACAGGCTCCACTAGTATTAACGGGTACATTTCCTATTCACGGGTTTGCGGGTAGGATTCTATTTGATACTGGGGCATTACACTCTTTCATATTGACTAGATTTTCACGAGCTGCCAACCTATTAGAGACAACTGGTAGTCTCCTTATGTGTGTGGAGTCACCGATGGGTAATGGGTCGCTTATAAACTCGATATGTTGGGGTGTAGATATCGATGTGGGTAGACTATGTTAGATATCGATGTGGGTAGACTATGTTTAGCCGCTAATCTTCTTGTATTAGACATAGAGGGGTATGGAGTTATCTTGGGGATAAATTAGATAGTTGAGTATCGGGTAATGGTGGATTGTTTCGGGAGGATTATCGTATTTTCTATTCCGGGACAGGAAATGTTCTTGGTAGTGATGCCTCTACCTAAAGGAGGGTCGAGCACACATCTGTATTACATTTAGGAGGAGACCTCAAAGGAGGTGGTTGTTTTGTTAGACTCGATCCAATCATGAGGGAGTTTGAGGATGTATTCCAGGACATACCCGGGTTACCGTCTAGTTGAGAAATTAACTTTGTCATTGATCTTGCATCTGGTACGAGACTATAGCTCGAGCGACTTATCGTATGGCCCCATTTGATATGAGGGAGTTGAGAGAGTAAATTCAGTAGCTCTTGGGGAAGGGTTTATTAGACGGAGTACTTTATAATGGGGCACACCGATGTTGTTTATCAAAAAGAAGGATAGGTCACTTAGATTGTGTATTGACTACAAAGAGTTGAATACGGTCACGATTTGAAATAAGTATCCACTACCTCCTATCAATGATCTATTTGACCAGCTGAGGGGAACATTTTACTTCTCCAAGATAGATTTGCATTCAGGCTATCATCAGTTGCGTGGCATGGAGGAGGACGTTCCTAAGACTACTTTTTTGACACGATATGGGTCCTATGAGTTTAAAATGATGTCATTTGGACTCACTAATGTGCCAGCCATGTTCATGGATATGATAAACTGGGTTTTTCGAAAGGTCCTTAACCAGTTCCTAATTGTGTTCATCGATGATATGCTAGTGTACTCGCGTTCGAAGGATGAGCATATTGAGCACTTACGAAAGATTTTACAGACACTTAGAGAAAATAAGTTGTATGCGAAATTTAGTAAATACGGTAACTATCTTTGGGAGGTGAAGTTCCTAGGTCATATTGTGTCTCAAAAGGGTATTGTTGTTGATCCAAGTAAGGTATCGACGGTGAAGGAGTGGGGCCAACCCATAACATCGACCGAGGTTCAAAGTTTTCTGGGGTTGGTAGGATATTATCGGAGGTTCGTTAAGGGTTTCTCAAATATTATGGGTTCGTTGACAAACTTTACTCGTAAAGGGGTACTGTTTATTTGGGATGACTATTGTTAGCTAGATTTTGATGAGTTAAAGGATAAGATGACCTCATCAGCTGTACTTGAATTGCCTAAGGGAGGAGTGGCATACTGAGTCTACACTAATGCATCCTTGTGAAAACTTGGGGGTGTATTGTAGAGGGAGGAAATGGCTATAGAGTATGCATCTCATAAACTTAATCCACATGAGAATAATTAACCCACGCATGACTTGGAGTTAGACCCAGTGGTATTTTCTTTGAGAATCTGGAGGCAGTATTTACTGGGAGAGCAGTTCACATTATTCACGGACCATAAATTATTTCAGTATCTGTTCACGCAGAAATATATAAACATGAGATAGAGGAGGTGGTTGGACTTCATAAATTATTACCATTTTGGTATTCAGTATCATCTCGAAAAGGATAATATGGTGGTGGATGCGTTAAGTCGAAGGCCTGCCGAAGAGCTCGTGGTAGTTTAAAAAGCGAAGTGGAGAGTGCTTCGTCACAATGACGAGATTGCAATGGCTTGTATGTCTATATTAGATATCACTCCCAATATTATGATGAGGGTGGTGAAAGCACAAGCAGAGGACCAATACTGCCTAGACAGAGATCGTCAGTTATTAGCTAATGGGGCATAGGGGTACTCGATCAGTTCAGAGGGAGGTCTGCATTTTAATAGGAGGTTCGTGGTTCCAGAGGGTGATGATTTGAGGCATGCAGTGATGTTAGAGGCTCACGAGTATCTATTTTTGGTACGTCTCGGTGGGGATAAGATGTACCAATATATGCGCAGATAGAATTGGTGGTCGGGGATGAAACGAGACATAGCAGAATTTGTCTCAAAGTGTGCTACATGCCAGTTAGTAAAGGAAGATCATTAGAGACTGATAGGGATGTTTCATCCACTTGAGATTCTAGTGTGGCAATGGGAGGGTGTTTTCATAGATTTTATCATCAGGATATTATTATTAAAACTAGGTCATGATTCCATATGGGTGATAGTGGATCGGCTGACTAAGGTGGCTTATTTCCTTATTGTTCATACGAATTTTGAGACGAATCAGTATGCACAGTTATTTATCATTGAAATAGTACAATTTCATGGGGCTTCACTTAATATTGCATCCAAACGGGATAAGATCTTTTTGTTCCATTTCTGGCAGAGTTTTTAGGAGGTGATGGGCACAGATTTACGATTGAGTACAACATATCACCCACAGAAAATTGGGTAGACTGAGAGGGTTAATATTATGCTTGAGGATATGTTGAGGATGTGTATATTCAACTTCGGTGGAGGATGAGAATAATATCTTCCTTTGGTGGAGTTTTTTTTATAATAACTCCTACCGATTCACCATCGTCATGGCACTATTTGAGGCATTGTATGGTCGGCATTGTCATTCGCCTACTTGCTGGTTGGAGGTAGGGGACAAAAAATTATTAGGTCCAGAGATTATTCAGGATACCACTACCACGATTGAGCTGATTCGAGGGCACTTTCGGATAGCTCAAAATAGAAAAAAGAGTTATGTCGATAAAGACATGAGACACATTGAGCTTGAGGTTGGTGACCAGGAGTTGGTGCGAGTGTCTCTAATGAAAGGAGTTATGAGATTTGTCAAGAAAGTTAAATTAGCACCGAGATATGTGGGACCCTTTTCGATTATTGATAAAGTGGGACCAGTGACTTATATAATGGGGCTACTGGAGCATGAACAACGGATTCACGACGTGTTCCACCTATCATCGCTGAGGAGGTATCGAAGGAGTGAGAGAGATTTTTGGCATGTTCCATTAGAGGAGATCGACTTGCAGCCTAACATCTCATATAAGGGGAAACCAATGGTGATACTTGATCGTAGCGAACATAAACTACAATCAAAGGTGGTATCCTTGGTCAGAGTTTAGTGGGAGCACCATAGTGTAGATGAGTCGATATTGGAGCGGGAGGATGACATACGTGAGTAGTATCTATAGTTATTCACCGCATGTACGTTTAAATTTCGAGGATGAAATTATCTTATAAGGGGGAAGTATGTAACAATTCGTATTTTTTAGGAATTAAAAATGAATGAATTATTAATTAATTTGGGTAAATTTAAATTACACGTGTTACGTAATTTAATGGAACTTAAATATTCTAGGTTGATTAAATTATGAATCAGAGATAAATAATTCTTATTTATTGAATAAAATTACTAGGGGAATAGTAATTACATATTTGATGTTAGAATGCATGATAATATGTTATCTCAATCGAATGTCGTGCGTGGAATAAATGAGGTCGAGATAGAAAATAAATTTTGAGTAATTCGGATGATAATTTTGAGGTCACAGATGAGTCCAAAAGGGCCGAAACAATCAAAATAGTATACCAGAGTGTATAGTTTGGGTCCCGCGTCAATTTTAGATCAAATCGACCCCCCGAGAGGGCATTTTGGTCATTTAGTAAATCCGGATTAAGGGAATTACGAATTTTGAAATATTATATATACATGCAGTTTTGTGAGATTGGGGTAAAGAAGTTAGAAAATCAATAGAGGACATTAGAAAAGGAAAAGAGAGCATTCTTGCTCGTTTGTAGCGGATTCTTAAAGGGTTCTTCATTGTTCTTACACCATCGTCAACCTTAGAGTGAGGATTGGAAGAGAAGACAATCAATCTACCACCTAAATCATGAAAATAGACCACTCCCACAAAAGGCAAGTGTTTATTTTCAATTTTCTTTGAAGCTATAATACCCTTGTGAGAATAGGGTTAAAATATGTACATATAAATGATGAAATTAGAAGTTTAATTGATTTAAATCCATGATCTGGTTAGGATTTCATGTAGAATCAATTTTTGCATGTAGAAGATACAAAAACAGATCATGAGGGATAATTTAGATGATAATTTTATGTTGAGTATACATGAAGAATATGAAAATTTAGGGGTTTTATAAATAAATGTTATTATTCATTCTTGATGAAAAATTATGATGATTTGATGTTGTAATTACGTTAGAAATCATCCTAATACATTTAGATAATGTTTGGGACAATTGGTTTTAAGTCTGGTGAAGGATCATGTGAGTTATGTTAAAGGAAATTATGAAAAAAATGCTAAAACCCAACGAAGAAGATGAATTGCTGCTGATTGAATCGATTCGGCCCAAGGGTGAATCGATTCGGTTTGCCCAGAGTTGCCTAATCTTACCTATTTAAGCCTAGAACTCCTATATTTTTGTCGAGGAAACTTTTAGGACTTTGTTAAAATATAATGGGGGCGTTATTATATTATATTAGCCCTATGATGGGATTTTGACTTAGTCTTAATGAGAGAATTAAATCGAGGATTCAAAATACTTAAATGGTGACGTAATTAATTTGATAGAACGAGAATGAATTATGGGGATTTCGAAAGAGTTTATTTGATAGATTACTAGGTTATGAATGATTTAACTACTAAAGAGATGTAAGGGGTAACTAGGACCCTTAGAGTTGAACATAATATCTGATTTAATACGATAGTGAGTTATAAATCATAAATTGATTATACGGTAAGTATTCGAGTGATATATACTATGTACAAGTGGATAAAATTAGGTTGGGTGCATACCTACTGAATAATATATGTATATAGGTTGTGTGAATACCTAAAGATATGATTTAATTATGTATGTGAACATATATGCACTGCCTGCTATCAAGAGGTTTCTGCACAGAGGGCAATCCCACCTTGACGATGCCAGTAAGGTTTGAATTTGTGCCCCAGAACATGGAACTTAGCGTGGTCCACTATGTGCCATGAATTAGTGGGACTGGAAGGTAGTTTGGGTACGCTAGGTATGTGCTTATCCCAAAGGCTTATAACCATGTTCGCCTCGACGGTTGTGTTGATTGATTTTGGATTTGAGGAGACATGCGGAACTATTAGTCCTCAATTGAGTACGAGAGGTACATGAACTTGATAGCAGAGTATGACAGCATCACGAGGGGCCATTTTGGAGATGCTATAGTTGTGTATATATTATATGTGTGATGAATATATATACCGATATGATATATCTACTTATGTGAGACAGTAAAATGGATAAATGATGTATATCTAAAATATTTCAACTTGTGCAACTTAAATCATTGATTCAATAATAAAATGGGAATAAAAAATTTATTGTCAAGACCGTAGTATCGTGATGTATGGGGATATACGATAGAAATAGACTTATTAAGAGTCGTCAGATACCTTATCTAGTTGGGCAGGGAATACTAGTTAGGTAGAATACATTAGGCGTGCACTATAGATAAGATGTAAGGAAACTCAAGAGAGTGTACGAAATTCTAACATTTGTAACTAATAACTAACTTTTGAATTGTGATAAATACTTGCTAAATGTTTTCAAAATGTTTTGGGTTGTAGCCCTTGATATAAATATTTTTAAAACCTTTTAGGTGTCCAGCCACAAGGACGTCAGACTTGATTATCTATTCCGGGGATGCGTAGCTGCATCACATGTGGATGCATGTAGGATTTGGATTAAACGCTTCAGCCGTTCATTTCCTAGATTGGGATCTCTTTATTTGAGTATTTCATTTATGGGAGTGTTCTCTTTTCACTTTATTCAGTTATTCAGTTCGGATTTGCATTGGGATTTATTTATTTCGTATTGGTTTTATTATGTTGGATTTGGGGTTTATAGTCGATGGTTTATTCGACAAGACATTTATTTATTTATATCTTGTGATGGTTTAGACTCTATTATTGTGGGAATGGTTCAATTTAGTTTTTTGCATATTATTATTTGTTAAATGAAAAGATAAAATTCTGGCATCGGCTTAATTAACTAATAGGTGATTAGTAATCAATGTTTCGACAGTGATGCTAAGAATGAACCAAATAGAAATCCTGTTTAATTTAACAAAGGACTGATTACCTGGTATTTAATTAGGGGTATGCCACAATATATATATATATATATATATATATATATATATATATATATATATATATATATATATATATATATATATACCAAACTATTTTTTTAAGTATTAAAAAAATTATTTTTGAGTTTGGTTTTTTTAATAATATTCAAACATTTCAAGGGACCCATATAAAAAAATCAACTCAAAATAACATTTTTATAGTATTTTAAAAATATTGATCAAACTTTCGCACCTTTTAAAGTTCTTTAAAAATTGCGAAAGTTTGACCGATTTTTTTAACGTAGCAAAATAAATTACTTTGAGCTGAAATTTTTATATGGGTCTCTTGAGATATTTAAATGCCATATAAAAAAATTCGTTCGAAAAATATATTTTTTACTATTTAAAAAAATTGGTATGTAATGGAATGCATATATATATATATATATATTAACACACAGCCTATTATGGCAAATTATTTTACGCCACATGTCATATCTATGATTACAATGATTTATTGTGTCTACAACAGTATTCTGCCTTACAACACTACAACATATATTAAAATTAGTCAAATATATTTCTAGTAAGCAAAGAGGTAAAATTAATCAAATAATACTTAATAATTATTTTTAATTTAGAATTGAATTTTTTTTTAAATGCATGAGCCAAACAAATCACCATATAACTATCGGTTATGTTTTTTCTCGTCATTAATAGCGATTTTACAAAATACTAACTGTGTTGTCTAAGTTCCTTGCAGTATTGATTTGGAAAAAATGTAATATTATCCCTATAATTGTAATTGTTTTCGCAAATGTCAAAACTTCTTCAATAATAACACTAGATTTTATGGAAAATAAAAGGATGATGACTCATAAGACTCAAACATATGTTACACAACATGTAAGGGTGCTTTTAAAGAAGTTTTTTTTTTCTTGACACCATAGTAGTGTTTTTTTAACAATATATATTAAGAAAGAGTAATGCTATATATATATATATTACCCAATGATTAAAACTATTTAAAAAAAATGCAATACAGGATTATAAAATTATGGGAAGTAAATTTATGCATAATGAGTTGTGTAGGGTCCAAGAGACGTGACACTCATGATCCTTTCATTAATAATTACATTCATACAGGGTAAATCCAAGGATATACCTTATCACACGGTTGACAAGTGATAGGAGAGAGTACACCTCAAGGGGTCTTCAGTAACGAATTGTATAAATAATTGGTTCCTCCTCTTAGGTCGAGCAAATGAAAACTAAAGCAAAGTGAATTTATCAAATTGTACTCCTAATGTATTAATAAAATCCTTATTCCCCTTCCGTGGATGTAGACAATTTGTTAACCATGTATATCTTGTTCTTCTTTAATGTGTTTGGTGGTCTTCTTTTCATTCCTAATTGTCATTTGACTTATGTGATTTATTATTATTAATATGTGATTTTGAACACTTAGAATTGGCCTCCTCTATTGGAAATGAGTTCTTTTCGATTTCACTAAGTCAAAATATGATTTAAAATGTCAGTCAATGGTCAACACCCAATAACATATGCAAGATTCGCATGACATCCACATAAATTGATATGTATCCCACCAATATTGAATAATGAGATATATTGTTAACTCACAGTGTAATATGGATACTCCAAGCTCCCATGAACAACCTCGGGAGGACTAGTCTAATGGTGGGAAACATCAGTCCAATAAGTTCTCTAAAATGATTTATACTTACGAGAAATTCCTCACCGAGTAAGAGAGAATTACGCAGCATAGGAAAGAGGCCAATGATCGCGTGACGCACTAACTCGAGAGGGTGGAGGGAGAAAGTCATCGAACAAAATGAAAAAAATAATAAAGTAGCTCATACTCCTAGTCCTACAAAGAGCTAGACTCACAACTTAGGGAGGACCACGTTGTAGGGGATTTATTCTTAAAACCATATAAAGAAATTTAATTTTTAATAAAAGGATTGTTGTAACAACCCGCCTAATAAGATACCGGGCGATCACTCCAATATTAAATTAAAAGAGGAGTCACAAATGGATCATCCTTAACATCACTGTCGAAAATCCATTTAATTACTAATATCCTATTAGGTGGCCGTTAAAAAAACTTTTATCTAACTACTCTTTTTAGCGCACAAATTAAAACATTCACAATTAAATGCGTAATGAACTGAAATGGAAATGAAAGGAACTAAAATAACCGAACACTCGGTCCAAATATACAACCATATCGAATGCTGAACTAAAAGAATAAATAAATGCAATTGAGCCATTGGCTCGAGTGTTTATACAATATCTCCTATCTAGAGTACAAAGAAAGAAACGTCTACCGATAACCTGCAAGCATCCACAGCTGCTGCAGCAGACGTCTGACCCGAAAGAGTTTCCATCCAGGCGTCCCTGTGTCTGGACACCTATACATATATAGTATAGAGAAAGAAAGGAGAGTAGACAAACGGGTCAGAGCCCGAATGTTTAGAAAATATTTTGCAAGTGCATAAATGCTTTATTTTTAGAAAATAGTTTTATCTCATATTTAAATTGGTATCGCACTCCCATGAGATACCCCTCACCTCTCCACTAACAGTGCACACCTAGCGCATCCCTCTAAACATCCTAGTCAAGCTATCCTGCTAAACTAGTCTAATACCCCACCACTATCTAACCTAGATAGTCAAACAGATGTGCTAAGGGCTAAACTTCACTCTAATCTCGACGCTATGCCATGTTCGTGCGTGGGGTGTCTCGCGAAGCGAAATCCAAACAAGGAACCCTTCCGATACACTACTATGCAGCAAGGTCGATCTTTGAGATCCGCCAGTCCCTCAGTACAGAAAGATATATAATATATATATATACTATAAACATTTAATGATATAAGAGCACTAAGGATTAAACTTCTCCCCAGTCTCAACACAGTGCCATATTCGTGCGTGGAGTGTCTCGCGAAGCGAAATCCAAACAAGGAACCCCCCCGATACACTACTATGCGGCACGGTCGATCGTCGGGATTCATTAGACCCTCGGCACCCAAATTATACATATACATACATCTACAATATACTTCCGGATAATATAAATATCTCCCGGACTGAGGATTACTTGATATATAAAGTATTTATAAATACTTATCCTTTTCATTTCAAAAACTTCCATTTCCCTTCTCATATCCAAGAAATGTATTTATAAAAGCCAATTCATTATCATGAATTGCTTTAACAAACCATATACTTTTTGAAAGCCAATTTTATTAACATAAAAAGCTTTTCCTTTATCAATTATCCCATTTCCCTTTTTATACTCAGGAAATGTATTCAAAGACATTTTCATTATCATAAAAATGCTTTGATCAAAACATATGCTTCCACATCCCTTCTTCCATCCGGGAAGTGTTACCGAAGCCAAATTATATATAACCCATTTCCCTTCCTATATCAAGGAAATGTAATTAAAGCAAATCCATTATTATGAACTGCTTTAATTTAAACGCGTTCTAAGACCGCCCGTCCGGATTTCTCCACTGTGCGCGCCCCTAAATGGCTATGATCTTCCAGGGCCTCCAAGACAACCTGGGATCCTATAACGAAAGACGCCGGGAAGCGACCATGTGCCTGCGGGATAGTCAAGACCACACCCGGAATCTCCTAACCAGCGGAGAAAATATAACAACAAACGCTCACATGGCCTATAGGACTATATCCACCCTGCATCATTAGCCAGGGGGCTTCACCATACGAACGCAACTTCCCTTATGATAGCGATTTAGAGAGGTGTGTAATCCATATTTTATTAATTATGAAAAACATTTATTTTTCCATTTTGAAAATATTCATTTATATATTTTCAAAATCATTTCCATCATCATATATATATACCTAAAACACACAGTATATACATATCCTATATTTTCTTCCTAGAATATATATAACCGGCCTTAGTGGCCTATATCATCTAGCGATGACTAAATATCCCAAAGATTCCCTCCAGGAATCGTAATCATGCTTTCATGGTTGCATGATTCTAAATCCAAAGTATTTCTTACTTTAATAATCACTATATACTTCAATCCTATTCTAAGGATTTTATTGGATATCTCCAATGATACTATTCTCCTCTAAGTGAAGCATGTATATATATATATATATATATATATACCCCCAAATTATCCTAATTGGTAATTCAACTCCCCATACTCTTAAAGGGAGAAAACTAGAAATGCTGACCTAAGCGAATCGATTCGCCCCTTTAGCGAATCGATTCGGGTGGGCGAATCGATTCGGTTCCCAATCCGAATCGATTCGGAAAGTATTCTACAAACAGGTCTGTAAATGGCGAATCGATTCGGTCTGTACCCGAATCGATTCGGCCCATTGCAGAGACCCAATTCCCCTTAGGCGAATCGATTCGGCCTGTACCCGAATCGATTCGGCCTGTTCGAGGGTCACAGTTTGGGAGATTTCTCAAACTCCAAAATACCCAAAAATCAATCCAAATTCATTTTCATGGTTTCTACTCTACACCAAAAATCATCCCAAACATTTACACAATAAATTCTAGCCTTTATTTTTCCAATTCCCGATTTGATTTCCGAGTTGGTACTTTCAACCCGGAGCTGTCATCTTGTAAAAATCATATCAAATCGTAGAAAATTCAGAAAAATATGCGGTCAGCGCCCACACGACCGTATCGAAAAGATATACAACTTTTGTGTTTTGACCGAAAGCTAAATCAATTTTTTTCCTAGTAAAAAATGACCCTAAAGGCTGCGGGTTACTATTCATCACCTTCTTCGAGAAGGTTTCAGCCATTAAAGCTTCTCCCAAGGTTTTGACGCGTCACCCAACGTCCTACAACCTCAACCAACTACAAATACACCTATATTAAGGGTTCTAAACATCCTAGAACCCGGAATCACCAATAAATTTCAATTAAAACCTAAGTTTCTCCAATTTACCATTTTTAGGGGTTTATTCGTTTTAACTCCCAAAAACCCGTTTTATCCACGAATACCCAACCCAAAATCATTAGGGTTTGTTATACCAATAATGATATGAGATATTTATGCATAAAAACAAATAAAGCAAGTAAACATTTGCCTCGTGGATAAAATCCGACGACCTCGAGCCGAATCCCGCGGAGGCTGGCCGGAATCTCCCCCTTTTTTCCTCTTTTCTTCCTCCTCTCTCTCTCTTCTCTCTCTTTCTCTTCTTTTCTTTCTCTTTTTCTCCCTCTCTTCCTCTTTATATATAGAGAAAAGGGTTTTAACCCTTTAAAACCCAAAAACGACTCGTTTACCCAATTACGAGTTACTTTTACCTCTAAAATTACCCGAAACTCAATTTCGACAATCGGACACTCTTTTCCGACTATCTCGGACATTCCGAGACTCGTGGCGCAGTCGAAATTTCCATCCGAGGTACTTGACCGCAAATCACTATTCTAATCCAAAATAATTAAATGCGGTGTTCTACTCAAAATCTCACTTCTTTTGTCGCTATACTCCGTGGCGACATATAAATAAAATATCTCGACCTATATGGTCCCAAAATAATTTATAACACCCTTCGAAAATCATCAAATCCTCGAAAATCCTAGAAATCACTATTTCGAGAAATTCTCCAAATTCCAAATTATACTTAATTATAGAATTTAATCATCTCCAAAAGGGCGGGTTATTACATACTCCCCCCCTTACAACAAAATTTCATCATCGAAATTCAGATGTAACTTACACCCTCTAACTAGGATTACTACAAATCCTAAAAACCTCAAGGAAAAAAATACTAACCTAATGGTTCCTGATCGTACACTATGCGTCTACCGCAATCATAAAGTAACTCTAATACGTCAGTCAATACCCATCCTCTAAAATGCCTCTTGGCATGGATTTCAATCTTGTATACTACTCCCATCTTAGCTAGGTGGTACATCAAACTACCTTACCAAGGTGCCCATACACCTTTCTAACTTGTGCATATCAGCACAAACGTTACGAACGTCTGACACGCATCACTCTCTCCCAATAAGGATCTCCTTTCCTCGGTGTAATACTCACCTATGGGTCCTCCGAACCCGCGCATTTCAATACTCCTAACCTCGGCGCTGCTAATACTAGCGAACCTATATCCTAAAAATGCTACGATCTAAGCGTTACCCTACCTGCATGAAACTAATATAATCCTAAGTATGTCCTTAGTGCCCAAGGCCTCTCTCAACTCCCGACAATTACTTGGTTTCATGCGTGGGACGTCTCGCCAAGGCGAAATCCAAACAAGGAACCCTCCCGTTACACTACTCCCTCGCGTAGTCGGTCATCGAGATATAACGACCCAAGGCACAGAAGCGGGACGTCCTAAATCCTACCAGGCTAGCCTACGAACGCATTCCTACTATCTTATCCTTCCGCCCATACAGAAGGAAACCTAACTAATCAAGTGCCCACTTTCTGTAGAAAGTGTCACGAACATCATACCCAAAATTGTATCTCCTCAAAATTTGCCTTTTCATTAAGGCTGGTTATATTCCTCAACCCAATTTCTCCAAATTTGCCTTCTTATTAAGGCAGGGATATCATCCTCAAATCAAATTCCCTAAGTCCCACTCCACCCAACTACTTGTGGTGAGAGGACCAATTTAGTGCTTTTCCATAGCACAATATCTCCATAAGTATATCAACATCATGTGGCTCATAGCCTATAGTGGTTCATCCACACTATAAGACCTTTCCACAAAATCAACCTCCTTGCATCCCATAACAGCTCCCCACTCCCGACGCCGTTAAGAGTCATGTGTGGAGTGTCTCGCAAAGCGAAATCCAAACAAGGAACCCCTCCACACATTAACCCTTGACTTCGTTGGTTGTGGAGCTCCGTTATTTCAACATGCAATCGGGATAACCCTATCCCCTAATCCAACAAAAAGGTGATATGAACTCCTATCTCTAACTAAGAGTCATACCACCCTGCGCTCGCACTCATTTAGTACTTGCGCAAGCAATAATGAGCTAAATCTTACCGCTCAACAACGATTCTGTGGGCCTTAAATTATATCTCTAAGGTTGCCACATATACCATCCAAAATAAGGAAGCCTCTGCTCATCGAGGTTCCATAAATCCTAAATAACAAAGGTGTACTCAACCTGTATCAAGGTGAGACACCACAATAACAACCTGTTCCCTCCAGGAACTGCGGACACGATAGACTTGCCATCGTTAGCCTGCTATCGCTCCGTTACACCATATACCGTATACGTATATATATACAAAATATAATCACCCGCCTCTATGGCAAATGAAGGGAAATAAAATTCCGCTATTGCAGAAAACACATAGTCATACATTAAAATGTTATCGAGACCACCACAACTCAAAATACACACACGAGTCTAGGGCTAACTAATACCACGACTTTATCTAGTCACGCCAAATACTCACACCATATACCTCTGCTGAACCTTAGGCGAATAATTCCCAAAGCTGCATTCTTCTCATCCTGCTGATTCATGGGGACTCACGGTTAGAACTATCCGTAAGATCCCTTTCTAATCCTTATCTCCATGGGGAAATCCAACTTTAGTACCACACTCTATTACGGCGACACTATGGTACTCGTAACTACTATGCTTTAGTAGTCATTGAGATAATTCTTAACAATTACCATAGAGAGAGTGACCTCTACTAAGGTACTCATCCCAACCTTCTACCAGCTGCACCAGCTAAGCCTCACCTCCTGCTGCCATCCAATCTCCGCACACGATTCTCAAACGAGCGCGCAAAAGATTTCTATAATCTTCTAATATGGCAGGAGAACGAAATCTCACAATAGAAATCAACAATCCTAGTTCTGAGGCTCTATAACAAATGAGAGCAACGCTGAAAGTGTAGTACGTCCGCACAGATTCCTAAGGACACTAGAACCTGATGCTCTGATACCATCTGTAACAACCCGCCTAATAAGATACCGGGCGATCACTCCAATATTAAATTAAAAGAGGAGTCACAAATGGATCATCCTTAACATCACTGTCGAAAATCCATTTAATTACTAATATCCTATTAGGTGGCCGTTAAAAAAACTTTTATCTAACTACTCTTTTTAGCGCACAAATTAAAACATTCACAATTAAATGCGTAATGAACTGAAATGGAAATGAAAGGAACTAAAATAACCGAACACTCGGTCCAAATATACAACCATATCGAATGCTGAACTAAAAGAATAAATAAATGCAATTGAGCCATTGGCTCGAGTGTTTATACAATATCTCCTATCTAGAGTACAAAGAAAGAAACGTCTACCGATAACCTGCAAGCATCCACAGCTGCTGCAGCAGACGTCTGACCCGAAAGAGTTTCCATCCAGGCGTCCCTGTGTCTGGACACCTATACATATATAGTATAGAGAAAGAAAGGAGAGTAGACAAACGGGTCAGAGCCCGAATGTTTAGAAAATATTTTGCAAGTGCATAAATGCTTTATTTTTAGAAAATAGTTTTATCTCATATTTAAATTGGTATCGCACTCCCATGAGATACCCCTCACCTCTCCACTAACAGTGCACACCTAGCGCATACCTCTAAACATCCTAGTCAAGCTATCCTGCTAAACTAGTCTAATACCCCACCACTATCTAACCTAGATAGTCAAACAGATGTGCTAAGGGCTAAACTTCACTCTAATCTCGACGCTATGCCATGTTCGTGCGTGGGGTGTCTCGCGAAGCGAAATCCAAACAAGGAACCCTTCCGATACACTACTATGCAGCAAGGTCGATCTTTGAGATCCGCCAGTCCCTCAGTACAGAAAGATATATAATATATATATATACCATAAACATTTAATGATATAAGAGCACTAAGGATTAAACTTCTCCCCAGTCTCAACACAGTGCCATATTCGTGCGTGGAGTGTCTCGCGAAGCGAAATCCAAACAAGGAACCCCCCCGATACACTACTATGCGGCACGGTCGATCGTCGGGATTCATTAGACCCTCGGCACCCAAATTATACATATACATACATCTACAATATACTTCCGGATAATATAAATATCTCCCGGACTGAGGATTACTTGATATATAAAGTATTTATAAATACTTATCCTTTTCATTTCAAAAACTTCCATTTCCCTTCTCATATCCAGGAAATGTATTTATAAAAGCCAATTCATTATCATGAATTGCTTTAACAAACCATATACTTTTTGAAAGCCAATTTTATTAACATAAAAAGCTTTTCCTTTATCAATTATCCCATTTCCCTTTTTATACTCAGGAAATGTATTCAAAGACATTTTCATTATCATAAAAATGCTTTGATCAAAACATATGCTTCCACATCCCTTCTTCCATCCGGGAAGTGTTACCAAAGCCAAATTATATATAACCCATTTCCCTTCCTATATCAAGGAAATGTAATTAAAGCAAATCCATTATTATGAACTGCTTTAATTTAAACGCGTTCTAAGACCGCCCGTCCGGATTTCTCCACTGTGCGCGCCCCTAAATGGCTATGATCTTCCAGGGCCTCCAAGATAACCTGGGATCCTATAACGAAAGACGTCGGGAAGCGACCATGTGCCTGCGGGATAGTCAAGACCACACCCGGAATCTCCTAACCAGCGGAGAAAATATAACAACAAACGCTCACATGGCCTATAGGACTATATCCACCCTGCATCATTAGCCAGGGGGCTTCACCATACGAACGCAACTTCCCTTATGATAGCGATTTAGAGAGGTGTGTAATCCATATTTTATTAATTATGAAAAACATTTATTTTTTCATTTTGAAAATATTCATTTATATATTTTCAAAATCATTTCCATCATCATATATATATACCTAAAACACACAGTATATACATATCCTATATTTTCTTCCTAGAATATATATAACCGGCCTTAGTGGCCTATATCATCTAGCGATGACTAAATATCCCAAAGATTCCCTCCAGGAATCGTAATCATGCTTTCATGGTTGCATGATTCTAAATCCAAAGTATTTCTTACTTTAATAATCACTATATACTTCAATCCTATTCTAAGGATTTTATTGGATATCTCCAATGATAATATTCTCCTCTAAGTGAAGCATGTATATATATACCCCCAAATTATCCTAATTGGTAATTCAACTCCCCATACTCTTAAAGGGAGAAAACTAGAAATGCTGACCTAAGCGAATCGATTCGCCCCTTTAGCGAATCGATTCGGGTGGGCGAATCGATTCGGTTCCCAATCCGAATCGATTCGGAAAGTATTCTGCAAACAGGTCTGTAAATGGCGAATCGATTCGGTCTATACCCGAATCGATTCGGCCCATTGCAGAGACCCAATTCCCCTTAGGCGAATCGATTCGGCCTGTACCCGAATCGATTCGGCCTGTTCGAGGGTCACAGTTTGGGAGATTTCTCAAACTCCAAAATACCCAAAAATCAATCCAAATTCATTTTCATGGTTTCTACTCTACACCAAAAATCATCCCAAACATTTACACAATAATTTCTAGCCTTTATTTTTCCAATTCCCGATTTGATTTCCGAGTTGGTACTTTCAACCCGGAGCTGTCATCTTGTAAAAATCATATCAAATCGTAGAAAATTCACAAAAATATGCGGTTAGCGCCCACGCGACCGTATCGAAAAGATCTACAACTTTTGTGTTTTGACCGAAAGCTAAATCAATTCTTTTCCTAGTCAAAAATGACCCTAAAGGCTGCGGGCTACTATTCATCACCTTCTTCGAGAAGGTTTCAGCCATTAAAGCTTCTCCCAAGCTTTTGACGCGTCACCCAACGTCCTACAACCTCAACCAACTACAAATACACCTATATTAAGGGTTCTAAACATCCTAGAACCCGGAATTACCAATAAATTTCAATTAAAACCTAAGTTTCTCCAATTTACCATTTTTAGGGGTTTATTCGTTTTAACTCCCAAAAACCCGTTTTATCCACGAATACCCAACCCAAAATCATTAGGGTTTGTTATACCAACAATGATATGAGATATTTATGCATAAAAACAAATAAATCAAGTAAACACTTGCCTCGTGGATAAAATCCGACGACCTCGAGCCGAATCCCGCGGAGGCTGGCCGGAATCTCCCCCTTTTTTCCTCTTTTCTTCCTCCTCTCTCTCTTCTCTCTCTTTCTCTTCTTTTCTTTCTCTTTTTCTCCCTCTCTTCCTCTTTATATATAGAGAAAAGGGTTTTAACCCTTTAAAACCCAAAAACGACTCGTTTACCCAATTACGAGTTACTTTTACCTCTAAAATTACCCGAAACTCAATTTCGACAATCGGACACTCTTTTCCGACTATCTCGGACATTCCGAGACTCGTGGCGCAGTCAAAATTTCCATCCGAGGTACTTGACCGCAAATCACTATTCTAATCCAAAATAATTAAATGTGGTGTTCTACTCAAAATCTCACTTATTTTGTCGCTATACTCCGTGGCGACATATAAATAAAATATCTCGACCTATATGGTCCCAAAATAATTTATAACACCCTTCGAAAATCATCAAATCCTCGAAAATCCCAGAAATCACTATTTCGAGAAATTCTCCAAATTCCAAATTATACTTAATTATAGAATTTAATCATCTCCAAAAGGGCGGGTTATTACAATTGTATAATTCATTTTGAAATTAGAATCATGTTTGTGAGAATGGTTTATATTTTTGTTTATTAGATATATTATTTTATACATGTCAATAAATTTTACTTAGTCTTAATTACGGCGAGTTCTGTTTAGCTTGATGACAGAAGATCGGAATTTTGGTTCTAGTGCTATTGAACAGTTCACAACCTAGATAGTGAGTTTAAATCCTATAAGAATGGTTGTGGTACAATCCTAGTGGTTTATCTCGAACTATGAGAACATGTCTGATGGTTCGAGAACTTGTATGATAGTTCAAAAGAAGATTGCGAATGGTACATCCAGGAATGTATTGAACTGGAGCACCCAAGTGTAAGGATTATCTTGATTAGACTTAGATAATATCAAACAATTTGCAAAGGATGCATATGTTCTTAGTCCCAAGAATTATGAGGATTGGAATTCTTGCACAATTTTGCTTTGAATGTTATGGGAAACAATTAATTTTATTGAATCTCAATCTTCGCGAATTGGGCGATCGTTGTGTTTGTAGGCCTATGATCATGATTCAAAGGAATTCGTGTCCAAAATATAGATTGGATTGTGATACCCTCTAGATAGACTTATAATATTTGTTTGCACTAATTAAACCGGATCATTGGATTATTTTATAATCCGATGGAGTAGAAAAATAAGTTAAGTTTGAGAATTGAGAAATTGATTAGGTGTTGGTTAAAATCCATTAGCGACAAATTGATTCGATCAAGAGGGTATCAGAAGCTTCAACTTTGCAAACGAAACCTCATTATATCTGAGTGATTTTTTAGATAATTAAAATATAGTGCAGTCATTATTATTTAGTGGAATTATTTATGATTAAAGAAAGAAAGAAAATAAATTACGGGATTTATTATTTGGGATTCATGAGTATTTATTTGGAAGTCAATTTAATTATTTATCTTAAGTCCCTAGTATAGTCCATATACCTAACTATTTAGATCAGGCTCTCTAAATGCTCGGTTTGGACCAAGATCACAACTTACACTAATATATATTGGTGTAAGATAGGATTTTAAGTTGTACTTTCATTATTAAGGATTAGATATATATATATATATATATATATATATATATATATATATATATAGAGAGAGAGAGAGAGAGAGAGAGAGAGAGAGAGAGATTAATATTTTTTTGAAGAGTCGAGGACAGAGAGGTGCATATCTCACTCAAAAGCAAGACTTTTTGTCTCAAAAGGTGACCACACACATACCTAGGTTTTGAAGGATCGTATACTAGAGGATCCAATCATTTCGGTGAACGCAAGTAAGATTTTGGAGGACCAAAAGAATTCAGCCCCTCATCACCAACAAATAAATTTCTTCATATTGGATTGCAAGTGGATCCACAAAAGTATTGTATTCGTAACCCTAGGTTTGGTTTTCAAACCTGGTTTTTTTATTTTATTCTTCCAATTTCATAATCATTCGAAGCTTCAAGTGAAAAAGTTTTTATTCCACGTATATGTATCCCCATTAATTTTTATAAGAGCCCATATTGTAGAATGATTATATTTTAGGAAGAACCCTTGTTTTCCACGTTCAAACCTAGGCTGCATGTTAGAAATATGTGCATATATGTATGTATTTATGAACTAACATGGTTTTGTAGGAGGTGAATATTTATATCCCTTACATCATGGTCACATGAATGCATTTTGTGTGAATGGGTTCTACGGTGGTTTCTCCGTAGTTATTTTATTCTCTAGATTGAATTTGGTTGTAATAATTTGAATTTGTAACTATTATTCTTTATCGATGAATTGGAGGAGAAAGTGAGGGCATGCAATTAGTAATTTCATATTCTCCATTAGGTTTCTTTGTGGAGAAACTGTCATAGTGTTCTATAATTTTTATATGTAATCTATGAAGGTTAAAGATCATTTACAGAAGCTACTGATAAAGAAAGAGGAAGGAACAAAGAAGAAAATGATTGCATTGGTGTTGGTTCAAGGTTGGGGCCGCTATAGCAGTCTGACCAAACCATTATAGCAGAGGTCAATAGTACTATAACGTCAAAATATGCTCGCTATGGCGATAGGCAGGAAGGGGGCGATGGGGGTCGAGGAGAATCCTTCCCAAATTATTCTCTTAATAGTTAATTTCTCGAGGGACACTTTTTTCAACGATTTCTTCCTTAACTAGGATTATTTTTCAGAGAGCCATCATTCTTCAAGGAGTCTCCATAAGGAGGAATACTGGGCCATGATGTAAAGGCGAATTTTTTTCCTTTTATTTTATTATGGAATTATATATTTATTTTCATGTCTTTTTACTATAATTTTGTTGCATGATTTCGTGTGCTGATTAATTGAACAACTAGGGACACCCGATTTTGTAGACAATATGGTTTATTATTTAAAGACTCGACTAGATCACAATTTTCTTTAAAATTCATTTTAATTTATTCTTTTCTAAATTGAATTTAATCGATTAATTTCTTTAAAGGTGTAAATAAATTTGAGATCTCCAGGTTTTATTTTAATTTAAAAATCATTTTTATTTTTGGAAAATTAAAATTATGAGATCGAGAAAATTAATTTATGCAACTAAATTTAATAACTACCAAGGAATTAATTTGGGATTTTTGTAATATCCCGTAATTTTAACGAGTTTTAATATAAGATTAATTAAAAGTTAATGGGCTAAATAAATGGGGATTAATTGGAATTAATTATGAAAAATTAATTGGGATTAATCCGAATTAAATATTACTAGAGATTAAAGTAATATATGATTTTGAATATTACTTAGTGATATAAAAGTAATACGTGAAAATAATAATTATTGTCGGGCGCTACGAATATGTCAATAATGGAAATTAAGTCGGGACACGGTTATGAGTCGTGTTGGGACTAAAGTTGGGAAATAAAATGAGATTTATTTTTATGTCATTCGGATGATGATTTTAAGTGCTTTATTGAGTCTGGGAGGGTCGAAATAGGCCGAAAAGTCTACTCGAAAATTTGTTTTGGGTCTCGGGTCATTTGGAAGATCAAAAGATACCCCAAAAGGGCGCATTTTAGTCATTTTTCTTGGGAGATGAATAGTACCTACTTTTTTTGTCTAACCTTGGAGAATTATTATATATGTGAGTTTAGATGTACGTAAAACTCATTTCATCAAAACACAAAGTGAGGTCTTTTGAGAGGGAGTGAAAAGCCTTAGAGAGAAAGTGAAAGGTTATCTTGAAGAGAAGAAGAGTTGCTTGGAAAGGAAGAGTCATCTAGGGCAAACTAAGGGGACAACCACCATCTTTACACCTTACACCACCCTAGGATAGTCGCCGAAAGAAGGAAGAGGAAGTTCCAAACACTTGTCTTCACCAAAGGTTCAGACCTACACATAAAGCTAGCGTAATTCTTGCTCTATTTTAGTGCTTATATTATCCATGTTAGAATATGATTTCTTTTTGGATTGATGAACTTATCAATTTGGGATTAATATTATTGATAAATAAGGTTTAATGGATAGGCAAATTCATGTACTTGAAGATTTATACATGTCGATACTATGAACATTAAAATGGATATACATGTAGAGACTTTGAACATGAAAATGGATAGGTTTTACATGTAGAGGATTTATTTTTTTATTAAAGATATGAAAATGATTTTAGGTATTACATGTAGATGAATTTTACTCATGTTGAATATGGAAATTTGATGATTTAGTTATGAAATGATAATTCTAAATTCTGGTTTTTGTAAGAGCTATAAAAATGGAGGACTTAGATAAATTGGAATTTTAAGGATTCAATGGGATTGATGATAATACCTTATGAACATATGAATATGATGTTATTCTTATGTAAAAATCACCCTTGAACATGTTATAACACTGTTGACAAATCTAGGTTTGGGGTAGAATATAATCCAAAAGGGTTTGGGTGTAAGAACTTGAAGAAAAGCGTAAAAAAACTGAGCTTGAAGACGAACTGGAATGACGTTGACCTCGTTCTAATGAGATATGATGTCGTTCGAACGAGATTTTTGGGTTTCTGACGAGATTTCAGAAATTTATTTTTAGCCTAGAAGAGTTTGGAGGATTGTATTTTTAGCCCACGGTAGGTTCTGACTAATTTTGGTACATTAATAAGGAGTGAGGGTCTCGGGCTAATGTTGGAAAATTATATGAAATTGAGGAATAAAAAAATTAATAGAGAGATATCTACATAATAATAATACAATTAAGAGATGAATTATCGTCATGACCAAGTACGGGTTAATATTGGTGATATATATAAGTATATGGATACTTTGGATTATGTGAGTGATAACTATATAATAAATACACGATGATAATCATGATTAACCAGTACGGGTAGTATTCGAGAAATACGATGGGTACTTGGGATAGAATGAAATACTAATATGATATTGGTCGAGTGCATACCAAATTCTAAATAGGTCAATGTGTATGCCTTTGGCTTATTTAATTTATGTGTATGACATACCTAGCCTACTTGCTATCGATGGGAGGTTTACGCGTAGAGGGCAGTCATATCCTGATGCGCCTTAAGGGGGATCCTTGAATTGTTGCCTCAGAACATAGGTCTTAGGTTGGATTGCCATTAGTGAGAACAATGGTATTGAATAGTCTTTTGGGTGTGTAGGTATGTGCATAGCCCAAAGGCTTAGGACTATGTTCCCCTCCACTATTTGTGATTTGTTTATTATAGTTCATGGGATATGCTGAACTATAGTCCTTTATACAGTGACGAGTTGTGCTGGGACATGATAGCAGAGTACGCATAGTGAAGTTTAGTATATATATATATATATTTAATAGAGTGAATGTGTATATATACTTGTGATAGTGTTTACTATGTGAATTAAGTAGACATGAAAGATAATGAAATATGAAATGAATTAAGTAGGTAAATACTTAATTATATTGAATTGAAAATTGGCTTATCCATGTTCTAAAGAAATTGGATATATATGTATTACCTGTATTGCGAGAGAAATAGGTGGGATAGATATGGGCTATGGTTAGGTGGAACTGATATGAACTAGTTAGCATGAGAATCTTATCTAGCATGGTTTTAAAGCATGTTAGGTGTGCACTCTAGGTGAGAGGTGAAGATCTCAAGACGGAGTCCGATAAATCTAACATGTATATAATTGTTGAATATAACATTTATTCACTTTCTATTTTCTAAACTATTTTTGCAATCGGGCCCTGACCCATTTTCTTGCATATTCTCTTCTCTCTTGTATATCCTATATCGGGTGTCCAGCCGCAGGGATGCCAACCAAAGAGGATTGAGATTTTTTATGAGCTATGGATGATATGGAGTCTTGGACTTTATTTAGACGCTTTCATATTCATTTATTCATACTATGTAGTTGATCTTTCATTTAGGGCATGTCGCCCAAGAGGATTCTAGTTATTTCTTCTATATCTTAAACAGATTAATTTCTTACGTCGGTTTGGGTACATTTAATTTGTGATGGGATTATTGTATTGAGATATTTAAACTGGAGACTTTTAATCTAGTTGCAATTAATTCAGTTTTGATATTACTCAGTTATTATTCATTGTATGAATGGATTATGCTAAATGGTTCATTTTTTAAAAAATGGAATTTTCATTTATATTAAAGTTTAAATAGTTTTAACACGTGCTTAGTTAGATATTAGGTGCTTAAAAATGTTTTTCGATAGTGATGCTATGAATGAAGCAACTGCAAATTTCATTTTAATTGTGTATAGGACTGATTACCTCGTATTTAATTAGGAGGGGTTTACAGTGGTATCAGAGCATCAGGTTCTAGTGTCTTTTAGGATCTGAACGGTTTATTATGCTTTCAGCTAAGCGTTCTTTGATATAGAGCCCTATCATTAGGACCATTGTATCCTTATTTGTGCATATATGATCTTTATCTATTCTTTGAAATTTAAATTGAATACTGATGAGATTTTTCCCTCATTCCATATGCCTCCTCGACGTGCACCTCAGCCTGCCCCAACTCAGGGTACAATGAATGTTGCAGATGTTGCTGCCATTGTTGCTCAGGCAGCCAATGCATCTTTAGTTGTTGTTCAATAGGCTCCAGCATAGGCACCAGCTATGCCACCTGATCACCGTGTGATATGCGTGCTCGTGTAAGGGCACGGTCGTTGTTTTTATTTCACCACGATAATAAAAACAAACCTAAATTACGGCTATATTTGCGAGGCAAGCACAGCGATAAGTCGGGTATCGAAAATACACAGGGACGAGATGCTAGAATAAATAAGATCTAATGCTCCGAAATAAAAGTGTAAAAGATGATTACGAACTAAAAAGGAAAAGATGCATAAAAGGAAATTTTTTAACTAGGCGAGGGAAAATAAAGTTAGATTAACAAAGCGGTAAAACTATAGGTTACGTAAAATATCCCTAATCTGAGTTAATTTGTATAAAATGGATACATGGGTCGACGAGTTATTACAAATGCGTCTCGTTTCGACAGTTAATTGAATCAAGGGTTGTCATGACCATAAATCCGCATAAAATCCTAATAAGATTTTGGTGTCAACAAATACCCCGGAAATTGCGCACGAAAGGTCGTAAGCACGGGACATACATGATATGCCCCGTCAAATCTCCTAGGAGCAATAACTAGGACAACTCACCCAAAATTGACCCGTCAACACCAGCACCAAAGCAAAGCAACGCGTCAACTCGAGTGAGTTCCATTCAAACATAACCTAATTTAAATTAACTAGAAAGCATGGTAAAAACACAGTAAATGAAAGCGGTAAATAAATGCGGTAAATTTACACTAGAAAGAAACTAAATCAAAGAATGTAAATAAAGCATGGAAATTGAACTAGAAAGAAAGGAAATAAGGAAGTACAACTTAAATTAAAATGGAAGAGAAGATGAATAGTTCAAATTAAAAACCCAAATGTTGTCACACCAAATGAGGAAGAAAAATGAGCTCTCACCCTCCAAACCCTTTATACAGTTCTAATAATATCTAACTATATCTGTTTTTACATCAAAATTCCTTTATACAGTAAAAGGAATAAAATTAGAAAAGAAAAGAGAGAAAAAAAAAGGCCAAAATATATGCAGAAAATAGGGGATCGATCGATCGATGCTCAGAAACATAGCCGACTGTCTCAACTCGATGGAAAAATGTGAAGGATCGATCAATCGACCCCTTTGGCCGATCGATCGATCAAGCAGGTATGAGCCTCCTGCATGCTGTTTTGGGATGTTTGCCTTTCTCGTCTGCTAAAATCGCCTTAACTTCTTCGTTCTGAATCGGAATTGCACACCGTTCACGGCCACGTGAAGCTTGCGAGGAGGGCTACAACTTCTGTGTAAATGCTAGGACAGGTGCCCAAGCTATGAAAAGACTAAAATTCCCTTGAATGTGCGATCATGTATGAAAATCGAGCGAAATGCGTCCGAACTTCACACTTAGCATCCAAATACCTATCAATTAACCCCTGCAAAACATGTTAACGTAGAAATCTGAGGTTGTCTGGTTAACGAGCATAAATATAGGGAATAAGATACCCGAGGGGGATAAAATGTGTAGGTTCGAGGGATGAAATACACAATATTTATGTCATATCACACCCCCTAATTTACACATTGTTAGTCCTGAGCAATGAAATAGGATGCAACAAGAACTACAACAAACCAAAAGCAGGATAAGTACAAAAGTTTGGTATAAAATCATAAGGCCACTTTCACGGGCGATTCGATTGCATTTAGCATATGCAATAAGCTATTAAACCCCTAGGTCACCCTAGTGGACGAGTGTCATCTCATGAGGGTTTTCAGGGATGATACCCACAAACATCACATGATTTCCTCAAAATATGCCCAAACCAACATGCGACAAGCCCAACAATAGAGAAAAGGATTTCATTCGCAGTATTAGCACATTGAACGGATTCAAACAAAAGTCCGAATCATTAACATTATAGAATGCACCTCATATAATTGAAACCCTAAAATTTGGGAGGGGAGATAGCACATGAAAAGTATGAATTGGAAAAAACTTATAGAAACCGGATAAACATTAAAGCAAGCATAAATTCAATCATCACGGGCATTGCACTCATCAAGTGAGTTCACTCGAAACAGGTAGGTGACACACGGAACATGCAGGCATAAAGAGTAAATGTAAATGGAAACTAGGCCGCACACATGTCTCAAATGAAGAATGCTATATATAAAATGAAAAACTGTAATCTCGATGAAAGATACCGCACACTAAAAGAGAAAAAATGCATTTTCAAAGATTATCAAAACTATTATGACTTTTAAATTACATCTACTGAAGATCACATAGGACTTTAATAGGGTTGTAATGTAGGCTAGGCTAGGGTACAAAATGAAGGAATGTATATACGGATTCAAAGTGTTCGGAATGAAAACTTGGGATAATGGGAAAATGCGGGTAATATCAAAATTGGAAAATAACTTCCAAACAAGCATTAGATATATCATCGAGGTGAGTAGTCAAAGCTTATTGAACACTATACACAATATTTGCAACTTTCTCTTTCTTTTCTTTTCTTCTTTTTCTCATTTTTTCTTTTGTTTTATTTTGCTTTTTGCTTTCTCTTTTTCTTCACCCTTTTTACTTTTTTTGTACTTTTCATACTCTCACATGCCTAAATTGCAACCGACATCACAACAACATCATTCAATCCCAAGTAGCATTCCAAACAAAGGTATGGAAAGTGTATATATGGTATAAAACTCCAATTTAGAGTTGGTTATGGGATTTGGGTTATGAAACGAAAGGCTATATTTAGGCTCAAAGGGGTTAACGAGGGTAAACTTATAAGGGTGAGGTAAAGGCTAATATGGGTGATATAACAAAGAATGTCTATGATCATTTACAAAAGTTTACGCAATTCTCGAGTCAAAACAATATGTGAAAATCATGATCAAGTTAACACATTTCAAGTATGAACTTAATTAATCAACAGTGAAATGAAAGAATAAAGAGATTACCAACGAATTCAACGTTTTCAATGAGAAAAAAATAGTGTATACACTCACAAATGACGAAAGGTACAAGGCTTACTCGGTGTAAGTATATACAATGCAATAAAAGATTATCGAGTTATAAAAATCTTAAACCAAATCAATAGAACAATAAAAGTGCATGTGCTCAAGGGATTAAAGCTTAATTCATGAAGTTATTCATAATATCAATAATTGAGACTAAAGTCTAATAACTTTTACAATCGAGAACATGCATCATTCGGTTGTCTATTGGATCGGGCAATTATTGAAATTTATCATCGGAAACAAAGGCAAAAGGCCCAATAAAGGAAAAAAAAGAAAGAAAATCTTTTTGAAAATTTTCATTTTTCTAAGAAAAGCATACTAAGTAACTAACATGTGAGCAAAAACATGGACTAAATAAAGAAATGGATAGAATATCCCACATATTCTAACTTAAAACTTGACATCGTCCTCAATGTAAATTAAGAACCAAGTTAAAGAAGGAAAAGTGCGATATTACCCAAAATTGGAGCGATCCCCATAAGAACAAGTTCAAAGAATCTACAAAATAAGTTAGTACCGAGCATAGAAAAAACAAATAACAAAAAGTTAACTAATTACACTAGACTAATTAAAAAGGAAAGAAAAAAATTAAAAGAAAGAAAGAATAAAAAGCTAACTATATACAACCTACTATTTAGATTTCACACTAACTGTACACTAGAAGTCTAAATAGTTGAGCCTCCATCGCAAAAACGATTTGACTTTGGAGGATAACCGGTGTACCCTCACATAAAAGCATGCCTTTCAAAAAATATGAATTCTGTTTTAACAACGGAAGGCATGTGTAATGCGTAAGAAAGGAACCATCGCCAAGTAAAAGTTTTGGAGGGACGATGGGGGATTTGGATTGAACGGGTGATAAAAACATGTGGGGGCCGAGAAAAGCCGAATATCCTCCCAATGATTTTGAAATTTGAATTGGAGGTGGCGCACACAAAGGCACGGATGCGATCATGGAAGGCGTCATCGGTGAAAAGGTTTAAAACATTAAAGTTTGAAATCGAATCATCGGGTAGTTGTGACGGTGTGATAATAGAGAATGAAAATGGGGATGAAAGAAATTGAAACTCATAAGATGAAATGCAAATAGATATTACGACATTTTCATCCTCACTTTTAATATCTATTATGTAATGGGAAAAGTCTAGAATGGTTTGTTCCAAAGTAGGCAAAAGCACCTGATTCGGTTCAAAACATTCCTCGACTTCAAAAGTTTCAGAAGCAAAATCGTCGTCTGACTCAAATAATAAATCCAAGTCATGTTCCCACGAATGATTTTCTCCCCAATAACGACTTTAAATTTCCTCATTTTCATACATACGAAAGCCCTCGCCGAATGTCATGGGTCGAGGTGCAGATGCATGAAAATGGGAACTTTGAAAATTACCATCAAACTTAAACGAAAACTTATTATTATAGGAATTTTGAAAACTATTCGAATTCGTTTCAAAATTCCTATTATAAGGAGGTAAAGGCCCAAAATCATTGTCATCGTCATCAAAATTCCAATAACCCAAGTTTTGATTTTTGTTATACTCGCCCAAAGTCATATTTGAATTTGAAATTCTTTGGGATTCTAAGTATTGACCAAAAGTCATAGGATTACGGGCATTTTGAGAATTATAATAATTATGATCGAAAGAATTAGAATAAGACATGCTTACCCCAAAAATTGCTCAAGTGGCGAATTCCACAAAGATATGCACGCGCAAAAAATTTGAGAGTTTCTAAGTGCTCAAATGTGGAAGTTCTGCAAAAAGATTAGAAAATAATACAAATAGAAAGAAAATACTACAAAATACTAAATAAAATAAAGTCTAAAATAAACAAGTCCCCAACAATGGCTCCATTTTGATCATCGCGTGAAATGCGTGCTCATGTAAGGGCACGGTCGTTGTTTCGTTTCACCGCGATAATACAAACAAACCTAAATTACGGCTACACTTGTGAGGCAAGCACATCGGTAAGTCGGGTATCGAAAATCCGCAAGGACGAGATGCTAGAATTTATAAGATCCAGTGCTCCGAAATAAAAGTGTAAAAGATGATTACAAAATAAAAAGAAAAAGATGCATAAAAGGGAAATAATTAACTAGGCAAGGGAAAATAAAGTTAGATTAACAAAGTGGTAAAACTATAGGTTGCGTTGAATATCCCTCACCCGAGTTAATTTGTATAAAATGGATACATGGGTCAAAGAGTTATTACAAATGCGTCTCGTTTCGACAGTTAATTGAATCAAGGGTTGTCACGCCCCTAAATTCGCATAAAAGCCTAATAAGATTTTGGTGTCAACAAATACCCCGGAAATTGCGCACGAAAGGTCGTAAGCACGGGACATACATGATATGCCCTGTCAAATCTCCTAGGCGCAATAACTAGGAAAACGCACCCGAAATATACCCGTAAACACCATCACCAAAGCAAAGCAACGCGTCAACTCGAGTGAGTTCCATTCAAACACAACCTAATTTAAATTAACTAGAAAGCATGGCAAAAACACGGTAAATAAACGCGGTAAATTTACACTAGAAAGAAACTAAATCAAAGCATGTAAATAAAGCATGAAAATTAAAGTTGAAAGAAAGGAAATAAGGAAATACAACTTAAATTAAAATGGAAGAGAAGATGAATAGTTCAAATTACAAACCCAAATGTTATCACACTAAATGAGGAAGAAAAATGAGCTCTCACCCTCTAAACCCTAACCTAAACTATCTACCTTCTAACAATATCTAACTATATCTGTTTTTACATCAAAATTCCTTTATATAGTAAAAGGAATAAAATTAGAAAAGAAAAGAGAAAAGAAAAGAAAAGGCCAAAATATCTGTAGAAACTAGGGGATCGATCGATCGAGTCGATCGATGCTCAGAAACATAGCCCACTGTCTCAACTCGATGGTAAAATGTGAAGGATCGATCGATCGACCCCTTTGGTCGATCGATCGATCAAGAAGGTATGAGCCTCCTAGATGCTGTTTTGGGATGTTTGCCTTTCTCGTCCGCTAAAATTGCCATAACTTCTTCGTTCTGAATCGGAATCGCGCACCATTCATGGCCAAACGGAGCTTGTAAGGAGGGATACAACTTCTGTGTAGATGTTGTGTCAGGTGCCCAAGCTTTGAAAAGACTAAAATGCCCTTGAACATGCGATTATGTACAAAAATCGAGCGGAATGCGTTCGAACTTCACACTTAGCATCCAAATATCTATAAAAGCTCAATTAACCCCTGCAAAATATGTTAACATAGAAATCCTAGGTTCTTTGGTTAACGAGCATAAATATAGGGAATAAGATACCCGAGGGGGCTAAAATGCGTAGGTTCGAGGGATCAAATTCATAATATTTGCGTCGTATCACCACCCGCACCAGGGCAGGTGTTTCCTACAGCTTGGGAATGTGTTAGGGATGCTTTTCAGAAGGCGTATCCACCCGAGTTTCAGGAAGGTTCTGATGTCGTGACTACTAGACAATGGAAGAAGGACATCCAGAGGCACTTGCGAATGTTTGAATGCACAGAGGTTCAACGTCAGATACTAGTTACATTTAAGCTTGTCGGGGGCAACACTACAGTGGTGAGAATCCATTTCCACCACCGAGGAGAGAGATACTATGACTATCCAGAACTTTTGGGTGTGATTTGATCGTAAATACTTTCCCTTTGCTGTTCAAACTGAGATGAGGCAAAAATTACTTGACCTAACCCAAGAAAGGGAGGATAATGGAAGAATATGAGGAGGAATATACTTGCCTGACAAATTTGGTGGCAGGAGAGGTACCTATAGAAGAAAAGAGAATTCAGATGTTCACAGATGGATTGAATTGGAAGATTCGCTAGAACTTATTGGGCAATCTTTCATTACATACTTATGCATATGTTCTTAATGTTGCAATGCTTCACCGCTAGGATAACCGTTTACATGTTAAGGGTGGAAAGCGGGGGATTGAGTCGAGCTAGCAGGGTAAGACTGGTGGGGGCAGTTCTAGCATGACACAACTATGTCAAAGTCAACAGCGCTAGGGAGAGCGGGGTTCCTAACCGATGGACTATGCTAAACGTTTATGATTCATAGGATTTCATTTTGGGAAAGGGGGTAATAAACAGGGGCAACATGGCCATCAGGGTTAGCAGGGCCAATGGAGATATGGTAACGGCCAGCAGGGATGGGGATAGTAGGGATAAAATGGGGGAAAGTTTACTCAAAGATGTTTCGTGTGTGTCAAAACTGAACACAAGAGATATGATTGTCCTAATAAGGAAAAATTTCCTCAGTAGGGACCTTGTCAAGAGCCACAGAGACCAGTATTTCCACCAGTCGCTCTCCCATCACCTGCTCACGTGCCAGCATTACTTGCCATTCTAGTAGCTCTGATACAGCAGGGACAGTACGTGCGTGTGTATAACATCCATCAAGCAGCGGTTCAGTAGCCACCGCCCACGATTGAGGGTATGTTTTCTATTTATGGGGATATGGGGCGTATTGATACGAGGGCCTCACATTCATTTGTAGCCAATAGATTTGCACGGGCCACAGGGTTACTAGACTTAGCCGACGGCACTATTACTTATGTAGACTTACCAATGGGTAGTGGGACACCTATTTTCTTTATATGTCATATTGTGAGTATAGAGATGGGGAGTCTGATTTATCGACATATTTAGTTATTTTGGACATGCCCGAGTATGATGTGAATATTGATATGGATTGGCTTGTTGCATATAGGGATATGATTGAATGTTATAGATGGTGTATTATTTTTTCTATTCTAGTACATGAAATCTTCCTTGTGGAGATGCCTCGTTCTGAGGGAGGGTCGTCTTTTCATTTGTATTATATAGAGGAGGATACCTTTATGGGAGTAGTAATATCCCTTGATTCGATACCGGTAGTTTGTGAGTTTTCGAATGTATTCCAGGAGATACCGAGATTACCCCCCAGCAGGGATTTTAAGTTTATTATTGAATTAGCGCCGAGCACTTGACCTATTTCTTGTGCGCCTTACTGTATGGCTCCAGTAGAGATGAGGGAGCTCGGGGACCAAATAGAACATCTTTTGGTACAAGGGTTTATTCGCAGGAGTACGTCACCTTGGGGTGCCCCGGTGTTGTTTGTAAAGAAGCGAGATGGTTCTTTATGACTGTGTGTGGATTATCAGGAGCTTAACAAAGTCACGATATGGGATAAGTGGCTAGAATCGATGACTTATTTGATCAGCTGAGAGGAGCATCCTACTTCTCGAAGATAGACTTAAGGTTTGGGTATCATTAGCTGCGTTTCAGGGAGCAAGACGTTTCAAAGACTACCTTATTAACCAGATATGGATCATATGAGTTTGGAGTTATGCCGTTTGGGTTGACTAATGCATCGACAGTATTCATGGACTTGATGAATAGGGTGTTCAGAGAGTTCATAGACCAATTTGTCATTATTTTCATAGATGACACCCTGATTTATTCTCAGACTGAGGAGGAGCACGCCGAGCATTTGCAATGGGTCCTACAGACACTACGTGAGCATCAGCTGTATGTGAAATATGAGAAGTATGGGTTTTAGCTTCAGAAAGTTCAGTTTCTTGGGCATATTGTGAATGAGATGGGAATATCGATGGATCCTAACAAGGTATCAGTGGTGAGAGAGTGGGGACAACCCATGACACCGACAAAGGTGTACAGTTTCTTGGGACTGGCTGGTTATTACAGATGTTTTATCTGGGGTTTCTCAAACATTACGGGTCTGATGACAAATCTAAACTGCAAGGACGTACCATTTGTTTGGGACGATGTGTGTCAGTTGGCATTCGAAGAGATAAAAGATAATTTAATTTTAGCACTTATACTAGCACTGCCCAAGCCAGGACTGGAGTACTTAGTTTTTACTGACCCATCATTACAAGGGCTTGGTGGAGTATTACAGTGGGAGGAGAAGGCTATAGCTTATGCCTCTAGAAAGCTTAAGCCTCATGAGAAGAATTACCCCACCCACATCTTAGAGCTTGCGGTTGTCGTGTTTTCTCTTCGAATATAGAGACATTATTTATTAGGGATAAATTTTGCCTATTCACGGATCATAAGTCACTTCAGTATTTGTTCACTCAGTGGGAGTTGAACATGCGTCAGCGCAGGTGGCTTGAGTTCGCGAAGGATTATCAGTTTGAAATACATTACCACTTGGGTAAGGCTAACATGGTAGTAGATGTGTTGATTCGAAGGCCGATAGGTGAGTTATCCACGGTGTGGCAGGCAAAATGGAAAGAACTGGGACATTAGGATGCAGTTTCTCAATCATTTATGTCAGTCATGACTGTTACACCTCAGATTGTGACAAGGGTAATTTAGGCTCAGGCAATAGAGATAACTTTTAGCCCGGGGAGCATATTCTTACTCAGTGAGTTCAGATGGGGGATTGCGCTTCAACAGGAGATTGATTGTTCTAAAAGGTGTGGATTTGTGGCATGCGTTGATGACAGAGTTACACAGATCCATATTTACGGTACATCCCGATGGGGATAAGATGTACTAAGATATGAGATAGAAGTATTGGTGGAGCGGGATGGAAAGAGACATTGTTGAGTTCGTCTCTAAGTGTGCCACTTGTCCATAAGTGAAAACGGACCATTAGAAGCCTGGTGGGTTTCTTTAGCCATTAGATATCCCGATGTGGAAATGGGAGATCATTTCCATGGACTTCATCATAGGTTTACCTACTTCTCGAAGGGGTCATGATTCCATATGGGTGATTGGAGATTGATTGACTAAGGTAGCTCACTTTTTTCCAGTTCGGACTTATTACTCTACGGGACAGTACGCCCAGATTTTTATAGCCGAGATAGTGAGGTTACATGGGGTACCGCTTAATATTGTGTCCGATCGGGACAAAATTTTTATATCCCGATTTTGAAAAAGTTTTCATGAGGCCATGGGTACCGAGGTGCGTTTGAGTACGGCCTATCACCCGCAGACAGATGGGCAGAAAGAACGTAAAAATCAGATGTTAAAAGATATGTTACGTATGTGTATCCTGGACTTTGGGGGAGGTTGGGAGTATTACCTTCCACTAGTGGAATTTGAGTATAATAACTCTTATCAGTTCACTATTGGTATGGATCCATTTGAGGCAATTTTTGGTAGACCTTGTCATTCTCCTGCATGTTGGTCACAGGTGGGGAACAACAAGATACTTGAGCCAGAGGTAATTCAGGACACGTATACCATGATTGAAATGATTCGGAGTCGTATTTGGGTAGCCCAATATAGATAAAAAATCTACACTGATGCAAAACGGTTCTTCCGTGAATTCAGTGTGGGGGACCAGGTGTTATTTCGGGCATCTCCTATGAAGGGGATCATGAGATTTGGAAAGAAGGGGAAATTGGAGCCCATATATGTAGGATCATTTCCTATAATTGAGAGTGTTCGACCGGTTGCTTATAGATTAGGGTTACTGAATAACTTGTATAGGATATATGATGTGTTCCATATTTCTTCACTGAGGTGATATCTCCGAGATGAGTTGGCTCACACTCATGTTGCATTAGAGGAGATCGATTTGCAGCAAGATAGTTCTTACGAGGAGAGACCGGTAGAGATCTTAGATCATAGAGAGATACGGTTGAGATTGAAAGTAGTTTCATTGGTGCGTGTCCAGTGGGAGCAAACATAACATTGAGAAGTCTACTTGGGAGCGTGAAGATGAGATGCGCGACAAATACTAGGAGTTATTTTTACCAAGTATGCTTTTATTCTCTGAATTTCGGGATGAAATTCTGTTATAAGGGGGGAAGTATGTAATACCCCGTAATTTTAAGGACTTTTAATATGAGGTAAAATAAATGGGCATTAATTGGAATAAATTATGAAAAATTAATTGGGATTAATCCGATTTAAATATTAATAGAGATTAAAGTAATATATAATTTTGAATATGTGATTTTCAATATTACTTAGTGATATAAAAGTAATATGTGGAAACAATAAGTATTGTCGGGAGTTGCAAATATGGCAATAATGGAAATTAAGTCAGGATGCGCTTATGAGTCGTGTCGGGACTAAAGTTGGGAAATAGAATGAGATTTATTTTTTTGTCATTAAGATGATGATTTCGAGTGCGCCATTAAGTTCAGAAGGGTCTAAATAGGCATAAAAGTCTACTCGGGGATTTGCTTTGGGTCTCGGGTCATTTAGAAGATGAAAAGACACCCCCCCCCCCCCCCCCCGAAAGGGTATTTTAAGCATTTTTCTTGGGAGATGAATACTACCTACGTTTTTTGTCTTTTAGCTAATGTTGGAGACTTATTATATATGTGAGTTTAGATGTACATAAGATTCATTTCATCAAAACACAAAGTGAGGTCTTTTGAGAGAGAGTAAAAAGCCTTGGTGAGAAAGTGAAAGCTCATCTTGAAGAGAAGAAGAGTTGCTTGGAAAGGAAGATTCATCTAGGGAAAACTAAGGGGACAACCACCATATCTACACCTTGAATCACGACCGAATAGTTACCAAAAAAAGGAAGAGGAAGTGCCAAATACTTGTCTTCACCAAAGGTTCAAACCTACACATAAGACAAGTGTAATTCTTGCTCAATTTTGGTGCTTATATTATCCATGTTAGAGTAGGATTTCTTTTTGGATTGATGAACTTATGAATTTGGGATTAAAATGATTGATAAATAAGGTTAGATGGATAGGCAAATTCATGTAGTTGGGGATTTATACATATAGAGACTGAACATTAAAATGTATATACATGTAGAGACTATGAACATGAAAATGGATAGATTTTACATGTAGAGGATTTATTTTTTTTATTGAAGATATTAAAATGATTTTAGGTATTACATGTAGATGAATTTTACTCATGATGAATATGGAAATTTGATGATTTAGTTATGAAATGATAATTCTAAATTCTGGTTTTTTTAAGACGTATAAAAATGGAGGATTTAGATAAATTTGAATTTTAAGGATTTAATGGGTTTGAAGATAATACCTTATGTACATATGAATTTGATGTTATTCTTATGTAAAAATAACCCTTAAACATGTTAGAACACTGTTAATAAATCTAGGTTTTGGGTAGAATATTATCCAGATGGTTTGGGTTTAAGAACTTGAAGAAAAATGCAGAAAACTGAGGTTGAAGACGAACTGGAATGACCCTGATCTCGTTCGAACGAGACATGCTGTCATTCGAACGAGATGCCACCTCGTTTGAATGAGATTTCTGGGTTTCTGATGACATTCTAAAATTTCTATTTTAGCCTATAACAGATTGGAGAATTGTATTTTTAGACCAGTGTAGATTCTGAATATTGTTTTGTGACACCCCGCCTAATTAAATACCGGGCGATCACTCCTTTATTAAATTAAATCAAGGTGAACAGTTGATTCATTCTTAGCATCACTGTCGTAAAATAATTTTTTCCAATTTAACACCCTAAAATAATTAAGCTAAGTGTCAAAACCATTTTTATACATACTTTCCAAATTTTATTTAAAGAAAAATCATTTCTTTTATTAAAAACATTCAATAAGTAAGAATCACACCCCATTAAATTCTGCAACATAATCCAATTAATTTAATACATTCGTCAATCGAATGTCAACATACGAAATCTAAAGTCACACATCCAAACTGAATAAATCCCATAGTAACAATACTGGAAATAACTGAAATACAAATGTCCAATAACAACGGAATAATGGAAAGAGCTACACATGCTCAACTAGATGAAAGTACTAAGAGTGGGTCCGAATGAACGAAGTCATCTAATCAAGAGACATGCAACTCTCACCTAAGCTGCAGCGCGTTCCTTCCAAGAGATCATAAGCAAGATGCCCTTGTGGCTGGGCACCTGTAATACATACATATATATACAAGAGAGAGAGGGAGAGAGAAAACGGGTCAGAGCCCGATAGTGTATATGATTTTAAAAATTGTTTAACAAGTATTTAAATCGATACAGGCCAATGCAACAACATATTAATGCGACACTCCCTTCAGAAATTCTCACCTCTCTTCTAATGTGCACACCTATCGCACTAACCTTCCCAATGGTCTATCTCATCATATAACACGCTATCCTTTCCCAATGGATTAATTTATCTTATATTACTCGTAAGATTCACAATTTTAACGATTCTATTGTTTGGAAAGAATATTTCAATTAGTAACCAAAGTTCTCATTTTGACTTTATTAATCAATAAAGTTTTCCAATTTCATATTATACTTTCTCAAAACAAGTATTTACAATTTGAGCCATCAACCATGTCCTACATATCAAATCACAGTAGGCAGTTCCAGATTTCAGAATTTCATATATATATTAACTACTCATAAAATATATATATATCACAACAGCACCCCAAATAACAACTATGGTGAGGGCATACTCTACTATCCAATCCCCGTATCACTCGTACTAAAGGAATACAGATTCGGAATCACTCTTGAACTGTATCAACACATACTCAAACAATATTGAGACAAAGTATAGATTCCAAGTCTCTCAGGACCGTCTAAACTATCACTGCGATAGCCTGTACCAAGGATACCTATACACAAACAAAATGAGGCTAAGCATAGATTCCAAGTCTCTAAGAGGAAAGCACATACCCGCAACTCTTAGGACCGTCTGAACTATCATTCCGATAGCCTGTACCAAGGATATCTATCTTCTAGGGTACAAGTCAATATCCCCCATAAAGGTCCCATCGAGATAAGACTGTCCCAGCGCGGAAACCTCAGGGATAGCAAGTAGCGTGGGCATGATTTTTACACATAGATAGTATATGCATACACAATCATATAACTATACTAACATTACCATTTCAATAATGGGTAAATTCTCAATTCCCATAATTACGACATTTGAATTTATTTCTCATTATTTAGTTATCACGTATAACCATTCACATCTTATTTTAATTTGAGGAACTTTTCCACTTACTACATAACGCTCATGGATTCTATCCTCCTAAGTATAAAATTCAGTAGGTATACACATTTGTCCCAAAGTAACTCTCTTACGTGTCTCTCTCTTTAATCATAAATTTACCGACCCTTATGTAATTATCCCAAAATACAATCTTTGCCCGACATCAAGGGTCCCAAAATCTATTCACATGTCCTACTGGCCTTCCCTATCTCCCAAAACATTTTATTAAGGATGCTCAAGAATTATCTCACAATAATTTGAATTTAACTCATTTAAAAAGGAAATAGGAGTTACGGGTTTCATCTCCAAACTGAAATTGAATTTAATTCGATCGATCAAGCAGGTCTGCGAAAACTGAAATTCTGCAGTTACGGGTTTCATCTCCAAACACCAACAATTTCCATATTATCTAATCCCAATCATCCCAGAATTGATGCTAATAACCTTATATCATCATATTAGGTATTTTCAACGTAAAGCATGTGAATTTCTGTGATTAAATCATGAATTAACAGCCCCAATTTCATACAAAATCTCAAGAACCCTAAAATTCTCTTAAACATGGTTCTAACAATTATTTCCAGAATTCTCTTCTTATACACATCATAATTTCGTGGGTTATCTGTCTACATCACAAGAGACTTCCAGAATAAGGTTTAAGTCTTTACTACATGCAAATTCCTATCACAATTTGGGTTTTCTTCCATATATTTCCTCCCTAATCATTCCTAAACTAATATGGAAATTGCACCAACGAAAATAGCAAGATAAACACTTGCCTGGGATTTTTGACGTTCTGATTTGCAGATGTTTTTGGTGTGGTTGCGTAGCCCGTTGCGCGATCTACGCGTTGGTGGTGGTTGTGGTACAAACGAATGACTTTTGGGGCCTTGGATTGCCTTGGAAGCTTTCTTCTTCCCTCTCTTATGGCCGTCACTTGTGTTTGAGTTTTCTAACCCTAGCTGACTAACCTAAATGGCTGATATATGTTTCTGATTTTCGTGGGTTTAATTACCCAAAAAGGTGAAATGTCCAAAACGCCCTCACGGGTACCAATTAGGCCTAAAAATGCCCCGAGACCCAAACTAAACCCCCGGGTACACTTTTCTGACTATCTCGACCCTTCCGGACGCGTTGGCGCACTCAAAATGACCATACGAACGACTTATAAAATATTCACTTTTATTTATCCACATTTAGTCCCGACACGACACAAGCGCGTCCCGACTTAAATTTCCACAATTGTCATTTTATTCACACGTGACAATATTATAAAAATAAATCTCATATATTACTATACTCATCCAGTAATATGCAAAAAATAACAAATTTCCAATAATTACTAACTCTCGTCACGCTAGTAAATATTTAAAGCAACATTCCGGATTAAAATTAAATTAATTTATCTCAATTAAATTTAATAAATCCCATAATTTAAAAGCTATAAAAATACGGGGTATTACATACTTCCCCCCTAATAACTGAATTTTGTCCTAAAATTCGGAAAATAAGGCCTATCAGTTAGCACAATTCTGGATATCCTTTTCCGTACACAAACTAACTACACATTACGGCGCTCAATTACTATAGTCCTTTCTTCACAGCAACATTGTTTTATATTCTCATTGGAGACACTTCACCTTGTGCTCCCAACCGACAACATTCGCATAGGTCACGCCTATACGTTATAAATTTCATTATCTCACTAACATTAGGAGGCCGCACCTCACTACATGACAAATACTCGGATTTATTCATACACAAAAATCCCATTCTGAGAAGATCATACGAACATTCGACCACTCCTGGCTGCCTAAAACAGTCGTGGAATTCTACCATAGTTATCGGATATTTTCTCGACCGATCCAAAAATTCTGATTATCTACTCTCCTCTAAACATACGGAGGAGAATAGTCGAGGTTATTCCATAATAAAACCTTAATAAGAACCTCGTACGCGACAAACAGATACGAGCGCTTCTACCGAGCATGCTTGAAATCATTGTACCAAGATTCCAAAATTTCCTTCACGTGGCTCCACAATTCTTTAATCACCATGTGCTTATTCCCTGGCTAAGGGTGATACCTCCTACTCGAAATGAAATCTTATCTCCGATGGTTCTAAAATCCCATTTCAAAGGTGGGATTCACCAATCTCATCCTGATTCAGAAATTTATACTGCGTCGGACCATGCACTGGCGCGATCCTTCCTTTCAAAGGAAGTCTGGGGCATACCAGTTAATATTGTAAGCCAGCCCAAAGGAATATCAATCACTTCCTTCTCGGTGACTTAATTCACATGTTCGGGATAAACCCTTGGTCTTGTTTTGAGGATGGCAACTCATCCAAGAACTTTACCATCTTTACCGACCTCTTCCAAGTCCAGAAATTTTCGATAAACACAAAATTCTTTGGTTGATTCTCCTATTTCAACCAAACCTTACCTATGGGCCGTGCATGTAGAGACTATCACTACATCCCGCTAAACATCAATTTTCCTTTGAAATGTCTCACATTAAGTGACACGTAATACTCCCCTTCCTTCCTTGGAGTATGCCGAGAGTTTCGACCCGTGCTCTTCTCTCCACGAAGCGCACTTCTGTATCTCTTATACCATACTAACATCATCACCCTTTGTATGTGCAAGTCGTTCTCACACTTGACTACTAACAACTCCGCTCCGAGTGTTCCTCATAATAATTTAATTCTGTTCCGTTCAAGGAATACCCCTTCTTAAATGGCTTCCCACAGCCTTCCAATCAAGTTAGGGCGTGCTATTCTAATTGCACACTTATGTATGGATCATCGCCCCTCACGTGACGTTTAATACACTCTATCACTTCCACTTCGTTATACTAGTCCCACAAACATATATTTCACACGTCTATTACCACGTCCCTTCGACTCGGACAATTTAAACTGTAGTTAACCAAGATGCCCACATTTTTACAACCCTCCGACCTCCCTGGGAGAGCGAACGGCGTGCTAATCATCTGTAGGACTAACTAAATTTAACGAAATAGAAGGAATAGGGCATTCAAATTCCATGACAATAAAAGAGGAATAATAATCCTCAACCTTCCTCAGATAAGTACAACAATTCTCCCAAATAGGTACAACAACCAAAATAAATCACTAACGCTCTATTCATCAAAATAATTACAGGTCCTCTCTTTTGTATAATAAAGTTATTTTCCAGATAATTCGTGCTAAAAATCATTCCAACTCTTTATTCACCTTGTGTTCTGTACGCGATTATGACGTTTGGGTACTCTCAATCACCCTAGAGATCAAAATTCTTAAATTCTCCTTATCATCGTTCTACCCCTCAACTCGTGGGGATAACTTTCAATGCTCTCCTACCACAAAATCCGGCTCCAATAACCTTAAAACAAAATACAACTTCCAACTTACATACATAATTACTTGATCCCGTTTTGACCAGGGTACCGAACTCGTGGAATAGTGACCAAACGTCTCCCTATTTCCAACCTTACGCTAAGTCTCATGCATGGGATGTCTCGCAAAGCGAAATCCAAACAAGGAACCCCCCCCGATACACTACTACCTAGCATTTTCGGTTATCGAAATCCGTTAGGTCCTCCGTCTATGGCATGTACCCCTTTATTCTGTCTCTTGACAGAAAAGTTACAATTTCTCCCGTAATTATGCTTAACAAAGAACGTTTCACTAATTGCACAATTGTTCAGTATAGGTTGGTGGTAATAGCATTTCATAAACCTCGAATACATACGCTCGGAATTCTAGAAATTCCTTTCCCTCATAATAATAGGGGTATAACTCTTATCTCCCACCTCTCTAAAGGGTAAATATAACACTACACTCTTCCTATCACTAAGTCCGGAGTGCTAAACATAATACTGGGTCAAATCTTTTCGCTCAATGGTAAATTCCGATACATACGGAATTATACTGACAAAGTCTATACATACATTGGCATCGAATATCTCGAGCCCACTATCTCCTCCGAAGTCTCTTGGATAGATAATATAAGTGCAAGTCCAACCTTCTTACAGGTAAAGCCTCGCCAAAGCAAACATAAAACATATTGCACCAATGCAACTACTCCGATAGCCTTGCAATAAATGCCCACTATCATACTACCCATTTTTATAACATTTTAACAAAGATAATATCATACTCGTGTATCACATCACTACAACAAGTAACCTCAATAAAATATAAAACACTGTTAATATACTCATCCATCCCCCATGGATAGCACCAAAGAAAAAGCCCACTATACTAAAGAAAAATATTCACATAATAGTAACATTCATAATTATATGCATTAAGCTCGTCTCACATGCTAATCTAGCAAGGAACAAAATATAGTGACTCACTCGTGTCACATAAACACGCCTCATCCTCTGAGGATACAACTTACACTTCTACCTTGTCAATCGTCTTGACTGCGCAAATGGTTTCCGGACGTAACATCTCTACTCAGACCAAACAAAATTATTTTAATCGTTGCCTTTTACTAGGCACCTTATTCTTGTCCTTATACTCACTTTGGAACATATTATCGCGAGCGATCTCACTCCACAAAAAATACCTCAACACATAATCCACTTATCACCTGTCCTACTAACCAGGTTAGGATTGTCCTTCTCTTGGACTTTAGTAGACTCGATTCCTGTTAGCCATCCCGGTTGTTCCCTTAGCTTTTTAGGCCATAAAGATCATGTTACTATCTATAATAGTACTTACTGAATTTACCATCACTTGGTAAGAATTTAACTATATGAAGCATTTAAATGGGTTTCCTGATGTGTATCCACATCCTTTTGTGGTGCTATACCACCACCGTTGTATTCAGTCTCATTCTAGACTAAATTCTTCGATTTCTTTAACTTCCCCCACAAAGAAGCGTTATCATCTACTTTGACAAAATATGACAATGTCAACCTCTGAATCGGTCGTCCATCAGAATTTCCTCCTTGAGTATTATCAACTATTATTACAAGTTGGTCTCCCACTTGGAGCCGTTTCCTCCACTAGTATCTACCTCTTTCGATACAAAATTTGCTAACGATTAGGATTCATATCCACAATTGGACTTCTGTCATGCCCTCCTGCGATGAGTTCAGAACCACGTTGGCTTCTCATCCTGAACAGTTGAGGAAGGAACATACGGTCAACACTGTACCTAAGGTTCTCCTATAGGCATAGCATTCCACTTCTAAAATTGGTGGTTGACTCCAACCATTATAATTTCGTCCCGAAAGCCAAGAAAATTTTCTCTAAATTTTCACTTTCAGTTTGCCACACTCCGTCCTATATTTAAGCCTTTGGATACTTTACCTCCTTTGGTAAACACATACAATTTTCGTATTTCTAAAATTTCCCACTGACAGTCTCTACACGTTTTTTTTTATAATACGTTGGGTAGGTTTACCCTCGCACCTCATTTGACTATAACAACATTTGAAAATCATTGCTGCACCTTAGTCGCCTTTCTAGTCGTGGCTTCTCGTGCCATAATGGAGGTGACCTCGACTACGATCATCATCCTTGGATATATTTCATAATCTCAACTGAGCCCTGCCTCCTGATGTACGCTTAATGGTCATCGCTCGGCACACGCACACATCCGAACGAAATTAGAATATACTAATGTATACACATTATAGTAGGAGAACGAAATCTCGTCATAGAAATCGGCAATCCTAAACATAGGGCTCTATAATAAACAAAGTAACGCTGGAAGCATAATAAGCCGTACAGATCCTAAGGACACTAGAACCTGATGCTCTGATACCACCTGTGACACCCGCCTAATTAAATACCGGGCGATCACTCCTTTATTAAATGAAATCAAGGTGAACAGTTGATTCATTCTTAGCATCACTGTCGTAAAATAAATTTTTCCAATTTAACACTCTAAAATAATTAAGCTAAGTGTCAAAACCATTTTTATACATACTTTCAAAATTTTATTTAAAGAAAAATCATTTCTTTTATTAACAACATTCAATAAGTAAGAATCACACCACATTAAATTCTGCAACATAATCCAATTAATTTAATACATTCGTCAATCGAATGTCAACATACGAAATCTAAAGTCACACATCCAAACTGAATAAATCCCATAGTAACAATACTGGAAATAACTGAAATACAAATGTCCAATAACAACGGAATAATGGAAAGAGCTACACATGCTCAACTAGATGAAAGTACTAAGAGTGGGTCCGAATGAACGAAGTCGTCTAATCAAGAGACCTGCAACTCCCACCTAAGCTGCAGCGCGTTCCTTCCAAGAGATCATAAGCGAGATGCCCCTGTGGCTGGGCACCTGTAATACATACATATATATACAAGAGAGAGAGGGAGAGAGAAAACGGGTCAGAGCCCGATAGTGTATATGATTTTAAAAATTGTTTAGCAAGTATTTAAATCGATACAGGCCAATGCAACAACATATTAATGCGACACTCCCTTCAGAAATTCTCACCTCTCTTCTAATGTGCACACCTATCGCACTAACCTTCCCAATGGTCTATCTCATCATATAACACGCTATCCTTTCCCAATGGATTAATTTATCTTATATTACTCGTAAGATTCACAATTTTAACGATTCAATTGTTTGGAAAGAATATTTCAATTAGTAACCAAAGTTCTCATTTTGACTTTATTAATCAATAAAGTTTTCCAATTTCATATTATACTTTCTCAAAACAAGTATTTACAATTTGAGCCATCAACCATGTCCTACATATCAAATCACAGTAGGCAGTTCCGGATTTCAGAATTTCATATATATATTAACTACTCATAAAATATATATATATCACAACAGCACCCCAAATAACAAATATGGTGCGGGCATACTCTACTATCCAATCCTCGTATCACTCGTACTAAGGGAATACAGATTCGTAATCACTCTCGAACTGTATCAACACATACTCAAACAATATTGAGACAAAGTATAGATTCCAAGTCTCTCAGGACCGTCTGAACTATCACTGCGATAGCCTGTATCAAGGATACCTATATACAAACAAAATGAGGCGAAGCATAGATTCCAAGTCTCTAAGAGGAAAGCACATACCCGCATCTCTTAGGACCGTCTGAACTATCATTCCGATAGCCTGTACCAAGGATATCTATCTTCTAGGGTACAAGTCAATATCCCCCATAAAGGTCCCATCGAGATAAGACTGTCCCAGCGTGGAAACCTCAGGGATAGCAAGTAGCGTGGGCATGATTTTCACACATAGATAGTATATGCATACACAATCATATAACTATACTAACATTACCATTTCAATAATGGGCAAATTCTCAATTCCCATAATTACGACATTTGAATTTATTTCTCATTATTTAGTTATCACGTATAGCCATTCACATCTTATTTTAATTTGAGGAACTTTTCCACTTACTACATAACGCTCATGGATTCTATCCTCCCAAGTATAAAATTCAGTAGGTATACACATTTGTCCCAAAGTAACTCTCTTACGTGTCTCTCTCTTTAATCATAAATTTACCGACCCTTATGTAATTATCCCAAAATACAATCTTTGCCCGACATCAAGGGTCCCAAAATCTATTTACATGTCCTACTAGTCTTCCCTATCTCCCAAAACATTTTATTAAGGATGTCAAGAATTATCTCACAATAATTTGAATTTAACTCATTTAAAAAGGAAATAGGAGTCTGCCAGGAGGGGTCGATCGATCGAAGCTCTGGGCTCAATCGATCGATCAAGCAGGTCTGCGAAAATTGAAATTCTGCAGTTACGGGTTTCATCTCCAAACACCAACAATTTCCATATTATCTAATCCCAATCGTCCCAGAATTGATGCTACTAACCTTATATCATCATATTAGGTATTTTCAACGTAAAGCATGTGAATTTCTGTGACTAAATCATGAATTAACAGCCCCAATTTCATACAAAATCTCAAGAACCCTAAAATTCTCTTAAACATGGTTCTAACAATTATTTCCAGAATTCTCTTCTTATACACATCATAATTTCGTGGGTTATCTGTCTACATCACAAGAGACTTCTAGAATAAGGTTTAAGTCTTTACTACATGCAAATTTCTATCACAATTTGGGTTTTCTTCCATATATTTCCTCCCTAATCATTCCTAAACTAATATGGAAATTGCACCAACGAAAATAGCAAGATAAAATCTACCTGGGATTTTCGACGTTCTGATTTGCAGATGTTTTTGGTGTGGTTGCGTAGCCCGTTGCGCGATCTACGCGTTGGTGGTGGTTGTGGTGCAAACGGATGACTTTTGGGGCCTTGGATTCCCTTGGAAGCTTTCTTCTTCCCTCTCCTATGGCCGTCACTTGTGTTTGAGTTTTCTAACCCTAGCTGAATAACCTAAATGGCTGATATATGTTTCTGATTTTCGTGGGTTTAATTACCCAAAAAGGTGAAATGTCCAAAACGCCCTCCCGGGTACCAATTAGGCCTTAAAACACCCCGAGACCCAAACTAAACCCCCGGGTACACTTTTCTGACTATCTCGACCCTTTCAGACGCGTTGGCACACTCAAAACGATCATACGAATGACTTATAAAATATTCACTTTTATTTATCCACATTTAGTCTCGACACGACACAGGCGCGTCCCGACTTAAATTTCCACAATCGTCATTTTATTCACACGTGACAATATTATAAAAATAAATCTCATATATTACTATACTCATCCAGTAATATGCAACAAATAACAAATTTCCAATAATTACTAACTCTCGTCACGCTAGTAAATATTTAAAGCAACATTCCGGATTAAAATTAAATTAATTTATCTCAATTAAATTTAATAAATCCCATAATTTAAAAGCTATAAAAATACGAGGTATTACATGTTTGTACATTAACAAGGTGTGAGGGTCTTGGGTTAATGTTAGAAAATTATATGAAATTGAGGAATAAAAAAATTATGTGCGAGATATATACATAAAAATAATAGTACGATTAAGAGATGAATAATCATAATGACCATGTATGGGTTAATATTGGTGATATATATAAGTATACGGGTACTTAGGATCATGTGAGTGATAACTACATAATAAATATACGATGATAATCGTGATTAATCAATACGGGTGGTATTCGAGAAATATGACGGGTACTTGGGGTGGAATGAAATACTAATATGATATTGGTCGAGTGAGTACCAAAGTCTAAATAGGTTGATGTGTATACCTATTGCTTGTTTAAATTTATATATATGACATACCTAGCCTACTTGCTATCGATGGGAGGTTTATACATAGAGGGCAGCCATATTCTAATGAGCCATAAGGGGGATCCTTGACATGTTGCCTCCGAACATAGGACTTAGGTTAGATTGCCATTAGTGAGAACAGTGGTATTGAATGGCCTTTTGGGTGTGTAGGTATGTGTGCAGACCAATGTATTAGGACTATGTTTGCCTCCACTATTTGTGATTTGTTTATTATGGTTCTTCAGACATACCGAACCCATGGTTCTTTATAGAGTGACGATATGTACTGGGACATGATAGCAGAGTATGCATGCACCGCAGCTAAGCCTCGAGGTGCTGTTTAGTATATATATAATAGAGTGAATATGTATATATACTTGTGATAGTTTTTACTATGTGAATTAAGTAGACATAAAAGATAATGAAATCTGAAATGAATTAAGTAGGTAAATACTTAATTATATTGAATTGAAAATTGGCTTATCCATGTTCTAAAGAAATTGGATATATATGTATTACCTGTATTACGAGAGAAATACGTGGGATAGATATGGGTTATGGTTAGGTGGAACTGATATGAACTAGTTAGCATGAGAATCGTATCTAGCATGGTTTTATGGTACCTTAGGTGTGAACTCTAGATGAGAGGTGAGGATCTCAAGAGAGAGTCCGATAAATCTAACATGTATATAATAATTGTTGACTATAGAATTTATTTACTTGTTGTTTTCTAAACAATTTTTACAATCGGGCTCTGATCCATTTTCTTGCATATTCTCTCCTCTCTTGTATCTCTTATATTAGGTGTCCACCCGCAGGGATGCCAACCATAGAGGATTGAGATTTTTGACGAGATATGGATGCTATGGAGTCTTGGACTTTATTTAGACGCTTTTATATTCATTGATTCATACTCTGTAGTTGATATTTCATTTAGGTCATGTCACCGAAGAGGATTCTAGTTATTTCTTCTCTATCTTAGTCAGATTAATTTCTTTTGTCGGTTTTAGTACATTTGATTTGTGATGGGATTAGTGTATTGAGATATTTAAACTGAGGAGTTTTAATCCAGTTGTATTTAATTCAGTTTTGATATTACTCAGTTATTATTCATTGTGTGAATGGATTATGTTAAACGGTTTATGTTTTAAAAAATGGAAATTTCATGTATATTAAACTTTTAATTGGTTAACACCTGCTTATTTAGATATTAGGTGATTAAAAATATTTTTCGACAGTGATGCTAAGAATGAACCAACTGTAAATTATGTCTTTATTGGGTATAGGACTGATAGTATACACTTAGATATAACTAATGATATCCTCCATTGCAGAGTCACTGCTATTAGGTGTAGGATCAAAAGACGCTGACTAATCAATTATGTTGGATAGAAGTTCCTGAAATTTCTAGATTATATAATTAAAAGGAGAAATCTTGTATAGTTTAAGGTAATGTGATTTAAACTCCTATGGATTAATCTCACTCATAGTGGAATTAAGATGTTCGATGGGATTTTATTTTTAATTGACGATAACGAAAAAATTAAATCAAAGTTAATTCTCATATATTTATTTTAAAATTAATCCCATTTTCAAAATTTATGGGTATCATATTTCAAAATGGGATCTTTATTCAGCCCACTTGCTTAAATATTAAAGGACAACAAACTTACTAGCACGAGCTATATAGGTTGCGAAAAAAACTAGACATTGTCCTAACAGCTGAGGACTATAAGTTTGTTCTGACTGAAACATTCCTTGCCAAGCCTGAGTAAGGGGCACCCGAAAGGGTTGTCAAGCCTATCAGAGTTTGAAAAAGGTTGATCAGATGGATCGTTATTGCATATTGACCTCTATGACCAATATGTTATATCGACAACATCAACACACGTCAACCTCTTATGATATGATTCTAAACATCAGGAACATATTTGAGGATCAAAATTAAGTCATAAGGATGGATTCTATGGCAAGGTCGGTTAACATCAAAATGGTAGATGGTACTCCTATACGTGAGCACATTCTTAAGATGATGTCCATCTTGAGAGAACTAGAGGTTCTTGGATTCGAGATCGATGGGGAACCCAAGTTGATTTCGTGCTCCAATCACTAACGGACTCCTTCAAATAGTTTTGCCTAATCAATGTGGTTCAGGTTACTAAGAAAGTTCCATCTTCTTTTGACCTGCAAGGTAAGAAAAAGAATAAGCGAAAGTCTCAGGCATAACCTATGGTGGTCAAACCTTCTTTTATGCCTCAAGTTATAGAAAAAAAGATGAAAAAGAACCTTTTACGTTTCCAACGGTCTGGACATTGGAAGAAGCAATGTATGGTCTTCTTAGCAAATAAGAATGGAAATTGTAATTTCTCCTTAGTCATTAAGCATATTTTATAATGAAATCTATTGGTACTTGGTGTGGGGATTCAAAAATGACTAATCATGTTTTCAATTATCTGTAGGGGTTCCCGGTAACCATGGAGCTCAGCGATGAAGAAATATTTATGTTCATGGGCGATCATCACAAGGCAACAATATTAGTAATAGGAAAGTTAGTTTTAAATTTGGGTGAAGAAAATAAGTTAATAATAGTAGATTGTTTTTATGTTCCTAGAATTAGAAGATTTTTTATTTTGACACCCATTTGATCGTGGGTGTGGTCATGGACCAAGGCTGTGAATTATGTGGTCACGGCTCATGGTCGTGACCATAACCATTTAATGCCACCTTTTTGCTTTGTCATGAACTTTGTCTCATGCTTTTGACTCTGGTCATGGTCCTGGGTCGTGACCCACCTACCGTGACCTTTCTCGATTTGTGGTGTAGTTTTATATAGAGGGTAATATAGCGGGTCGATGACAAATGATAAGTATTTGCAAATTTTGTTCAATTCTTTGGGAATTAGTATCGAAGAGGTACAAAATGCTTGCATGGATATTTACGGTGTATATTTGGGTTGCGTAAAAAAACATTGTAGGGGAATTGTGTTAAAGGATAACCCCACGGGAGTAGAGATTGAGAAAAAGTCCACAGTCGTAACGCCCCGGTCCAAATTTGTGGATTACCCGTGGTCAACCCAATCCGCCCTGAGCATTAGGTGTGAAGTGCAATGAGCAACCTATATAATGTTGCTAATCCAGTTTTATTTTAATTAACATTTTTCTTGCTTAGCATGCGATTCCGATTTCAAATCAAACTAGGTGAGGGACTTACGGGGAGCACAAAGGAGTCCAAGTATACACAGCTACTAACGTAAAATAAAAGAGAGTACTTACCTATATAATGATCACAAAATATGAAACCGCACCTAACCTACAGTAACAAAATGAGGGAGTGAACCGAATGCTTAGTGGGATATATACAAAATGCAGTATAGAATCGAACAGCAGAAAGAAGACGCTAATACATTATACCTATGTTCACATGCAACTACCTTATATATACATATATTTAATGTATGAAATAGTTTTACTTTCGAAAACCTTATTTATCTAGATTAATTCATCTTAATCTTGTAAAAGACTTCCTTTTTCTCATTTTGATATTTCTCACTTTATTTAAGATACATAGTTAAATACTTGAAACAACTACACTTGGTTTGACCGAAAACCATTTCTTTACCAAACTTACCCTTTTCATTTTAACCAATCCACATTAGTATTTTCATTAAAAATCAATCTTCAACACAAGCGAACATCGTGTTAGAAAATATGTATTTAGCCTTTGAAAACCTTCCGCAACACACCCCTGTGCTAATTGTAGGTTAAATCTCTTAGGTTACTTAACCACCCATTAACCCACTTACTTGACCCTTTTTTTTACCTTATGGACATTAATAAATTTCATATTTACTTGTCCATTTTAACCTTTATCGAAACATTTATTAATCCATTCAAGTTAGATTATCTTAACGCATTCTTACCACACAACCCAGTTATTGACGTGTTCCTTATTCTTCATTTTTTTTCTCAAAATCTTCCAATAATCGCATACTTTAACGGGCTCCACACCGCCAACTATGTGCACCATATACTCTGGACAGTAATTTTGGGTCTATCACCCTAGGGCTTAGGGGTCTCCTTAATTTTTTCGATGTCAACCGAGTTCCTTAATAATGTGTTTTAACATTTTCCAAATGTCCACATTATTCCACCTTTTCTTTTACCTCATCGAAGCCAAACCTGGGATTCCACCCCAACTTGTGTTATACTTTGAAAATCATCATTTCATGTTCTTTACGCTTTTGCCCTAATTTTATTCCAAAAATCATGTTCATTAGGATTATCATATATAGCACTATTTTCAACATTTTTATATCATATTTTTTTTTACTTTACGTAAAATTGCCATTTTTCCCGTTTGTTTTCAAATGACCTTTTACTCCAATTTCACAAAGGTTAATTGTAGACACTACATTTTAGGAACCCCCTAAATCTCTCCTTAGGTCCCTAGAACCTTCCCAATTCACTACAAATCCTAGGTCATACTCCGAGTACCGATTTAGAGTCTAGTGGGAGCTCCCGGGCCCCATTTGAGTCCACTCGACTTCATCGTCAGAGAGAAAGCTCAATGAAACTTTAAACGGATATAAATTAGCTTTCCAAAGTCCCAAACCATGCGTGAATCGGCATAATGATTCATACGAATGGACCATATTACTATCGAAAATCGATATGGAGACCACCGGCGCTCCCGGACCCCGTTTGACTCCGATCAACTTCATCGTCATAATTAAAGCTCAATGAATCTTCGAAGGGAACTAAAACACCTTTTCAATGTTCTTCCCAGTGCATAAAATGGCATAACCATTCGGGAGCACAATACATTTTCTCCCAAAAATTAATTTGAAGGCCACCGAGCTCTCTTGGGCTCCGTTTGACCAAAGTCAACTCTTCAGCTCGAATGAGACTGAATGAATCTTATCAGGTAATTGAATACCCTTTCAAATGGTCCTCTCCATTCAAAAATCAGCCTTATGGTATGGATGAACAATCCATTTTACTCCAAAAGATAACCGTGTGCTTTCGGGCCCCATTTGACCAAATTCAACTCTCCAAACCGAGCAAAGAAATTTGGAACATCGAAGTGCCTCACATAAATTTCCCAATGGTACATCTCGTGTGTGATTTGAACTTACGATTTGAATAAACCCTCCACCGTCGTCCGAAAATCTCTTATCTAAAGGACTGGTGAGTGCTTTCGAACCCCGTTTGACACAAAGTCAACCCCTGGACCCAGGAGAGGCTCAGGTATTCTCAAAGTTCTCTAAATAAAATTCACAACGGTATGTCCCGTATGCGATTTGGACTTATATATTTCATTCTACAACTATTTTTCTAAAAACTCTGCATAAGACTGCCAATTAGCAAGTCCATTTTCCTTCCTATCGATAATGTGTCTAGGGTTACCTGCCGATAGGCAGGGCAAAGACAATGCTAATCAGAACTCCCTTGACCCTATATAAGGAGAGTATGAGCTCACCTCAAAGGGTACCTCAAAAACATCAACTTCAGTGATCTCAGCAACATTCTTCTTAAGTCACCACACGGTTTCCTTGTTTGAAACCTTTCTCCACCTTTCATTTCCATCACTTTCACACCCAATTTAGAAAAAATCCCCCTACATTCTTAATCCACTTGTAAGAAAGCTCATCATCAATTAAAATCAATCTCCAAGTCTCTAAATAAGGTCCAAACATTCTTCTCTCTCTTTAAATTTATTTATTTTCACATTAGTTATATAAGTTCTTAATTTAGCTTTTACTTTAGATCATACACATATTAATCTCCAATCCTTTATTACTAATATTGCACATAATATATTTTCTATGAAAAAAAAAAACAAGAAAAAGAGGGTAACACCTATAAATTCCAATGAGATTTATCTCCAGATTCTCTTAAAATTAAAAACACCTTTTTCTTACACACACATATAATAAAATTCCCATTTGAATTTATGGGATAAACCCCACCCTCATGTTGCGTGCGACCTACGTGGACTTTGATGCCTTTATAGGCTACGTAGGTGTCTTGGGTTAAAATCCGAGACTCGAGTTCTATCTTCCTATTTTCATCTTTTTCACATTTTATCCCTATATTATTCATATATATCATACTTGTGATTCATTGTTGCATCTTATCTAACACATATTATCATTTCATCATAATAATCAATATCTCGATAAATGCACATATCATATTTTTAATTATTATTTTTGGAAACAATCCTATGGATGAACTCACTTCGTCTTTTCCATGATGCGAGTTGAGCGATTACGATCTCCACTTATATATAAACGCACACATACTTCATGGAAAAATTAAGAAAAATAGTAACGTAATCCCATGAGAGATGAAAAGGGCGGGATGGGAGCCTAAAACCTTATCATTTCATAACTCAGTCCCCGAACCTCTGATCTAACTGGTTTCATAAACATTCGATTGTCCTTGATGTCGTTCTGTCGAGGAGATAATATGTTCTTTTTCCTACTTTGTGCAAAATAAGTTGGTGACTCTATCTCTTTACATCACCCCACCTCGACGATAAAAAAGCGCTTCTAGAAAGGGCACGAGACCTCTATCTCTCTCTCTCCATTGATCGCATGAGCGTCGACCCCCGAGATGGAGAAGTATAAAAAGTAAAAACAAAATAAAAAGCAGGGGAGAGATGGAAACCGTGGAGACTCTAATAGGGATCTACTTACTTAAGAGGGCTAGACTCTGTTTGCATGGGTGTTATCATTTTATGCTTGTGTGCATATACACCTACCTTTATGTTCCATTTTCTTCCCTATTACTTCTTGTATATATCTATCTTATGTTTATATAACCTCTCACTCACTTTTCACTTTAAACATTTGTAAATACTCTCCATGTACACATCACACCATCAACACTTGTATATAGGTTTCCACATGTTTCACACACCACTTAGAATATCCATGATCAGGTGTCACGAGAACACACCTCCACCTATCACACTTGTAAATACCCATGCTCACTTATACTCATCACACACCACTTGTAGTTGATCCATGCTTAGATTCACTACCATACACTCACTTATAGATATTCACACATCACTCACTCTCACGTATCAATGATTAGTGTAATCTTCATGCCCCATGATAGATTTACTTTTCATGATACTTTTACATTATTCCTTATTAGTATAGTTCTCATTATGCCAAATACAATATTCTCTCCATAATGTACTGATCAAATATCATGCTTTTTTCACACTGCATCACCAAGAGCATTTTTATATTGACCAAAAACTGTCCTGTACTGGGGGGTCACTTTGTGATGGGTGCTGGTCCAATAGGGCGCAGTTAGTCTAAGCAATATGACTCTTACCTTCCATTAGACAAGTACCTTCGACGTATATCAAACGGTTCCCCCCGCATCATACCACTTGACCGAACTCACGACATGAGGTATATAGTATGGAATTCTTTCACGTATGTCGATTATATCGAATTTTCCTTCACACGTACTGTCCCCATGAGGTATATAGTGAGGCAATTCATGTACACTCAGGTATATCAAATGTCTTGTCCACATGTACCTATTGCCTTCGAAAGAAAGACGTATATCGTGGAAGTCATGGCAAAGGGTGGAACCTTTCCTTTAACCCAACAACTGCATACCCTCATATAGGCGTCAAACCTAGGGCACTCATACTTAGTTTGTCAGTTACTATACAAAACTCTGTCTAAATGTCGGGTTGACATGCCGCCCAAAATTTCGTGTGATTTTTTCTTTTTTTTTAAAACAAGACTCTGTCATGAGCATGGCAACAGGTCAAACCATGTTTTACATACTTTTCAAACCAAAATTTTCCAATGTTCGGGTCTCGTCCAACATTTCTTTTGCATTTAGGTAAACCTAATACAAGTGAAAACATAAACATAGTAGTAATCATGTTAAGACTCTTTGCTCATTTTTCCCTCCTTTTTTTACCAAAAGTGTCCAAAACATTTTTCGCATCTTTTTATCAAAATACTAAAACATTTTCCCTCCTTTAATCAAAATATACCAAAAACATTTTGTCATCCCTTTCCAAAAAAAATGTCAGAATTTTTTTTCCTCTTTTCCAATAAAAATAATTCTTCCTTTTCTATTTCAAAAATAAATTCAAATACATCCATATGTCTTCTTACCCTAAAATAAGGCTGCCAATTAAGTTCAAGATGCCTAGCATTAAGAAGTTTATGGGTAGCGGGCCCTTAATTGTTCATCTCCAAAGCTACCACCGTTTTATGACTCTCCTAGGTGCATTTGAGGACTCTTTCAATCTGTAAACATTGGGGCTAACACTGTGCATGATCCATTCAAGTGCTATATCGTCGGACCCATCCATCTTAATCAAGGTCGTTGATGAACCCCTCCTCAACTAGAATGCTATACCAGTTCCACCTACTCAAATGCAACCCAACCCAGATGTTTGTCTTATTTCTTCCTCTTTTTTTGTTCCTCTTTTTTCTGATAGTAATGTAATCGATTCCTCCTTTGACGGGGTTCTCAACACTATTTTTCCCAATAATGAAATAAACGAAGATTTTGAGTATCTTGTCGTGCCTTTCATTATTTGTCTTGATTTTAATCAAACGGTTGATGATGATGATTTGTAAATGAACAATTCTTAACTGATATTAATAACGTTAATAACAAACAACATAACCGCGTCAAAATTAATGATGATGAAACTATAGCTATCAATCTCGGTTCTAGTAACCATCTAGCGAGATTAGGATAGGGTCCACCCTTGAAAAGCATGAGCGTACACAACTCAAAGAACTTCTAAAGGAATTAATGGACGTCCTCGCATGGTCCTATAACGACATGCCCGACATTGATCCCAAGATAGCTTAGCAGAAGATTCCAACTCTCTCAGAATGAAAATCGGTCAAACATAAATTGTGAAAGCTTTGAAACCGAATAGTCCCTCAAGGTTAAAGAAGAGGTGGTTAAATAGTGAAACGTAGAATTTATTCGGGTGATCGAATATCCCACATGTCTAGCCAATATTATATCCATGCCAAAATCAAGAGGAAAAGTTTTCATGTGCATTAACTACCGAAATTTGAATAAGGCATCTCCTAAAGATGATTACCCACTGCCCAATATCGACATGATTATGGAAAACACAGCCAATCACACTCCCAAGTCATTTATTAATGTATTCACTGAATAAAATCAAATTAAGATGCAGCTCGATCATTAAGATAAAATTGCATTCATCACCCCTTAGGGAACCTTCTATTACACAGTTATGTCATTCAGTCTAAAAACTGCCAGGGATACATACCAAAGGGTACCCACAACCATATTTCATGATCTAATACACAAAAAGGTCAAGGTATAAGGGTATGACATGATCATTAAGTCTAAGACTCGGGGAGGTCACATTATCGCCCTCTGGTTGTTTTTCGAACGGCTACGACGATATCAAATGTGACTTAACCCACGAAAATGCATTTTCAGCATCACCAAAGGAAAGGTTTTGGGATTCATGTTTAACGATAAGGGAATTGAATCAGATCCTACAAAAATGAAAGCCATAATCTAAATGTCACCATCCCAAATAGAGAAGTAAGTCCAATAATTCTTTAGAAAATTACATTATATTAACCGCTTCATCAGCCAGGTGACTTCTATTTGTGAACCTATCTTCAAAATCCGCTAAAAGGATTCCACCAAAGTCTAGAATGATACCTATCAGGTTGCCTTTGATAAAGTAAAGTTGTACCTTACCCGACGTCCGTTACTCATGCCACCGTAGTCTAGTCTTCCTCTACTTATATACTTGATCGTAATAGACACCATAACTGGGGCTTTGCTAATCTAATACCTTAAAGAATCCCGCAAAGAAAGGGCCATCTACTACGTCAATCATAAATTGGTTGGGTACGAAGTCAACTACACCGTCTTGGAAAAAGCATGTGTCTCTATTGTTTGGGTCACTCAGAAATTATGGCACTACGTGCTTGATTTTCCCATCAGACGTGCATTCTATCAGACGTTGAGGATTCTATCAAATGCACCGTAGCCATCAAAGTCACTCTCAAGAAAGGAATCCAATGCCTAGGTGTCTATGAGGATTCTACCCTCATCATCATCTAGGTCCTTAGAAAATGAAAAGTCAAAGATGAAAAACTCTTTCCCTTCCATGCCCGCCTAGAAGAGCTTCCCTCTCAGTTTCGAGATATTATCTTCCACTACTTTCCCTGAGCAAGGAACATCCTGATAGATGCCCTTGCTTCCTTAGCATACATGGTCGACATGCCTGAGGGAATAACAATGGCCCCCTTCATAGTTCAAAAATAAGCTAAACCGACCCACTACTACCACAATGAGCTCATCACAGAAGAGGATTCTGATGTGGCCGAGTGCTGGTACTATGATATTTGGCGCCTCCTTAAGCACGGTAGGTACCCCCAAATTTTAACAAGAAAGATCGAGTGACCCTAGGCAAACTGGCTTCCTAAAACATTATTTGTGATAAAGTACTATTCAAGAGAAACTTCAATGGAACACACTTGCACTGTATTACAGGGTTGGCATTGAAGGAATGATGCAGAAAATCCACAGCGGGGAATGCGGACCCCACATGAATGGTTATATTCTTGCCAAGAAGATTATCTAATAGGTATACTATTAAACCACCATAGTTTAGGATTGCATCACCTACATTTGGAGATGCCTAAAATGCCAGCAGTTTGCTAATCTCCAACATTTTCCTACTCAAGTTTTGTATAATATGACTTCTTCCTGACCCTTCTCCACTTGGGATATTAACATCATAGGGAAAGTCACACATAAAGCTTCCAATGGGGACGAGTTCATCCTCGTTGCCATTGATTACTTCTCCAAATAGGTCGAAGCCAAGTCATACGTTGTCTTAAATGCCAAGGAGGTAGCCAAGTTCATTCGAAAAAACATCATCTACCGATATGAATTTCTGCATAAGTTAGTGTCAGATAACGGGTTACATTTGGAGGTAGGGGTAACAAAATTGGTTGACGAGTACGGGATTCAAATACACAAATATTCTCCCTACCGACCACAAACCAGCTGTGCAGTTGAAGCCTCTAATAACAACCTCAAAATAATCATCATGAAGATGATCACAAGTTGTCGAGAATGGGTCGATCGGAGCCCTTATGCCCTCTGGGGCTACTGAACTTTTTGTCCAGGAATCTATTGGGGCTACCCCTCATTATATGTTATACAACATTTAAGCATTCCTACCCATTGAACTAGAAATACCCTCACTACGAGTTATGCTTGAGAACAAAGTCAGTGAGGAAGACTGGTATCAGAGCCGTTTCGACGAATTATCGCTCTTAGACGAAAGGAGGATAAAGGCTCTATATTATATACAAGGATACCATTGCCAAATAGCACGATCATTGAACCAAAGATTCAAGGGTTGTGGTGTCCGAGAATGGGATTTATCCCTCAAAGAAATCATAGACCCGTCTAGGGCCCTAAAAGGAAATTCAAGCCAAACTAGAGTGGCTCCTACATCGTGAAGAGGATCTTGTCCGGTGGCACCACTATTCTCACTGACCTTGACGAAGAAGAGATGGTATGTCCAATCAACCTGGACCGTCTCAAGAAACTCTACCCTTGGTCAAAAATCTCGGCGCACTACGACTCCTCTCACCCCCCTTCTATTTAAAAAAAAAAATCTTCATTTCCCTCTACTCAGAACTATATGGGGCTTGATCCTCAAAAAATAATTTACTTTCAAAATGAAACTCAAAAAAATTTCAAAACCCCCTAGAGATACGTAGGCATCTTATACGCTTTACATGGGCACAATCCCCTTCTTTTTCATAAAATACTATTCTTTTCTTACATCCTAGAATGATAGTTCATTTTATCATTTGCATAAACAAAAGGATTATGTATGCCTTAGCAATTGGTATGATAATTAAAATGTAAAACTCATCAGTAGGCACAACAAAACAAGTAAAATCGTTAAGTTAACTACACTAATTTCTTTCCAAAATACCATTAAGTTACCAACACCAACTTCTTAAGTGTTAAACACCTTAACACCTTTTGAACCCTTTGGAGTGATTTCATTTCCAAGAATCATCAAACATGTAAGACTACATTATAAGAAAAATACCATTTTCTTTATTAATATTTGTAATCTTGAAACCTCACTTTTTTAGCACATTTTAACACCCATTACACACACCTTAAGGTATGAATTTTCTTATTTCTTCATTTCACGTTTAAATCCAATGAAACCTTCTTTAAACTTTCTTATATGTCCATTACACAAATACTAATAGTTTATATGCATGAGAAGACGAATTTTAACTCCGCAAAATCATATTAAATGGGTAAAACATGCAATTATTCTAGAAAATTCATAACACTTGCAAAAACATTATTTTATAGAGTAAAGGACATTTTATTTCGTAAAACTCAATCAATGTCCCATTTTTATAAAGTCTTCATTTTTACAAGTAACTTTGGAACATTATTTCACCAAACATTTTAGCAATTTCTCGATAATGTTGAGAGACTAGGAATATGCTCGAATGTTCTCGAGGGTAGTTTTTCACCAAACATTTTGCAAACATTTTATCAATACTCGAACGTCTACTTCCCAGAAAGTAGTTACTTCACCAAACATTTTAGCAATACTCGAACGTGCCCGGGAGGTCAAGGTTACTATAGAGAATACATATAAGAAAGTAAGAAAGATGTTCCTCGGTCCCACATTGGGTAATGTTGAGAGACTAGGAATAGGTCATGATGGTGCATCTACTTCCCATATTGCACCCAAGACGGTTCTCGAGTTTGTGAAAGATCTTTATGGCTCTCAACCTAACCCACCTAGGTGTCCGATTCCAAATAGGAGAGACTTTTTGTGAGAGGTTTTCCTAGTCCCGTGTATGTTTGCTCCCATTGTAAGAAGAGATGACACCTTAAGGAATTCTATTTTAAGTTTGGTAGTGTGTCACATAAATTTTTTCCACATAATCCCACACACGCACACACATGATATATTACATGATCTTGGGCATCACATGAGAGAGTTTGAATATATTCGAGAGAAGGTTAAGTTTTAGTCAAAACTTCACATGATTTGATGGATGTTTTTCATAGGATGTCACCACTTTTGAAAAACTCCTCCGCACGTAATGGTTGAGATTTAGACTTGTTTTCTAGCATAGGATTATTTTCATGATGATATTTTATGCCTATTGCTAATGTGTACCCCTTTTATATTTATCTTTTCCTTTTTGAAATGTTTTTCAAAAAACCAAAAAGATTTTTATATTTGAAAATTTTCAAAAAAATATACAAAAATATTTTCTATTTTTTGAGACAAATTGAAAAGGCCAAAAAGATTTTATTTTGATAAAAATTTTGGAAAAAGATAAAAAGATTTTTGTATGTCGTTTTACACCGTTTACGAATGGACATTTAGGATGACTAAGTCACAACATCATTTCATATCCATATGATGATTTGATAGTGTTTTGAGACAACACATCATTTCAGCCATGTGGTTTATAACATTTGGAGTCATTAAGATAAAATTTAAGACTACTTTCTACATGTTTGACTCATGATTTAATTTAATGCACACTTGCATGGATTTATTTGATTATTGTGCTTATCTATTAATGAACCATATGCGATAAAACTTGACAATGGAAGTAGTGCATGTAAGAACCATTGCCTGTGAGGAATTTATTTAATTTGAAAAAATGATGACTGAACATGGATAAGGGATACAAAAGGTACACATGTATTTTGCGATTAAGCTACCATTTAAATTAGACCTAAAAATGTGTCATTATAAAAATTATCCAAGTTTCAAAGAGTTCAAAAAGAGCCAAAAAAATGTGGTATTGAAAAAGTAGCCAAGGCCAAATTAGTTTAGTTTGATATGATCATTCAAAAGAAAAGAAAATATAAAAATATGATCATTATCTGATATTTGAGGGAGTTTAGTTGGAATTATATAAATGACTTTGCACATCCTAATAATGTCTTGAAAAAGCATTACAATGTTTTAGACGTTATTAGTGTGGAAATCATTTTAGACTTTTATTTGTTGATTAGATTGATTTGATGTCATTTAAATTAAACAATTTTTTACACCTAAGGATAATTATGAAGTTCATACGTTAGGAGTATCCATATTCAACATGCACATTTGTAATATATGTTCGAGTTGATTTACCTATTGAATATGTTCATACCCATTCATTCCGTTTCTACGATTTGGTTATCTTAGTGTAAATTTATGGTGTGCGTTGTGTTTGTTAATTTTCTTTTCTTGAATTTTTTTTTGAAAAATCAAAAAGAGATTGCTGATCCTTTTAAGTATATCCTTCCATGAGCGTAATTGCTTTTCTATTTGATATGCTTGTCGTGACACTCCGTGCTTATTTTTGGTTATTATTTTCCTTGTCTATTTCGAACAAATAAAAATGGGGAGAACGAATGATGAATTATGGGGGAGTGATAGTTTGAATTATGGGGGAGATTTGAGAGTTTGAATTATGGGGGAGATTTGATATTTGATTTGATTTGATACTTGATTTATGCTATCTCATTTCAAACTTGATACGTCACGAAGGTATTTGCTTTATTTATTATGTGTAGGAATTTGATGATCATTTGGAAATCACACAAAAGAAGCGCAAGGAAAACAAAGAGATGTAATTTGATGAAATTTTAAAGTTGAATATTTTCAAAGAATTTGAAGACTTGCATTATCAATACCTTTTTGCTTTTGGGTTGTATAGGAGGGTATTAGATTTGTATAGGATTTTTGTTATGATAATTAGATATTTTTATTTTGTACCGGCATAGACATGGGGGAGATTTGCAAAGACATAATTTCCATTATTCATATTTTACATAGAATATGTCATATACCGCTACAACCGTCGAGGGAAGCTCAAGTTCACACATTCATGAAGATGAATTCGTATTTCAAGTAACTTCAACCTATGCGCAACATGAGGTATAATTTCGTGTAGAATGTGTTTAAGATTCGTATAACTTCAACCTTTTCGAAACTATTTTCACAAAAAATGAGGCATTTTTCTAAGTCAAAATATTTTTTCAAGACCTGTAGGTGAGCTTTTTAAAATAATATTTTGTCACTCCTATTTTTCAAATGATAAGGCAATGTCATTCAAACGACATTGACATGTTGTTCAAACGAAAGATTCTAATGACATGCAATGTCATTTGAAGGGTTGCTCAAAGGGTCGTTTCGTGTTCGCTTCAAATGAACCCATATTATTTTGGTTTTATAAAGGTCATTTATAATGTCGCTCGAAGTTGCTTATAACGACATTCAATGTCATTCAAGCAACTTAGAGATGTCGTTCTAACGACCTCCACCACCTCAAGTTTTTTTATCATCTATAAATACATGTTTTGAAGACCTTTTTCACTAAGACTTTTGATACACGAAAACTGCTTTTGGTAGACCTTTAGTCTTCATATTTTAAGGTTAAAAACCTTGTTTTTTATTCACCAAAACATCACAATTCTTTGATGAATACTTTTTGGAACCCAAAACACTTCTTGAAAGTTTTATCTTTGTGGTGTGTCATCTCTAATGTTGATTGGTAGTTCCTGCGGGAGCTGCTTATGGACGACTGCAGTCATTGAGGTTCTTGAGGGGATCTTTGTTGGATACCAATCGATGGTATATATGGGTTTGCTGCAGAAAATTCATTGCATATTTCATTGTATTTGTAATTTGCGATTTACATTATATAGTGAAATAAAGGTTTTATCCAAAACCTTGAGATTTGTGATTGTTTGAGTATATATATTTGATTTATATCACATAGATGCATGATTAGGGTTTAATTTATTTGGATCAAAGATGGACCCCAATTAAATAAGTTTAAAGTAAGAAATTTGCGAATTAAATTGATAATGGATATCACAACATTCTCAAATTAGTATCAGAGTTGGTTACTCTAATTTATCGAGTGATTCTTTTTTCGTAATATTTTGTTGATATCGTATTTTTGAAAAAATATGATTGTGAAAATTTTTGTAATTTTTTTGATGGAGAAGTTATATAATCGGTTGCCCTTTGATGGCACGAATTATGCCTGCTGGAAAGCCAACATGAATTCTGGATTAAAAGCAATTAATGAACGTGCCTAGACCATATGTCAAAGAAGGTGGAATCCTCCCACTATCACCATCAATAATGTCACCAATCTCGAACCTGTGTCAGACTAGATTGAGGGTGAGTTTAAATGAAGTACCAACAATTCCCGTGACCATAGTGTTATTTCTAGAGCCATCACCCCTGATGAGTTTTTCCATATTATGACGTGCTCCACGTCTAAAGAGGCATGGGATATCCTCCAATTGACACGTGAGGGTGCGAATACAGTTAAGGCGTCTAAGTTACAAAATTTGACCACCCAATTTGAGACTATCACCATGTCAGAGTCTGAATGTTTTGACGAGTTTTATGCTAGGTTGTCAGACATATAGTCAACAGGAGTTTTAATTTGGGTGAGAAAATTGACGAGATGAGGGTGGTGAAAAATATTTTGAGGTCATTTCCATTCGGTTTCATTGCTAAGGTCACTGTTTTAAAATCTTTGGGGATATTAGATACACTTAGGATAAAATATCTCATCATAGATCTTCAAACTTATGAGACCGACATGTTTAATCTCGAAAGAATGAGGAAGTGTCTAGGAAGAAAGAGAAGAAGAAAAATGAGAGATTTTGTGATTCCAAGTCTGCGGGAGAGTTTACTATTGTTGATGTGGTCATCTTTGCTAAAAAATTAAAACATTTATCAAATTTTCCAAAGAAAATTCTTCTAATAAAAATATATTTGAGAAAAATAAAAAGAAAGAAGAGGCTAATGAGAGCGGTGAGAAAGATAAAGAGGATGATGACAGATGTTTTGAGTGTGAGAGAAAAGGGAAAAAAGCATTTGAATGTCCCACTATGCTAAAGAGAATGGACAAGAAAGTTGTTATGCCAGCCACTCTTAGCGATAGTGACGAGGAGGTGAACGATTCCCAAGATGAGTCATCACATGGTATATGTGTCGCCTTTATGGCGAGTCACGTGAGCACACATAGTTTGTCCCATGAAGTTGAGGACACTTGTGTACGTGAGACTCCAGATGATGATTTGAGATTTTCGAGTCAGTGTGCAAGTGAGGTTAAAAGTGAGTGTTTAGAGATTTTTACACCGTTTCCATAAAGAGGACGGTTTCTTTGAGTGAGCAGTTGATCGTCATTGGTCAAGAAAATAGTGAACTTGAATCCCGTGTATCCCAACTCGAGAGAGATCTTGAGCATGATCGAGAGGTCAAGGTTACTATAGAGGATACTTCCAAGAAAGTAGGAAAGAAGTTCATCGGTCTAGCTTTGGCTAATGTTGAGAGACTACAAATTGGTCATGACGGTGCATCTACTTCCCATGTTGCACCCAAGACGGTTACTGAGTTTGTGATAGATACATATGGATCTTAACCTAGCCCACCTAGGGGTCTGGTTCCAAATAGAAGAGTGCATACCAGAGGTTTTGTGAGAGGTGTTCCTAGGTCCGTGTATGTTTTCTCCTATTATAAGAAGAGAGGACACCTTAAGGAATTCTTTTTTAAGTTGGGTAGTGTGTCATATATAATTTTTCCACGTGTTCCCATACACGTACCCAAATATGATACTTTGCATGATCATGCGCATCACATGAGAGAGTTTGCACATATTTGAGGGCAGGTTAAGTTTTTAGTCAAAATTTTATATGATTTTATGGATTTTTTCATAAGATGTCACCACCTTTGGAAAACTCCTTTGCACCTAATGGTTGAGGTTTAAACTTGTTTGCAAGCATATGATGATTTTCATGATGATATTTTATATTTATTGCTAGTGTGCACTTCTTTTGTATTTATCTTTTCCTTTTTGATATATTTTTCGAAAAACCAAAAAGATTTTTATTTTTGAAAATTTTTGGAAAAATACAAAAAGATTTTCTATTTTTTGAGAAAAATTGAAAAAGCCAAAAAGATTCTATTTTGGTAATTTTTTTGGAAAAATACAAAATATTTTTATATTTTGTTTTACACAATTTATGGATGGACATTTAAGATGACCAAGTCACAATATTATTCCATATCCATGTGACTATTTGATAGTGTTTTGAGACGATACATCATTTCATCCATGTACTTTATAATGTTTGGAGTCATTAAGATGAAATTTAAGATTACTTTCTACATGTTTGAGTAGTGATTTGGTTTAATGCACACTTGCACGGATTTATGTGATTACTGTGATTCTCTATCACATGTTGGTCGAAGTGTTTTCACTTCAATCATGTCTTTAAAATGAACCATATTGTAAGGACATTTTTGTCCATTATCAATTTGTATGTCATACGCCGTTACACCGTTGAAGAAACTCAAGATCGCATCTACATCAACGGATCCGAATATCAAAGCGTCTTCAACATCATAGCCTCTGCGAGAATGAACTTGGTAAAATTTTGTTTTTACGTTCCTTAAAGTTCATATTTAGTATTGGGAAATTTTATAAAATGTTTTTTATAAAAATAAGAAGTAAGTTTTTTAAAGCAAAATGAGGCTTTTAAAAGGATATTTTTCTGGGAAAAACGGACCGGTTCGCCCCATACCGGACCGATCCGTCCCTCAACCGAACCGATCCGCTTGCTGCAGATCCAGTATACCCCGGACCGCAAGCGAACCGATGGAGGCCAAAAATAAAAGAACCGATCCGCTTGACTGGACCGATCCGCCTCAGAACCGGACCGGTCCGACTGGGATAAATTCGGCCAGATTCGCTGCAGATTTTTTAGGCTCAAAGTTTTCCTATTTAAAGCCAACTTTGGGGAGTTATTTTTTAAGACTTTTCAAGACGATTTTCAGAGTCCTAAATACTCTAAGTCTTCACCTTTTTGAGTCCCAAGACTCTTTTTGATTCACACCAAAAATCCCAATTACTTTTGTGAATCTTTTGGAACCCTAGAACACAAACTTTGTTGTTGTTCATCTTTGTGGAGAGATCTTTGCAACCGAGGGCTGCATGTAATTTCTGAGGGAGTCTCTACAAATTTTCATGGCTGCGTGTCATTGAGGAGTGCTGCGGTTCTTCCTTTGTTGATTGGACTGAGGTTCATGTGGGTTCACTGCGTGTGGATTCATTGATGCCCTCCTGGAAAGAGATATTTCCAGTCGCCGACTACAGAATCCGATACCTGAGGGTAATTCTTAGTCAAACTGTATTTCATTGTAATCCGATTGTAAGCCGTTCTCTTACAAATTATAGTGAAATAAAAGGTTTTGCCCCTTTGGGTGATTTTTCCTGAAATTGTCTGTTTTTATCCTGAATGCTATATTTTATTTGATAAATCATCTAGATGCATGTCTTAGGGTTTAACTAAAATTTGGGTTTAATTAAAGTTGGTTTTTTATTTGAGAAGTCGCAATATTTCCGCTGTAGCTGCACTCTCAAATTGGTATCAAAGAAGGTTACGCTAATCTATCGCGTATTCCTTTTTCCGCAAAATTTTTCTAAGATATCAATTTTCTGAAAAAATTGATTTTTGAAAAAGTGCGTGTTCAAATGGAGAAGTTATATAATAAAGTGCCTATTTTTGAAAAAGTTCACGACCATGATGAAAATTTAAAAACTTTGAATTTGAAACTTTGCAAAAGAATTAAAGTTTTGGAAAAAGAAAATTCTCGTTTTAAATCCGCGATGGATCTTTTGCAAACGGTTCAAAATCAAAGAGATTTTTATCGTGAAATTTTTTTTTCCTTGGACCATGACTTTGATTCTTTAAAATTGTCTAAGAAGGAGTGTGATGATAGGGTCCATGCTTTAGAAAACGAATTAGAAGACCTTAAAAATTCGATGGTTTGTGTTTGTGCCAAAGATAAAAAAAATATCCGAATTATCAACAAATGACCTATACAAATCTAGCCTCCCATGAACCCTAAAGATGGAAAGATACAAAGGTATAAATCTTCATCGTTTGTTCTTCAATCTTCAACAATCATCAAATCTCAAAGCTTTTCTCATCAGGGTGTGCAACATATTGATCTTCAATCTTCATACCTACACACATGAGACAAAGCAAATACCACGTGATATATCGAGTTTGAAATGAGATAAACATGGATACCAATATATGATAAAAAATAGTTTGTGAAGATTTGTTTGAGCATCTCCTTACAAGAGCACGTTTACCATATTGTTTGATGCCCTGTTATGTATACCGTGACACCCCGATTTTGCTTATTTGATTCATTCTTCTCATTTGTCTATTTGGGGACATCATAAAAAGGGGGAGAATGAATTATCTGATTATGGGGGGACTTTTGGAATTTGAGGTTCATCATAAATCTGGTATATATGTATATATGCATATGTTTATTATCTCATTTCAAACTCGATACGTCACTTGGTATTTGCTTTATCTCATGTGTGTAGGTACATCTTTTGATAATCCCATGTTGCACACCCTGATGAGAAAAGCGGTGAGATTTCTGAAGATTCGAAGAACAAACGATGCAGCCTTAGTCATTTGTACCACTTTCAGTTTTTGGGTTCATGGAAGGGTAGATTTGTATAGGCATTGTGATTATAGATAATTCGGATTTTTTATGTTTGTTCCGGCATAGACATAGGGGGAGATTTGTAAGGACATTTTTGTCCAACATACTTGTATATGTCATTAGCCATAACACCGTTGCAAAGATTCAAAGTCCATTCATCATCAACGGAATCCGAAGATCAAAAGAAAGGAAGAATTCAGAAATCCAGTCAGCCGGACCGGTCCGCCTTTATATAAAAAGAACCGATCCGCTGAGACCCGGACCGGACCGCCCCGGACCGATCCGCCATGCACTTTGAAGCCAGTGAGCCCCGAACCGAATGCGAACCGAATCAGCTTCAAATTAAAAGAACCGGTCCTCTATCGGACCGATCCGCCTAAGGCCCGGACCGGTCCGCCCTGGATAAACTCTGCCAGATCGTGTTGCAGATTTTTTAGGGTTTTGGCTTCCTATTTAAACCACGTTTGGAGGTTGGTTTTCTTAAGACTTTTCAACGATTTTCAGAGCATATCAACCCTAAAGTCTTCACCTATTGAGTCCTATGATTCTAGGTTTTTAGAAACACACATCTTCCATATCTATGTGAATCAAGTTTGGTAACCCAAGAACACCATTGCTGTTGTTCAACCCTTGTGAAGTGGACCGCTCCTTCCTCTTCATTGAAGCCCTACTGGAAAGGGATAATTCCAGCCGCGACTACAGAATCCGATGCCTACGGGTAATTCTTAGTCAAAAACTTGTATTTCAATGTAATCCGATTGTAAGCCGCTTCTCTTACAAATTATAGTGAATATACAAATGGTTTTGCCCCTGTGGGGGATTTTTCCTCAATTATGTGTGTTTGAATAACTCTTGAATGATTTCATATTGGTTCAATCACACCTAGTTGCATGTTTAGGGTTTGTTTGGGTTAAAAGGTGTTTTAAATATAACTTGATCATTTGAACGCAAGCGCCAACTCTTTCACATATGCAATAAAACATGATAACGGAAGTAGTGCATGTAAGAACCATTACCCGTGAGGAATTTATTTAATTTGAAAAATGATGAGTGATCATTAGAAAGGGTTATGAAAGGTACACATGTCCTTTGCGATTAAGCCACTGTTTAAATCGGACATAAAAAAGTGTGGCATTGTAAAAAGTAGCCAAGGTCCAAAGTGTTTAAAAAGAGCCAAAAAGTGTGGCATTGAAAAAAGTAGTCAATGCCAAATTAGTTTCGTTTGATATGATCATTCAAAAGAAAATAATTGAATATAAAAATATGATCATTATCTTATATTTGAGGGAGTTTGGTTAGAATTATATCAATGCATTTACATGTCCGATTTGTTGGTGTGAAAATCATTTTAGACTTTGATTTGTTGATTAATATTGAGTTGATGTCATTTGAATTCAACATTTTTTTACACGTAAGGATGATTATGAAATTCATTCATTAGGAGTATCCATATTCATCGTGCACATTTGTTATGTATGTTTGAGTTGATTTACCTATTGAATATGTTCACACACATCCATTCCATTTCCACAATTTGGTTATCTTAATGTAAAGTCATGGTGTGTGTTTTATTTGTAAATTTTCTTTGCTTGAAAAAAATTGAAAAATAAAAAATAAATTGTTGATCCTTGGACGAGCGTAATTGTTTTGCTATTTGATATGCTTGTCGTGACACTCCATGCATATTTTTTGTTATTCTTTTTCTTATTTATTTCAGACAAATAAAAAGGGGGAGAACGAAATATGAATTATGGGGGATTCGATGATCATTTGGAAAGCACGAAGGTATTTGCTTTATTTATTATGTGTAGGAATTCGATGATCATTTGGAAAGCACACAAAAGAAGTGCAACGAAATCTAATAGATGTGATTTAAAGAAATTTCAAAGTCGAAGATATATAAAGACTTGCATTTTTAGTACCTTTTCGCTTTTGGGTTGTTTGGGAGGGTATTATATTTGTATAGGATTTTTGTTATGATAATTCGGATATTTTTATTTTGTACCGGCATAGACATGTGGGAATATTTGTAAGGACATAGTTTCCATTGTCTGTAGTTTACATAGAATATTTCGTATACCACTACAACTGTTGAGGGAAGCCCAAGTTCATGCATTCATGAAGACGGGCCCGAATTTCAAGTATCTTCAACATATGCGCAACATGAGGTATAATTTCGTATAAAATGTGTTTAACTTTCGTAAATGTTTTGCTTTAGTATCAAGATACTTTCTAAAACTGTCAAAATGAGGCAAGTTTTTTAAGTCCAAATAATTTTCAAGACATGTAGGTGCTTTTTTAAAAATATTTTGTCACACCTGTCGTTCAAACAACAAGGCTATATCATTCAAACGACATTGACTTGTTGTTCAGATGATAAAAAATGTTGTTTGAAGGGTCGCTCAAAGGGTCATTTCTTGTTTGATTCAAACAAACCCATGCTATTTTTTTAAAGGTTGTTTATAAGGTCGCTCGAAGTTTCTTTTAACAACATTCAATGTTGTTCAAACGACTTAGAGATCTCATTCTAACGGCCTCCAAAGCCTCAAGTGTTTTGATCAACTATAAATACATGTTTTGAAGATCCTTTTAATTAAGACTTTTGACACACGGAACTTCTTTTGGCTGGCCTTTAATCTTCATATTTTAGGGTTTAAAACCTTGTTTTTTATTCACCAAAACATTCGAATTCTTTCTTGAATCATTTGTGGAACCCAAAATACTTTTTGAAAGTTTTATGTTTGTGGAGTGCCATCTCTACTGTTCATTGGTGGTTCTTGCGGGAGCTTCTTACCGACGACTATAGTCATTGAGGTTCTTAAGGGGATCTTTGTTGGATACCAGGCCGTGGTCTATGTGGATTTGCTTCGATAAATTCATTGCAGATTTCATTGTATTTGTAATTTGCGATTTACATTATATAGTGAAATAACGGTTTTATCCCGAACCTCGAGATTTGTGATTGTTTGAATATGCATATTTGATTTATATAGATGCATCATTAAGGTTTAATTAATTTGGATCAAAGATTGACTTTAATTAAATAATTAAATTTGCGAATTAAATTCATAAGGGATATCACAACATTCTCAAATTAGTATCAGAGCTGGTTACTCTAATTTATCGAGTGATTCTTTTTTCGTAACATTTTTGTGATATCATTTTTTTGAAAAAATATGATTTTGAAAAATTTTGCAATTTTTTTGATGGAGAACTTATATAATCGGTTGCCCTTTGATGGCACGAATTATGCGTGTTGGAAAGCCCGCATGAAGTCTAGTTTAAAAGCAATTGATGAACGTGTCTGGACTGTTTGTGAAAGAGGGTGGACTCCCCCCACTATCAGCGTTAATAATGTCACCAATCTCGAACCTGTGTCAGATTGGACTGTGGATGAGTTTAAATGAAATACCTAAAATTACCGTGACCTTAGTGCTATTTCTGGAGTCTTCACCCCTGATGAGTTTCACCGTATTATGACTTGCACCACGTCTAAAGAGGCATGGGATAACCTCCAATTGACGCGTAAGGTATCTAACAGATTTAAGGCGTCTAAGTTAAAAAAATTGACTACCCAGTTTGAGATTATCACCAAGTCAGAATCCGAATGTTTTGACGAGTTTTATGCTAGATTGTCAGACATAGGCAACGGGAGTTTTAATTTGGGTGAGAAAATTGACGAGATGAGGGATGTGAAAAAGATTTTGAGGTCATTCCCATCCCGTTTCATTCCTAAGTTCGTTGTTTTAATTCTTTGGGGATATTAGATACACCTATATAAAAGAACTCGTACTAGATCTTCAAACTTATGAGATCGACATGTTTCCCAAACCCGTTAAACCTAAGACTAGAGTGATTATGCTTAAGGCATAATCTAGAAAGAATGAGGAAGTGTCAAGGAAGAAAGAGAAGAAAAAGAATGAGAGAGTTTGTGATTCTAGGTCTGAGGGAGAGTTTACTATTGATAATTTGTCCACATTTGCTAAAAATTTTAAAACATTTCTCAAATTTTCTAAAGAAAATTCTTCTAATAAAAAGATATTTGAGAAAAATAAAAAGAAAGAAGAGGCCAATGATAGAGGTAAGAAAAATAAAGAGGAAGAGGAGAGATGTTTTGAGTGCGAGGGCAAAGGGCACTAAGCGTTTGAATGTCCCGCTATGCTAAAGAGAAAGGGAAAGAAAGTTACTATGTCAGCCACTTTTAGCAATAGTGATGAAGAGGTAAATGATTTCAGGTATGAGTCATGACATGGTATGTGTGTCGCCTTTATGGCGAGTCACATGAGCACACCTAGTTTATACCACGACGATGAGGACACTTGTGTACGTGAGACCCTTGATGATGATTTGAGTGTTTCAAGTGAGTGTGCGAGTGAGGTTGAAAGTAAGGGTGAAAGTGATCTCCAAAAAACATTTGGAGATTTGTACTTCGAGACCATAAAGACGAAGAAGTTGAATAAGGAGTTCGATCTTAAAATGTTAGATTTGAAGAAAGAGATAAAAGTTTTAAGAGGATTTGAGGTGTCAAGAAGTCAACTCGAGAAGGTGAAGGTTTCTTTAAGTGAGCGATTGATTGTCGTAGGTCGAGAAAATAGTGAGCTTGAATCCCGTGTGTCCCAACTCGAGTGAGATCTCGAACATTCCCGGGAGGTCAAGGAACTATTGAGGATACATCTAAGAAAGTAGGAAAGATGATCCTAGTTATTTTTGTATGGGTACCATGTCACCTACTTTCTTAGATATATGTAGGTAACATGGGACCCATACAAAAATAACTAGGATGTTTACCCAATTCAAAAAGTTATATGGTATACTGGGCTTTTAATATGCTATGATGTTACTGGGCTATATTACCCTGAGAAGGTGTTATAAGATAATTTTCTCACATCCAAACAGGCCCACACCCACCTATGAAATCGAAAATAAAACAAAATGAGGGACTACTCATGCTCAGTACAAGTTAAAATATGACAATTGAGGAAACCAGTGCCAAGATAATTGGATGGAGCACCTACTAGCTGATGGGAACTGATATTTACCTGTAACTGAGGATCCTTTGGAGTGCATGTCGAGATACATGGAATGTTTCTTGTTAATTTCTTACCCAATTGTACAACATCCTCAATACCGACTTGGAATGAAGAAGAAATCCCTACAATTAAATTAGCTTCTATAATTACAGTATAAACTTTAATTACTTATATGCCTAAATACATTATTGTAAATATCATCAGTCAACATTTTGTAATGCAAAGGTCAACTATCAACGAGTCGTTGGTTGTACTTGATCGTTCAATTGGTCAAGGGGGTTGTTAGAGTTGGAAAAAGAAGTTTAACAAGTCCAGCATACCGCCCTTTGTACCATGAGTGGAAATGGAAAGAAAAAAGGTTTCCCATTACCTCATAACATGTAAGATGAGGTCCAAGAGGGTACACTATAATCAAATAGTCGGAGAGAAACTGGAGACGTCGAGCAGTAGAAGAAAACGAAGAAATCCATGACTTTGTGAAATGTTTATTATTTGTTGTTGACAGTTAGTAACTTTAAATATTTTCATAATTTGTTAATTTTTTTATTGTAAACTGTAAAGTGTGCTACTTGATTAAATTAAATTCGCAAGCTTCCAAGTAAACCTTATTTAATTAGAGTCTACTTTTAAACCAAATAAATTCAGCCCCTAATCATGCATCTAAAGTGTGTGCGTGTGTCAAACCATAAATATATGAATCATACGACATAAGTTTAAGGAAAAATCCCCGCAGGGCAAAACCTTTTATTTCATTTTAATAAGTAAATCTCAACTTACACAAATTACAATGAAATACAGTGACACACGAATACCCGCAGGCATCGGTCGGTGTCCTCAGCAATGAATCCACACGCAGGGAACCCACATGGACCTCAACCCAATCAGCAAAGGAAGAACTGCAACACCCCTTAATGGCACGCAACCATAAAACTTCGTAGAGACTCCCTCAGTAATGACATGCAACCCTCGGTTGCAAAGATCTACCCACAAAGATGAACAAAAACAAAAAGTTGTTCTTGGGTTCCAAAAGGATTCACAAAAATATGGCCAAGATGTGGGAATCAAAACAGGAGTCTTGGGACTCAAAAATATGAAGACTTGATGTATTTGGACTCTAAAAAACATCTCTCAAAGTCTTGAAAAATAACTCCCCCGAAACTGGCTTTTATAAGGAAACCAAAGAGAGTTTTAAAATTTCAGAACTCTGCCAGTGTACAGGTACCCCGAATCGGTTCTGGTGTATCCGGAACCGGTTCCCCCCCGAACCGGTTCACCATGGGTTTGCGGTACTTCACTGGTTTGGGGTTGAAAAAACCCAGCATTCTTCTATGGAATTTTCTCCATCTTCAAAAGGTCATAACTTCTTCATCGTAACTTGGATTTGGGTACCGTTTCTTCCAGTATCTTCGTGGTGTCAAGATCCACAAATTTACAGTTGACAAGACCTCCGAACTATGGCTATAAAATTACGAAAATACCCTTAAACTTTCATATCTTGCCTTCTTTCACTGTTTTGACTTCTCTTGCGTACCACTTGCATAAAATCCCTAAAATCATGGAACGTGAAGTCATTGAGGTAGATGTGGGACACATAGTGGAGATGTTGAATGCTTGATTCTCAAAATTCGGATAGAGGCCGTCATGTGAGATCGTGAGGTGATGTGCTAATTGTAGCGGCGTACGACATACATAAATGTTACATGTTGGACATGAGAAAAATGTCCTTACAAATCTCCCCCTATGTCTCTGTCGGTACATACATAAAAATATCCGAATTATCAAATAACAAATTGCCTATACAAATCTACTATCATATGAACCCAAAACTGAAAAGATACAAATGAATAAGTCTTCATCGTTTGTTCTTCGGATCTTCAAAATCTCAAATCTTTTCTCATCAGGGTGTGTAACATATGATCATCAATGCAGTACCTACACACATGAGATAAAGAAAAATACCATGTGACATATCGAGTTTGAAATTGGAAAAACTCGATACGTCACTTGGTATTTTTCTTTATCTCATGTGTGTAGATACTGCATTGATGATCATATGTTACACACCCTGATGAGAAAAGATTTGAGATTTTGAAATGAGGTAAACATAGATACCAATTTATGAGAAAAACTCAAAACTTCAAAACTCCCCCATAATATGATCATTCTTTCTCCCCCTTTTTAGTATGACCCCAAATAGACAAATAAGAAGAATAAATCAAACAAGCAAAGTCGGGGTGTCACAGTATTCAAAACAAAGCATCAATGAGATGGAAAATGCGCTCTTGCAAAGAGATACTCAAAAAATCTTCACAAACTATTTTTTATTTTTCAAATTTTTTCATACAAAAATAAGATGCCAATTTGAAAAATATGATACAAAAATCACACCATGGAATTAAACAAAAACAACCAAGTCATGAAAGTGGAATGAATGGGTGTGAACACATTCGATAGGTAAATCAACTCAATCAATCATATGTGCATGATGCATATGTGTACCCCTAACGAATGAACATCAAAAGTATCCTTAGGTGGAAAAATTATTGAATTTAGATGACATCGTCTTATGCAAATCAACAAATCAGTGTCAAAGTGATTTCCACACCAATAACGTCCAAAACTATTTAGTGCTTTTTCAAGATTTTCAAGGACGTGCAAACTCGTTATAAAATTACCAACCAAACTCCCTCATATATATTTTCTTTTAGAGGTAATCTAAATTCTCAAAAATTGGAGAATTGGTGCAAAAACCTAAATGACCCTTTTTTGGCATGAATTTCTTTTTATTGCCTTTAAATTTTTTCGGGATCTTTTAAACCTCTTTAGACCCCGGATAATAAAATTACTCCATTTTTTAGGTCCAATTTAACGATGGCTTAGTATTCACAAAGGCAAAAAGAAACTTTCGTAACCCTTCCCCATTTTCAAATAAAGCACACAAACTCACAAAACGGTTCTGATATACACAATTTTCTTACAAAAAATTATCGCGCTTAGTTCATTTTAAGGACAGGATTGAAGTGAAAACACCCAACCAACATGTGATAAGACAAGCCCAATAATCAAACAAATCCGTACATGTGTGTAATAAAGGAAATTATGAGTCAAATATGTAGTAAGTAACACTTAATTACATCTTAGTAACTCCAAATATTATAAATCACAAGGATGAATTGACCTATTGTCTCAAAACACTATCAAATAGTCACATGAAAAAAATGGAATGATGTTGAGACTTGGTCATCCTAAGTGTTCATCCATAAACGGTGCAAACAAAATACAAATATCTTTTTGGATTTTTCAAAATTTTATCAAAATAAAATCTTTTTGTATTTTTCAAAAATTTTCAAAAACAAAAATTTATACAAAAAGTACATGCCACAACGATAGCAAAAATATATAAAAAAGCACAACTAGCATATGGCAAACATGAAAACACAATCATCTATATGATATGACAAGAGAAGAATTATGTGCCAGCAAACGGGAATCAACTTGTCTAAAATCTAGTGCCTCGAAACGTGATTTCCTAAACCAGATAGATGTGAAACGTTGTGTGGGGGATTTAGGAACCAAGGGAACGCTAGACATAGACTTCATAGGACATTTTTCAAGATCAAAACAAAATCGCCTAAGGTGACCTTTCCTACCACAATATGAACATGTGTAAACGGGAGAAATGTTACTTAAAGTGTGATCTTTTCTAACCTCCTTGGTATTAATTGACCCTCTAAAACAAAATATAGTTTTGGCTTTTACACTCGAACCATGAGAACAAGATGAGCCATTACCATCACTATCAAACCTACTTGAGTCTGTCAAATCATTTTTCAACTTCAAAATTTTTTACTCAAGCAAAGAATTAGACTCTTTCAAAGACAGGGATTTCTTTTTCAAATTTTCAATTAAACTTAACAGTTTATCACGCTCCCCCTCAATTAAAACAAACTTATCCCTAAGAGTCTTTTCACGTGCCGTAAAATCGTCGATTAATTTTTTATCCTCGACGGCACAAATGGGAACCCTAAAATTCTTCAAGTCCTCCAATTCCTTCTCTAAAACAAGGACTCTCTCATCACTCTTCTTTTTGGCAATTTTCAAAGAATCAAAATCAATACACAAATTACCAAATTGCTCACGACAAATATCACTTCAGTTTGAAACGCTTGCAAATATTCAATCTTACTTTTAAAGAGAGAATTTTCTTTTTCCAAAACTTTAATTCTTTTACAAAGTTTCAAATTCAAACTTTTTAAATATCCATCATGGTCGTGAACTTGTTTATAAATAGGCTCCTCATTAAATGGGCGTTCCATTGGAAAAATTACGATTTTTCACAAAATTGATTTTTAAAAAATATCAATATCATAAAATTTTTTTGCGAAAAACAAAGATCACGCAATAAATTAGCGCAACCCCCTCTGATACCAATTTGTAAAGTGCGACGGTGTGATACTTGATTAAATTAAATTCGCAAGTTTCCAAGTAAACCTTATTTAATTAGAGTCTACTTTTAAACCAAATAAATTCAGCCCCTAATTATGCATCTAAAGTGTGTGCATGTTTCAAACCATAAATAGATGAATCATGCGACATAAGTTTCAGGAAAATCCCCGTAGGGCAAAGCCTTTTATTTCATTATAATAAGTAAATCGCAACTTACACGGATTACAATGAAATACAGTGACACACGAATACCCGCAGGCGTCGGTCGGTGTCGTCAGTAATAAATCCACACGCAGCGAACCCACATGGACCTCAATCCAATCAGCAAAGGAAGAACCACAGTACTCCTTAATGGCACGCAACCATAAAACTTCGTAGAGACTCCTTTAGCAATGACACGCAACCCTCGATTGCAAAGATCTCCCCACAAAGATGAACAAAAACAAAAAGGTGTTCTTGGGTTCCAAAAGGATTCACAAAAATATGGATATGATGTGTGAATCAAAACATGAATCTTGGGACTCAAAAATATGAAGACTTGATGTATTTGGACTCTAAAAAACGTCTCTCAAAGTCTTGAAAAATATCTCCCCCGAATCTGGCTTTTATAAGGAAACCAAAGAGAGTTTTAAAATTTCAGAACTCTGCTAGCGTACAGGTACCCCAAAACGGTTATGGTGTACCCCGAACCGGTTCACCATGGGTTTGCGGTACTTCGCTGGTTTGGGGTTGAAAAAAATCAGCATTCTTCTAAAGAATTTTCTCCATATTTAAACGGTCATAACTTCTTCACTGTAGCTCGGATTGGGGTGTCGTTTCTTCCAGCATCTTTGTGGCGTCGAGCTCTACAAAGTTTCAGTTGACCAGACCTCTGAACTATGGCTGTAAATTATGAGAATTCCCTTGAACTTTCATATCTTGCCTTCTTTCACTGTTTTGACTTCTCTTGCGTACCACTTGCATAAAATCCCTAAAATCATGGAACGTGAAGTCGTTGAGGCAGATGTGGTACACATGATGGAGATGTTGAATGCTTAATACTCGGAATTCGAATAGAGGCCGTCACGTGAGATCGTGATGTGACGTGCCAAATGTAGCGACGTACGACATACATAAATGTAACATGTTGGACATGAGAAAAATGTCCTTACATAAATAATGAATTTGTGTTTTTTATCGGTGGTTGTTTATGGTGGAAAATGGTTATTTAATTACAAAATTTTGATGGATGTTATATACACATGTTCAATTGTTCATGTTAAATATGGTTCGATAAATATGTTTAGTTGTTTATGTGAAATTTTGAAACATTTTGGTAGATATTATATAGATAGTTTGAAAATGTGAGTTGATTAAAAAATGTTGGAAACAGGTTCTATAGAAACCAACAAATGAAATTAACAAGTTTTTTTTGGTATTTTGATGTCATGCCGATAATACATCACCGAGAGAAAATGTAAGAAAATTAACATCATAAAGGTACCAAGGGATGAATGGTTTCCCGACTCTTTATCGCTGACTCGGTATTCGACCTCCAAAAGGTTTTCATGACAACTTTTTTTTTGGCACCTAACTACCGAATGAATTAACTCGGTGGTTTGGTGTTGACTTTGTTTAGTTATGTCAGTAGTTTAGTACCTATTATCCGTGTGTATGTATAATTATTATATGTGATGTCGATAATAAATATATGCCATTGTTGGTGGTGCCAGAGAGTTTTTTGGTAGTACAATACTAAACTCGTTATTTTTTTAGTAATATAATACCGAGACTACTAGGACTTGTTATAATTGGATTTAAAAATTATTTTAACACTCAAAACATGTTAACATTGTCTCATTTAAATATGTTAAAATTGGATTTCAAAACTTTATCAACATGTTAAATAAAATTCAACATTAAAAAAAGACATAAGAATCAAGTGTTAAATCCCATAAAATATAGTCATCATTGATATATATATATATATATATATATATATATATATATATATATATATATATATATATATATATATATATATATATATATATATATATATCCATCCATTTTACATGTGTATCACTTTACATTGGTTAAAGCCCAAAAATACAAGTTAAGACCAAAAAATACAATCCCAAAAATATCAACATCTTCTAATTGCACATTAGTTGGCGTATCCAGTGTAGCAACATCCACTAGACACATCAAGTTCGAATGATTAATCCGGTCATTTAAAAATTTCTTCCACCCGTCAGCTTGCAGCTCATGATGTTCATTCCATATACATGTTATTATTGGGAGTGATCAATATTACTTAAGTTTCACATGCACACAGTGCACATTAGTCACATTTATCATAGTTCTGATGTTAATTGCATCTTAAGGTAGAGGGTTGCAAAACAGCACAAATGTGAGGCATAATGGATTTGACAATGACACAATTGTATGCTTGTGCGTCCAGGTGTGCCATATTAGGAACTTGAAACCAAACCTCTCCGTACCACGTGGTGATTTATCACAATTAAATGCCCTAAAAATCTAAGAGCATGTCTTAATGCCTTACAGAAACACACTAGACTCAAACCTTTCAATTGTAGTTATTTCATGCATAAGATCTCTCGAGGTGTATCTCCAATAATCAACTGTCGGACCATTCCAACCCACTTCAATAGCTATAACCCTATAATTGCAGTTTTTATCACCCTAGCATCCGTCATATCCTTAACATATAGTTGGAAAAACAAAGGCATGTATTGCAAGTTACATTTGACAACATATGTCATATTCGATTCCTTTTCTTTAAAAGGGGTGTAGCCTCAACAAAAAATTCATTAAGTGACTTGGATGTTTCCCAATCATATGGATCATGCTTTGTTGACATGTCTTGTTTATCCTCCTTTTCTATAATTTTTTATGCGACCTCTTTTTAGGCATAACCAACATTGGTTCCAATAAAGAGATACTAATGGGACTTAAAAGATCACCCAACATAAACATAAGAACCCTCCTTTTATCCTCGATCGACCCTGACCATCATTTTCTAAAGGCAACCATCTTGGGCTCGTAATCAACCTTTATATTTCGAAAAATTTGCGACAACATTAAGGTGTCGGTAATGTTCATCCAAAGAACCATGAGGGATCGATCGACACCCTTGTGTATCATACAACATCAACTCATGAAAACACAGTAACCCAAAAACCGAACACAAAACATGTCTACATGCATGCTCATTTCTCCCATAACCCCAATTAAATCAATCTACCTCACCAATAGGTTAAGTTCATAGTGTGAAACATGCCCCCATAAATGCTTGAATTGAGGAAAGTTGTAAGTATGCTGGATGCGACCGTGCGATCTCTCAAAGTCCGCCTTTATCTCAGTGACTTGGGCGGTCAATAGAACATATTCTTCTTTCCATAACTCTACAAAGGTGAGATTTGATGACTTGAGTAGCTTTTTCAATTGAGTTTGTGCACCTTTATCCGAATTCATTATATGGTTACCACGGTGATGTCCACGGTAGTGCAAACTCCTCACGCACATACAACCACGTCTTCTTAATGTATACAACTGCTTAAGGGAATACCGTATGGTTTAATTTGAATCGGGACCACGCATCTATAAATTGAATCTGAATCTCTTGGTCTACTACACCAAACCATTCTTGCATGAGGGCTTTCCAATCGTCATTTGACATACCAAAATTTTTACAATTCATTTCCACATTTTTGTTGATATAAAATTGGCAAAGAATAGTGCGAATATGAATATCGTTTACGCATGATTGTTGTCGATCGATAATCATCACTTAGGAAAAATTTGAAAGATTGTAAAGCATCCTCAAGCGTATTAATGCCCAAGTAAATCCTCCAACTCATCGGTATGTTTGTCTCTATTTGTCTAATACAAATAAAATTTCTCCGATATGAGTTTGAGTAGTTATTACATCATCATCCTCCCATGAAATCTTTGTAATTTAACTTGGTTTTTTCATTATCTATGGTCCTCATAGTGGACATGTTGTTACCCGATCTCTGCTTTAGAGTATGGAGTACTTGTTTTGGTTTAATCCCATTAGTAATCAAATACATCACGATTTAATATTTCTCGCGAGTTAATCACATTGCATGTAGATGGCCTACTAGTGACTTCACAATTTCATATTTGTGGAGACCACTAACCACTTCAAACTTACATTTCCCATCCGATAATGGAATACACTTGATAAAAAAAGGGCAATTACACTTTCGGGTAAATGAATCCCTATCCTCCTTAGGCTTATGTGATGTCTTCTTCACTCATTTCTTGTTATGCGATCGACATACTCCACCTCATTCGCAACCCATGACCAACCTTCCTCTCCTTCCTAGCGATGAATTTTCCAACTTTAGTGTTACAATAACCACCCTCAACTTTTTTCGTCGCTCTTGAGCCCAATGCATTAAGGAAATCCGAATAAGAAATATTTGCATATCAATACAACAATGTCTTAGCATTAATGTAATAATAATAATAATAATAATAATAATAATAATAATAATAATAATAATAATAATAATAATAATAACAACAACAACAACAACAACAACAACAACAACCACATAAAAGAACATACTTACTTCATCGGTACTAAACTCGATTGAATGATCAACGACCGATGGTTAAAGATCATTAACGATAACAATTTCTCTACCATTTGAGTTAAATTGGGTGTCGTCCCCATCGGGTTTCACCAAATTTCTTTCATCCTCATTACTACCCTAGCATATATCGTCAGTTTCTTCTCATAATTTTTCATCTTCAAATATGAGGCCACCCTACAAAACAAATGAATGTGAAAATGTAGACAATAAACACTTTTTAAAATTGCAAAAAAAAGGACTCCTCGATACCACAATAATGAATAAAGAAAGCTATATCGGTCCCGCAATGGTGACACAGTACTATAGTGTCGTCTCGGTTTTGTGGTACCGAAATGTATCTATACTCCTTGTATTGTGATACCGAATGAAAAGTATCAACTTTATTCACCCCATTCGGTGTTACAGTGCCAAAAAATGTCATCATTTTTTGTTCTGGAACGTCATTTTTTTATGTTAATTTCAATGGTTTAATATTTGATAGCTTATATAAAGGTTACGAACAAGAAAATATACCTCTAGGAAACAATCTTCTTTCTCTTCCTTTGAGTTTGAAACCCCAGGTTCAACCACATTATTGAAGCTTGTTTTTGGATGCTCCATTGTCTTTAAGAACCTTCTTGCAAACTATGGTCAGGCGGGGTTTGATTAGGGGTAACAATGGAGGTTTGTCGTGGTTAATGAGGATTAACAATGGAGGTTTGGGAGGGAAAAATTGAGGGTTTTTGAAAGATTCGGTGGTTTGTCTTTTGAGTTTCTTTTTTGATTTTTTAAGGAGAGTGGGTGCCAAAATTCTATGCTTTTTTTTTTAGCTCGTGATTCCTAGGGGTGACAATTTTAGAAACGACATAAAAGCATAAAACAAAACGATACGAAATTAACTTGAAATTGACACGACATTTCGTGTTTGTGACAAAAAAACTCTTGACATGTCGTATTATGTCGGCTCATGATTCAACTCCAAAATATAAATTATCACTCCTAGTGGTGCCCTAGATAAAAAAAAAACGTTAAGTAAAATAAGCCCTTAGAAAAATTATGAAAAAAAAAAAGAGTGTCTTCAACGTCATTTGGTTTGCATGTAGTCCGCTATTTATCATTTGGGGCCAAGTCATGAAAATTAGTAATGAAGACACATGAAGAGATGAAACTATGGCCAGGCGGGGTTTCAGCAATATATCTTGTTTTGGAAGCAACGACAAAGACGCCATCTCCTCTCCAAGAACTTACCCATTTTGGTCACATCTCCCGCTCCTCTATCTCTATCTCTATCTCCTTCCTCTTCCTCTCCCTCTCCCTCTCCCTCTTCTTCTTACCACACCAGCTGGGCCCACCAGTGGTCCCACCCACACTCACATTGTACGTTCACCAACAATTCCTCATCTCATTTGCCTTTGACAGGTACTGTTTTTTTTTTCATTTTTGTCTTTTGTGTTATGCAGATTGCCCACACGACATATGAAATGATATGCCTTTCCTTTCCTATCCTACTCAAATACTTTTCAACCCTTTACACCTCAACACCATTACCTTTAAGTATTTACAAAAAGGATGCTCCTTTGATTGCGCTTTTAATCTCCTATTGTAAAAATTCAATCTTTTCCTCATGGGTTTCTATAATGGGGAGAGAAAATTGGAATGATGAGAGAGTTGAATTTTAGGATCATAGCATGGGTTGGTGCAATCATTTTTTAACTTTTCATCATCAAATTTTCTTTTCCATTTTTTAAGAAGGGGTGAGAAAGAGAGAATTTGATCTTACTTTGTCTCTGATGAGATTAAGGCGTAGACAATGTATTCCTTCTTGCTATTCCTCTTCTACCTACAAAGTAAGCCCATTCCTTTGTCTTCAAACTCTACATTCTTTCATTTCTTAACCTACCCTTCATACTTATTTCCTGGGATGTTAGCTCACAGCCTGTATTTTTGTTTTGAATAACAAAATCAGGCTTTTTGGTAGCCTGAAATTCCTTATCGTGACTTCTATTCTATTATGAAATGAGTATTCTACTATGCTCTCTTCACCGCTGAGCATTGTCTTCTTGATCTCCTGTTCCTTTTTTAAGCTACTTTAGCATCCAAAATCTTTAATATTTAACAAAATAACAAAGAGAAATATATATAATACAAAGAAATCTCTATTCTACTATATGTGTCTGGGGATTATTCTGTGCTTTTTTGTATATATGAATTTTATAAGGTACCCCAAACAATCCAAATAGTGGGTGTAAGTTAAAAACGTACTGAAAGAGCAATCCTATTCAATTATTTATCGAACATAATATGTACTAGTAGCATACAACACACCCGTACCGTTATCACGCATCAAAGTGAAACATGCATGCCTCAAAGTGATTCACATTTCAGGTAACATTGGTTCTATGATGGCAAATGCCCTTCTGGAAGTTCCCGTTAGCTCATAGTATATCTTGCAAAAGTATATAATGTTTTTTACTCACCCTAGGTTGGCTCTCACTTGTTGTCTGAAATTTGACATCACCTTTTGTCATTTCTTACTTTTCCCATTTTGTTATAATTATGACGTAAATGGTATCAATGGCACACAAAACTTACATGAGAGAAAACTCTCGCAGTAATATTCAATAATAATAAGAGAAAACTAATTTCACGACTGTGATATTTTTATTCACAAAACCTTATCCAAAAGAGTCTAATCAGCTAATGAATGCATCGGCATTGAGGTGCCCATTGAGTGTGGGCAGATCAATACGTATATGAGTGGACTTATTTTTATGCAGCTGTGCTGGTTACAAGAGGACATTCGATAGCACAACAAACCCCTGAGTAGTTGCTGAACACAATGGGTTTCAGTCGGCATGGTGGCTTTGGACCCACTCTTGCACTTCGCACCTAAAATGTTGCTCTACATCATGAGTGATAGACGGAGCCGACACGGTGGAATGAGCATCCTAGGGTACACGAGGGAGTTTTATCAGAGACTTCCCCTAAAGGTGGACAACACCAGTGGTCGAGGGATATTGGTGGTTGCATCGATGGGAATGTGGTGGCAGGGGTTAGAGCGAGTGGTCTAGCAAAGGGTGATGTCTAATGCTTCGCCGTAGGGGTTAAGAGTGTTAGGGAATAAACCCAAATTACAATTATGGCAATAATTGAATAGCAACGAACTAAAGCAAACACACACGGAAGGCCCACGATTATACGTGGTTAACTCTTCAATGTGAGAATATATATTCACGATCTCTTTAGGTAAAGATTTCACTGTTTTTTAAGATGATTACAATGTGATTAAAAATGTTCGCCTTTGATGTCCTTTATATACTAGGAACATTAGGGCGACTTATACAGGTATGAAACACCCAAATTATCAGTGAAAAATCTCCGGTGTAGGGGTTTCTGTTACGGGATCAAGCTTCGCATAATCTAACAAAGAAGACGAGCTCAAGGAGATCGACAGGGTGGTAGACAAGTTGGGGAGGAGTTGAGTAAATTCACGAAGGTGTGAGACCAGGTAGCCATCATTGAATGTCCGCTCTCCCCTGCGTAGTGGGACGGGACCTTCGGGGTGGGTCGGCAGCGTAAGTAAGTGATGATCGTCTGGTTTTGGAGCAGATGGGTTGTTATACGGTAAACGACGACAGCTGATAACGGCCGCGAGGCTCGTTGGACCAGCCAAGCGTTGTGACAGTTGATGACGCAACTGGTCTGGGTGGCTATGGCTTTTTTTTGGGCATGATGTCCTCCCTAAGCTCACAAATGGGAGCCCTCGGTGTCTCTTCCATCTGAGTCTCCTAATCGCAAATAGATTTCATATTTTTCTTGGGTTGTTCATTACGATTCTACTGTCCAACACAACAACAATGGGGAACAACTAGGCTTTGGTACGGTGCGTACCAATTACACAAGAGATGTCAATGGCATGTACGAACTTTCATACAAATCAACAAAAGACTTGCATTTGGACAGAAAGAAATGCCAGAGACTCAAAAGGATTGGAATGCATACCTAATTATTTAATTAGGAACATTTTTTGTCGTGCTTATTTTCTGATTATTTAGGTCAGAAAGATCGCCTCTATGCTCGAAGGAGGCTTTATATTTTTTTGGCTATGCTGTAAATAGTAGGATACTAGGATCCTTCCGTTGTTTTATGCTTGTTTTGTTTTTGTAATGGGTTACCCCCGTTTTTGGGCTTCTGTATAATAGTCTGTCAAGAGACACATCAAATTCTCTCAAATGTTTACGGAGTCCATTTATGATCTCACTTGGTGAATTTGATATCGTATAACTGAGATGAAGATATTTCAGAGTTAGTCCTCGTGAGGCACACCTCTTGTTTTTTCTTCTTCACATACAATTCATACTACAGATTAGAAAATGGAAGAATTAATGTGTATCATATCATATTATTACTGTTTTATATTTCGGAACTTATCCTAGTTTATAAAATCTGAACACATCTATGTTGTATACTACCTGTGCATGCACTATTCTGCGACAGATACGAACTAAGACTTCATGTGAAATGTGTGATGTTATTGATGGGTTTTTTGTTTATTTTCCCTCCCCCATAACATATTATATAATATGTTTGAAATGTGAATGTTAGAGTGAGCTTTTTGGTGGTCCATCACATACTTTCTTAGAAGTGCAGATTCTGTATAATTATGTAATGACTTCATCCTCTGTATTTTATGTGGTCAAATTGCTACCTAGCTTATACACTTACAGTGTTATTCAACATGGGCATCTTTATTTGGGAGTTGGAATTGCTGCCAAATTTTTATTTCAAAAAACTAAAATACTATAATGTTCTACTGGGTCATCCTTGTCAACAAGGGTGGAGGATCTACTCGAGGTATAGGAGAAAATTTACCCCCTTGAGTTTTGAAGAAGTACAGAACACACTCTTTGGTTCCAAATTAGGACAAATGCTTTCCTTTTTTGGATGTCCTGAGTTCAGTCTTGTTTCTATAAATAATATGTAAGATAGACTGAAATTCTGGCATTATCTAGAGCATATATACATGCTCAACATCAGGTGAGGGCGGTGATGTTGATCTGACGCCTTGATAAAGTTGAGAGGCTAAAAAAAAAAAAAAAAAAAAGACATCTCGTTAAAATTTACGAATGTTAAATGGGGACATAATTTGGGACGGAATGACTAGTACTTTCCTCTCTTAATACAACAATTTAATTATCTTGTTTTTTTCTGATCACGTACTTCCCTTAATTTTCGAAAACAAAACTGTTTGTATTGAACTATGATCTCCTTGACCGAAAACCTTGTCTGCCCCTGCTTGTCAAAACAAAAGAAATGGGTTCTTCTTAGTGATTAATACACTTTAGCAATCCAAAAAAATTGGGTCTAGCAACCCGGGCTATGCATTTACTTTCTACTTATCGAGGGTCCAAATCCAGGTTGATGAAGATGAGATCTATTGGAGGCAGAAGAAAGGAGACGAAGATTTGGCATGGTCACATAGTTATGCTCATGCAACATCACAATTAGCTCAGTGCTTTAGTAAGTGACAATTGTTGGCTAGTGACACCCTTTACTCTCTGGCATGCTCTCTATCTGGTATATTTGTGTTTAGATTTCTTTATTCTGATATGTTTTATGCTTTTATCTTCCTTCTTTAATTAAGCAAAAGGATTTTCTTTTCTTAACTTTCCCCACCCCCGGGTTTATATTGTTGGTCATTGTTTATGTTGCACCGTCATCCTGTTCACTAATACTAATTCTAAAAGGAAATGCTGTCAGCCGGTAGAACTGCATAAATAAAATTTTGTGAACCCCTATTTGGCAAAACCCGATGTCCTCTATCTTGCCTAAATTATTTGAAATAAGATTTAGACCACACAACTAAAAAAAAAATTGCTTAATTGCTTGGTTGGGTCTTTGTGGGGATGGACGGAGATACAACTCAAGATATCAAGTGTTTTTATCTCGAGTTTATCGAAAATTCTAAAATGTTAAGTAGCAATAACACATAGTTAGGGATTATAACTATTTGTAACTAATTTACTTGCCGATTGAAAGTATGTATTATTGGCTTTTCAGTTTCCACATCATTATTTGCTTGTACACTTTTGACTGCTCAAGTACTTCGTGATACACCTAACTTACTACTTATTCAAATTGTTGGACTAGTTTCATAGTTAAAATTGATGCCTTTGTAAACATATTTTTCATGGAAATTTATTTAGGAAACATAGATAATTGGATTCAGTTTCTGTGCTGTCTTCTTTTCGAATGCCGAGCTTGTATTAAATCATGAAATCATAACGTGAGTCTCTCTTAACAGTAATTTGTATTAAGTTATGATGCGATAATTTTAATTTGTGTAAGTAGCTCAGAAATGCACCTGCTTAGTTCTTGCGGTGACATAACTAAATGAATGACTAATAAATAAGTTTCTTTAAAGCCAAACTTTTCTATTTGACTCGTTAGTTTTTTATGATTGTATTGTAGCTAATGCTATGGTTGGACCACGATCATGGATAGGGGGAATATTCAGCCGCTCAGGGAATAAACGGTTTGGAAGTGATAAATTCATTCACTATCCTTTAAGTCCTCTAGAGGTAAATGAGATATGCTTAATCAAGCAATGAAGCTTCTCTCTCTCTCTCTCTCTCTCTCTCTCTCTCTCTCATGGTATTCTAGGAATATTTATGCACATATCAAATATTTCTCTTAAGCGTTGGTTTTTGTTCAATGGGGCATTGTGAAAAATTGGCTGCCAGTCCATGGTAAAATGGTGTCTTTAATTTCTCCGAATACTTTCTTGCAGGAACAAAGACTTCAAGGGCTTCAAGAACGATTGCATGTACCTTTTGATGAAACTTGCCTTGATCATCAAGTATTCCCTCATAACATCTCTCTCTCTCTCTCTCATGGCATCAATAACCATGATATATTTATGCTTATAATGAATGGATTGTATCTATCTATCTATCTATCTATCTATCTATCTATCTATCTATCTATATCTATATATTCTTTTGACATGTGATTTTTTGAAGAGAAATTGCGGACCATTATGGTAGCTCTTAGGAATTTGGCTCTCCTTTCTGCTTATAAAATATGTTGTTCATGGTCGATCTTATTACTCCTTCTCTTTCACAGGAAGCACTTAGAGCATTGTGGGATGCAGCCTATCCAAATGTGAATCTTAAAGGTTTGATCTCTGAGCAATGGAAGGATATGGGGTGGCAAGGATCTAATCCATCAACTGACTTTAGGTATACTTGCCAGTTCAGATTCAAATTTGAGTCTGCTGTCAAAATATTATTATTTAAGGTGGCTTAAGGTTCGTTTATAATTAATATTATATTAGAGAAAGGTCCTTAGTGAATTTTCTTAGTTGAGTGAAATCCATTTAGTTTTTTATTTAATAGTCAAGTCGCTCGGATTAAAGAAACTTTTTGATTCAGTCCTCGGTGAATAGGAGCTTTTGGATTCAGCCCAGATTATTCATTTATTTACTTTTGCTGCCCCATTCAACATCATTCATGTTTATTATCAGCTAAACTTTATTTTGAGGTTCAGAATATTTTTCTCATTGGTATATTGTGTGATTAGGGGTTGTGGAGTTATTTCACTCGAGAATTTGCTGTTTTTTGCGAGAAATTATCCGGTACGGTTGTTTGGCTCCTGCATAGACTCAGTAGTAAAATTGCTTTGTAATTTCTAATTTTGATGTTGCTTTTATCTTTTTCGCCATAGTGTTCTTTTGTCTCCTGAAGTATGAATTTAAAAAAAAGGAAAAGGAGTTATTACTAATTGTATAAAAATTCAAAATGAAGGCTTCTTTTCATAGGTTATTATTCAAGAAAGGTGGGAAGCGAGCAACGTGGGAATATCCATTTGCTGTTGCTGGCATTAATGTTTCTTTTATGTTGATTCAGATGTTGGGTTTATACTCAGGTTTGTAACTTTATGGTATCTCGTATTCAGGGGCGGATCCAGCCCGGGCCGAAGCGGGGCGGCCGCCCCAGTTCATTTTTCAAAAAAAAAAAAATTTTTTTTTTTTTTTTTTGGTAAAAAATTAAACCTGGAGGTGACTTGTAATTATATTAAAAGTTCAGGGGAAAATCTGTAATAAACAAAAATAAAACATAACTTAAAATGGTGCTCTCTCTTCTTTCGTACCAAAGTAAAAGAAAAATCCTATATATTTTTACTACTGAAATTATACTAAAATGAAATTAAATTTATAATGCGAATTTATAAATTTATTTTGTGTATTGTTTATATGTGTCTGTTTATTTATTTTTGTGTAAATTTATATAAATTTATATGAAATTAAATTTATATGTGAAATTAAATTAAATTTGTAAATATTGGGAATCAATAGAGAAATTTTTTAAACGAAAAAGAGAAGACAATGCACCAACCGTATCTGAAGACGAGGTTAAGTCATCTCCCACTTCAATCAGTGTTGAAAATGAACATAATGCCCAAAAAAGTAAAAACAACCCAAAAAATGCTCGAAAAAACTCGACCCCCCCCAAAAAAATCGCCTCGGGGGCTCTCGCCCCCGAACCCCCGGCAACTATCGAAGCTTTCCCCCCAGTTCACACAAAATCCTGGATCCGCCACTGCTCGTATTATTCTTGAAAGAATAAAAATATTATAATTAGTACATGAAAATAATACATCGATGATAATAGTTAAAAAATTGTATTACAGTTAAGCATCTTGTCCTCTATAGTTTCCTATTAATTCATCCATTGAATAAGAACTAAATAATTAATTAAGGATGATTTTTATTGATTCTTTCTCTTCTCTTTTGCAGCCAAACCTAGATGTCTTCCTGGAATTAATTTTGTTAAATTATTAGGAGGTAATGTACTAGTGCTGAGGTGTTGGCACTAAAGTTAAATCTTTGGAAATAGGATACTTCATTTTGAGTTCGAATAATTTTCTTTTTAAATTCAGTTTTTTTTTTGGTTGCTGCTGATGAAGATATTCATACAAACAATTGCAGAAGATGAAGAAGCTTTTGATGTTCTATACTGTATAGCATTTGCAATGATGGATGCTCAGTGGCTTGCTATGCGCGCTTCATATATGGAGTTTAACGTACTCTCTCTCTCTCTCTCTCTCTCTCTCTCTCTCTCTCTCTCTCTCTCTCTCTCTCTCGATGTTTTTGGGCAGCTAGATATCCGAATTATTTCATTTTCCGTGTATTGCTTTCAACTAGGCGCCATTCATAAATAAAAATCTTGGGAAGACGAAAAGTCATGATGCAATTTGGAAAAATCCAACCCATTATAACCTTGATATTAAACTGATGATGAAGATTAAACCTAGTTGTGTTGAGTCCGGTTCGTGTCAGCTTTTACCGTGTTTGGATCGTATCGAGTTCGTGTCTAAGCGGGTAAGGTTTTTATAGCGTGGAAAAACATATTCAATCATCGCCCGTTACCTTAATGCGTGGTGTTCACCCATTATTGTCCAACAAGATATTTATATATTTTGAATTGTATACAAGCACATTAGCCATTATTAAATACAATTAGACCCATTAATTTATTAATATTACAAAATCCCTCTTTAAGTAAAATCCTTCGGTTAAATCAACATTAAGCTACATAAAATCCGTTGATTAAATCAACATTAAGCTACATAACCTCTTTAGAATCTCAATAATAATTCTTATTTACTTAAATTAATAGGTGTTAACGAGTATTAATGGGTTAAGGACACCAATACCATCATGACCCGTCAACTACCGTGATATTATTACAAATCACTAGTGGTTCATTCATTAATTTATAACTTCTTGTCAATGTCATGCTATCACGTCACAACCCTTTTTGTTAGGTTTAATAAAGATGGACAAAATTGTCCATTCTTTTGGACATACAGTGTGATATATAATTCAAACCATTTGATTAGGTTTTCTATTACATTCTCAAAATTTGTGCAGAATTGGATTTTATTATGCATACAAGTGGATATTACCAAAGAGTGTTTCTTTTAGTGGATGAGTTAACTTTAATTTACTGATCCTTTATTATTTTTTTTTACTTCAGGAAGTTTTACAAGTAACACGTACTCAGTTGGAAAGAGAACTATCTCTAGAAGACATTCACAGGATACAAGATATACCAGCTCACAACCTATTGTACTACTAGATCATTGCTTTTAAGCTTCTCTCCAAATTCCACTTAATTTTTGCTTGGACGCGGAGAATATCTTTCTCTACATGTAGCTGCAGCTGCAGCTGCTCGTACATATAATGTGAATATGATGTGACATTAAAAAAAAATCAAATAGTTTACTTTGTCTTTTTTAACTTTCTCCCTCGGAGGTTTAAATATTAATCGTTCCCGTATCAATAGTATTTGCTTAAGAAGTTATTCAACAAAACAATTAAACTATCTCCAAGGTAATCGACATATATATCAATTGTTATATTTGTCGACCCAAATCATGTTTTTGTTGCCCTGGGGCTTCGGCAAACTATTATTTTCAGCATGGGAGTTGGCACGTTGAGTGTGGTTATCGCGTCTTAACAATTTTTATTCATTAAGTTTAAAATTGAAAAAACGCAAACATCTCGCAACAAGTCAACTGTTGTGCGAGCATTGTTGCCGTGAAAAATGACTTGTCGCGAGGCTATTGAAATGCCAATTGCCCCGGAGCACACACCTAACACATTTTGAGGTTCAAATTTGACTTTTCACATAGTTTTTTGGTGTGGGGGTGGGGGTGGGGGGGGGGGGGTGTAAAATCCCCGTGCATGGGAGATGGTATAATTTAAATACATGTCTTGCATTTTAAGATATTCATAATTTTTAGGAGTATAAATTTAAAAGTATTTATTGAAAAATTGACCTTTAATGCATGGTTGTCTCGATGGGGATCTAAGACTAGTTGCAGTCTGCACACTTCATGAATTGCTAAAACGAAAAAAAAAAACTCTCAAGGACACATTAGATTGAATGACTTGCATAGACAACACCACTTAACATGATTTAAGTATTCTTGGCTACAAGCCTACAATATGATGGGTTGTGTGTCTTTTCCACTGTTGTTAAAATCACACACAACTTTTTAAGTACAATTTTTCTATGCTGACTCGGATAATCCAACTCATTAATGTGACGGTTTTCTATTGGGGATTTTAAGTGGTTGATCACTCATGATTAAGGGGTTTATGAGTTCGATTCCATTCATCGACATAAACTTGAGGCCACGGATCGTAAAAAGTAATCTTTGTTTTGCAAGCCGTGTTCGGGGCGGAGAGAGTAGTCTGAGGTGCGCCCAAACTGGGGTAGGATGGATAACCTTTCGTACAAAAAAAACCTTATGATGGACAACACCCAATATAATCGTTGTCTATTGTTTGAGCGACAAAATTGGGTAAGCTCGTAAAGGGAAATACGTTAATTTTATTTTTAAGCTTGAACATAACAGTGTGGGGGTTTATACAATCCATCAGTAAGGGTTTTCTCATAAGAAATTTCTCAGTAAAACACTTTCTCTCCCTCTCTATCTCATATGTAAATCTCATCCTCCCCTCTCCCCCTCTTCCCTTCCCCTTTATCTCTTCTAGTACAAAAATTGCATACAGGAACTATAGTTTTTTATTTCTTCAATTAGTTGAAGATTTGGCTTGTTAAAATTAGGGTTGGTTATCGGTTGGTATTTGGCTTGTACCAATATCATACTAATTTTTTTCGGTACGTTCGGTTTCGGTAAATTTGATTTCCAGTTTCTAAAATCATATACCAATACCAATACCAAACCACGTGGTACATCGATTTTTTCTGTAATTTCAAGTTTTTCGATATTTTAAACTTGGTTTTCTTATATTTTTAATTGTTTTTTTGGTATTTCCATTTCTTAAAGGATTAACTAAATTAACACATAAACTACTAAATAATCTCGATTTTTGTTTATAGGTTAGATCATAGTTATCATTTAACTAGTCACACAGAGTTATCTAACAAAATAATTGAAAAAAAATCATATTAGCGACAAAACATACGAATAAGTACATATTCTTAATATGAAAAATTACTACATGTATTATGTTTAAACCAAAATAATAAATAAAATTAGCATTTAATATCACTTTTAAAATTAAAAGTTGTGATAAATGAGTAATGATAAAAATTTGTACATATATAGAATATAACATTGGTATTGTAGCCTTTTTAAATCGATATTTTGGGACAATAGTTTCGGTCTTTTATTTGATAAGGTAACTTCGATAAATTATTTTTTGAAATGCCAGAACTAAAACTAACCACAAAGTTTTTAGTATTTTCAACTTTGGTAATATCAGTTTGTGTAACACCCCGCATAATTAAATACCGGGTGATCAATCCTTTATAAAATTAAAAATCAAGGTGAACGGTGTGGTTCATTCTTAGCATCACTGTCGAAAACAATTATTCTATTTTAATCACCCTATAATTAATTAAGTTAAGTGTCAAGACATTTTATAATATTATTTCAGTTATTAAATTCCATTGAAAAACCTTTTTCAATATCAACCAATTTAAGAATAACACAAATGCTAAGGATATCAATCATCCCAAAGAAATATGCCAACTAGATTATTCAAACCAAGTCAATATCCATAAGTATAATCAACATGACATGAAATAATTCCCAAATGTGTATTGAATACTGAAAACATAAATAAATACAAAATCTCTAACATGTCTAAACGGAAATAGGAAATCAGGCGACACATGCCCTAGATATGAAAAACTAAATCAAGAGTTGAATCAAAGAAGAGATCGTCTACTGCAAAGGACTGTATCTTCCACATAAGATGCAGCATGTCCAATCCAAAGAACCTACGCCTGACACCCTGAGGCTGAGCACCTGTACCATATACATATATATACAAGAGAGAGGAAAATGACAGGAAACGGGTCAGAGCCCGAGTGTAAAATAGTTTTAAAATGATTTAGTAAGTATTTAAAATGCCTACTAGCTAATATGACCACCATGTTAGTACATGACACTCCCTTAAGAATTCTCACCTCTCATCTAGTGTGCACGCCTATTGTACTGCTAAAATGACTCATAAGTCTAACTTAATACATCTCCCATAAGTTCTGCTTCACGAGGTCACAAGTCTAAGATTAAATTAAGATAACATCTTAATAAAAGTTGTTTAAGCCAATTATGTACTTCTCAATATTGTTGTGAAGTTCCAACTACTTACTATGATTAAGAGCATTTATTCGATTACTTATCAACTTAGACGCACAGTAGAAGAATTCTATATACACGCATATATATTAATCACTCGTATAATATATATATATATATGCTACCAGCACCCCACATAAAATCTACAGTGCCGGCATACTCTGCTATCAAGTTTCTGTATCTCTAGTACTAAGGAAAATACTAGTTTGGAATCACTCTCAAACTGTATTAACATAAAACACACAAAATGCAGGCTAAGCATAGTCCCAAGTAACTAAGAGGTCAGCACATACCCCTCACATCTCTCAGGACCGTATGACTATCATTCTCAGATAGCCTGTGCCAAGGAATCCTATTCTCTAGGGTAAAAGTCAATATCCTCCATAAAGGTTCCATCGAGATAAGAATGTCCCGGCGCAGCAACCTCCATGATAACAAGTAGCGCGGGTATGATTATACATACATATATACATTCAATATATGTGCACAAGTACTCGGTCATATATTTAAATATTCACATTTGTCAATTAGGTACACCCACGACCCATAATAATATTTTTAACCATACATAATACAAATTACCCAAATTCTTACACATAATGAATTCATCTCTTTTCATTCTTAATTAAAACCATTACATAATTACTCCTTGTCCCTAGAAGTGTTTTCTCTTCCTAAAGGTAAATTCAGTCGGTATACCCTCACTCCCATAATGGTCTAAGTCTTTCTTGAATCTCTGAAAACTTACTTAACGTACGCACGATTTCTAATAAAGGTCATACCCCCGTTATCTCATGATTACATCTCGTATAAAATTATATTCACCGGAACCTACCTAGACCATACTGGTCCTTTACATGACCCATTTTAATCTTTGAATGATATCCAAAGGGCTCCAACATATTTTAAAGAATTTAAAGTATTCAATTTCTAGGAGGGATAGATCGATCGATGAAATGAGGTCGATCGATCGATCAATCAATTGATCGATATTCTTGAGTCGATCGATCGAGCAGTTCTTGCCCAGATTCTGCTAATCCGACCTACGGGTTTCATCCATAAAACTTCTTTAAAACACCATTAATGAATCCCAATCTCCCAAACAATTAAACCAAGAGTTATGTCAACCTATCTACATGATTTCCTACGTAAAACATATACGAATTCAACAAAGACATCGAATTAAAGAGGGCAATTCAGCACAATTATCAAGAACCCTAGTTTTGTATAAATGTCCAAAATTCTCATTCTTCTTCTAGATTTATTTCTATTAAACCATTACAAATTTGTGTGTAATCCTCTACATATGACAAGGCTTCCAGATTTCATGAATTACTCCTAAAACATGCGATTTAAATCTTCTAAATTATATAATTCTTCAATACAAAACATGTATTCTTAATCCTATTCTAACATGGGTGAAATATCAACTAGGAATTAGCAAGATAGATACTTGCCTTAAAATCTTAGGTCTGATTTCATGAATTTGACATGTATAGAATTGATCCTCTCGCTCCGATCTGCGTTGAGTTGGTGGTAGTGGTGCAATCTGGTTACTTCTTGGCCTTGAATTCTTGGAAAGCTTTTTCTTCTCTTCCTCTCAATGTCGTTCTAATCTTTTGAGAATATTGACCATAGAATACTCTTCTAACATCAGATTTTAATTCCTAATTTTTGTCATTAACTAAGGCAAAATTTTCAAAATGACTAAATTGCCCTCCCGGGGTGCCGATTAGGCCTAAAAACGCTCTGAAACCCAAACTAAATCATCGGGTACAGTTTTCTGACTATCTCGATCCTATCGGACACATTGGTGCACTCGAAATGATCATACGGGTGACTTATAATTTATTCACTTTTTATTATAATAATTTTGTCCCGACACGACACAGGCGCGTCCCGACTTAATTTCCATAATTGTCATATTATTCACTCGTGAAAATTTTAAAAATTCAATTCTACATATTACTTTATTCATTAAGTAATAGTCAACAAATTTTCAATAATTACTAACTCTCGTCACGCTAGTAAATATTTAAAATAAAATTTTGGGTTAATATTAAATTAATTTATCTCAATTAAATTAAATAAATTCCCAATTTAAAATCCATAAAAATAAGTGGTATTACATACTTACCCCCTAATAATAGAATTTCGTCCCAAAATTTGGAAAATAAGGCGTACCTGGAAAAACTAAATCTGGGTATTTTTCGCGCATATCTGTCTCGCGCTCCCAAGTGGACTCCTCCATGTTATGATGTTCCCAGTGGACCCGTACAAGTGGAACTACCTTCGACCTCAATCTCCTCTCGCTATGGTCTAGGATAGCCACTAGTCTCTCCTCATAAGAATTGTCGGGCTGTAAGTCAATCTCTCTTCTATCGCGATGTGAGGGTGGGCCATATCATCCCGAAGATATCATCTCAACGACGAGATGTGGAATATATTGTGAATATGGTGCAAGTGCTATGACAACCCCAATTTGTATTCCACCGTCCCTATCCTCTCGATAATGGGAAATGGTCTTACGTACCTCAGAGTCAATTTTCCCTTTTTCCCAAATCTCATTACTCCTTTCATAGGAGACACACGCAGTAATACTTGGTCCCCCATGCTAAACTCTCGAAAGAACCACTTTGCATCGGCGTAGCTCTTCTGCCTGTCCTGGGCTACCCGAATGCGACTCCTGATTAACTCTACCTTAGCTGATGTCTTCTGAATTACCTCTGGTCTGAGCAACTTGTTGTCCCCCACCTCTAACCAACAAGCAGGAGAACAACAAGGTCTTCCATACAGATCCTAAAATGGGGCCATGACGATCGTGAACTGATAGGAGTTATTATCAGCGAGCTCCACCAGTGGAAGATACAACTCCGAACCCCCTCCAAAATCAAGGACACACATGCGTAGCATATCCTCCAACATTTGATTGGTACGCTTTGTCTGTCCATCCGTCTGTGGGTGATAAGCTGAACTCAATCCCAACTCTGTACCCATGGCCTCCTGAAAGCTCTCCCAGAAGTGCGACACAAAAATGTTGTCTCTATCAGATACAATATCCAGGGGCACCCCATGTAGCTTAACTATCTCGATAATAAATAACTGTGCATACTGGCCCGTGGTGTAGTCTGTCTGCACAGGCAGAAAATGAGATACCTTGGTCAACTGATCCACTATAATCCATATACAATCTTGACCCCGCTGTGATATAGGCAGCCCAGTAATGAAGTCCATGGAAATGCTCTCCCATTTCCACGTAGGTATCTCCAATGGCTGAAGTAACCCTGGAGGTCTCTGGTGGTCCACTATTACCAACTGACAGGTAGTACATTTTGACTCGAACTCTGCAATGTCCTTCTTCATCTCACTTCACCCGTACTGCCGCCTCATATCCTGGTACATTTTATCCCCTCAATGATGTACCGCAAATCTAGACCCGTGCGACTGTATCATCACTGCATTATGTAAACCATCTCCATTCGGGGCCACTAATCTCCCATTAAACCTCAAACCCCCATCAGAACCCGCTGAATAGGAATCAGCACCCTCAGCTAAGAGTTGTACAATCTGATCCTGACAAAACGTATCCACTGCTTGGGCTTGCATCACACTCGTAACAATCTTGGGTGTGACTATCATAACGGATATAAAGGAATGGGCTACCTCATCCTGGTGTCCCGACTCTTTACACTTCGCTCTCAATAATTCTGCTACCTCACCTACCGCCCTATGACTTAACGCATCAGCAACTACGTTAGCCTTCCCCAAATGGTACTATATCTTGAACTGGTAGTCCCTCACAAACTCCACCCACCTGCGTTGATGCATGTTCAACTCCCACTGAGTGAATAAGTATTGCAGTGACTTGTGGTATGTGAACAAGAGAAACTTCTCCCCCAACAAGTAATGTCTCCAAATCCGTAATGCAAACACGACCGCTGCTAGCTCTAGGTCGTGGATGGGGTAATTTGTTTCGTGAGTCTTAAGCTTGCGGGAGGCATAAGCTATAGCATGATCCTCCTACTGAAGTACTCTACCGAGTCCCTATAAAAAGGCATTAGTATACACCAAGTACTCCACTCCAGACCTGGGTAAAGCAAGAACTGGTGCCGAAGTCATCTTACCCTTCAGATCGTCAAAATCCAATTGACAAGCATCATCCCATACATACGGTACTCCCTTGCAAGTTAGATTAGTCAATGGACCCGCTATTTTTGAAAAGCCTCGAATGAACCGCCTGTAGTACCCAGTTAACCCTAAGAAACTACACACCTCTATCGACGTCATGGGCTATCCCCACTCCCTCATCACCAACACCTTGCTCGGGTTAGCTAATATCCCCAATTATGACATAATGTGCCCCAGAAATTATACCTCCCATAACCAGAATCCACACTTCTCATACTTAGCATACAACCGATGCTCTCACAGAGTCTCTAGAACCTGTCTCAAATGATCGGCATGATCCTCCTCGGTCTGTTAATAAATCAGGATGTCATCTATGAAGACGATGCCAAACTGATCTAAGAACTCTCTGAAAACTCGGTTCATCAAGTCTATAAATACGGCTGGAGCATTTGTTAGCTCAAATGGCATGACTCTGAACTCATAGGACCCATATCTCATCAAGAAAGCAGTCTTCGACACATCCTACTCCCTATCCCAATCTCAAATCTATCTTAAAAAAGAAGGCAGCTCCACTTAGCTGGTCGAATAGGTCATTAATTTGGGGCAATGAATACTTATTTCGTATCATAACCTTGTTCAACTCTCGGTAGTCCATGCACAATCACAACGATCCATCTCTCTTTTTCATAAACAACACCGGACCGCCCCAAAGTGAGGTGCTCCTATGAATGAAGCCCTGACCTAACAGTTGCTCTATCTGATCTCGTAGCTCCCTCATATCTGCTGGATCCATATGGTACGGTTCATGTGCTATCGATCGAGTGCCCATCATCAAGTCTATGACAAAATCTATCTCTTGATTGGGGGGTAGACTCGGTATTTTCTAGAATACATCTGAAAATTCACAAAAAACTGGAATCGAATCCAAGGAAATCACAATCTCCTTAGAGGTCTCCTCCTCTATGTAATACAGATGGGTGGACGATCCTCCCTCTGGGAGAGGCATCGCCACCAAAAACATCTCCTGACCAGGAATGGCAAAGATAATACTCCTACCAAAACAATCTATCATGGCTCTATACGCAGCGAGCCAATCCATGCCAATAATGGTGTCGTGCTCATGCATATTTAAAACTAGCATGTCCGCAGGTAAAATCAAGATACCAATCTATATACCTACTCCCCGGTATATAAAGAAAATTAAGACCTATTTCCTAGTGGTGAGTATACGCATGCCACTTTACTCTCTACCGTTTCTAATAACCCCGTGGCCCATAAAAAGATAGTAGTTATAAAACAGTGTAATGCCTCAGTATCAAATAAGAGTTGACCCATAGTGCCATGGATAGGAAATGTACCCACTATCGCGGGTGGCGCCTGAGGTGCTGCGGGATGGTGGACATTATAGACACGTCCATACTGCAATTGCCCCTGCTAAACGGGGGCTGCTGGAATGGGTGGTAGGGTTGGCATCTGAGCTGGCACTGGGAGGGCAGATGGAAATAGTGGTCTCTGTGGCTCATGACGGGCACCCTGTTGTTATGGGGCCCTACCTCCCTTTGGTCAATCCTGGCGCCTACGACCATTTTTTGCCACATCCAAAACACTTGCCCCTGAAGTTACCTCCCCTTTGTCCCTGCTAACCACGGCCTTGATGGATGTTACCACCTCGCCACTGGCCTTGCTAAAAATGTTGTTGGCCCTGCTACTGACCATGATACTGGCACTGTTGGTCCTTCTGGCCATGCTGACTGGGCTGGCCCTGTCTAAAACCCCCATATCCCTGCCTGGAATCACTGGATCGGAATCGTTTGGAAGTGTCATCCTGATGGGGACTCTGCTCACTGTGACGGGTCTGTCCATGGGTACTAGTTCCCCACCAGTACTACTGCCCCATGTCCAGCCCTGATGGATGGACTCCCCTGCTCGTTTGCTTCCCTACTGATGGAAGCGCTGATCCTAGCAGTACAACAGAGCAGCATTGAGTACATAAGTGTAAGTACCCAACGATAGATTACCTATGAGGTGCTGACGAATCCTCCAGGCTAATCCATTTAAAAATAATAATATCTTCTTCTCCTCAGTGGGTGCCTCATCCGGCACTATAGTGAGAAGTCTCGTTAACTCCTCCTCGTACTATGCAACAGTCAAACTCTCCTGCTTAAGATTCAGTAACCTCTGCCTCATCTCAGTCTGCATGGCGGATAGGAAATATTTGTGGTGAAATCGCACCCAGAATGTCTGAATATTCATGTTGTTCCTCTCTTCCAAGGCAGTGGTGGACTCCCACCACTACAAAGCGGCCCCCACTAGCTTGAAGAAAGCCCATAACTATCTCTGCACATCAGGTCACTCATACATACACAGATTCCTCTGGATGTCCTTCTTCCATTGGCTGGCAATCACGTTATCCGAGCTACTCGAGAATTTTGAGGGATGCACCTTCTGAAAGGCATCCCTGATTCACTCCCATGTAGTGGGAAGTTGTGCTGGCACTGACGCTACTTCTTGAACCTGGGGTGGAGCCTACTGCACCACCGCTAATGCGACATTCATCGCTTGAGCAATAATGATGGCTACTTATGTTGCATTCATCATTCCCTGTATCGGAGCTGCTGGCTGCTCGGGCTGAGCATTCCTATCTCAGGGTGCTCGTCTCAGAGGCATTTGAAAAGATAAGGAAGTTTATAAGTCTAAAGTTATTATTAAATCTCATATAGCTGAAGACGTAAGCATAAATACAAGAATACAATAGTTTTAAAAATAGGGCTCTATATCAAAGACACTAAGCTGAAGGCGAAATAAGCCGTACAGATCCTAAAGCACACTAGAACCTGGCTCTGATACCACCTGTAACACCCCGCCTTATTAAATACCGAGTGATCAGTTCTTTATTAAATTAAAAATCAAGGTGAATGATGTGGTTCATTCTTCGCATCCTTGTCAAAAATAAATATTTCATTTTAATCAAACTATAATTAATTAAGTTAAGTGTCAAGACATTTGAAAATATTATTTCAGTTATTAAATTCCATTGAAAAAACTTTTTAAATATCAACCAGTTTAAAAATAACATAAATGCTAAGGATATCAATCATCCAAAAGAAACATGCCAACTAGATTATTTAAACCAAGTCAATATCCATAAGTATAATCAACATGATATGAAATAACTCCCAAATGATTATTGAATACTGTAAACATAAATAAATACAAAATCTCTAACAAGTCTAAACGGAAATAGGAAATCTGGCGACACATGCCCTGGCTATAAAGAACTAAATCAAGAGTTGAATCAAAGAAGAGATCGTCTAGTGCAAAGGCGTGCAACTCCCACATAAGCTGGAGCATGTCCAATCCGAAGAACCTATGCCTGACACCCCTGAGGCTGAGCACTTGTAATATATACATATATATATAAGAGAGAGTAAAATTATCGGAAACGGGTTAGAGACCAAGTGTAAAATAATTTTAAAATGTTTTATCAATTATTTAAAATGCTTACTAGCAAATATGACCACCATGTTAGTACACGACACTCCCTTGAGAATTCTCACCTTTCATCTAGTGTGCACGCCGATCGTACTCCTAAAATGACTCATAAGTATAACTCTATACTTCTCCCATAAGTTCTGATTCGCAAGGTCATAAGTTTAAGATTAAATTAAGATAACATCATATTAAAAGTTGTTTAAACCAATTATCTACTTCTCAATACAATTGTGAAGTTCCAACTACTTACTATGATTAGGAGCATATATTCGATTACTTATCTACTTAGACGCACAGTAAAAGAATTCCATATATACGTATATATATTAATCACTCATATAATATATATGCTATTGGCACCCCACATATAATCTATGGTGCTGGCATACTCTGCTATTAAGTCCACGTATCTCTCGTACTAAGGGAAATACTAGTTCGGAATCACTCTCGAACTGTATTAACACAAAACACACAAAATGGAGGCGAAGCATAGTTCCAAGTAACTAAGAGGTCAACACATACCCCTCACGTCTCTTAGGACCGTCTGACTATCATTCTCAGATAGCATGTACCAAGGAATCCTATATTTTAGGGTACAAGTCAATATCCCAAATAAAGGTCCTATCGAGATAAGATTGTCCCGATGCGACAACCTCCGTGATAGCAAGTAGCGCGGGTATGATTATACACAAATATATACATTCAATATATGTACACAAGCACTCCTGTAAGGACACAAATTTTCAATTGAGTCATTTGGAGTTTTGGCTCAATTCCGGAAAAAAAAGTTTGTGTCATAGGATAGTGTTCAAGCATACCTATTCAAGCCTATGATACATTTAGTTGAAGACGTAGCGGCAAAGAGTATAAAGCTTCATCAAATGCCGAGTTTATGTGCCTCATTTCAACGTCATCAACAGTGGTTCCAGACTCCCAAGGTATGAATGCATTTTATATATATATCGGAGCTTGGAATAAGTTTATTGGGTGTTAGGTTTTAAAAACGGTGTTTTGTTTTCAGAAAGATTTCTATTAAAACTTTAAAATAAAGTATATAAAGTTTCTGGGCACAAATAGAATTTTTCAAACTTTCTGGAAGTTCGTTCGATACGTCGTTCGAATGAGTTTTTTGTTCGAACCAGATATCGTTCGAACGAGTCTGCCAACGAGTTCCCATATTAGCCACTGGAACTTCGTTCGAAATGTCGTTCAAACGAGATGGCTGTTCGAATGAGATTTCTAACGAGTTCACACTGGAACTTTGTTAGAGGCCTCATTCGAACGGGATGTCATTCGAACGAAAATGTCGTTCGAACGAGATGTCAGGCGGGAAAAATTTATGGCAGTTTTTACCCAGTTTCCCCACTTGTTTCTCCACTAACTTTCCTCAGATATTATAATGTGCGAGAACAACTTTTTCTAAACTAACTTTTTCACAATATTTTAACTCCTAGAGAGGTTTGAGAGTTGATTCTTCCAAGAAAAAGTTCATGAGTTTGAGTGTTTATTTTATAAAGAAAAATCCTTTAAACACTTAGTTACACCCATATTTGTTTCTTCCAAGTTCATATATACATATGCTTTGCTTGGAGCATTTTGGCACCGGTTTATCTCTACATTCGTTTGAAGAGAAGTTTGGGTTTTCTTCTAAATCCCTCAAAGAAGAAGAAGAATTGTTTAGCTGCGGCTTACTCACATGGTGAAAGGCACCATGTGTCGGTGACGGTGTACCTATTGTCTGATCGATGAGTCCGAGATCGCGATGGAGATCCGTGATTATCTGCTAGGAAGAGGTGGTTATAAGAAGATGCATCAAGGCTTGAGAGGGTTCGATTTGAGGAAGTAAGTCATCTGTCTTGTAAATGTAAATTCCGTACTTAGTGGATTTGAGGCTAGGGCCGTCCGAGGTTGTTTCCCGTTGTGGGTTTCTCCTCGTACATCGCGGCGTAGTGTGACTGATTTACTCTTATCTTGCATAATAACTTAGAACTCATGCTTAGGATAATACAAGATAAAATTAGTTTTAATTGTCACACTTAATTTAATTTGGTGCTAAATTAAATTTGGGTAATGCTAATTTAATTCAAGTCATTTGCCAAAATTAATTTTACCTAACATGATAAAATTGCAAAATATGACTTAGGCAAATTCTAGGACTTGGATTAATTATGTTTAAGTGAATATATTTTAATGTATTAATTTAATTTTACTTGGTTTAATTTTAATTTTGAGAAGAAGTTAATATTTGGTGTTTAATTGAACCATCTTACACGTCCGCATCTATAAAAGGTAATTACTCTTTTTGTGAAGTAAGAAGAGTTTTTAAATTGGGGGGCCTCGTGTTCCAACAAGTGGTATCAGAGCCAAAATGATAATTTACTTCGTTAAAGATCCTTTAACTATTTTTTGGCTAAAATGGAATTTTCCCCATTTTCAAAATTTCCTATTTTTGATGGTTCTAATTACGCGTATTGGAAAGCGTGTATGAAATCGGCACTAAAATCTATCGACGAGAGGGTTTGGTTATCGGTAGTTAAAGGGTGGTCTCCACCAACTCATTTAGTAGATAATTAATGTGTTCCTAAACCGGCCGATAGATGGAGTGAGGGTGAATTTAAACTTTCTAACTTTAATTCCCGTGGTTTAAATGTCTTGTTTAGCGCTGTCACACCGGATGAATTCTGACGTAATATGACGTGTGAGACCGCTAAAGAAGCATGGGATATTTTACAACTCATTCATGAAGGTACAAGTGTCGTTAAAGCTTCGAAACTCCAAAACCTCACCACTCAATTTGAAACTATCAAAATGAACGATAATGAAACTTTTGATGAATTTCATGCTAGACTTTTAGATATTGTCAATTCATCTTTTAACTTGGGAGAGAAAATACCCGACAACCGAGTTGTAAAGAAAATTTTAAGGTCCCTTCTTGATAGATTTATTCCAAAAGTGACCATTTTAAATTCTTTACCCACTCTAGTCTCTATGAAATTAGAAGAGCTCATAGGTGATTTACAAACCTATGAACTAGTCATGTTTCCCTCTAAAACTGAAAAGAAAATTGAAAAGGGCGTTGCTTTAAAAGCACGAAAAGAGGTCAAACAAGTAGTAGAGAGCGAGAGTGATAGTGACTCGGAAGACATGGACATTGTTTGCTCAGAAATTCAAAAAATTTCTTAAATTTAACAAAGATAAATTTAAAAATGATTTTAAGAAATTTGAAACTTCTAAGTATGACAAAGCCGACAGGATCCCTAAATCTTCTAACGAAAATTTAAATAGGGACGAGTCAAATAGGTGTTTTGGTTTTGAGGGTTATGGCCATAGGGCTTCTGAGGGCCCCATTAAACTAAGGAGAGAGGTTAAGCGACCCATTTCATATAATACGACCCTTAGTTATAGTGATAAGGAAGAGGGACCCGATTCCCCCACTAAGCCCAACTTTGTGGCTTTTATGGATAGTCATGTGAGTGATAGTGAGAACTCATCGATTGATGAAACTTTAACACATGACACTTCCAAGGTCATAGTTTATGATTTCCTTATTTTTTACGATAGTGAGAGTGGAGAAGAAAGAGAGAGTGAAAATGAAGAAGAGGATAATGTGAGTGAACTTCAAAATGATTTTCAAGAATTATATGAAGAATCAATTAAATTAAAAATAGCAAATTTGAAGTTAAAAACAAGTTTGAAAGAACGTGTAAAGGTCATTGATGATAGTAGGTTGATAGAAGACCTTAGGATATGTGAGAGGACTCTTCGAGATAAGCTTGAATATGTAGAAGGCGAGAGAGATAGCCTTAGAGGTTTAATGGAATCCTTGGAAAAGGAGCTTCTCGAGTTCGAAAAGAGAAATGTTTTATTAGAGTCTAACATCCTAAAATTAGAAAATAAATTAAAAGACTCTAGTAATGTCAAATTTGATTTGGAGTGTCGTTCGGAAAATTTAGATAAAATATTAGGAACGATACAAATTAAAAATGACACTTGTCGTTTAGGCTTCAATACTTGTAATGAATCTAGTCATAAAGCCAAAACCAATGTTTTAGGAGAATCTACTAGGAATGTCTTTAGAGATCATTCCTTAGGTACCAAATTTCGACGTAATTTTACTTGTACACATTGTGGTCGAAAAGGTCATCTTAGGAAATTTTGTTTCAATCTTAAACAAATTCCTAGAAAATTCCAACGTAAAGCAACCAAGGTAGTTAAAATTACTACACCCCAAGATAGTCATTCTTCATTAATTTGGGTTAGGAAATACGACTTGGTTGCCCTTCAAAATAGGACATTTGATTCTCATTTACTTTCACATGCTTCCTCCCTTGCTAAATCTAAAGGATGAATGTGTTAGTGTTTGCATACTTTAGCTTTTGTACTTCAAGCTATATTATCATGCTAAATGTATGCTTATTTAATCATTTTCTAGTCATTGCTTCATCACATATCTCAGGCTAGAATAATGATTTTTGTTTATCTTTTTGTATTATATTTATTTATTTTTGTTTGCATTAAATGAAAAATTCAAAAAGATTTTTTTTTATCATTTGTGTTTTATTTCTTTCATTTAAGCTTAATGAAAAATAAAAATGATTTTTGTGTGTTCTTTTGAGTATATATATATTTTTTGGTTAAAAATGTCACAAACTCAAAAAGATTTTATTTTGTGTGTATTTTGTTTGACACACTTTATGTGGCATATACTTGTGTTTGAATCCCATATTTTACGCTCCCATGTGGCTAGAAATTTTTGTTTAGATTGTCAATCCTTAAAATGTTATTTACCATGTTTATATGGAGTAGTTGGATTTTGTATTGATTAAATGGATTCTATTTTTATATGCCTCTATTCACACATGCACGAGCTCATTTGAAATTTTAATGACACATGTTATATTTGAGCTTTGTGAGGTGTTATCCTACCAATCTTGTCAGCTACATATTTATGACATAGGAGGACTAGTGCATGTCAAAATCCGTTGCACGTGAGTTTGTGATATATAAAAAATGATATATAAATGTGCACGGGGAAGGGGTCCGAAAGGAATAATAATCCTTTGCGATTGTAAGCCACCATTTGAAATAGACCTAAAAGAAATACGTGGTCCAAAGGCCTAAAAATAGAAAAATAGCACTAAAAGAAAAAGAATTGTCAAGGCCTATGTTTAATTGATATATTCATTCAATATAAAAAGAATACATATGCTTCTTGAGGGAGATTGGATGGTATATCAACAGTTTGCACAAAGTCCGTTTATCCTAGGGTCTTTATTGTCATGACTTTATTTGGTTTGTTGAATCATCAAAACTCTAGGCTTGTATGCATTGTGTATGTTCGTTCATTGAGTTCAATCTATATTGTCACATAAGGTTATATTCAAATGTGATGAAGTTTGCAATCAATTTAATTGTGAACATGTTTTAAGTGATTGGGTCTAAATTTAGTTGTTACTAGTTCACACCTCAACACTTTCGTTTCCATACGACACATTTTTGCCATACGAGTGTGAAAGACTCCTATTATATTTTGTGTGTGTCATTTGTGTGTTTATATCTATATATGTGTACTTACGTCTATTAGTTATATCTTATGTATACATATATTTAATATTTTTGTTTAGTCTTTGCCTTGTCTTCTAGTCCATATATGCTTTCATTCATAATTGGTATCTATCTTGTTGCCTCCTTTGTTGATATCACATGCTTAATACTTTATGTATCTTATTGGTATCATTTTCTTGCATCTTAGTTGGTATCCGTTATTTTTGTTGGATTAGTTGTGATTTTGTTACCCATATGCTTTAATGGTCTCATAACTTTTGCACACTTGTTTGTTTAGCTTGTTATCCCATTTTATTTATTCCTTATTTAGTTTAAGGGTAATATGCTTTAATTAGGGAGATAAGTTAATGTTTAAATTCTTAGCCTTTTTCTATCCCTGAACAAAAAGGGGGAGAATGATAGGGGAGAAATGGTATCTAAACCTATTATAATCGTATCTTAGTTTGGGGGAGATTTATCTTAGAGGGAGACGTCTTTCTAAGTTAATCATTGTTGATAAAGGGAGAGAATTAATTTAGGGGGAGAACTTACTTTACTTGCATTAAATATTTTGATATTCCCTATGCGTGTAATGTGTTTGCTTAAGTGTGAAAGAATTATATTATAAGTGGCATCTTTCACCGACAAAGATTGTGATCCTTTGAATTGTTTGAGTCAAGCATTGTAATTTTATTTTGGGTGGGACTTTTTATTAGTCTAGTAGAGCTTGATGGCCCTTTAGGATTTTTGTTTGGTTTTTGTCCCGGAATAGCCAAAGGGGGAGATTTGTAAGGACACAAATTTCCAATTGAGTCCTTTGTAGTTTTGGCTCAATTCCGGACAAAAACGATTGTGTCATAGGATAGTGTTCAACCTATTCAAGCCTATGCGTTTAGTTGAAGACGTAGTGGCAAAGAGTATAAAGCTTCATCAAATGCCGAGTTTATGTGTCTCGTTTCAACCTCATCAACAGTGGTTCCATGCTCCCAAGGTATGAATGTATTTTTTTATATATATAGGATCTTGGAGCAAGTTTATTGGGTGTTAGGTTTTAAAAACTGTATATTGTTTTCAGAAAGATTTCTATTAAAACTTTAATATAAAGTATATAAAGTTTCTAGGCAAAAATAGAATTTTTCAAACTTTCTGGAAGTTCGTTCGATATGTCATTCGAACGAGTTTTTCGTTCGAACCAGGTGTCGTTCGAACGAGTCTGCCAACGAGTTCCCATATTGGCCACTGTAACTTCGTTCGAAATGTCGTTCGAACGAGATTTCCAACGATATTTCTAACGAGTTCACACTGAAACTTTGTTAGAAGCCTCGTTCGAACGAGATGTTGTTTGAACGAAAATGTCATTCGAACGAGATGTCAAGAAGGAAAAATTTATGGCAGTTTTTGGCAGTTTTTACCCACTTTCCCCACTTGTTTCTCCACTAACTTTTCTCAGATCTTATAATGTGCGGGAACAACTTTTTCTAAACTAAATTTTTCACAATATTCTAACTCCTAGAGAGAGGTTTGAGAGTTGATTCTTCCAAAAAAAAAGTTCATGAGTTTGAGTGTTTATTTTATAAAGAAAAATCCTTTAAACACTTAGTTACACCCATATTTGTTTCTTCCAAGTTCATATATAAATATACTTTGCTTGGAGCATTTTGGCACCGGTTTATCTCTACATTCGTTTGAAGAGAAGTTTGAGTTTTCTTCTAAGTCCCTCAAAAAATAAGAAGAATTGTTTAGCTACGGTTTACTCACATGGTGAAAGGCACCATGTGTGGGTGACGGTGTACCTATTGTCCGATCGGTGAGTCCAAGATCGCAGTGAAGCTCCGTGATTATTCGTTAGGTAGAGGTGGTTACAAGAAGACGCGTTAAGGCTTAAGAGGGTTTGAGTTGAGGAAGTAAGTCATCTGTCATGTAAATGTAAATTCCGTACTTAGTGTATTTGAGGCTAGGGTCGTCCGAGGTTGTTTCCCGTTGTGGGTTTTTCCTCGTACACCACGGCGTAGTGTGGCTGATTTACTCTTATCTTGCATAATAACTTAGAACTCATGCTTAGGATAATACAAGATAAAATTATTTTTAATTGTCACACTTAATTTAATTTGGTGCTAAATTAAATTTGGGTAACGCTAATTTAATTTAAGTCATTTGTTAAAATTAGTTTGACCTAACTTGATAAAATTTCAAAATATGACTTAGGCAAATTCTAGGACTTGGATTAATTATGTTTAAGTGAAAATATTTTAATGGATTAATTTAATTTCACTTAGTTCAATTTTAATTTTGTGAAAAAGTTAATAATTGGTTTTTAATTGAACCATCTTACGCATCCGCATCTATAAAAGGAAATTACTCTTTTTATTAAGTTAGAAGATTTGTTAAATTGGGGGGACTCATGTTCCAACAAATCCCATGATGGTCAATTAAAACCATTACATAATTACTCCTCGTCCCTAGAAGTCTTTTCTGTTCCTAAAGATAAATTCAGTAGGTATACCCTCACTCCCATGATGGTCTAAGTCTTTCTTGAATCTCTCAGCACCTTACTTATTGTACGCACGATTTCTAATAAAGGTCATACCCCCATTATCTCATGATTACATTTCGTATAAAATTATACTCACCGGAACCTACCTAGACCCTGCTGGTCCTTTACATGACCCATTTTAATCTTTGAATGATATCCAAAGGGCTCCTACATATTTTAACCAATTTAATTAAAAAGGGGTGAAGTATTCAATTTCCAGGTGGGGTCGATCGATCGACATTCTTGAGTCGATTGATTGGTCGACATTCTTGAGTCGATCGATCGATCAAGCAGTTCATGCCCTGCTTTTGCTAATCCGTCCTACAGGTTTCATCCATAAAACTTATCCAAAACACCATTAACGAATCCCAATCTCCCAAACAATTAAACCAAAAGTTATGTCAACCTATCTTCATGATTTCCTACATAAAACATGTACGAATTCATCAAAGACATCAAATTAAAGGGGCCAATTCAGCATAATTATCAAGAACCCTAGTTTTGTATTAATTTCCAAAATTCTCATTCTTCTTCCAAATTTGTTTCCATTAAACCATTAAAAATTCATGGGTAATCCTCTACATATGACAAGGCTTCGAGATTTCATGAATTACTCCTAAAACATGCGATTTAAATCTTCTAAATTATATAATTCTTCAATAAAAAAACATGTATTCTTAATCCTATTCTAACATCGGTGAAATATCAACTAGAAAATAGCAATATAGATACTTGCCTTAAGATCTTAGGTCTGATTCCACGAATTTGGCAAGTATAGACTTGATCCCCTCACTACGATCTGCGTTGAGGTGGTGGTGGTGGTGCAATTCGATTAGTTCTTAGCCTTGAATTCTTGAAAGACTTTTTCCTCTCTTCCTCTCAATGCTGTTGTAATCTTTTGAGAATATTAACCATAGAAGACTCTCATAACATAAGATTTTAATTCCTAATTTTCGTCATTAACTGAGGCCAAATTTGGAAAATGACTAAATCTCCCTCTCGGGGTGCCGGTTGGGCCTAAATATGCCCCCAAGACCCAAACTAAATCTCCGGGTACACTTTTTTGACTATCTCGACCCTTCCAGACATGTTGGAGCACTAGAAATGACCATACGGGTGACTTATAATTTATTCACTTTTTATTTTAATAATTTAGTCCCGACACGACACAAGCACGTCCCTACTTAATTTCCATAATTATCAGATTATCCACCCGTGACAATTTTAATAAATTCAATTCTACATATTACTTTACTCATTAAGTAATATTCAATAAATTTCCAATAATTACTAACTCTCATCACGCTAGTAAATATTTAAAATAAATTTTTGGATTAATATTAAATTAATTTATCTCAATTAAATTATATAAATTCCCAATTTACAAGCCATAAAAATACGGGGTATTACAGTTTATGGCAATTGATCGAGTTGGAAATCGAGTATTCGTGTAAATTCGCTAGTCGTTGTTATCGGCTTTCGGCCACATTACAAAAAAAAATAAACTTTAATTACACTCTTGCGGAGTATAGTGGCGAGTCTGGGTATCGAATCCACAGGGAATGTTTGATAGATTTTAATTGATTTATTACTTCAGAAAATAAAGTGTAAAAGATGATTATTGAGTGAGAAAGGAAAAAGTGAAAAATAAAGAAGTTAACTAAAACTAATTAGAAAATTAAGATAGGGACACAATCCCCCAACCCTAGAGTATTGATGGTATAAAACTAATCGTAAATTTAAGTGATTAATCAGACCCAAAATTTAGTACTCCCAAGCATTACGTATATGAGGCTCAAGCCCGCACCATACTTAATCAGAGGACGAGTAAATCGGTATTACGATAGTGACACTCGAATTGCATTCTGAAGCATCCCGATTACCCTAAAGCAAACGAGATCCAAAGATCTACAATTGTCGCGTTTCTACGCAATACGGTTGTAATAAATCATTAAATTTAGAGGACTAATTTTATACACATGCAACTACCATATTAGGTTGGGTTCATGCATCCCAACCTTTAAAAACCTAGCCTAACATGAGAAATAATAATAAAAGTCCAGGGAATAAAAGTTACCACGATTGAAGAACAAGAACATGCAAGAAGAAATCAAAGATTGAAGAAAAACTGGAAAAACACTTGAATTAATGATATGGAGATTTTACATCAAATGAAATGTGAATAAAAAAGAGTCATAATGACTAAATATATAGGCTAGAGGTCGTTTAGAAGAGTCCCCAAAACATACAACTCTTTTGGCTAAAAGATAAGCACAAAATAAAAATCCCGTATCTAGCAATTTGTCACACTTAGAAAGCGTGACTAATTTTGTAACGGATCTGGAGCATGACAAATAACCGGATCGGTTCTTTTTCTCAGCTCTGGTTCGATTCTATCTTTAACAAATTTTTCGTGGATTTCTTTCTCAACTTCAAATGGGCATAACTTCTTCACCATAGCTCGGATTGAGGTGCTATTTTTTCCAGTGTTCTTGTAATTGAAAGATATTCAACTTTACAGTTGGCCCCACCTCCAGACTAAGGCTGTAAAATTATGAAAATGCCCTTTAACTCCCTATTTCTTGATTTTCTTTCACTGTTTTGAGTTATCTTTGTCACTAACTTGCATGAAATACCTGTAAAATAAATAAGAGATACACAAAATACGAAATACTTACCAAAAAGGGTTAGTAACATAAATATGAGACAAATAAAAGCTATTTACACCTCACGAGATCATAAAAATATCGAAATTAAGGGGATAAATGTGAAGAATTTATCCCTAATCAAACCCCCCCAGCTTGAAACTTTGCGCGTCCCGAGCAATGTAAAAGAATGAGAGTACGATTTAAAGATCCTTCAAAAAATTTATTGGGATACAGTACCTTTTTTTTGGGCAAGCGATTCCATTTAGCGTATGCAACAAGCCTTTGAACCCCTAGGTTACCCTAGTAGGACGAGTGGTGTCTCGTGAGGGTTTGCAGTGAATATACCCACAAAATTCTTTATTGACTCGAAGAAAAATCAAAATACTTAAAAATTGTACAATTTAAACTCCCCAAAACAGTCACTTTAAAGTCATATTTACAAGTCTCAAGTCATACTGTGTGTGTGCTAAGCCAAAAATTGAACCACTAACTTCCACCGATTGATCATTACATTACTTTCCGAAAATTCATTTTGATTCAAATGCTCACGGGATGCTCTCTCAAACGAATCTCTCGAAATGTTGCTATTCTCTCAGTGTGCATGATATAAAGAGTAAATATAATGGACGCAAAGTCACGCACACAAATTGAAAGACGAAATTTTTTTGGGTGAAAATATCTCTTCATCGGAATACGATCATAGGGAAACGGGAAAAATCATCTATTTTTCACGCCATGTAATCTCTTGTATTATCTTTTTGTGTTTTAACTCTCCATGTTGTAACCAATTTCGAAATTTGGACTCGGTTAAGACTTTTTCGGGTTAAAGGTGTATTGAATAATATGGGAAAGGTTGGGAACTTTGGAATTAGAAAATTTTCTTATGATGTCTGTAGTGCTTTTTCGGGCTATTGCTCATTTTCTCTTCTTTTCCTAATTTTTTTCTATTTTTTTCACCTTTTTCTTTTCTTGCTATTTTTTGTTGATCATTCTTCTATTTTTTTCTTACCCCTTTTTGTTACACTTTTCGAACTTAAATTCTGATTTTTTTCATTTTTCACAATTTCGGGCTATTTGGGTTTTTGGGTTGTCAAACGGAAGGAAAAATTATTCGGCTCAAATTTGGGTTACAAAAGGGATGATTTTTCACAACTTTTTATGGCCAATATTTTTTGGTAACAAACGATGGCCTACTTCATTGTCCAAATGTGAGTTTCTTTACCATATGTGACTTGAGATTAGTTTAATTGAGAGATTTATAGTGCACTTTTCGAGGCAACATTCCATTTCTCATAACCGATCAAAACAATAAAATAGAGATCATCAACGACTTTTTAAAACGCTGAAATGAACTTTGAGTTAATCATTAACACAGATTGATTTAAAAACTCGGAAAAAAAATCGATAGGCTCGAAATCTCACCGGGTTGACTAATCGCCACACTTATTCGTTAAGTAGCCAATTTTCTTTCAATTTCCATCTTTGGTCAATTTTGGCTTTGTGCATTTGATTTTTACAACTTAAGACAAAATATTTGTGACATTTTTGAAGCTTTTAAATTCCAATCTTTATTTATTTTGAAGAGAAATATTTTTGGCTTTTTTTAAAATTTTTTAATTTTTTTTAAATTTTCTAAAAAAACACACTTGGTAAGAACATGTGATCGAATCAAAACGGGAAGAATATCCCACACCCCCTAACTTAAATGTTGCAGTGTCCTCAATGCAAATTAAGAACACAACATAAAGAGAGGAAAAGAAAGATATTACCTAAAATGGAGCGATCCCCGAAAAGTACGAGTCCATTGAATCTACAAAATATGTTAGAACCAAGCATAGGAAAAAGAATAACAAAAACTCTAAACTAAAAAAAAATAAGCTAACTATTGTACAACCTACGATTTTCAAATTCTAATAAGTTACACACTAGAAGTCAAAAAATTTGAGGGTCCACCCAAAAGACAATATGACTTTGAGGGATTAATGGTGTACCCTCACTAGGATGCATGCCTCCCTAAATATAAGGATTCTGTTTGAACAATGGAAGGCATGTGTGAGATGGAAAAAATAAACCATCACCAATTAAAAAATTTAAGGGGATGATGGGTGGTTTGGATGCTAGGAGGGACAAGTACAATTGAGATCCAAGAAAAATATAATCACCTCCCAAATATTTTTCAAGTAGTATGGGGAGAGGGACACACCAAAAGGAAGAGTCCATATTAGAAAACAATTCTAGAAAAGTGTCTTTGTCGGTAAAAGGTGTAAACGTTTAAGAAGTTTCAACCGACTCATAAGAATCTAACAGTATTTGTAATGGTTCAATAACGGTGAACAGGAATGGTGATGAGATAAACTCAATCTCAAGTGATTCATCATCACTTGAAGATTGAATTTCAAAGGGAAAATACTCACTTTCAATGAGATCTTCAAATTTTTGAGGTGACAAACAAGTCTCAAGCTCCTTTTTGTTTTCCAATCATAACGCATCTCATCTCAAAGTGCGAGAATTTCCTTAATAAAACCAATATCGATATTCATCTTGCTTTGGGTGGAAAGAAAATTGAGTATTTATTTGATTATAAAAAATATTCTTTCTTCCAAAGTAGGATTCATTGGCTCTATAACCCCGGGAGAAAAGTCGTCATTGGATTCGAATAATGCATCCAAATCTTGCTCCCAAAAATGATTTTTTCCCGATATTTGTTTTCAAGCCTTTCATACTCAATACATAGATAGGCCTCACCAATGTTAATAGGTCGATGAAGAGGTTTTTGAAAATAAAAAGCTCGAAAATGATTTTCTTCCAGATATATATTCTCAAGCCTTTCATTCTCAAGAATTCGAAGGCCCTCACCAACGGTAATAGCTCGAGGCACGGATTCTTGAAAATAAAAACTTTGAGAACTATTCCCATATAAACCATTATAATTACCGAAGTCACTATGAAAAGACATGATTACCAAATGATTTGTAAATGGACAATCCACATACGGAGGTGTGTGGTTGAGGATTCAACGTTTCTTGGCGCTCAATAGTGCAATCCTGCAAAAAGGTTAAAACAAAAAAAGGATAAAAATATCTTATGAAATAGTAAATCAATTATAATCTATAACAAAACACTCCCCGGCAACGTCGCAATTTTGATCGAGTTGGAAACCGAGCGTTCGTGTAAATCCGCTAGTCGTTGTTATCGGCTTCCGACCACAATACAAAAAAAAAACTAAACTTTAACTGCACTCTTGCGGAGTATAGTGGCGAGTCTGGGTATCGAATCCACAGGGAATGTTTGCTAGATTTTAATTGATTTATTACTTCAAAAAATAAAGTGTAAAAGATGATGATTGAGTGAGAAAGGAAAAAGTGAAAAATAAAGAAGTTAACTGAAACTAATTAGAAAATTAAGGTAGGGACACAATCCCCCAACCCTAGAGTATTGATGGTATAAAACTAATCGTAAATTTAAGTGGTTAATTAGACCCAAAATTTAGTACTCCCAAGCATTACCTATATGAGGTTCAAGCCCGCGCCATACTTAATCAGAGGACGAGTAAATCGTTATTTTGATAGTGACACTCGAATTGCATTCTGAAGCATCTCGGTTACCCTGAAGCAAACGAGATCCAAAGATCTACTATTGTCGCGTTTCTACGCAATACGGTCGTAATAAATCATTAAATTTAGAGGACTAATTTTATACACATACAACTACCACATTCGGTTGGGTTCATGAATCCTAACCTTTAAAAACCTAGCCTAACATGAGAAATAATAATAAAAGTCCTGGGAATAAAAGTTACCAAGATTGAAGAATAAGAACATGCAAGAAGAAATCAAAGATTGAAGAAAAACCGAAAAAACTCTTGAATTAATGTTGCAAAGTATGTAAATTCTTCTCCTAGATGTTCCTACTTGTTATGGAGCTTTTACATCAATGAAATCTGAATAAAAAGAGTCCTAATGACTAAATATATAGGCTAGAGGTCATTTAGAAGAGTCCCCAAAATATACAACTCTTTTGGCTAAAAGATAAGCACAAAATAAAAATCTTGTATCTAGCAATTTGTCACACTTAGAAAGCGTGACTAATTTTGTAAAGGATCTGGAGCATGACAAATAACCGGATCGGTCTTGTCTTTAACAGTTTTTTCTTGGATTTCTTTCTCAACTTCAAATGGGTATAACTTCTTCACCGTAGCTCGGATTGAGGTGTCGTTTTTTCCAGTGTTCTTGTAATTGAAAGCTCTTCAACTTTCCAGTTGGCCTGACGTCCAGACTAAGGATGTAAAATTACGAAAATGCCCTTTAACTCCCCGTTTCTTTATTTTCTTTCACTGTTTTGAGTTCTCTTTGTCACTAACTTGCATGAAATACATGTAAAACACATAAGAGATACACAAAATATGAAATACTTGACAAAATGAGACAAATACAAGCTATTTACACCACACGGGATCATAAAAATACCGAAATTATGAGGATAAATGTGAAGAATTTATGCCTAATCAGTAATGAAAAGGACTAAACCAAAGTCATATTTTTTTGTATCAAAACGGTATGGTACGAAAACAAATCGTTACATAACCACCCCTAGTAAAAATATAGTCCAATTTCTTTAATCACATACTGTGGGTACCCGAAATTAGAATGATGGGCTTGGACGAGTAGCCCATTTGTGGCGGCCCAAAGTCCAGACCCTCCATGTCTTAACCAATTATGATTTAGTCTCTTCCCATGTTCCCATTAAGAGAGGTTCTAGGGTGAAATGGAAAACGTGGGGGAGTCCAACACCCCCACTTACTGAAATAAACATGTATATAATAAACCCTAGGTCCGAGGTAAGGGACACATTGTATTCTCTGCAATAACTCTCCGAAGAACACAAAAATAATATTGACTGCACCACCCTGGACGTAGGCATCTTTACTGAACCACGTACATCCTTTGTTGTGTGATTGTCATATTGCATTCCTTATTCTTACCTGGTGATTGCGTTTCTCTTATCTATTTGTGTTGCATAATAATTGTCACCACAATTGGAGCCGTCTGTGGGAACGTTTATCTTCCCTAAGATAGCCCACACCAAAAAAGGAGTTCGAAATGTCTGGTCATAGTAGTAATGCTCCCCAGGCAGGGGATATTCAAGAACCCCTGCTCCTCGTAGGATTAGGTCTGAAGTTAGGCGTTCAAATCACAGGGCTCGCCCAGAAAGGCCATCCTTGGAAGAAAGCCAAGGACCAGCGAGATCCACGCAGATATCCAGGCTGATTGATGCATACGAGGCGAGGCTCCAAGAGTAGAGGGAGTCTTCTTGCAGGCACGAGGCTGAGAACGCTCGCCTCAAAAGAAGATTAGAAAGAATGGACAGAGAGCTCCATCGTAGTACCAAGAGACGTCCGTACCACACTCCTAGCCCTCAGGCGAGCAAGTCTCGTAGCCGAGGAAGGAGCCCCAGGCGCGGATCCCAAAGAGCCGAGGGAAACGAGTCAAAGGACGACCTGCTCGAGCAACTGCGACTAGCTCGCAGCCACAGAATCCCTAATCACAGCAACGAGAACATATGAAATCTGGTCCGAAGGGAGATGGACCAACATCCTGCCCATCACGGTACCAGATCTCCCCGAGAACTTTATAGGCGAGCTCTCAAAACTCAGATGAAATCATCTTTCTCGAGGGAAATTGAGGAAGAAGTAGCCCACAAGAAGTTTGCCATTCCAAGGTTCAAAATTTATGACGGTAAGACTGATCCCATTAATCATGTCAGGCACTACCGACAGGCCATGACCCTCTGAAACCATCGAGACGCGCTAATGTGCCGAATTTTCCCCTCGAGCTTGCATGACGTGGCACAAAAATGGTTCGAAAGGCTCCCCCACCGATCCATCAGAAGTTTCAAATCCATGGACGAGCTCGTTACAGCCCGATTCATTACTAGTAGCTCCCATCCCAAAAGGATGGATGCCCTGCTGACAATGAAAAAGACGCCCCAAGAGACCCTCCGAGACTACGCGAAGAGGTACTGGGAATTGTTCAACGAGGTCGAGGACTGTTCGGTGCAAGTGGTAGTGGCCTCTTTCAAAATTGGGCTACCCAGCTCTTCCCTTTTGTACCAATCCTTGACAAAGAAAGAAGCCATGACCATCGACGACCTAATGGCCCACATCAAGAAGTATTCCAAGGTGGAAGATATGACCCACCTCGGCACAGCGGAAAACAGTCGAACTAAGCTCGATGCCAAAGGCAGTGATAAAACTGAGAACTAGAAGAAAGGAGGGAAGAACGGGGGCAGAAATGGCCCCAATAACAAAGGCAACAATGATGTGTCAAGAGCATTTTAAGCGGTCAACACCGTCTTTCGAGAACCAATTTACAAAATTCTCGCGAAAATCAAAGACGAACCATTCATCAAGTGGCCCAGGAAAATGGGGGAAGATCCCTAAAAAAGAAAGAACGCGCTGAGATGCGCTTTTCATAAAGAGGGGGGGTCATAATACTGAGCATTGCAAGGCCCTTAAGTCTCACCTTGAGGAGCTAGCCCAATCCGGGCATTTGAACGAGTTTGTGGAGAAGAAGGCAGAAAAAGCGGCTGCCAATAGAGAGGCGAGACCTGACAACGTGCTCGAAGAAGATGCTGAACAAGAGTTCGCGATAATTCATGGGGCATCTGATGCCAAGCAGATCCAAGGAAATTCAGCTCGAATAGAGATGAAGAAGCTTACAGCGATGATGTAAGATTTTCAGATCGATCCAGCGAAGTCACAGTCAGGAAAGCGCCGACGAGCAGATGACGTCAACTATAATAAGCATATTAGTTTCACAGATGAAGATCTGGTGGGAGTGAGAACCCCACAGCATGATGCTTTGATCATTACCCTCAGGATAGCTAACTTTGACATCGACAAGTTGCTCGTCGACTAAGGAAGCTCGTCCGAGGTAATGTATCTCGACCTATTCAGAAAATTGAAGTTAAGCGTCGCCGACCTAAAGGAAGCTACTATCCCTTTAGTTGGCTTCACTGGAAAAATGAATATGCCCCTGGGAAAGATTGTACTTCCAGTACGCGCGCGAAATGTCTCCAAGATGATTGAGTTTTTGGTGGTTGACATCGACTCGCCATACCAAGCCATCCTCGGCAGGGGATGGCTACATGCGATGAAGGTTATCTCCTCGACCTACCATCAGAACCTCAAGTATGTAACCGAGCGAGGAGTAATGGAGATCCACGGAGATCAAGCAATGGCAAGAAGGTGCTTCATAGCAGCCATCCGACCAAGGCCAGAGAAGAAGGCCGATCATCCCAGCGAGAAAGTTGAAGAACAAGAAGGTCTGACACCTTCTAAATAACAATTAAAGTACGGAATACCTGGAGTAGAGGAGACCATGATCCTCCCCTCTGAACGGGTCGTCGAAGACCTGGTAAAGGTTACAGCTGGAGATAGCGACAGTGACAGAGTTTTCTTGATTGGAGCCTCTCTCACTGACCAGGAACAGAAGGAATTGACAACTCTGCAGAGACGTAACGTAGATGTTTTCACATGGGAACCATATGAGCTACCTAGAATTGATCCTAGTATGGTTTGTCATTAGTTGCACGTCAATCCCACATTCAAACCAATCACACAGAAGGAACGGTGAACTGTACCCGAGAAGGCAAAAGTCGTAGAAAAAGAAGTAGAAAAACTGCTGGATGCAAGATCCATACGGGAGGTGTAATTCCCCGAACGGTTATCCAACCCAGTAGTAGTTCCAAAAAGCAACGGGAAGTGGAGAGTTTGCATCGACTTCACTGACCTCAATAGAGCATGCCCTAAGGACAGTTTCCCCCTCCCAAAAATTGATCAACTCGTAGACGCTACTATAGCTCACGAGAGAATGAGTTTTCTGGACGCATACTTCGGGTATCATCAGATCCCTCTTTATACCCCAGACCAGGACAACACAACATTCATCACCTCAGTCGGACTATACTGCTACAAGGTCATGCCCTTCGGGCCCAAAAATATAGGGGCAACCTACCAACGACTGGTCACTAAGATGTTCAAGGGTTAAATGGGTGACACCATGGAAGTCTACATCGATGATATGCTCATTAAAAGCAAGAAGAAATAAGACCACCTCTCAGACCTATCAAGCACCTTCGAAATCCTCAAGAAATACCGAATGAAACTTAACGCGAGAAAGTGTTCTTTCGGTGTCCAGTCAGGAAACTTTCTTGGGTACTTGCTCAGTAAGAGAGGCATCGAGGCCAACCCAGACCTGATTGATGCAATAAATAGGGTACAACCTCCTCGCACGATCCGAGACGTACAGAATCTCACCGGTATGCTCGCTGCCTTAAACCGATTCATTTCAAAGTCCTCCGAGAAGTGAAAGCCTTTCTTCCAGCTCATAAAAGGAAACAAAACGGTAGAATGGAACCAAGATTTCTCGCGGGCACTGGACGAACTCAAGGCTTACCTCAGCTCCCCACCACTGCTCGTCATACCACAGGAAGCAAATCCCTTGTACTTGTACCTCTCCGTTTCCAACCACACTGTCAGTTCTGCATTAATGTGTGAAGTGGCAGGAATCCAACACCCCGTTTATTACGCGAGAAAGACCCTACTAGACGCCGAGCAGAGGTACCTACCACTGGAGAAGCTCACCTTTGCACTAGTAGTGGCTTCGAGGAAGCTGAAGAACTATTTCGAAGCCCACACTATAATCGTCCTTACATCACACCCCCTTAAAGCAATCCCGAGGAAGGCGGATTTGTCGGGCAGATTGTCTAAATGGTCAGTCGAGCTCGGACAATTTGACATCCAATTTCAACCAAGGAACGTAATTAAGGGGTAGATCCTTGCTGATTTCATAGCTGAATTCACAGGTGAGCAACCCTCCAACCAACCTCCACCAACAAGACAAAAGGGGAACGATTCGTTGATGGAGCCTCCAACTCAAAGAGGGCAGGTGTAGGCATTGTCCTCATTACTCCAGAGGATACAATCCTTGAACAATGAATCAGGCTTGGATTTGCAGCCTCCAACAACGAAGAAGAATACGAAGCCTTAATAGTCGGCCTCCAGAAGGCGCACACTTTAGGAGAAAAACATTTACAGGTGTTCAGAGATTCTCAATTAGTCTCCAATCAGATAAGTGGAGATTACAATGCAAAAGATGAAAGAATGGCAGCGTACCTCGCCTTAGTAAAAAGGCTAATGGCGAGCTTTGAAGAGATCAATGTCCAGCAGTTTCCCATAGGGCAAAACAGCCATGCTGACGCCCTAGCAGCCCTAAGCTCAGCGATCGATTCTGGCTTAAAAAGGGCAATCCCCATCGATTTCCTCTCTCACCCGAGCATTAACCATAATAGCAAGCTACCAAGCGTGGAGCAGTTGCTCCGAATTGAGTTTGTACCCAGCTGGATGGACCCATTAAAGGACTATTTGAAGGATGGCACACTTCCAGATGATAACAAGATTTCTCACCAGATAAGAGTCAAAGCTGCTCGCTTTTATTTATCTCCTGAGGGAAGGATATGCAAGAGATCGTTTTCCGATCCCTACCTCCAATGCGTTCACCCAAAGGATATAGAGAAAGTTCTACATGAACTTCACAACGGAATCTGTGGAAGCCATATTGGAGGAAGATCTCTGGCTTTTCGAGCAATGAAGGAGGGCTATTGGTGTCCATATATGCAAATGGACTCTGCAGTGTATGTACGCAAGTGCTTGAAATGCCAGCTTCACGCTCCTATGGTCCACCAACTTGCTAGCGACCTAAAATCATTATCCAGCCCATGGCCGTTCGCCCAATGGGGGATGGACATCTAGGACCACTTCCTACCGCCACCGACAATCGCAAGTATCTGCTGGTCGCGACTGACTACTTCACCAAATGGATCGAGGCAGAACCCCTAGCGAACATCCGAGATGCTGATATGATAAGGTTCATATGGAGAAATATAATCACCCGTTTTGGCATTCCCAAAACCATCATCACCGATAATGGAACGCAGTTCGAGAGCGGTTCTTTCCAGAGTTTCTATAAAGAACATGGAATCAGACACCATTTCAGCTCGGTGGCTTATCCTCAGAGCAATGGCCAAGCCGAAGCTTCCAACAAAACTGTGATCGACGGATTAAAGAAGTGATTAGAGCGAGCCAAAGGCACGTGGGTGAGTGAATTACTACATATTCTATGGGCTTATTGAACCACTCCACGATGAGCAACAGGGGAGAATCCATTTTCGCTGACATATGGAATGGAAGCAGTCATCCCATTAGAAGTCGGATGGCCGATAATGAGGTCCAACCTTGTCGACCAGGGCCATAATGATGCAGCATTGCTCACTGAGCTCGACCTAGCCGACGAGCGCCAAGAGCTAGCCCTAGTAAAACTAGAGGGCTATCATCAACAGCTCACAAGGCATTATAACAAGCGGGTCAACCCAAGGACATTCCGAGTTGGGGACTATATCCTAAGGAATGTCCTGGGTAGCACAGTGAAACCATCAGACGGCAAGCTAGGGCCAAATTGGGAAGGACCGTTCAAGATAACAAGAGATAATCTACAAGGCGCATATCACTTAGAAACGATGGAAGGCAGAGAAATCCCCCAAGCGTGGAACACAGTCAATCTCAAGAAATTCTATTTTTAGATTCTTCTTTTGTGCTTTTGTTATGGAACAAGTAGTTCATTTTCCTTGTCATTAATGAAAGCCGTTTAACGGCTGCATTCTAATGAGTAACAGTTATATAAGCTTTATCACATTCCTTTTCCAAATGACAGGCACATTGATCATTACACCATAGCAGGGAGATCACCCTCCTCAGGCTTTCATTATGAAACACGAAAGACCTCTTAGCATTGCCCCTAGAAATATATGAAGCCCTACAGGAGATCCTTAGGCAATATGGACAAATTAAAACTGGTCTCTAAACCATCTTTAGTTGAATAAAATCCTGATCGGATAGAGCATCCAATACCAGGTGTGTCCTCGCCAATTTCCACACTTAGGCCTAAGGGAGTGTGACGACACGACCTAAAAGGTAAAGTGGTGCACAATGGTATCTCGATAGTATACTGGACTGGAAGGACACTTGCATAATAATACAAATTTGGAGATCATAAAGGAGCGAGAATATGGAGAACATAATACACTTGTTTATTCGGCTAAATCAACCCAAAACATAAATTTTATATTAATCCACCATATTTACAACAAGTACAATACATGTTTAGTCGGCGAGCTCACCCAAAATATTGACATAACATCACTTCAATACAAAATACACAGAGTAACTATTGGTAAAATCTCAGTGGGGGTGAGGCCTCTGAACGAGATAATCAGCCACTTGAGCTCTTCGACCATCATCGGGAGCAGGATCTAACTCTTCCTCGACTTCGTTAGCATCCGACTCCAATAGATGCCGAGGGATGGCATCGATGGGTATCCACTGATCATCTCTACGAAAGGGATTGGGCGTCCGAGAGGAAGGAGATATTTCATGGCGATACCAGAGCATTGAGTTCCTTGGAACTTGCATCTCCTTCAAAGCACTCAACCACCCCCTGATGAAGGCAAGCTCTTCAAATTCTATCAGCCTCGTCGGAGCATCTAGCCAACCCTGATCATAACCATCGGCCCGTACTCACCGAGGTCCCTTTTTAAACAGGTACCGCAGCCGAGTAACATCCCTTTAAATCCCAACAACGATCACATATGCTCGCTGGACATCACCGTAAAGTTCTTCCATTTCCCTATCTGAACTCCTGGTGCTCCTGTCGGCTGGCGGAACGGATGGACCAATAGAACCTTACAGCACAGGAGGAACATCGCTTGAGCCAGCCGTATCTCGCAATGATGAAGAGCCTCGCAATACTGCAGGAGTGGTGCTCAGCGCGTGCTCCCTAAGACGTGAGACCTCTTTCCTTAAAGCGCCATTTTCTTTCTAAAGCATTTACCCAACCTGGTTGATCTCAGAAGCATCGAGAATCTTTGTTCTCAGTGCATTCACCTCTTCTTGCACTGAAGCACCAACCTCTTCCATCTCCTTTAGCCTATCCTTCAACTTGGCCACAAGCTCAGACTGATCCTTATACTTTTTATTCCTTTACCTAAGTGATTTACAATGCCTAACAAAGGCCTGGCGAACCTGAGGACTTGCATTGGGACCAAGAGTCCTGCCTAATTGAGATATGGCAGGAATATACTCTTCTACATCAAGCAACTACAAGACATAAGAAGGCATCGAAAAGAAAGACAAATCAGTGCACTGGGTAAAAGAAACCTTTTCATTGATAAGGGTTAAAGTACATCAAGCTGTAAAAAAAAAGTTACAAACGAAGATACAAAAAGTAACCCTAGATGATAACTAATTAGCAACCTCAGGTTGCCCAGAGGTAGTTGGCTGCTTCCTCTTATCAGCAACAATAAAAGCACCCCCTCAGCAGGGGCAACCTCTGTCGCCTGAGCAGGAAGCACCTCGGCAGGCAATGTCTGGGAGACAGGCTCAACGCCTTCAATGGCAGGGGCAGGGGCTTCTTCATCCACAGTCGGATTCGGATCCGGGTCATGCTCGTCGAATAAAGGAGAGTCGGCATCAACACCAGCAGCTAAAAGGGCCTTGTTCCAACCCTTCTTGAAGTTCAGATGCCTGATGTAGCATATCTGAACCTCAACGTCTTCATATGGTGCAGTCCACCTAGAGTTGTATGAATCCTCCTTGATGGTGGCTGCCTGGGACTCTTTCTCCTTTAACTGCTCGGTTAACACCTTGTTCTCCTTTATGACAGCCAGCTTACTCGAGCACACCAGGCCATAGGCCTGCCTCAACCCGTTCAACTCCTTAACCACTGCATCCCTCTCTCGATTAGAATTGACGAGGTCTAGGTGAGAGGAAACTCGGGCGATGTCAGCAGTCTTTAAATTGACCTCCAATTGAGTACCCCTCATTTCCAAAGCAGCCTTCTACTGCTCCATCTCGCCATTCCTTCCCACCAGCTCGTTGCGAGAGTGATAGAGCATGACAAAGTCAGTCATAAATTGCCAAAAACAAAGAAGAGATCAGGAAGGAGAAACAGCCAAAACTTATTAAAGCATTAGAAAATGGAAAAGATCTTACCAGGGCTAGCCTCTGGCTAGCTTGTAGGGCCAATTGATCAGACCCCAGCGCCCTCTGTGATCTGCTGGAAGAACTGCCATCTTGAGCAACGCAGGAGCCAGTTGAGGGGAAACGGAGAGTGAGGCTCCCTCGGGCAAGGCAGACGCCGAGACTAAGGCTTGCCCAGCCTTCGTCCTTGACTTCATCTTTCTCCTCTCTTCCTCTTTATCCTTCTCTATTCTCCTCCTCTTCTCCTCCATCTTTTTTCTTTCCTCCTCCTTTTTTTCTCTCCCTCTGTCTCATCTGCTCCTCCTCTTTCCTCTTCCTCTCTTGCTCTTGAGTAGAAGACCGAGAGCCAGTAGCTACAGCCCCAGTACTGGACTTCTGCTTCTTTGACCTCTGAGTGAGGAGCACGTGATCATCGTCATCATTATCCTGAATCAGGTTTTTCCTTGGAGGAACCATCTCCTCGCTTGAACTGCTAGATGTGATCGAAGATTCTCAAGCTTCAGAAACTTCCTTCGAACCAGAAGAGCTACTACCACCGGAGCTCCCTTCACCAAAGTTACCTTCAGTACCACCTGCGATATCACTCTCAGAACTTCTCTCCTCCTCGTCCAACTAAATAGTATCAATAACAGTCTCTTCAGAGGTATCAAACTCAGGGATACTATCTATCGGCCTCGCTATAAAACTAGAACCAACGTTCTTATATTCGAGAAAAAAAGTAGCAGGCCGTGGATGCTCGCCGTCAGTTAAGGGCTCCCTGATATTCTAGGCCTTAACCAATTCAGAAAGACGAACCTCGTTGAGAGCAGGTTCTAAGTTCTTCGACTCGCTGAAGAAAAATAGAGAAAAATCAGAAAGATCACAAATCAACAAAAATTGAAAGAACAGAGCAAAGTCTACCTATGTATTCTTCCCCATAAAAGGGAATAGAGAACATATCAGACCTCGACCTTTCAAACTAGGTGTAAAACTTCCAGTTTCTAGCAAGGAAATCCTCTTGCCAATAGTCCTTATTGGAATCAGGTAGGTTTACTACCAATACCCTGTCAGGGCTCCTGGCTTTGAGATAGAGAACACCAGAACTAGTTCGAGAAAAAGAGTAGCAAAAATAGACCTCGACAAGCCCTAACTTGGTACCATATAACTGATTGATTCTCCGAACGCCATTAATTATTTTCCACACATTGGGCGAACACTGTACATGAACAATATTGAAGTAACCAAAGAAGTTCAAGAACAGGTCGTTGGGAGGAAAGGTAAGTCCCCCTTGGGAAAGCATCAAAACATGGATCCAATGGGCACCCTCTATGTCTCTAACATTTTTAGGGAGAGGAACACACTCAATCTCTACCCACTCTGGGATGTTATAAAACTTCTTAAACTCAAACACCGACCTATTAACAATCTTTGCCATTGGGAAACCCTAGAAAACTACAAATTCAAAGAGAAAATAGAAAGAGAAGGCGCAGGAGACTTACAAGATGAAAGTTCGACTCGAACGATGAGGAATCACGAGCCCAAATAACAAGGAGCATAAGAATGGAGACTGAGAGAAGAGAGTGTGAATCGCTAGAGCTCATAGGAAATGGAAGAATGCTGAGAAGGTTGAAACGACGGTCGAAAAATATCTGCTCTAGAAAACCTTAAAGTGTTGCTAATCATAGTGCACAGGCCACGAAGCGGGTGCCGCCAGAATCAGTCCTCAAACTTTGGGAAAAGTTGCACGATGTATAAATGAGCCATTATGACAAATCATTTAAATTTATTGATCCCAATCATGGCCCAACAAACTTAGGGGTAATTGTGGGAACCCTAAATTAGAATAATGGGCCTGGACGAGTAGCCCATTTGTGGCGGCCCAAAGTCCAGACCCTCCATATCTTAACCAATTATGATTTAGTCTCTTCCCATGTTCCCATTAAGAGAGGTTCTAGGAAGAAATGGAAAACGTGGGGGAGTCCAACACCCCCACTTACTGAAATAAACATTTATATAATAAACCCTAGGTCCGGGGCAAGGGACACATTGTATTCTCTGTAATCACTCTCCGGAGAACACAGAAATAATATTGACTGCACCACCGTGGACGTAGGCATCTTTGCTGAACCACGTACATCCTTTGTGTGTGATTGTCATTTTGCATTCCTTATTCTTACCTGGTGATTGCGTTTCTCTTATCTATTTGTGTTTCATAATAATTTTCACCACATATACATTTTAAGAATGGTGGCATAATTAATTTTATTTATTGTCATATTGTAGAAAAAATATAAAAATGAATTTTTTCTCTTTCTTCTTTGGGTCGAGGATAATCCCGCTCAAAAAGTATCTTTGGAAAATGCAAGTACCCACCGACTCCTCTGATTGCACAAGTCATTCAACCAATCATTGTCTTAAAGGTTAAATTGTTCGATGAACATTTTCCAACTTGTTTTGATATCTTCACAAGTCAACGAGTCATAAACGGGATATTGTATTGCAAACTTAAGTGATTCATAATGTTTACGGACTTGTAATTTTTTAAGCAATTTTATCATAATATGCCATGTGCGCCATTTGTAACGCATGTTAGTAAACACATTTTCAATACCTTTTCATGGAAATTGTATTGGTAAGTAATAATAGCACTAGGAGCACGACCACTAATACGAGTAAGGAATTATTGAAAAAGCAATGTAAAGGAACCAATACCCTCACTCGATATCAAATAACTACTTAACAAAATTAATTGGCTATGATAATTAACACTGACAAAAGGGGAAAACTACATATCATACTTATTAGTGAGGTATGAACTCCTCATACGCTGCACGACTGCTTGTATCCACCTAAAATAACTTTCTCAACCTTCCCTCATTGTACGCATCCATAACATAAAACGATTTTGAATTATTATCTTGCATTTTCATAAAATAGTTTGAATGGAATCCCCCAAGTCTTATCTGCCTAACTTTATCAATATAATTATAACAATCCATATCTAAATATGTCAGATTTTCATGCCCACCATCTTCGACAACAAAAGCATGGAGATTTTTTTAGGCATTTTACCTGCTCTATTTTTCAACTCAAGCCTCCTTTTGGCAAATGGTTTAATCACATGATTTTTCTTCTAAAATCGATATGTGTTGGACTTTTAAAATGATTGTGATTAGTGACCAGTTTGTTACATACCGTATTCCACTGGGACCGAATGCAACCCTAACCTTAGCCTGACATTCACTTTTCCTAATCAGGTTTTTAAGGCATTTTTTGCATTGATTTCATCCTTTCATGAATGAGAGAATGTAACACCAACCTATTTCAAATCATTATAGGTTCCTAGATGAAGATAATTTTTTTACTAGATATCTTTTTTCATCATCAAATTTTCGAGGTCATAAAATGAATTATCATATGAAAAAAAAAATATTCCAACTTGGGGTTCAGATGCCTTTTCTTCTATATTTTTACCCTCTATCGCATCCTCCATTTCATCATTCAAATCAATACCTTCACCTTCCATCTTATTATCCAATTCATAAGGACTAATATTTCCAAACTCCATTCTTGCGATGCATTATAAAATTTCACATGGAATAACGAATATCGTCACCAAAAAATGAATTCAACATTATATTCTTCTAAAATGAGATAAAATAGAAAGATAATAATATTCAAACATTCAATAATGATAAAATGATAAAATGAAACCCTAAACATCCTCCAATTCATGTGGGTTATTATAAACAAACTGACATTTTGGAAAAAAATAAAATTTTAACTAGTGAAAGTAAATGGGAAAATACTTGAGTTTCAATTAGTTGTAAATGGCTTCTTTGTAAGTCTCTGATTTGGAATTTCTAATTCCATCTTATTCATCAATATGGTTTCCCTCTTTCTACAAATTGAAGTTGCCAACGACGATTTGGTTTTATTGGTTTTAACATCTATTGTCGTTCTTTACATAGTGGGATACTTCAGATAGTTAAGGTAAAGAATATAGTTTCCCTCTTTCTACAAATTGAAGTAGTCAACGGAGATTTGGATTTTTGGTTTATAACATCTATTGTAGTTCTTTACATAGTGGAATACTTCAGATAGTTAGGGTAAAGACAGGTGTCGTGGACATTTCATTGTTCATAAAAAATAATAAAACAATAAAAATTCATAGTGTGTTTAGTTGGTAATATTTTTTTATTGGAAATGTGTATTTTTTTTCAAATTTGCCTAAAGTATAATTTCATAATGCACATTTCAGGCATTTTTTAAATAATATTTTTCTTTGGGAGTGCTAAAATTTCTTTGCAGTATTCATACCTTAGGGCCCCACTAAATAGTTATTGTTATTATAAGTAGTGATCCACTAGTTTTCGTATATATGGTTTGATATTTAACTGACATATGTCATCCACTAAATAGTTAATAAACCAATTCCGTCAAAATTTTAACCTCAACCTTAAATAAAAAAACTAGTGGACCTAATTTTATAATAACAAACAACTTGTGATAACATGAAGTTCTCATAAGGAAACGTTTTTTAATCCCAATACGCAAAAAGATGTAGATTAAAAATGAAAACACACAAATATTGTAGAAATAATGAATAAGAAAAATGAAATTCTAACCCCAAAGTTAGGCATGAATTTGATATCTACATCCATACTTTCAAAAGTTACAAATTCAAGCCCAATGTGCACTAAGTGATGCAATTTTAACCTTCTATCATCCTCGAATTTGGGAAACTAATGAAAAATTGGTTGTTCAAGCCAACTCATTCTATCTCCCTCTTATATATATATACTAGGGTGTACCCATGCCGATGGCACGGTGATAAATTTCCTCCCTAATAATTTTTTGGCTATCGCACACTCAAACCCTTGGCAATGATCCAACGATAAATTTCCTTCCCGGTATTTAAGATTTGAAAACGCTCACTCTCCCATAAGTCAATTTTCTTTCAACATGTTACATTTAAAATTGATTAAAAAGTAATGATGCGTGCCATGTTGATAAATATCTCCAAAAATATTGATTTTCTTCCATTCCCTCCCCCTAAAAGTAGGCCATAATTCAAAATCCAAACCAATATATTTAATATTGAATTACAAAAAAAATGAAGCATAACATATTTGAAAAGCATCTTCGTAGATGATGTCGAATGACTAAGTGAGTGGTATTATCTCTCTCCATGTCTATGGCCACACTTATCCAAAATAACTTGTCTACAAGTCAATAACAAAATGCGTATGGGCATTAAGTGTAGATGAAAAACCAAAGAAATCTAAATTTTAAAAACATTGAGAATTATTTTATTGATGACTCGAAGAAAATATAAGTCATGTTAAAATTAATTCAAACATTGATTTTAGAAAGTTAGTTTTCCTGATATTAAAATGGTCAACATCTACCCACATATTAATGACAAATTACCAAAAAGAAATGTTGTAGATTAAAGTCAAAATTCGTAGTGTCAAATTAAACATCTACCCACACGATGCACAGGGGTTTATTCTCAAGTCAAAATTTATAGTGTCGTGCATAAATTTAATTTCAGAAGTATTTATTTAAAAAAGAAATTAACGTCTAATGTATTGATATTCCTTTCATGTATAAAACTATAAATTACTATAACGATTAGAACTAATAAATTTGAAGAGTTAATAAATTATTAAAATATTTTAAGCCTGCCATCGGCACGAATCACCCTATTAATAAAAAAAAAATTGAAGTTTGTTTGAGACGATCTTAACTATGTTTAATTTGTCATATAGCACTAATAAATTTGTTGTGAAGATCATGGTTAAGTACCTAATACAAAAATGTAAATACTAAAACATAAGTAGACGACGTGAGATTCACATTCCACAAATAACATGAGAGCAGCATAAAAATTTGTAGCAAAATATATAAAGAGACCTTAAAAAGCCCCAAATATTCAAGATTTGAAAATCCAAAATCTAAAAAACAAAAACTAATTAAAAAACAAAAATATCTGCACATAGTAATTAACTAACTTAATCATATATACTATATTAATACATACTCATAACCACACATTCTATCCAAAGTCACCGGAAAACCCATGACCTCAGCAACCTACCTAAACCCGATTCTATACCCATTGCTTCAGTGAGACCCAATAACTTCCATACCCAAGACTCGGGTGGTCTGACCCGAATACCCATATCCCACAACGTCCAACCATCTTCACCAATATCCATTCCCAACAACTACTGGGCAGCCCATACCCGGACTACTATACCCACACCCCAAACCAGCAAATCGTGAACCAGCTAAACCCATATCCAAAACCACCTCTTGCTGATACCTATTTCTAAGTAGCACTTGTATCTCCAAAACCACCTCCGAATATTATTTGTGTGAAATGAATCCCAAAAAGAAATGCCACTATATCCTCCTAGGAAAGAGAGAGAGTGAAAGAAACTAAAAAACCCCAAAACTTCCTTCAAGATAAATACCTGCACATAAGAGATTTGAAGACTTTAAACAATCCTTCTCTAATACCTGTACACAAGAAATTTCATAAAACTAAAATCTCAAACCGAAAAGAGAGAGAGGGTGAGAGAGATACGTCCATCAAACGTGTGATGAAGAGTAGGCGATAATGTAGAAAGACGGCGGGTCATACGACGGTCTGAGCCGTTTGAACCATAAAAAAATCATCGAAACTATCTCTCCTACCCTTATCAGAGCATATCTACTACAATATAAAATCCATATAAAAACTATAACATGAGTTAAGTGAACAATAAAAACTACACGCATATATTTCGAGGGGGAGAGATTTTAAAAAATAAAAATTATAATATAAAACAGTAAAATTCATGCCCAAAGAGAGAGAGAGAGAGAAATGCACTAAGCTACCTGAATGGTTTGAACCACCCAAAAAACCCATTGGAACCATCTCACCAGGATTGAACCCTCACTACCTAAACGGGCACCCAAAACCAAGAACCTTAACCCAAATCATATACTTGAATAAAGAAAAGTAATGCTAAAAAGGATTCAAGTCTTTACAGTGAAAGAGAGGCTCTGGGCTTAGGGGAGCTATTGCCGAGAGAGAGAATCTCTAAGTTTGAGGAGTGGTGGGGGGAATGGGTGTAGAAAGTACATATCTTAGTTGTACTTTTTCCACTTTACTGATTGTGAGTCCCAAATTTTACATGGATCAATCCTTGTTAGATTTTAGGCCATTGGATTCAAATCCCTCCAATTTAATCTCAACCATCAATTGACAAAGACCAAATAGATAGATACAAAATCTGTTTATATAAGTTTTGTATATAAAGCATTATGATGGGGAAAAAACCCCTCCACATTTATATATATATATATATAAAGTAGGGGCATTTTTTAAATGAGAAAATGTAAAAGCACAATGATGCTTCTGATTCTTTGAGAGAAAATAAGGGGTTGTCATTAACTTTTTAATTTTATTATCCTATCCAAATCCATATTCTCACATCTCTCCTTCTTTATTTCCTCCCTGCCTCAGTAACCTAATTCTCCATCTTTATTTCTCTCCCAAACGAGCTTGTGTAAACTCATAACCCCAAATCCACTTCTCTCAAATGACTTCGATTTTCGGACTGCTAAGGTAAAATATCACTCTCTCGTTGTCACCATCCCGTTTTGAACTCAACATTTTACCAACTCTTTGTTCTCTTAACCCATCTTCCCTTAAATCCATTTCAAATTGGTTCATCGAGTTACTATTATTTTTTCGTTTTGGAGTTTTCATTTTTATAGATATAGTATTATTATCATCTCACTATCGAATAGGTATTCTCTCCTTATAAAATTATAGATTTGGTTTGTAAGGTTTTTGAAACAAAAGGTTTAAATCTTATCTTTTTGTATCTCTTATCTAACTTCTCTTATATTTTCATACCTCTCATCCAATAAGTCTCTCTTACTTTCTATCTCTTACAAATTTCAGGGGTATTGTATGTTTATTTATAGATTATGATGTGTAGTGGGTATGGTTTTAGGTAGATGGATATAATATTATAGGTATTCAGTACTAATTTTAGAGTTTAAGTTGCATGGCACGTGTTTGATGAGAAGCTTAACCAATGTTTTAGTCGTTATCATATAACTGAAAAGTTTTCAAGCATAAACTATACTATATGGACTTGAGAAACAATCAACTCTAAATGTTTTAACAGAGGACTGGAGACCCAAATATATTAGCCTTCAGAAATATGCAATCATTTTGAATAAATGAGGCAAAAAATGTTTTTGTTGTTACCTTATTTAGTGTTTAAACTTTTTGTTACATCATTTTGTGTATTTTTATGGACTATTAGGGTTCAAGTGAAATGGTTTTTCATACTCAGTTTGTTAATATTATTGGGTGTGGCCATCCGGTTCCGATTCTTCCGATACAGGTCGGTCTTGAAATTAGAGTGCAAGGAAAACCGAAGAAATATCTCTCTCTCAAGCGTACAGGTATTTGAGAATATGTGAATCCTTTTTTCGCCACTCACGTTGATCATCATTTATTACCTAGAATATAAATCATTTGCCATCAAAAGGGGAGAAATACAAAGAAATGGAGTCACTAGCCTATTCTACTCAAAATGGGAAAAAAGAATTGAGACATCTCAAGAGAACGATATCAAAAGACATAATAATGCGTACGAAACCAAATGAATCAAGGGTTTAGGGACTATGTTACAGAATGAAAAGGTGTTAGGCTCCCATCCCATACTTTAGGTCACTTATGGAGTATGATAATATTATCTTTTTATCCAAAATGTGATACGTGTGTACATGTGTGTTGTGTGAATAACGAGAGAAATGAATCATTCGATCCGAGATATGGGAAAGACGAGGTGGAATCATTCAAAGGAGTGTGCAAGAGAAATAACATAAAAATATAATGTGAGTGTCCATTGAATCACAAATCACTATGAATAAGTGAATGTGTATATCGAGTGAAACACAAATATGTAGGAGTACGCGGACTCGCAATACTAATAGACACAAGGAAACATAAAATGGGTGAATGAGAAAATATGACTTGATCCTAAGATTGGCTCGGGGCGTCTACTAAACCCAAAGGCCATAAAATTCCACATAGTTTGATGACACGCAAGGGTGGGGTTTAACCCATAAATCCTAAGTTTAAACTTCTATTAGTTTGTCATTTAGAAAATGAGTGCAAGTGTAGGAAGTGTGAAAAATCAGAAAATTTTAATTTAGGATTTATAAGAAAACCCTATTTTTGGGTTTTTAATATATTATGAAAACAAATTTGTGTGTACTAAATAGTAAAAAGTGAGATTAGTTTTGATAAGAAGAAATGAAATAAAGATATATCGAAAGTGGAAAGAAAAGTAAAGAACAGCTACTAAATGAATGAGTTGTAAATGAATAAGGGTAGACCTTCTTCAGAACTTTAATTTTTATTCGGCAATGATAGGAGGTTGATTTTAGTTGTGACACCCCGCCTAATTAAACATCGGGAGATCAGGCCTTTATTAAATTAAAATAGGTTTCTCAAATGGTTCATTCTTAGCATCACTGTCGAAAACTTTTTAATTACTAATCACCTAAGTGAAAATTAGACCGGGGCCAAAATTTTATCTTTCTTAAACAGATAGATCAATCATACTGAAAGATAGCAAAACAAATACCATGCTAAAACTCAAACCCACAAAGTATAAGTACAATAGCACAAGAGTATTACCGAATAAACCATCGGCTAAAAATACCAAAGAACAATAGAATAACTACTAATCTGCAACTAACATCTGAGACTGATACCAGACTACAAGTCCATACATAGAATATGGTGAGATCCTGAACTAGATCTCAATGGGAGATATCGTCTAGTCAAAATCCTGTAAGCATCCACTGTACTACAACTTTGAGTCCCTGGGATGAAATCATCATACATGGCGTCCCTGTGGCTAGACACCTAAAAGGTTTGGAAAATATTTTATAGCAAGGGTTAGTACTCAAAACATTTTGAAAACATTTAGCAAGCATTTATCACAATGTAAAATGCGGTTATTGATTACACGTGTTAGGTTCTCGTACACTCTTTTGAGTTTGCTCACCCCTCATCTTTTGTGCACACCTAGCGTTCTACACTTAGCCCACCTAGTCATATCTTCCAAGCTAGCTAGGACTAAGTAATCATCTGAACTTATCTATACTTAAGTTCTCGTATCGCCCACACAGTAGATCCATTTCAATAACATCTCGTGAAGGTTAATTAATACTCAAGTAACATTTCACCTATGTTATGTTTCAAAACTTCTCATTTAGTTTCACTACTAAATTTCTACCATTTTCACAATTTGTATCTTCCCACTTTTGTAATTAAGTTGCACTACTTAATTTACTAAATAGATATTCTCTATCAAATGTTACGTTCGTAATTAAGTTTCACTACTTAATTTACTAGTTCGATATGTATTCTTTAAGTACATAATATATATCAATCTACTAATACACAGAAGTAGAATATCATCAAGTATATATTTCACACACAATATATACTAAATATTAGTAATTACTATTTTGTCCTTTTTACACACGTGAGGACTTTTGGTTCGGAATGATTCATCGACCCCAAGTAAGAATTGGTTCGTAATGATACATCGACCCCAATTATTTATACACACAAATTAAGAATTGGTTCGGAATGATACATCGACCCCAATTATTTATATACACAAATTAAGAAATGGTTCGGAATGATACATCGACCCCAATTATTTATATACACAAATTCTGTCTCGGACTCTTTCATCACGCCACCAGTACAAAGGTTTGGTTTGGCTTTTTACATCGACCCCAAACATATAATAACCCAATGTTTGTTCGGAATATCTCATCCACCCTAACGTAGTAATTTAGGTATACTTCTCTTAATCTAAAAGTTCATACAATTCAGTAGGTACACGCCCGACCTATCAACCATGTTCGTACGTAATATTTTATTCTCTTATATATGTCGTACAATATTCGTTTTACGATTTATCTCATTAATCGCATTTATTGAGTATTCACACAACTCTAAGAGTCCTAGTTACCCCTCACATATAATTTCAGTAGTTTTTACTTACCCTACTGGTCTATTACTTGAATTGACTTTACCTCGCCCCATAACTCAATTCCAAATTTACCGATGCTCTACTTAATCGGATCATTATCGTCAGTCCATAGCCCAAGTCCTACACTCAATGGCCTTATCGGACCTAAAAAATATACCTACTGGTCTTATTCCCACTCCCATATAAGAATAATATAAATCCTAGGGTACCCATTCACTCCCGGAAATCAAAGAAACCTTAAACACGAGAAATTTAGAGAAAAACAGCTTACATCGATTGATCGACTACTGGGTTCGATCGATCAACCTTGTCGATCGATCGACAATTCTAGATCGATCGATCGATCGAACAGGGACAGACGCGGTTCTTCTTCTTCGTTAACCTCTTCCTCTATTAACAAATCTCCAAACTACATTATAGTCCACCAAACTTCGACCCAATGATCCTAACATATTTCCAAATATACTAGGGCAATTTCTAACATTTCAAATACATCAAAACCTCAATATATTTAAAGGAATTGTGGATTAAACCTAAGATTTCTTGAAAACCCTAACTATGGTTTTCTTCCCATAATTTCATTCAAAACCCAGATTTTATTCCGAAATACTCATCAAGTCAAATCTAAATATTATTCATCTACATATGTTACATCATTCCACATGCAATTCCTATCCCAACATATATAAATAATCCTACTTCCTTTACAAAATATGAGTTTAACAAAATCATTCAAAAGACCACACACTTGGGTATTATAACTTTATAATATTTGTAATAAACAACTTGCCTTGATAGAGGGTTCCTGATTTCGTGATTGTTGATGATGTTTGATTGTTTTTCTTCTTCAATCCTCCTTCCCAGCAAGTTCGTGGTGACAATCTCCTTTGAATCCTTCCCAATTCTTTCTTTTGCCTTGAGAATTGTTTCTCTCTTATCTTTAGTGGCTATGGTGTGTTTTCATGGGCTTTCTAACCCTAAACCCTCTTTCATACGACTGATAAAAAGGCTCTCAAATTCGTAGGTCTCCTTACCATCTCATGTTAAAAGATCAAAACGCCCCCCAACGGTCTCGGTTTAGTCCAAAATTACCCCGAGACTCAACTAGTACCCCCTGGTATACTATTTTGACTAATTTGACCCTTCCGAACTCATCTATGACCTCTAAATTATTATTTGAGTCACTTAAAAATATTACTCGTTCTCACCCCCAACACGGGCTACACGCGTTAAGTGACTATTTACCACTCGCACTAAGTAAATATATTGAGGCAATATAAATCGGTAACTATCTCTCGATTAATATTCCAAAATTATAATTTTTAATAAATCTCATTAAATTACTCCTCTTACATAATTTAAATTAAGCTGTATTTTCTCATTTAATTCTCCAATTTAATTAAATAGAATATTCAAAAATACAGGGTATTACATACTTCCCCCTCTTGCAAAGGAATTTTGTCCTCGAAATTAGGGTAAGGATGGTATTAAGGCTAAGGACCTTAAATATAATTGCATCCTCTAATACCCAAAACCAAATCATAACATCCTAACGGTCACCCCAAGTACATGCCTTGCTTCATTATAAATTCTTATCGCATGTTACCGATGCCGCATATATCATAATTAAGTCTCACTACTTAATTTCTCCATAGATTTTCCCAATCTAACGTTAATTCTTGAAATTAAGTTTATCCCTACTTAATTTACCCTTTTGATGTATATCTCTATATATAACATCTAAGTGTCTACTATCACTCATAAGTAGAATATTATAAGGTGTATGTTTCACACACAATATATACTTTAAGGGAGATTGGTCCGATAAAATCATCGGCTCCAATAATCCTATCATTTACATTGGTCTGGGAATCCCTTGACCCCAAGGTAAATGTAATGCACATGTCGGTTCAGACCTTCTATCGATACTAATATTTATCATCGATTTGGTTCAAAAAAATCATCGACCCCAAATCGATCCCTCATGTATTGGTCTGGAACATCATCGACCTCAATACAGAGATTAAGCACACTTACTATCGCACATAAGTAGGAAAATCAATAGGTATATATATCTTACACATAACATATACTATGAACACTTATTTTTATAATCACCCCCTTCTATAACACTTTTGGGGTTATTGGCTCGGAATTCCACCTCAATCACCAATTGTGATTAATTACATTGTCTCGGAATCACATCTCGAGCACCAATATATGTATATATGTCTCATCGCACATGAGTAGACAATTTGTGAGCCATATATTACATATTTCATGATGATGCTGAGATTTAGCACCACCAGATAAGTGTTAGTGAGCTCAAACAGTAGCTGCCATGGCAGTCATAGAGATGTATGAGTGTATAAGTATGTAAGTGTGTAGAAGGGGATGAGTATAAGAAGAAATAAGACAATGATGTATAGTGGTTCAGCCAATTTTGGCCTACATCCACTGTGGGTGTGTGATCCACTAAGTATGGGCACTAATGGCCTTGGATACAATGCACATAACCCTCTCTCTCTCTCTCTACTGTGTGTGTACAAGCGGAGTTTTAGCTAGGGCTACAGTTCATGGATCGATCCCTGTAGGGTTGTAGGTGACAAGTATATATAGGTCTTGGGGGGTGTAGTGTACCCCCCAGGTAAGCATGGTGCATGTGAATAATGATCCAGCCAACCCCCTGTTGACACCTGTAGATGCCAAATGATGACACAATATTCCCTCACGTGAGGGTGTGATTCGGTTATAACGGTCTGCCACGTGTCATATGAGCCTCACGCGCACTGTTCCACGCGTCTCCCAAACCACGCGCTGTCAGGATGTCACCCTCGGCCTATGAGCCGAGGCCGAGGGCAAAGTTCCTTCCGGTAGCGAGTCTGGCTTAGTTCTGGCCTCGTACTGTCGTACCCTCGTAGGGTCGTCCGGAGCCTGGGGGTCGGCCCCTCGTACTGTCGTCCGGAGCCTGGTGGAGGGTCGGCCCCTCGTACTGTCGTCTGGAGCCTGGTGGAGGGTCGGCCCCTCGTACTGTCGTCTGGAGTCTGGTGGTGGCCAGCTGGGGCCTACTGAAGGGTCGTCCCCTCGTAGGGTCGTCCGTACTAGAGGTAATCCCCATCCAGGCTCAGGGTATAAACGGGCATATCAATCACCCCCCAGCCCTTAGCCATAGGTGTCATTGAGATGGCTGAGGGATAGTGTTTTAAATGAGATGCAGGTATGATCAGTTAGGTGAGTGACACCTGGTTAGGTACTCATTGTTGTTCCAGTTTCCAAGGCATGACGGCTGCACACTGCGCTTGGGTCCTTGCACCCTAATGATGCCTTCCTCGTGGGCTGTGTCCTGCCTTGGTCAATGGGCCCACTCATTGCTAAGGTATTTAAGGTATTTTCAAACCCTTTCTCTTCCTTCTTCTTCTTCGCGCCTAAGTATTCTCTCTCTCTAGAATTTTCAGCCTACATCGCCATTTGCAGCCTTCGATTCTTCCAGGCCTAGCAGCGTTCTTATTCTCTCCTCAACAGGTAACCTCTTTCATCTAGTGCTCTCTTTTTCTTTCATTTTCGTTCGTTTTTTAGGCTCGTAGGCAGCCATTTTCCTTAAGTTGTGCCATAACCTTTTCCGGTGTATTTTCCGGTGTCTTCTCCGGTAACTGGCTCTTGGATGTTCTTGAGTGTTCTTGAGTGAAAACCTTTGAGTTCTTTGTTTAATCCAAAAGTCAAATCTGGTCCACTCCCCACTTGTTTGTAGTTAAATTACCCAAGTCTAGTATAATTTCTTTAAGTGTTGGGTCTTCCCCTTAATGCTTAGGAGGCTTTACAACCTGGTGTCTGAATTCCCGTCCCTGAGAGAGAAACTATTTACCGAGATCAGACGAATAGAGGAAGAGGAAGAGAGGAGACGAGGAGCCGACCCTAATTGGGTACGACCCATTTTTCCCATTCCTCTTGCCACCATTAGACCATCTGAACCCTCTGAGTCTTGTGGGTCGTCGTCTCGTCCGGCCGAGACACCCAACCTAAGTGAGATGGACGAGAGAACCTCCTCTCCAACTGGTGCTGGAACTTCTGGTAGAAGGGACTCTCCTGACCTTAGCCCTCCCCGAGAGGCCGAGGGTGCGATCCCCTCTGAGGCTGTCCCTGTGACAACCCTATCCCCCAACGCCTTCCAAGTAGCATTTCCTCAGGGTCCTCCTGCAGGTGATGAGGGGGATGAGGACGATGATACAGTTGATGAGGTTGATACCTCCCATGCCTCGTCTTTTATCTCCTCTGTCAGGGATAGGGATCTTCTGATATGGAGGCATATTTACGGAGTGCCACCTGGGGTGACTATGAGGGTTCCCTCCGAGGACGAGAGGGTCTTTGAGGGTGAAGAGGGAGAAGTTGCAGTCTACGAGCAAATGTTCAAAGTAGGTGTCAGACTTCCCTTTCACCCTGCCATTATAGATATTCTGTCGGCTCTGGGCGTCTCCCCCTCGCAACTTCCACCCAATTCTTGGAGGACGATTCTGGGGTACATCTCTCTGTGGAAAAACGCTTTCACTGACGAGCCCTCGTCCGACGTGTTCTTGGCCTGCTACAATATCACCTCTTCATCTAAACAGCCCGGATACTATCATCTGGGAGCGAGAAGGTCTGAGAAGAAGCTGCTCCACGTGGCTCAAACTTCCAATCATGATTGGAAAAAAAGGTTCTTCTTCATATCTGGGGCATGGGAGAGCTCCACCGAGGCGTCCCCTTCTGCCGATGCTTCGAGGGTTCCTAACAGATGGTCTAACCCTTCCATGAAAGCTAGGTCAGACCCCGGACTTAGCTTGGAGGAGAGGGATATTGTTGAGTATCTGAGGGGACGAGGGAGAGAGGGTGAGATCCCAAAGTTCGAAGATTTGATGACCCCTCGCTTCCTTAAAGAAGCTGGTCTGAGGGTCGGCCCTCTGACAGAACTATGTGAGTTATACTGAACATTTTCCCATCTTTACTTATTTTTGAAGTGTTCTCTCTTTATGTCTGAACTTTTCTGATTCATCGTATCCTTTTCAGGTCGTCCTGCAGGCGTGTCAGATTATCTCTGGGATATGACTGCTCCAAGCCTTCTTGCTGGTCTGTCAAAGAAGAAGGGGAAGGAGCCTCAGCAAGCTCCTAAGAAGACAAGGGCCTCAGGGCCGACAGTTGTTGAGCCGACAGCTGTTAGTCACAAAAGGAAGGAGCCTGAGGCTCCTGTCGAGCCTCGTCCTGACCCTAAGACGAGGGCCAGGGCCGAGGCCTCTGAAGGAGCAACCTCTTCACCAAGCATGGGGGCCTTCTGGTCTCAAAATCTGTCCCATCTGAGGGCCGACCCCTCATCTCTTATCGCCAACCTGAGGGCAGCAAAGGCCTCTATGTTCTCTGCACCGTCGGCCTCCGACTTCGAGTTCTTGGCGCAGATGCCTCCAGCCAAAGTGTATGACTATGGTCTGCACTCCCTTGCTCAGGTATTGGTCCTGGCCTTTAATTTCATTGTGTTTCCTCGGCTCCCCTTGACGCATCTTAATTTTTCTTGCAGTCTGTCTGTGCCTTCACCTCTGCCACCAAGTGGATGGCCGAGAATGAACAGAATTCCCATGAAGCTGAGAGGGCCATCCAACAAGAGGCTGACCTACGGACAGAGCTGGGCACTGCGAGGGCCGAGCTGGAGAGCACAAGGGCTGAGCATGCTAGAGTCCTTGATGAGCTGACGAGGCAGCATGATGCCGATATGCAGGCCAAGGACTTGTTGATCAAAGACAAGGACTCGTTGATCAAGGACAAGGATGAGGCTCTGATCAACCTGGAGGCCCGTCATAAGACTGATCTGGAGGCAGCCATCAAGAAAGCTGAGGCTGACGCTGTGGAGGCATACAAGATTTCAGACGAATTTCAGGGCTTCGGCCTTGAATATCTTGAAAGGGGGATTAGGACGGCCTGTCGGTGGGTAGTCCTCAGATTTGGCGATGTCGTCTCCTCTGTTCGCCCATCATTGGAGGGTGTTCAACTGGACGACCCGCTAATTGCCGAGGCCCTCAATCAGGTGGAGGCCCAAGTCCAGATCAAGGGGGTCGGCACATCTGAAGATGATCCGGTGCTGGTAACTGAGGAGACCATTCCCATTGATGTTGAGGCCCTGCCCTCTGATGTCGTCCCCTAGGGTGGCTGCCTGTAGCCCATACCCTTGTTTTTGTATTTTTGTTCTGTATATTGTAAAACACTTGATGCTTTATATTAATACCATCGTCTCTTCCTTTCACAACTGTCTCCCATATTTAATTCTGTTATGGTTTGTTCCTTGCAAATTTGCTTCTTCGTTGATGATGATGATACTAACCCTTCCCTCGTCTTTTTGAGGACCAATGTGGGGTCGTCCCCTCATCAGGCCTCATTATAGCCTAGGGTTCAAATGATCAAATTAATGATTTTTAAATTCAGTCTACCCTCGTATTTCTTGAGAACAGTGGTGGGGTCGTCCCCTCCACTGGTCCTCATTATAGCCGAGGGTTCTGATAACCAATTTAATGGTTTTTAAAGTCTTCCCTCGTCTTTCTTGAGGACAGTGGTGGGGTCGTCCCCTCCACTGGTTCCCATTATAGCCGAGGGATCAACTTTCCAATTTAATGGATTTTGAAGTCTTCCCTCGTCTTTCTTGAGGACTGGGGTGGGGTCGTCCCCTCATCAGGCCTCATTATAGCCGAGGGTTCAATGAACCAAATTAATGATTTTTATGTAGTCTACCCTCGTCTTTCTTGAGAACAGTGGTGGGGTCGTCCCCTCCACTGGTCCTCATTATAGCCGAGGGTTCTGATAACCAATTTAATGGTTTTTAAAGTCTTCCCTCGTCTTTCTTGAGGACAGTGGTGGGGTCGTCCCCTCCACTGGTCCCCATTATAGCCGAGGGATCAACTTACCAGTTTAATGGATTTTGAAGTCTTCCCTCGTCTTTCTTGAGGACTGTGGTGGGGTCGTCCCCTCCACTGGTCCCCATTATAGCCGAGGGATCAACTTTTCAATTTAATGGATTTTGAAGTCTTCCCTCGTCTTTCTTGAGGACTGTGGTGGGGTCGTCCCCTCCACTGGTCCCCATTATAGCCGAGGGATCAACTTTCCAATTTAATGGATTTTAAAGTCTTCCCTCGTCTTTCTTGAGGACAGTGGTGGGGTCGTCCCCTCCACTGGTCCCCATTATAGCCGAGGGATCAACTTTCCAATTTAATGGATTTTGAAGTCTTCCCTCGTCTTTCTTGAGGACTGTGGTGGGGTCGTCCCCTCCACTGATCCTCATTATAGCCGAGGGATCAACTTCTTTGCATGTATACTAGAACTGATAACCACTGGATGAGGGAAACACTGATACTTCTCATTAATCTTCAATGTGTTCTGTCGGAACAATGCTTATTACAACTATGGCTTATCAAGACCTTACAACACTACTGGTAGTATTTTTTCAAATGATCTGCATTCCAGGGGTTTGAGAAAGGTTCCCCCTCCAGGTTCTCTAGCCTGTAGGTCCCCGGGACAACTTCATCGATGACCCTATATGGGCCATGCCAATTAGGATGGAGCTTGTTGGGTTTCTGCCAAGTCTTTTTAAGAACCAAGTCTCCCACTGCGATAGGCCTCTGTTTCACCCTTTGGTTGTAAAACTTTGCGGTCCTCTGCTGGTAGGAAGCTTGCCTTATCTCAGCATCCTCCCTTCTTTCCTCAATCAGGTCTAGGTCAAGTCTTCTCTCTTCCATATTCCCCTGGGGGTCATACATTTGGACCCTATGAGTAGGAAACTCCACTTCGGTGGGGATGACTGCTTCTGATCCATAAGCTAACATGAATGGGGTCTCCCCGGTAGGGGTTCTTACTGTCGTCCTGTATGCCCACAACACTGCATATAACTCCTCGACCCATCTTCCTTTTGCCTCCTCAAGCCTCTTCTTAATCCCATCTAGGATTGTCCTGTTCGTAACTTCGGTTTGCCCATTGGCCTGAGGTCGGCCTGGGGTGGAGAAAAATTGTTTGATACTTACCCTCTCACAGTACTTCTGTAAAGAGGCATTCTTGAACTGGGTCCCGTTATCCGAGATGAGGGTGTTGGGCAGACCATATCTGCATATCACATTCTTCCAGATGAACTGGAAGGTCTTCTGCTCCGTGATTATGACCATCGGCTCGGCCTCTACCCACTTTGAAAAGCAGTCAATTGCTACGATGAGGAACCGATAGTTATTGACTGCTCTTGGTAAGGGTCCTACCAGATCAATACCCCATACTGCGAACGGCCATGGGGATGTAATGGAGGTGAGAGGCTGATGAGGTTGGTGAGGGATGGTAGCAAATCTTTGGCATTTATCACACTTTTTAACATATGCGGCAGCATCTTTCCCCAAGGTTGGCCACCAGTAGCCTTGGGTGATCACCCTCTTTGCCAAGGATCTACCCCCAATATGGCTTGAGCACGACCCTTCATGCACGTCTTGCAAAATGGAAGGGACCTCTGAGGGATGCACACACCTAAGTAAGGGGAGCAGAAACCCCTTTTTGTACAGCGTGTCTCCGATGACAGCGAACTTTGCAGCCCTGTACCTCAGCTTCTTCCTCTCTTGGCTCGCTTCTGGCATCTCTCCCCCTTTAATGTATCTGATCAGAGGGTCCATCCATGAAGGTTCTTGAGAAACATTCATGCAAATGCAAAGTGTTCCCTCGTCGTCTTCGATAGTTGGTCGAAGCAAAATTTCTACCGGGACTGTCCTCCTTATGTCTGTCCTAGCAGCTGAGGCCAACCTTGCGAGGGCGTCAGCACGGCCATTGTCGAGCCTAGGTATCCTCTTGAATTTCACTTCTTTGAAGTTTTTCAGCAATGACCTCACCTTATCAAGATACCTAGCCATCCTCTCGTCTTTGGCCTCATAGGCTCCTAGTATCTGATTCACCACCAGCCTTGAATCACTGTGAACCAAAATTTGGCTGACACTAAGGAATTTGGCTAAGGAGAGGCCAGCTATCAAGGCCTCATACTCAGCCTCATTGTTGGAGGCTTTGAAATTGAACCTCAGGGCGTACTCGACGTCTGTGCCATCGGGTGCTGATAGTATCAGTCCAGCACCACTTCCGCTATCACAGGAGGACCCGTCAACGAAGAGGCTCCACGGAGTCTTTCCTTCAGAAAAATTTCCCTCAGAGAGGGACCCCTGTCTAAAGATGTATCTTCCCTCTTCGTTTTCAGTCACTTTCCTTCTAGCGGTGCTCGTCTCAGCCATTTCTGCAGTTGTGTCTGCGGGTCTGTCTTCTGTATCTGCCTTCCCGAGGGTCTCACCCTCGGCCTCATCTTCTTCCCATGTGAACTCAGCCACGAAGTCTGCCAAGGCTTGCCCCTTAATGGCTGTCTTAGGCTGATACACAATGTCAAATTCCCCCAACTCTATAGCCCAGGTCATTAGCCTTCCTGATTTTTCAGGCTTGTGTAGGACCTGCCTAAGAGGAGAGTCAGTAAGGATGACCATAGTATGGGACTGGAAGTATGGTTTCATCTTCCTTGAGGCATGGATCAAGGCATAGGCCAACTTCTCCATCCTCGGGTATCTCTGCTCTGCCCCCTGGAGTGCCTTGCTGTTGAAATATACGGGCTTCTGTATCCCATCTTCGTCTCTTACGATTGCTGCACTGACAGCGGATTCTGAGACAGCAAGGTACACGTACAGTCGTTCACCCTGCACGGGTCGTGACAGCAGCAAGGGAGACCCTAAGTATGATTTCAGCTGCTTGAAAGCCTCATCACACTCTTCGCTCCATTCAAAGGCTTTCCTGAGGATCTTGAAGAATGGTAGACACCTGTCCGTAGCCCTTGACACAAATATGTTCAAGGCAGCCACTCTCCCTGTGAGCCTCTGAACGTCTTTAATGGACTTGGGGGTCTTCATCTCAATAAGGGCCTTTATCTTTTCAGGATTGGCCTCGATGCCTCTTTGATTGACAATGAACCCCAAGAACTTCCCCGCTCCGACCCCGAAGACACACTTGGCCGGATTGAGCTTCATTTTGTATTTGTCCATTGTATTAAAGGTCCTTTCCAGGTCTGCCACATGATCCTCTGCCTTCAGACTCTTAGTCAGCATGTCATCTACGTAAACCTCCATAGACTTCCCAATTTGGTCTTCGAACATTTTGTTTACGAGGCGCTGGTACGTTGCCCCCGCATTTTTTAGGCCAAAGGGCATGACCCTGTAACAGTATGTCCCCTTGTCAGTGATGAAGGCGGTCCTCTCCGAGTCCTCAGGGTTCATGAAAATCTGGTTATACCCTGAGTAGGCATCCATGAAACTCATGAGCTCATGGCCTGCGGTAGCGTCTACCATCTGGTCGATGCGGGGGAGAGGGAAGCTGTCTTTGGGACAATGCTTGTTGAGGTCTGTGAAGTCCACGCACATTCTCCACTTGCCGTTGGCCTTTGGGACGATGACTGCATTGGACAGCCACTCAGGGTAGATGACCTCTCTGATAAATTCAGCGTCTTCTAATTTTTTAACCTCATCCCTGATGACCTCATACTTTTCTCTAGAGTAAATCCTCCTCTTCTACTTTACCGGCTTCACTCCCTCTACCACATTGAGTTTGTGGCACATGATTTCAGGGTCGATCCCTGGCATATCTACATGACTCCACGCGAAGACGCTTCGCCTTCTCCTCAACAGTTTGATGAGGTCTTCCTTGATACTGGGATTCAGAGATTTGCCAACTTGGACGGTTTTTCCCGGGTCATTCTCATCGAGGATGATGGGTTCTACCTCCTCAGCGGCCTCTCCTTTTTTGAGCTTCGTCTCATCCCTGGGGTCTAGGGTATCAATGTTGTAAGTGGCTGTAGCCCTCTTGTGTGCCTCCCTTTCTTCAGCGGAGTTGTAGTAGCACTCTCTCGCTGTCGTCTGGTCTCCCTGAACTTCCCCCACCCCATAAGGGGTAGGGAACTTAACCATCTGGTGGACCGTGGACGGCACAGCTTCAAACCCCTTGAGGGCCACACGTCCCAGTATGATGTTGTATGCCGAAAACACATGCTCATCCAGCACAAAGAAACTGACCCTCTTGGTGAGCCATTTCGGCCACTCGTCCCCCATCCTGACATCAGCCTCATATATTCCTAGAGGGTGAACCTTCTCCCCACTGAACCCAATCAATGGATGATGGTATGGGACAAGTCTGGCACGACTGAGGCCCAGGGCCTTGAAGCATGGCCAAAACATCACATCTGCGGATGAGCCCCCATCCACCAGGATCCTCGGCACTTCGCACCCGTGCACCCTGGTGGTGATGACGAGAGGGTCATCATGCGGGGCCAATAGGCCCTTGAAGTCCATTCTTGAAAATCCCACAATCAAAGTGTCCATATCAACCTTCTTCCTTTTTTCTGACTTGACCTCTACGGAGGTTGAGTGCACCGTCTTCATCACTGCCTTAGCCTCAGCGACATGGGCCTTCCTGTCGGCGACCTCAGACCCTCCTCCTGCAAGTCCCCCGGAGATCATTCCCACCCCGAGCGAGATCATATTGAGCCTCTTGACAGGGCCGTGGTCGTCTCTCGGCGGGAGGTCGGGGTAGTCCTCATCATCAGAGGGGCCGTCCCCTCTTTTTTGAGGACCTTCTCTGCAGGCATCGACTCGCTTCTTTCTGGGGTCGTCCCCTCGGCCCCTCTTGAAGTCGGCTTTGTCGACGTACTTTCTGAGCTTCCCTTCCTTCAGCATCTTCTCAATCTCATCTTTCAGAGCAAAGCATTTGTCTGTTACGTGGCCGTGGTCTTGGTGAAATTCACACCACAGGTTCCTATTTCTCTTGCCGGGGGCTGCCCTCAGCTTCTCAGGCCACTTCAGTGTCCGGTCACTCTTTATCTCATTGAGGATCTGTTCACAGCTGACCGTCAGAGGGGTGTACCCCGCGAACTTATCATCCATGGTCCTCTTCTTCCCCTCTTTGTTCTTCTTGGGGTATTTATTCCCACTTGCACCTCCTTTTTCGTCTTCATGTTTTGCGGCCATCGCCTCTTCGGCGTTCATCACCTTTCCTGCTGTTGACAACAGCTCAGCCATCGTCCTCGGAGGGTCTTCGGCAAGCTTCCATAATAGCTTCCCCTTCTGGAGCCCTCCAATCAGGGCTGTCATAGCTATGCTCTCCTCATAGTCTTCCACCTCCAGCTTCTCTTTATTGAATCTGGCTATGTAGTCTCTCAGAGTCTCGTTCTTTCCCTGCTTAACATAGAGCAGGTGTGTGGTCTTCTTCTGTGGCCTCACCCCAAAGCAGAAATTATGGATGAACAAGTCTGCCAACTGCTTAAAGTTTCCAATAGAATTTTTTGGAAGAGACGTGTACCACACATGCGCAGCCCCTGTCAAGGTACCAGAGAAGGCACGACACCTCATCTCATCTGAGATAGAGTATATGTCTGCCGCCGACTGATACATTTCCACGTGGTGGACAGGGTTGGTGCTCCCATCGTATCTTGGGGTGACCACGGGAGGCTTGAACTTCGATGGCGTGGGGAAGTTGACTATCTTTGCCACAAAGGGTGAGCCCATGGTGTATCCCCTCTGAAGAGGGTCCCGGCTCTTCAGTATGTCGCCAATCTTATCCTCTAACCTCTGGATTGAGTCATTCCAGGGCCTCCCAGGGTCGGCCTGGCCGATGTTATCCCCTGCTGCCTCTCGGAGGTGGATGGAGGGCTCCGCTACGGCAGGCCTGTGTCGGCTATTTACTTCCCTTTGGCCGTCATCCCGTCTTTGGGGTCGGCTTTCTGCTTCTTTCCTAGATCTCGCTGCGCTTCTTGACTTGGACAACTTGTCTCGCAGGTCATTTACTGGGCCCAGCCTCTCGAAGGCCGACCCCCTGCTCAGGCGGTCAAAAGCAGAGCCTCTTGGGCGATCATCAGGGTTTGGTCTCCCGCACTTTCCTCTACTGTCCTGGAGGGGTCGTACTGTATTGTTGGAGACCTCATATGGCTCCCAGCATTCTACTGGAGCCTCTTCTTCCTCCAGATCATCATACCTGTCCTCTGGGCAAGGGTTTCCTTGCCTCCCCAGGCGTAAACGCCGGGGGTCAGCAACATCCCTACGCTGCTGAGGGGGTGGCAGGTCTTTATGTGGTGCCTGGGGTGGTCCCCTGGCTTCATGCTGTCCTGGAGCTGATAGCGGAGTAATCATCTTAGGTGAGACCCCTGGTGGTCTCAGTATATTCTGACTTAGAGCTGTAAACTGCTCCTGCATCATCCGCTGGCTGGCTGCCAGAGACTTTAGGGCTGCTGCCACATCAGCCATCTCAGACTGAGGTGGTGGCTGACTGGAACTGGGCCTTCCCCCATCATCCGGCGGGGGAAGTGGTGGCGGTAGCATCTCAGGTGCCATGTGCTTAAGCTATGAAGAGCTGAACTGAAGAAAATACTGGTTAGCTTGGGAACCTTAGTGGGTCTCTTTCAATGGTGAAACACCTCCTCTCAGGGGGAGTGTTGGTTCACCACCAGAGTGCCCAGTGAGGTCAAGCTGTACAAAGGAAGAGATGTCTTCTCTTTCCCACAGACGGCGCCAAACTGATGATGCTGAGATTTAGCACCACCAGATAAGTGTTAGTGAGCTCAAACAGTAGCTGCCATGGCAGTCATAGAGATGTATGAGTGTATAAGTATGTAAGTGTGTAGAAGGGGATGAGTATAAGAAGAAATAAGACAATGATGTATAGTGGTTCAGCCAATTTTGGCCTACATCCACTGTGGGTGTGTGATCCACTAAGTATGGGCACTAATGGCCTTGGATACAATGCACATAACCCTCTCTCTCTCTCTCTACTGTGTGTGTACAAGCGGAGTTTTAGCTAGGGCTACAGTTCATGGATCGATCCCTGTAGGGTTGTAGGTGACAAGTATATATAGGTCTTGGGGGGTGTAGTGTACCCCCCAGGTAAGCATGGTGCATGTGAATAATGATCCAGCCAACCCCCTGTTGACACCTGTAGATGCCAAATGATGACACAATATTCCCTCACGTGAGGGTGTGATTCGGTTATAACGGTCTGCCACGTGTCATATGAGCCTCACGCGCACTGTTCCACGCGTCTCCCAAACCACGCGCTGTCAGGATGTCACCCTCGGCCTATGAGCCGAGGCCGAGGGCAAAGTTCCTTCCGGTAGCGAGTCTGGCTTAGTTCTGGCCTCGTACTGTCGTACCCTCGTAGGGTCGTCCGGAGCCTGGGGGTCGGCCCCTCGTACTGTCGTCCGGAGCCTGGTGGAGGGTCGGCCCCTCGTACTGTCGTCTGGAGCCTGGTGGAGGGTCGGCCCCTCGTACTGTCGTCTGGAGCCTGGTGGAGGGTCGGCCCCTCGTACTGTCGTCTGGAGTCTGGTGGTGGCCAGCTGGGGCCTACTGAAGGGTCGTCCCCTCGTAGGGTCGTCCGTACTAGAGGTAATCCCCATCCAGGCTCAGGGTATAAACGGGCATATCATTTCATATACGCTAAAATGTCATACTCCAATAGAATGTCCTCACATCACGCGTTAAGGACTAAAAGTTTGAAATGTCTCCTCGAACCACACCTCAAAGTACATGTATCGTTCATAATCGATACCCACGAACCTAATCCTCATGTACAGCCCATATAGTCACTCACATTACCTATAAATATGCACATATAGGTATACATTCAACCTATGAATTGATTAGTGGGCTTCTCCAAAATTCCACTATCGTAAGGGTGTATTATCATCCTTTCTCACTACCATTGAGTCGTAGGAGACACAACATAATCAAAATAAAACTTTATTTCTATTCCTCCCTAACCATCTCTCACAGGGTGGGATTTTAGGATTTCATCCTGATTCACAACCATGTAGAACGGCGCCGTGCACTTGTACACTCTTCCTTTTTAACTACATACTAATTCATCCCGGTCAACCTATTTCGCTATCCCAACGAAATGTTGGTTTAGTTATGATGTTCACAGCCCATCAATAATATATAAGTCTGACTCCTCATTCCATCATTGGAAACGTAGGTTCACTACCAAATTTACGGTTGCTCATTTCGAGTACATCTTCCTCTATCAACTAGTGGTGCGTCTGGAGACAATCTCACTATGTTTCTTCCTCAACACCGCTTCCCAATTACGTCATCTTTCCTCAAGTGGTACTATATTCCCCTTTCTCTTTGGGTATATTTTACTTTACAATCCGTGCACTCTTCGTAATTGCTTCACCTTTAGGGTTGATTATCTTATAAGAATCAACCTTTTAGTAATGCGTAAGTCACTCTCAACACACAGTTAAGTAGAACCTTGCGTCACTTCTTCACAACAGTTAAGCCTCCCATATCAAGAGATAACTTTTTAATGACTTCCCATCAACTTTTATCCCATAGGGTGTGCTGGCTCTCTCAGCACATAAAATCTTGGATTACCGTCTATCTCTCATGACGTTCAATCCATTTCATCAACACGACTAGCCGCAAATTCCCCCATCGGCGTACTTAATAATTAATTAACCGCATCCCTCTTTCTCAAGTGATTAAGAAAGCCAATTAACTAGGGAGTTCATACACCCTTTTCTCCGTGCACATTTGCAAAAATCATTGCAACTGTCGCACTCGTGACACGCTTTTCCTCACTCTCGCCTTGTCTTCACGGCGTGACTACAATCTTGCGAGTATTCTCAATCCCTTATAGACCAAAAATTAAATTCTTGTCCATAAAGTCCCACCTATCCCTTCGTGGTAAGATAAGCTTTTTAGTGTTTCCCCACAACACTACCGGATCCACTGATGCCGTAGCATCTAACATCTCTTCTGTAGACGTGCATAAAAATTTAGTTGTATCCCCTTTCGCAACCGAACTTAAATAAGGGACTTCTACCAATGCATTTTTAAGGAGCATTTCCAGAACAACACATAGTTGAGATACTCAAATTTCATCCCCCAACAATAGGTACAACCATACTCCATCATCTCTAAAGGAGTCAAGTGGCACTGCGCTAATACTATTACTAAATCCTTAGTTCTTGTTACAACAACGAGCTTGATCTCTCCGCCCAGCGGTAATACGATATACCTTGAATCACATCATTAAGGTTCCTACACACCGAAATTAATCACTATGAGACATCCATAATCTCTGGAGTCTCCCACATATTAATGAAAAATGACAGCTCGACCCTCTTTCATGTGAGGCATCGTCATATACCCGGCTAAAACTCATATACCATTTGTCCATCGCTCTGGTGGTTCAACTGGTTCCCGGACATAACACGCTTGTCCTTTTCGAAATGCAAAACTTATCGGAGTTATAATTTCCTTAAATAACTTCAGACAAGATCAACATGCGTGGTCTTACGTCCCAAATATGACATCTTTTCATAACTCCCCTCATTCTAGGCCACACCGACTGGTATAGGGTATTCTTCCTCTCGGACTTGGCAACCTTGATTGTTAAACCTATCATCAGGGTTCCCTTAGTTTCGTTGACCAAGGAATGCACTATTAAAATTAAAAGTCCCGACTTAGGATCAAATCAATGAATCCCTTAGTGGGCTCCCACTTATGGCTTGCACTAGCCCCATTACATTCAGTCTTACTCTGACTAAATCCTTAAACTCTTTTATCTCCGCCCACCTTGGAGCATTTACCTCAATCTTGTAAGAAGCTCCATACTGCCTTCATACACATAAGTCGTCTAAGAAGAGTTTTACCAAGATTGCGAACGACAACTCGAGAGTCCATTCTCTCAAGGGCTCCTTTTTCCTTGTACTTATCTCATTGGGTACAAGTTCACTTTAACAAATAAATTTCTTTCTCACAGTTGGCCTCTACCAGGCTCTCACGTGATGGGTTCAGAAATTTCCATTCACTTCACTTCTGAACCATCATTGGAGAAATTTGTGGTTAAACTATATATAAGGTCCCTCTATTTGTATACTGACCCTCGGTCCGGATGTGGTGATTGGTATCCCCACCACGTTGCCTCTAAAAATTTACTCAAATTTTCACTTTTGAGTATTTCTACTTTATCCTTAATGCCAAGACCTCTGGACATTCTACACTCATTGGTTTACATGCACCGCCCAAGTTTTATCAAACCTCTCACGATTCATTTTCTCCAAAGGTCCTTTAGACCTTCTCCCATTATCACTGCATTAGGCGGGTCTAGATTAGCATCACTCCTTGCCACCGCGGTACTTGGAAAATGCCTGCTATGCCCCAACAGTGCTTGCAGCATCTACTTCCATTACACATTAGGAGTGACGTCGACAACGGTCATCTCTCCCATGATTACCATCCTCGAACACTCCATGCTTCATGTTGAGCTAATCCCTCCTGCAGTCCTTTCAACGCCAATGCTAGTCCTAACGCCATGTTCGACGTACCATACCCAATCGAACTCGTATATATAACACTACATCTACTAAATAGCAGGAGAATGTAAACTACGTACATAGAGGAGTACAACAATCCTAAGATAGGGCTCTATATCAATCAAACGATACACTGAAAACGTAGTAAGCCGTACAGATCCTATGGACACTAGAACCTGATGCTCTGATACCATCTGTGACACCCCGCCTAATTAAACATCGGGTGATCGGGCCATTATTAAATTAAAATGGGTTTCTCAAACGGTTCATTCTTAGCATCACTGTCGAAAACTTTTTAATTACTAATCACCTAAGTGAAAATTAGACCGGTGCCAAAATTATATCTTTCTTAAACAGATAGATCAATCATACGGAAAGATAGCAAAACAAATACCATGCTAAAACTCAAACCAACAAAGTATAAGTACAACAGCACAAGAGTATTACCGAATAAACCATCGGCTAAAAATACCATACAACAATAGAACAACTACTAATCTGCAACTAACATCTGAGACTGATACCGGACTACAAGTCCATTCATAGAATAGGGTGAGATCCTGTACTAGATCCGAATGGGAGATATCGTCTAGTCAAAATCCTGTAAACATCCACTGTGCTATAGCTTCGAGTCCCTGGGATGAAATCATCATACATGGCGTACCTGTGGCTGGACACCTAAAAGGTTTTGAAAATATTTTATAGCAAGAGTTAGTACTCAAAACATTTTTAAACATTTAGCAAGCGTTTATCACAATATAAAATGCGGTTATTGATTATACATGTTAGGTTCTCGTACACTCTCTTGAGTTTGCTCACCCCTCATCTTTTGTGCACACCTAGCGTTCTACACTTAGCCCACCTAGTCATATCTTCCAAGCTAGCTAGCACTAAGTAATCATCTGAACTTATCTATACTTAAGTTCTCGTATCGCCCACACAGTACATCCATTTCATTAACATCTCGCGAAGGTTAATTAATACTCAAGTAACATTTCACCTATGTTATGTTTCAAAACTTCTCATTTAGTTTCACTACTAAATTTATAAGATTTTCACAATTTCTATCTTCCCACTTTTGTAATTAAGTTGCACTACTTAATTTACTAAATAGATATTCTCTATCAAATGTTACGTTCGTAATTAAGTTTCACTACTTAATTTACCAGTTCGATATGTATTCTTTAAGTACATAATATATTTTAATCTACTAATACTAAGAAGTAGGATATCATCAAGTATATATTTCACACACAATATATACTAAATATCAGTAATTATTATTTTGTCCTTTTTACACACGTGAGGACTCTTGGTTCGGAATGATTCATCAACCCAAAGGAAGAATTGGCTCGGAATGATACATCGACCCCAATTATTTATACACACAAATTAAGAATTAGGTCGGAATGATACATCGACCCCAATTATTTCTATACACAAATTAAGAAATGGTTCGGAATGATACATTGACCCCAATTATTTCTATACACAAATTCTGGCTTGGACTCTTTCATCACGCCACCAGTACAAAGGTTTGGTTTGGCTTTTTACATCGACCCCAAACATATAATAACCCTATGTTTGTTCGGAATATCTTGTCGACCCTAACATTATAATTTAGGTATACTTCTCTTAACCTAAAAGTTCATACAATTCAGTAGGTACACGCCCGACCTATCAACCATGTTCGTACATAATATTTTATTCTCTTATATATGCCGTACAATATTCGTTTTACAATTTATCTCATTAATCGCATTTATTGAGTATTCACACAACTCTAAGAGTCCTAGTTACCCCTCACATATAATTTCAGTAGTTTTTACTTACCCTACTGGTCTATTACTTGAATTGAATTTACCTCGCCTCATAACTCAATTCTAAATTTACCGATGCTCTACTAAATCGGATTATTCTCGTCGGTCCATAGCCCAAGTCCTACACTTAATGGCCTTATCGAAGCTCAACAATATACCTACTCGTCTTATTCCCACTCTCATATAAGAATAATATAAATCCTAGGATACCCATTCACTCCCGAAAATCAAAGAAACCTTAAACACGGGAAATTTGGAGAAAAACAGCTTACGTTGATCGATCGACTACTGGGTTCGATCGATCGACCTTGTCGATCGATCGATCGAATAGGGACAGACGCAGTTCGTCTTCTTCGTTAACCTCTTCCTCCACTAACAAATCTCCAAACTACATTATAGTCCACCAAACTTCGACCCAATGATCCTAACATATTTCCACATATACTAGGACAATTTCCAACGTTTCAAATACATCAAAACCTCAATATATTTAAAGAAATTGTGGATTAAACCTAAGATTTCTTGAAAACCCTAACTATGGTGTTCTTCCCATAATTTCATTCAAAACCCAGATTTTATTCCGAAATACTCATCAAGTCAAATCTAAATATTATTCCTCTACATATGTTACATCATTCTACATGCAATTCATATCCCAACATGTATAAATAACATTACTTCCTTTCCAAAATATGAGTTTAACAAAATCATTCAAAAGAACACACACATGGGTATTATAACTTTATAATCTTTGTAATAAACAACTTGCCTTGATAGAGGGTTCCTGATTTCGGGATTGTTGATGATGTTTGATTGTTTTTCTCCTTCAATCCTCCTTCCCAACAAGTTCATGGTGATAATCTCCTTTGAATCCTTCCCAATTCTTTCTTTTGCCTTGAGAATTGTTTCTCTCTTATCTTTAGTGGCTATTGTGTGTTTTCATGGGCTTTCTAACCCTAACCCCTCTTTCACACGACTAATAAAAAGGCTCTCAAATTCGTAGGTCTCCTTACCATCTCATGTTAAAAGATCAAAACGCCCCCCAACGGTCTCGGTTTAGTCCAAAATTACCCCGAGACTCAACTAGTACCCCCTGGTATACTATTTTGACTAATTTGACCCTTCCGAACTCATCTATGACCTCTAAATTATTATTTGAGTCACTTAAAAATATTACTCGTTCTCACCCCCAACACGGGCTACACGCGTTAAGTGACTATTTACCACTCGCACTAAGTAAATATATTGAGGCAATATAAATCGGTAACTATCTCTCGATTAATATTCCAAAATTATAATTTTTAATAAATATCATTAAATTACTCCTCTTACATAATTTAAATTAAGCTGTATTTTCTCATTTAATTCTCCAATTTAATTAAATAGAATATTCAAAAATACAGGGTATTACATTAGTATGGTTGGATGGTGGTGAGGTAAGTACCGAAAGTGGGGTGAAAATGGATGAGAGTGATGTAAGGAAATGTAGAGAATATTTGGAAAAATAGAATTTTTTTCACACTTATTTCGAGGGGAATGTTTCGACTTCACAAAGGGACCTTGGGAATGAGGTCATGGTCTCCTTAAATAGTAAAAAATAGGGTTTTAGGGAAGCGTTGATCGGCATGATCCCTGGCCTACCTATCGACATAGTCCTACCTTACTGGCCAAGAAAAGTACACTATGTTGATAGGAAGGGGGTCTAGGGTGCCTATAAGTAGTTCGAATGGACATTTTCAGAAAAACGAGCATAAAATGAAAATCAACCATAAGTCCAAATTGTGCACGACCATGACCATTAGAAAGGGTATTTAGACCCTTATAAAAATCCATTGAGCCACTCCCAGGTTCGAGAGTTAACTAACATCAAACGGGGATAAGATTCACATGGCTTGGAAGGTTGACCAAGGTCAAACGGGGTTCGAAAGTGCCCGACGGACTTTGTATTAGGTCTCGTAGTAGGATTTAGGGTCTTATAGTATGAGGAGAAGTGTTACGGACCTAAAGACGTATTTAGGGGTAATGGGATGGGGTCTCTATAGAATCCCTTGGTGTCCAAGCTTGCAATAGGCAAGGGTCATGGAAAGATAGACACGCCATTGATGTTCAAGGATTAGGGACCCGACTGGGGGTTAAAACATGGTTGATTAAAGGGTTGAGGTCAATTCTACGGACCCAAGGTGAGGATATGACCAATTCAGGGGATCCATGTCAATTTTTTGTACTTAAGTAGTTGAGAAGACCGATTCAAGGGGTCAAGCTTAATTCTGCGGACTAGAGGGTTAAGACAACCAATTCAGGGGTTGAGGTCAATTCTGCAGACCCAAGCAGTTAAAATGACCGATTTAGATGGTCGAGGTCAATTCTTCAAACCTAAAGAGTTGAAATAACCAGTACATAGGGTTGAGGTCAATTTTACAAACTTAAAGAGTTAACATAACCGATTTAGTGTAGCAAACTTGATTCTATGAACCTAAGTCAATTATGTGGATCTAAAGAGTTAAGATGACCGATTCATAGGGTCAAGGTCGATTCTGTAGACCTAGGTCAATTCTATGAACCTAAAGAGTTAAGATGACCTATTTAGAGGGTCGAGGTCAATTTCGCGGACCTATGTCAATTCTGCAGACCTAAAGAGTTGAGATGACTAATTCAGAGGGTCGAGGTTGATTTTAAGGACCTAGCTCAATTCTGCTGATTTAAAAATTAAGATGATTGATTTATAAGGCTAAAGTCGATTCTGTGAACCTAAGTCAATTCTACATACCTAAAGAGTTGAGATGACTCATTCATAAGGTCGAGATCAATTTTGCGAACCTAAATAGCTGAAATAACCAATTCAGAGGGTCGAGGTGGATTATGAGGACCTAAGGAGTTAAAATGACCAATTTAAAAGGTCAAGGTTGATTTTGCAAACCTACTGCAAACTCAAAGTGTTGTTCAATGAGAGTCGGATGAGGAGGCTTTTAGTTATCGAGAGTGCAAGTGCACTATTGGTTTTTAGTTCCATTGGGGAATATACTAATGATGAGAGCTTTGTGAGTGCTAATGGGCTTATTTCTGGTCCTGCTAGAAATTAAAACGAACTTTTTAAATGGTTTGGTGCTTTTTACTGAGTCCCAATGTACTTGACTTTACGGTTACCTTTCAAGAATTTTTGTAAATATTTAGGGAATTTTTTTATTTTTCTGGCATTTTTTTCATCAAAATTTTGAGGGGACTGCAGCCACAGGGTGCTCATCGGCATATGGAAACCCTCCTTATTTTTTCACACCTTCATTACAGTGAATCTCTTGCTTTCTCTCTCTAACAATCAGTTTCGATTCTTTTTTTTAAAGAACTCATAGAGGGCACCTCAGACAACAACAATAGTTGAATGGCAACTGATGATTGGGGGCGTTTAGAATGGCGCGATGTTGTGACGGTGACATTAGGAAATGAGAATATGTATGATAACTTCGAGTTTGTGCTTGATGAGAGGGTTTTGTTGAAGGAGCCGACACATCACCATTCAGCGAGGGTGAAAAACCCTAACGTCTGTACAAGTGTTTTCCCTTTATTTTTATTTCTCTTTATTTCCCTTTTATCCTTGTGATGGTGAAGGGTTTTTCTTGATTTTGTTCAGGTTGACATAGCTTCGTTGATCATTCGACGCATCGATCAAATAAAGGAAGTCTGGGACCACCTTCCTGCGGTGTGATAACCCTACTATTTCAATAATGGGTGATCAGCCCTCTATTAATATAAAATGAGAATCTCATCAGGTTCATTCCTAACATCACCCTCAAAAATATTTTAATTACTAATAACATATTAGGCCTAGTGTCAAATTTTAAAACTTATTAACTTGGTTATATAAAATTTCCATTCACATAACTAACCATGCAAATAATAAAACTCATACTCACTGTCATAAATAAATTAATCGATAACTCTCGGGAAAAAGTCATAATACAATAATCCAACTAACTGAAAGGAAATAGCATCTAAATAAAATAAATACCGACTAAATGGGCGACATGCGCGAAATAACTCTGAAGCACATCATATCTAAATCTCAAGGATAGAGGCATCTAATCAATCCCTGCAAACATCCACAATTATTACAGCATCGTCTAACTATAAGGATGGCTAATCCAAACATCTCTATGGATGAGTACCTAAATGTTTTGAAAATATTTTGATGCTGGTCAGATCCCACAACATTTTAAAAATATTTTGCAAGTGCATAAAATAAATTAATAAATATGCATTGTAATATATCATATTTAAACTGGTGTCGCACTCCCATGAGATACCCCTCCCCCCATCTATAGTGCATACCTAACACATGTATATTAAATAACCTAGTTACGCTTCCCAACCTAACTAGTATCATTGCTTATCTTAGTCTCATATGTTTCCTTATGCCCCATGTATACATGTATTTAACATGGAATTCACATTATGCTTTCGCATCTGCTTATTCATTATACATCTCATTTATAATCTTACCAATTCATTTCACATAACTTCAAGCTAGTTATTAATTCAATATTCACACATTAGTATCATATACCCGTATATATCTCCATCACACTTATATACGTATTTACACATAGCATCTTGAGATGTCCTCTCAGATGCATATAAACTTTACTGTTCGTAATGTCTTTTAATTTGCCCGTATATATATACACACATATATATACATATATACAAATCACATTAAGTATACATACATATATATCACTCACTATGTACTTATAAATGACATCCCTTCGAGCATTATCTCGCTGGATGCAAACATCCCTCAGAGCATTACCCCGCTGGATGCATATCTCTAGAATGCTATCAAGCACCAGGGATATATACTTCTACCTGGATCATCGAGGCAGCATTACACCCACTGAACCCAAAGTGTAACATAAATCAAAGGCATGCATAGTTCTACATACGTGGGTCTTACCCAGTGGACTCAAAAATCACATATGGTGGTCGTGTGACAGACATATGACCTAGGGATCGATATTACACCTGCTGATAATCACTAGGGTAGACAGCCCACTATGTGAAACCTCCACCGATAGCATCCTTTAAAGTAGGTATGTTTCATATATATTAACCACACATAGATATATTCATTTATATATATATATATAATGTCTCTATACCCATATATATACACACATAAACCCGACTAACTGTGCATGCCACTCGTAGCACTAGCCTATTTTCCCCAAGTTTAAATACGACTCCCTAATATTGAAATAATCCCTTATTAAATTGATTCGGCAATATAATAATACTACTGGATACTAAGTCATTCCCAACCAGCCCGTATTTCGAATCTAACGGAATTTCCAATCAAATTCGTTAATTTATTTCTAAAGTGTCGTTCATCCTAAACACCCTTAATTTCACCACATATTTATTTTGACTATCCCGGGGAATTTAATAATATTTTTAGGTATTTTTAGAAGTCCTAATCTTCTCTACAGACATTAAAAAATAACTCGGAATCAACCCAATCAAAAAAGCATTCAAAGAACCAAATTTAGCCAAATAGGGCAGCCTAATCAGCTTGGCTATGGGGGCGAACCGGTTTGCCCTTGGGAATGGCCTAAATGGGGTTGTTTTACCTATTACAAAGTTTCATCCAATTTCTTCACCAAGATCGGTCCCAAAAGTCATCCCAACACAATATAACACTACTTTACCAATCTCAGTCATAAGGGTACATGTTTTATGGATTCAAATCATTTTAAATCATGGATTTACCATCAAATTATCCGAATTAATCCATCCCTTAATTCAATGGCTAAATGATACAATTCTCAGATTTCTAATTCAAGAACTTTTCTTTAATTGAATCAATCTTAGATTTCTTTGTCAAGAATTAATTTATTTTATATGATTCAATCCATCAATTTCTTATGGAATAGTCATCAATCACTTTCAATGAAATACTTTTAACCAAAACCCATTTTGACATATAAATTCCACCCAAAATCATGTTTAATTTATCCAACCACGATATGAACTAAAGAAAAGCATATAATATTAAAGCAAGTTAAATAATTTCCTTTAACCATGGAGAATTTTGATCTTTCTTGTTGAGATCCTCTATACGCAATGATCCAATCCTCATAATTGTATAGAATTGGTGTTCTTGAGTTTTCTCTTGAGTTCCCCATCTCTTTTTGCCTCTCTCTCAAGCCTAAGTGATTTGGAATGATCCAAATGGATACCTCCCTCTACTAATAACCCTTAATATTTCCCTAATATCAAAATTAGATTAAGTTATAATATTAAAATGAGCCAATTACCCCGTACGGGGTCTCGTATAGCTTAAAAAGTCCTCGAAACCCATTTATAACCCCCGGATACCTAATTTTGACTATCTCAACTCATCCCGGATCATTCGTGCACTTGAAATGACCATCTGAGTCTCCCATCATTAATTTACCTTCTCATTCGCGACATGACCCCACACGCACGTCCCGAATAAGATGTTGTTAACTCGTTGCTTTTACCCACTTGTGACATAATATAAAATAATACAATTTCATTTACTTATTACACAAGTAAATATAATAACACGTGAATATTAATCTAATATTCGCCAATTAACAGTTATCCCATTCACTTTATTTCTCAATTTAATTAAATTACAAGTATACATGTAATTAAATGTTCCCAAAAATATACGGGGTGTTATATATTCCCCCCCTTACAAAGAAATTTTATCCCCAAAATTTGGATATACCTACTACTAAAGAATTCGGATATTTACCCAATGACATCCTTACGTACCCAAAATCAAATCATGATAACAATATGGTGCCTCCATTTGACACGTGTTAGTGGTACCATCCTGACTGAAGGCCTAATCACTACGGCCCAAGCCAAATGATAATTCCATTCAAATCTTTTTATACTGATATACTCCATCATTATTAATGTGTCACCTTGATTATGTTAAGAAAAAAAATAACGAAAATGTTAAAAATACACCAGTAAGACGAGCCTATACACCATTGTCCTTATCATCACAATTATGGAAAAAGGTCTCACTTCCCCAACTACCAACTTCCCTTCTTCCAAATCACATAACTCCCTTCATGGGATACATCTTAACAACACCTAACCACTTATGTAAGACTTTGAAAACTTTTATTCATGAGGACATAACTCTTATGACATTCCTGAACTATATAAAAATTATTTATGATTAACAAAATTCTTACCGACAGACTCTGAATCACGTCCGGCCCAAGAAGCCTACTATCCCCGACCTTGAGCAAACCAGAAGACAGACAATAAGTCTCCCTTACTAAGTCTCAAAAGGTGTTATGTCAATAATAAATTGGTGCGAGTCATTACCTATAACTCTACCAACGGTAATTACTCATCCCAATTACCCTAAAAATAAAAAATACGCATCCCTCGCATATCCTCCAATATTTTAGTCGCCTCTTCCGTCTAACCATCAGTCTACAGGTTACACGTCTTGCTCAAAACGTAACTTCATCCCCATCGCATCATGACAAACCCTATTAGAGGTGGGACTCAAGGATCTTACTTTACTCCACAATTATTTTGGGTGGCACTTCATGCCGTGTCATTCCCTTTTTTTCAATAAAATGTTGTGCGTGCTGCTTAATAGTGTAACTTACCCAGATTAGCAATAGCTTATCCATCTCGGTCAACCCATTGCTACAAACCCAACGGTGAATCTTGACCTTCCCGCGATGTTAGTAACCTAACACTGAACTCCATCAGTCCGCATATCCATTCCATTACTGAAATCCCTAATTATTACAAAATCCTCGTTGATTACCTCAGACCAACCTCTTCCCATCTACGAGTGGTGCACCTGGAAACAATCATTGCTATGTCACACTCCGCACTGATCCAGACGCTCTATCTCCTACGTCACATGGAACATATTACTCCCCCTTTCTGGGATATGTCAAAACCCATGACCCATGTGTCTGCTCCTAAATTGTACATTTCATGGGTCCTCTTCGCCAGGTAGACATCAACATCCTATTTATGTGCAATCCATGCTAAGAATTTGACTGAGTAAATCCTCGCTCCACTTTCCAGAATTATTGGATCCTCCCTTAGTCTGAGATATCCTTCACTTATGTCTCCACTATTTTTTAACCCCCTCTCGGGTGTGATGGCTCTCCTTATTGTACGTAAATCTAGCCTACCTTCTTCCGCCACAAGGTTCAATCCATCCCACTTTTCCAATTCTTCTTCTATTTTCCCCATAGGCATACGATTCAACACATTTATTACAACGTCCCCATATCTTAGATGATTTCGAAAATCAGACTAACTAGGGCACCCATACACCCTATTTCCCGTGCACATCTGCACAAACATCACATACGTAACATATTTATCTCAACCTCGGCCTCACATGCTCGACATGGATATACAGTAAGGGTGCACTCGACTGCCCTACTAATATCGACTTATTTATCCTCGTGATTACCCCACCTATCAATTAGTTGTGCAAAAGTTTCCCTAGTGCTTCCTACATAGCACTATTGTCTCAACTGGCCATATATCATATAATAACTCTTAGCTCAAAGTGTTTTCTCCACACGTACAATGATTAATGTTCAAAACCAAGGCCCTAACATCCAACAACATCTCCTAACTCCCGACGTCTATGAAGGTTCATGCGTGGAACGTTATGTAAACGAAATCTAAATAAGGACCCCCCGATACACTATCTCCTAGCATTGTCGATCATCAAGATCCTTTAGCCAAAAGCACATATTCAGGACACTTAATATCTTACCCCAGACGAATAATTCTAATCCTCAACTCCCACATCTCTAAAGGAGTCATATAATACTAAGCTCTCACTATCAGTAAGTCCCTAGTGCTAAATCAATAAAGAGCTAAATCTTTTTGCTTGACGGTAAACCCTATATCCAATTAATCACATCAGTAAAGTCCCTATACACTAGGATCGAATATAACGAGACAACTATACTCTCAAAAGTATCCTCTATAATATAATATGTACGCGGGCTCTACCTTCTTTTATGTGATACATCGAAAAATTAACATATCCTGCCCTGGAATAGTAAACATGATAACCTTACTGTAATAGTCCACCATTGCTCATACCATCTCTATCCAGTCCATACTCTAGATAACACCATAATCGCGTAACACATCTCTCTAAAATGAATAGATCTACAAAAATATATCTTCCCAGTGTCCACGCCCACTCCCCTGCAGATGAAACCAACAAGAGACCCGCTACCCAACGATAAATATATACACAAAGTAGTAACACTAACGATATATCCACTAAACCCGTCTCACATGTGAATCTAGTGCTAACAAAATATTGTGATGCACTCATATCACATAAAACATACCCCATATTACCATGGATAAAACTCATACTTTTAATTGAAAATAACATTTGTTGTTCAAATGGTTCCTAGACATAATACTCACATCTAAACAAAACCAAAAACTATTGTCACTGTTGCCTCCGCTGGGCACCCTGCTCCTGTCCCTTAACTCACTAGGGGCAAGATTGACACATGCGGCCCTAATATCTATGTATAATATTCTTCCCTATGTAATCTCCCTATCTCTATCCATATTGTCCATGTCAAGGCTACCTTATTCTCTTGCCCTAGTGGCCTCCCTCATTGTTCCCTTAACCCTACTGGACTTATGGAACATGCTGTTGGCTCTATCTTAATCTATCGTAACTGAAAATTTCTTTGATCTAAATCTTTTAAATGGGTTCCCTTGCTAGATATCCCCTTGTGGTTCCATCTAGCACTCATACACCATGTCTTACTCTACTGGCTAGACTTTCCCACTCTCTTAGCTCCCTTCATATGGAAGCGATGATATTGACATTGGAAAAGTACAACATTGACAACATCGTCACAAGTCGTCCAAGCCAAATTTCCTAATAAGTGTTGGCGAATTATATCCGTGAGTCCATCAACAAACTTAAGGAACATTTTCTCCTTCGTATTCAGCTTGTTGGGTACGGAGTTCACTAAATAAGTAAATTCATCCTCATAATCGGCTACTGTCCGTCCCTCATATGATAATTCTGAAAACTTCATTCGCATCTTTTTTTGAACAACAGATGAAAGAACTTGCCCAAAATTTCTCATTAGTCAAGGTGTTTCTCTCCTTAAACGTGGTGACCGACTCACACTGCTTCAACACCGCTCCTATGAGCTTAAAAGTTGGTAACATTTTTATTTGAGTGTTACTTCACTAAAACATATGCAAATGCCTTCCATAGCAGGAGAACATAAATCAGAGTATGAATCAACAGTCCTAAGCATAGGTCTCTATATCAATGAGAAAGCAATGTTAAAAACATAATAACTATTAATAAATCCTAAGGACAGTAGAACCTGATGCTCTGATACTATTTGTGACACCCTGCCTATTTCAATAATGGGTGATCAATCCTCTACTCAAATAAAATAGGAATCTCATCTAGTATATTCCTAGCGTCAATTTCAAAACCATTTTAATTACTAATAACCTATTAGGCCTGGTGAAATTTTTTAAAACTTATTAACTTGCTCACATAAACTTTCATTCAGATAACCAACCATGTAAATAATGAACCTCACACTCACAAGCATAAATAAATTAACCGATAACTCTCGGTAAAAGTCACAATACAATAATCCAACTAACTGAACATAATTAACATCTAAATAAAATAAATACTGACTAACTGGGTGACATGCCCGAAATAACTCTGAAGTACATCCTATATAAATCCCAAGGATAGAGTCATCGAACCAATCCCTGCAGGAATCCACAACTGCTACAACATTGTCTGACAAGAAGGATGGCTAATTTAGGCATCCCTGTGGCTGAGTACCTAAAAGTTTTGAAAATATGTCGATGATGTTGAGAACCCAAAACCTTTTGAAAATATTTTTCAAGTTTTAAAATCTATAAATAAATATGCATTGTAATATATCATATTTAAATTGGTGTCACACTCCTATGAGATACCCCTTACCCCTCATTTATAGTACACACTTAATGCGTGTATTTTAAAAACCATAGCTACGCTTCCCAACCTAACTAGTATCGCATCTCATCTTAGTCCCATACGTTGCCTTATGTCCCACGTATACTTGTATTTAACTTGGAATTCACATTAAGCTTTCGCATTTGATTATTCATTATAAATCTCCTTTATAATCTTATCAATTCATTTCACATAACTTCAGAGTAGTTATTAATTCAATATTTGCATATTAGTGTCATGTAACCGTATATATCTCTATAACAAATATATATCACATCAAGTATGCAAATATATATCACTCGCTATATACGTATAATTGATATCCCTCCAAGCATTACCTCACTGGATGCAAACATCCGTACGAGCATTACCCCCTAGACGTATATCTCTAACATGCTATCTGGCACGAGGGATATATACCTTTACCTGGGCCACCTAGTCAGTAGCAAACCCACTAAACCCAAAGCGTTACGTAAACCGAAGGTGATCATAATTCTACATCCGTGGATCACAACTATACCACATTGCCCCCACTGGACTCAAAACTCATATAGAGTGGTCGTGCGATAGACCTATGACTTGGGGATCGATACTACACCTGCTGGGATTCGCTAGGGTAGACCACCCACTACGCATAACCTCTATACCCGTATATGTAGACACATAAATCCGGTTAACCATGTATGTCACTCATAACACTATCCTATTTTCCCTAGTCTAAACCCGATTCTTAAATATTTAAATAATCCCTTATTAAATTGATTAACCAATATAATAATAAGACTGGATACTAAGTCATTCCAAACCATCTTGTATCCCGAACCTATCCAAATGTCCACTCGAATCCATTAATTTATTTTCCAAATGTCATTCGTCCTAAACACACTTAATTTATTCCTAGTATCCCAAGATATTTTATAATATTTTTATTTACTTTAGAAGTCCTAATATTCTTTACTGGAATTTAAAAATAACCCATAATCAACTTAATTAACAAAATCATTTAAAGAACCAAACTTGGCCAAACAGGGCAGCCGAACTGGTTCGGCTATGGGGGCTAACCAGTTCGCCCTTGGGAATGACCTAAACGAGGTTGTTTTAACTATTATGAAGTTTCATCCAATTTCTTCACCGGGATTAGTGCCAAAATACATCCTAACACAATATAATACTACGCTACCAATCTCAATTTTAAGGGTATATGTTTTATGGATTCAAATCATTCTAAATCATGTGTTCAACATCAAATTATCTAGACTTTCCCTTAATTCAATGGTTAAATGATCCAATTCTCAAATTTCTAATTCAACAACATATTTATAATTGAATCAATCTCACATTTATCAATTAGAAATCAATATATTCCATACGATTCAATTCATCAATTTCATATGGAATAATCATCAATCACTTTCAATAAAAATCCTTTTCTCAAAAACCCATTTTGACATATGAATCCCATCCAAAATGATATTTAATTTCACCAACCATGATATGAACTAAAGACACGCATATAATATTAAAGAAAGTTAAACGCTTGCCTCTAATCGTAGAGAATTCTCATCTTGCTTATTGAGATCCTTTATACACAATGATCCAGGCCATGTAATTATTTAATCTCCTCCCGCATTAGCATTCCTGAGTTTTTTATTGAGTTCCCCATCTCTTTTTGCCTCTTCATTGTAATACCCCGTATTTTATGGATTTTAAAATTGGGGATTTATTAAATTTAATTTGAGATATTAATTTAATATTAATCCAAAAATTTATTTTTAATATTTACAAGCATGACGTGAGTTAGTAATTATTGGGAATTTATTGAATATTACTAGATGAGTAAAGTAATATATAAGATTGATTTTATTAAAATTTTCACAAGTGAATAAAATGGCAATTATGGAAATTAAGTCGAGATGCGCTTGTGTCGTGTCAGGACTAAATTATTATTATAAAAGTGAATATATTACAAGTCGCCCATATAATTGTTTCGAGTGCGCCAAAGTATCCGGAAGGGTCGAGATAGTCAAAAAAGTGTACGCGGGAGTTTAGTTTGGGTCTCGGGGCGTTTTTAGGTCTAATTGACATCCCATGAGGATATTATAGATATTTTGTATTTTTGGGTAATTAAACCCGCGAATTTTCTTAGTATATATTAGCCATTTGGAGTTGTCTCTTAGGGTTAACAAACACAAAACCTAAGCCCCATGTAATACCCCGTATTTTCGTGATATTTAATTTTGGGGATTAATTGAATTAAATGTGTATTAATTGGAAATTAATCCGGATAAAAATATTAACGAGATGTGAGTTAGTATTTGATTATAATGTGTATATTTGGCAATATATATGAATATTGGAAATATCAAAATTGTCGCGAGATTGAAATACGGCAATTTGGGAAACTTTGTTGGGACGCGCGTGACAGTCGCGTCAAGAATATAATTATTTGAATTAAAAAGTAAATTTTATTTTTATCACCCGTTTGGTCATTTTGAGTGCGCCAACGCGTCCGAAAGGGTCGAAATAGTCAGAAAACACTAGCCGGGGGTTAAGTTTGGGTTCCGGGGTATTATTGGGCCATACCGGTAACTTATAGGGGCATTTTGGTAATTTCGAAAATCTGGGAATTAAAACCCACGAAAATAAGAGATAAAAATCTGACTCTTTCTTTATCCACTAAACCCACTACTTACACTAAGGGACTTAATGGGCAACGGGAGAAGTTAAGAAATAGCCTTAACTTACCAAAAACCAACCACACCTCCATTGTTATCATTCTTAGAGAAACTTGTAGAGAGAGAGAGAGAGAAGAGAATTCTGCAGAAAGAGAGAGGGAGAACAACTTAGCCTTCAAGATTCAACATCAAATTCAGAGAAAGATTAAGGCAAGTGGTTTAATTACAATTGATTCAAAGCCATGCTTTTCCATGTTTAGGAATTATCGAATTTATCTTGGAAGAAGATATAGACCCATGAACTGGAAGTTTAAAACTATGAACTATGTTAGGGACTGCATGTAGAAACATTCTGGACGAATTATGAACTCAGAATTATGACCCTTGATGATTTAAAAACAAATTTCAGAAGAAGTTTATTAATGTTCTTAAAAGAAATAGAAATCTGGAATTCTTGTTGACGATTGATCCATATATATCCCTTGGTTAATGAATTATTAGTTTTAGAACGTTATTAATGTTGTAGGATGGTTGTATGATGATACTATAACGTTATATTAGAGATTTATGCCTTAAAAGTATGTTTTGGGATTATTTGAAAACTGCAAAACGAAGCAGTCCGTAGCCATACATGGTGCGTTCGATCGATCGATGTTCATCAGTCGATCGATCGACCACCATCGATCGATCGAAGGTCAAGGTCGATCGATCGACCTTCCCAGAATGAGTAAAGTTTTTCCTATTTAAATTTTAATGGTGGTAACCCTTGGAAAATATTATTGGAGACCTTATGAATACCCTTAAACTTAAGGAAGACCAATAGGCATGATTATGAAACTTGGACCTTAATTAGAATCCAATTTGAGGAATTATTCTAAATTAATGAAACTCGATAAGTGAGATAATATTTGGGTTAATAGTGTAAATTTGAACAATTTGATGAAATGAGGTTTGGGGCAGAAGTAAGGACCTTAGGAATAAAGATGTTATACGTGGGAATAATAGGAACTTAATAATCTATTTCAGATAGGTTTTAAGTATAAGGAACTACGACGTGAGACGTGTCGACAGTTTAACTTTTATATTATCGGGAGACGTAAAATATACAAATTTGGGATAATGGTATAAGGATATAGAGTATACCTTTATTAATACTGAACTATCTAAGATGTGTGAATGCTTAGTATATGATTTTTATATATATGACATACCTACCATACTTGCTATCACGGGAGGTTACGTTCGCATAGGGCCTTATTATCCTTGTGTTGCCCGGATTTAGATTGGTACCTCGAGGACATAGTTCAAGAGAATGACTTATTTGTGAGTTAATAAGACAGCTGACTGTGGAGTGTAGGTATGTACGTGACCATGGATATGTTGAATTATGTTCGCCTCCATTTTTGTGTGTGGTGCTTATTACAAAAATTCCTGAGAGATTCGGAATTTGTGATCCTTATGTACGTGATGTACCGGGATGGATAGAATAGTATGTGTGCACCGCAGCTTAGCCTTTGGGTGCTTGTATTGTATATTTATGATGTGAATAATATACGGTTAAATGAAAAGTAAACTGCTATGTTAAATTGTGGGTATAGTAATTATAACATATGAAAGGATAAAAGGGGACAAATATCAATAAATGGTTTTGTTAATAATTGGGAATCCGAGAATTAAAGTAGAACTCTCTATTTAAATTGCTAAGGTTGGAAGTTAAACGTGAACCGAGTAGAAGTGTTAGAAACTCTTTGGAATTAGATAGTTATGAGAAAACACATGAATGGGAGTAGGAACGTTAGGAGTGCACAGTTAGACGAGAGGTGAGTATTTCATGCGAGAGCACGTCCTAACATGTATCTTGCATTCATTGTTTTAATTATTGTTAAAGCACTTGCTGTTTTTAAAATACTCTCCACATTCGGGCTCTAACCCGTTTGCTTTAAAATCTATCTTTTTGTAAAAACCATTTTTAGGTGCCCATCCACAAGGACACCACGCTTAGGACCCTCATACAGGTGACGAGCTGTAGCTGTTAGTGGAAGTTACAGGGATTTGCTTTTAGACGCTTCTATCATTTGGATTCCATGTTCAGTATTCCTCAGTTGTAGGGCATGTTGCCCAAATTCTATTAGAGACATTTCCATTTCAGTTTTTCAGACTTTGGCATGTATTATTTCAGTTGTGGGATTTGTTGTGAGGAATTTTTCCTCTGGATTTATATATATCATGTGATGGTTATTCTATTAATTCGTTATGGTGAATGGTGATATAATTCTTGCTTTAAATCTTTTACTGCATGTTAATCTGACTTTAATTAAAATTTGACAACTTACTTTTTAAATACTAGGTGGTTAGTAATAATAAAAATGTTTTCGACAGTGATGCTATTAACTGAGCCAACTTGGCATTTTGATTTAATTTAATAAAGGAGTAGCTACCCGGTATTTAATTAGTCGGGGTGTCACAGGTGGTATCAGAGCATCAGGTTCTAGTGTCCTTTAGGATCTGAACGGCTTATTATGTTTCCGCTGAGATTTCTTTGATATAGAGCCCTATATTTTAGGACTGTTGTATTCTTTTGTATATGCTACGTTCTTCAGCTATTTTAAGTTTATAACTGCGAACTTATAGACTTTATTCTTATTTCAGAATGCCTCCACGACGTGCACCACGGGTTCCCAGGAATGCAACGCCAGATACGCAGCCCGCACCAGTTCAGGGCACGATGAACGCCACTGAGGTTGCAGCCATAGTAGCCCAAGCGGTAAATGCTGCATTAGCCGTAGTTCAGCAGGCACCACCTCAGGCGCCAGTTGCCGCGCCAGTTCAGCCATATGTATTCCCGTCTGCCTGGGAACGTGTACGTAATGCTTTTCAGAAAGCACATCCACCGGAGTTTGCTGGCAGTTCCGATGTTGTTATTTTGAGTCAGTGGAGAAAGGATATACAGAGGCACTTGAGGATTTATGAGTGCACTGACGTTCAGAGGCAGGTACTGGCTACTTTTAAGCTGGTGGGATCTGCACTACAGTGGTGGGAGTCTATTACCACCGCAGAGGAGAGAGATACTCTCACGATTTAGGAGTTCTGGATGCGGTTCGACCGCAAGTACTTTTCATCTGCTGTCCACACGGAAATGAGGAGGAAGTTGATCAACCTTCGACAGGAGGGTAAGACTGTGGCCGAGTATGAGGCCAAATTCACCAATTTGCTGAATATTGTCCCAGATGAGATACCGACGGAAGAAAAGAAGATTCAGAAATTCGTAGATGGATTGACTTGGAGGATCCGTCAGCATTTATTGGGGAACCTCTCGTTGGCCACTTATTCTGACATGGTTAACGCTGCATTGCTCCATTTCCAGGACCACCGCTTTCACTTGACAGAGGGGAAGCGATCAGGAGAGTCTAGCCATCAGGGCAGGATAGGGGGAAATGGTGCCAGCGGGGCACAGTCAGCTCAGGGTCAGTATAGGCAGAGTGATCAGGATTCTCAGCAGGGGGATCATAAGAGGTTTCGATCAAGGGGTTTCAAGAACGGTCAGGGAGGATTCCGGAATGGCCAGCAGGGTCATAACGGCCATCAGGGCTAGCAGGGTCAAAATGGTCAACATCAGCAGTTTCACCAGGGCTAGCAAGGCCAGGGCAGAAATGGTAACGGCCACCAGGGCCGAGGGCATCAGGGACAACGAGGGGGAAACTTCCCGGGGAAGTGTTTCATTTGAGGTAAGATTGGCCACAAACGTCAGGATTGTCCTGATAAGGGCAGGGCCCCGCAGCAGCAGCAGGGTGCTCGACATGAGCCACAGAGGCCACTCTTTCCACCTGCTCTTCCAGCTCCAGCCCAGGTGCCAGCTCTTCCAGCCATTCCATCAGTTCCTGTACAGCAGGGTCAGTTACAGTATGGACGTGTCTATAACGTCCACCAGGTAGCAGCTCCACAGGCACCACCCACGATTGAGGGTATGTTTCCTATCCATGGTACTATGGGTCGGGTTTTGTTTGATACGGGGGCAACGCATTATTTTATAGCTACACATTTTGCGAAAGCCTTAGGGTTGTTAGCTACGGCAGAGAGCACAGTAACGTGTGTAGACTCACCATTGGGGAGTGGGTCACTTATTTTCTTTATATGCCGGGGAGTGGGGGTAGAGATTGGTAGTCTGGTATTACCTGCAGATATGTTGGTATTAGATATGCATGTTCACAATGTGATTATCGGTATGGATTGGCTCGCTGATTATAGAGCCATGATTGATTGTTTCGGTGGGAGCATTGTTTTTGCCATTCCGGGGCAAGAGATGTTTGTAGTGGCGATGCCTCGCCCAGAGGGAGGTTCGACCGCTCATTTGTACTACTTAGAGGAGGATACCTCTAAGGAGGTTGTGATTCCTTTATATTAGATCCTAGTTGTCAGGGAGTATTCCGATGTGTTTCAGGAGATACCAGGCCTACCCCCTAGTCGAGAGATAGACTTTGTTATAGACTTATTACCGGATACGAGACCTATAGCACGCGCACCGTACCGTATGGCTCCAGCTGAGATGAGGGAGTTACGGGATCAGATTGAGCAGTTGTTGGGTCAGGGGTTTATTCGGAGGAGTACCTCACCGTGGGGTGCCCCTGTGTTGTTCGTGAAGAAGAGAGATGGTTCACTGAGATTGTGTGTGGACTACCGGGAGTTAAACAAGGTCACGATACGGAATAAGTATCCGTTGCCTCGAATCGATGACCTATTCGACCAGTTGACAGGAGCTTCTTGCTTCTCAAAGATTGACTTGCGATCTGGATACCATCAGTTGCGTATCAGGGAGGAGGACGTCTCAAAGACTGCGTTCTTATCGAGATATGGTTCTTACGAGTTTCGGGTTATGCCATTTGGTTTGACCAACGCTCCAGCAGCGTTTATGGACTTGATGAATAGGGTGTTCAGGGATTTCCTAGATTAGTTTGTCATTGTCTTCATCGATGATATTTTGGTTTACTCCCAGTCAGAGGAGGAGCACACCGAACATTTGAGACAAGTTTTTCAGACGCTACGTCAGAACGAGCTGTATGCAAAATATGAGAAATGCGGGTTTTGGCTGAAGGAGGTTCAGTTTTTGTGGCATATTATTTCCGACCGGGGAATATCTGTTGATTCGGGGAAGGTATTTGCGGTGAGGGAGTGGGGACAGCCCACGACACCGACTGAGATTCGTAGTTTCTTCGGCTTAGCAGGATACTACAGGAGGTTTATTCGGGGTTTCTCCATGATAGTAGGTCCGTTGACACATCTGACTCGTAAGAATGTGCCATTCATCTGGAGTGATGCTTGTCAGTTGGCATTTGATGAGTTGAAGGATAAGTTGACCTCAGCACCTGTGTTAGCATTGCCGAGATCGAGAGTTGAGTACCTTGTTTACACCGATGCGTCCTTACAAGGAGTTGGAGGTGTACTGCAGCAGGAGAGTCAGGCCATAGCTTATGCTTCCCGTAAGCTTAAGCCTCACGAGAAGAATTACCCTACCCATGACTTGGAGTTAGCGGCAGTGGTATTTGCCCTTCGTATTTGGAGACATTACCTTTTGGGAGAGAAGTTTCGATTGTTCACGGATCACAAGTCCCTACAGTACCTATTCACGCAGAAGGAGTTGAATATGTGGCAACGGAGGTGGCTTGAATTCTTGAAAGATTATCAGTTCGATATCCAGTATCACCCAGGGAAGGCTAACGTGGTGGCAGACGCGTTGAGCCGTAGGCCAGTAGATGAGGTGGCAGGGGTGTGGAAGGCCAAGTGGAAGGAGTTAGGACACCAGGATGCAGTGGCCCAATCATTCATATCCGTGATGACCGTTACACCGCAAATTGTCATGAAGGTGGTAAAGGCACAGGCAAAAGATTCATTCTGTCAGGGGCAGATAGTCCGATTACTAGCAAAGGGAGCCGAGTCCTATACCGTTAGCTCAGACGGGGGATTACGCTTCAATGGGAGATTGGTAGTTCCGGAAGGGGAAGAATTACAGCACGAGGTTATGGCAGAGTCGCACGGCTCACGGTTTGTGGTACATCCCGGAGGGGACAAAATGTACCAAGACATGAGGCGACAGTATTGGTGGAGCGGGATGAAGAGAGATATTTCCGTGTTTGTTTCAAAATGCGCCACTTGTCAGCTAGTTAAAGTGGATCATCAGAGATCGACAGGATTTCTACAGCCATTGGAGGTCCCGATGTGGATGTGGGAGAGCATATCCATGGATTTTATCACGGGGTTGCCTACATCACAGAGAGGTCACGACTCCATTTGGGTAATTGTGGACAGGTTGTCCAAAGTTGCTCATTTTCTACCCATAAGGACAGACTACACTGCGGGACCGTATGCCCAGCTCTTTATTGCAGAGATAGTGAGACTTCACGGTGTACCCCTAAATATCGTGTCTGACAGAGACAAGATATTTGTTTCACGGTTTTGGGAAAGTTTTCAGCAGGCCATGGGAACGGAGTTGCGGTTGAGTACGGCGTACCACCCGCAGATCGATGGAAAGACCGAGTGTACAAATCAGATGATGGAGGACATGCTACGTATGTGCACCCTTGATTTTGAGGGTGGATAGGAGCAGTATCTTCCACTGGTGGAGTTTGCTTACAACAATTCCTACCAGTTCACTATTGGCATGGCTCCATTTGAGGCGTTGTACGGTAGACCTTGTCGTTCCCCAGCATGTTGGTTGGAGGTGGGGGACAACAAACTACTTGGGCCGGAAGAGATTCAGGATACTTCGGCAAGGATTGAATTGATACGGAGTCGCATTCGGGTAGCTCAGGATCGGCAGAAGAGCTATACTGATGCGAAGAGATTCTTCAGGGAATTTGCAGTGGGGGACCAGGTTTTTCTCAGAGTATCTCCTATAAAGGGGATTATGCATTTCGGGAAGAAAGGGAAGTTGGCACCGAGATATGTGGGACCAATCCCTATTATTGAGCGGATTGGGCCGGTTGCGTATAGACTTGGGTTACCGGAGCATTTGCATCGGATTCATGATGTGTTTCATATTTCCTCGCTTAGGAAATATCTTAGAGACGATTTGACTCATTCTCACATTGCCTTGGAGGACATCGATCTCCAGCCGGATAGCTCCTACGAGGAGGGGCCGATTGCTATTTTGGACCGAAGTGAGCAGAAACTGTGGTCAAAGGTAGTTCCGTTAGTGCGTGTTCATTGGCGACATCATAATGTCGAGGAGTCCACATGGGAGCGCGAGGATGACATGCGCGAGCGTTATCCAGAGTTATTCTTACCAGGTACTTTCTAGTTCCGAATTTCGGGACGAAATTCAGTTATTGGGGGGGAAGTATGTAATACCCCGTATTTTCGTGATATTTATTTTTGGGGATTAATTGAATTAAATGTGTATTAATTGGAAATTAATCCGGATAAAAATATTAACGAGATGTGAGTTAGTATTTGATTATAATGTGTATATTTGGCAATATATATAAATATTGGAAATATCGAAATTGTCGCGAGATTGAAATACAGCAATTTGGGAAACTTTGTTGGGACGAGCGTGACAGTCGCGTCAAGAATATAATTATTTGAATTAAAAAGTGAATTTTATTTTTATCACCCGTTTGGTCATTTTGAGTGCGCCAACGCGTCCGGAAGGGTCGAAATAGTCAGAAAACACTAGTCGGGGGTTAAGTTTGGGTTCCGGGGCATTATTGGGCCATACCGGTAACTTATAGGGGCATTTTGGTAATTTCGAAAATCTGGGAATTAAAACCCACGAAAATAAGAGATAAAAATCTGACTCTTTCTTTATCCACTAAACCCACTACTTACACTAAGGGACTTAATGGGCTACGGGAGAAGTTAAGAAATAGCCTTAACTTACCAAAAACCAACCACACCTCCATTGTTATCATCCTTAGAGAAACTTGTAGAGAGAGAGAGAGAGAGAGAAGAGAATTCTGCAGAAAGAGAGAGGGAGAACAACTCAGCCTTCAAGATTCAACATCAAATTCAGAGAAAGATTAAGGCAAGTGGTTTAATTACAATTGATTCAAAGCCATGCTTTTCCATGTTTAGGAATTATCGAATTTATCTTGGAAGATGATATAGACCCATGAATTGGAAGTTTAAAACTATGAACTATGTTAGGGACTGCATGTAGAAACATTCTGGACGAATTATGAACTCAGAATTATGACCCTTGATGATTTAAAAACTAATTTTAGAAGAAGTTTATTAATGTTCTTGAAAGAAATAGAAATCTGGAATTCTTGTTGAAGATTGATCCATATATAGCCCTTGGTTAATGAATTATTAGTTTTAGAACGTTATTAATGTTGTAGGATGGTTGTATGATGATACTATAACGTTATATTAGAGATTTATGCCTTAAAAGTATGTTTTGGGATGATTTGAAAACTGCAAAATGAAGCAGTCCGTAGCCATACCTGGTGCGTTCGATCGATCGATGTTCATCAGTCGATCGATTTACCACCATCGATCGATCGAAGGTCAAGGTCGATCGATCGACCTTCCCAGAATGAGTAAAGTTTTTCCTATTTAAATATTAATGGTGGTAACCCTTGTAAAATATTATTGGAGACCTTATGAATACCCCTAAACTTAAGGAAGACCAGTAGGCATGATTATGAAACTTGGACCTTAATTAGAATCCAATTTGAGGAATTATTCTAAATTAATGAAACTCGATAAGTGAGATAATATTTGGGTTAATAGTGTAAATTTGAACAATTTGATGAAATGAGGTTTGGGGCAGAAGTAAGGACCTTAGGAATAAAGATGTTATACGTGGGAATAATAGGAACTTAATAATCTATTTTAGATAGGTTTTAAGTATAAGGAACTACGACGTGAGACGTGTCGACAGTTTAACTTTTATATTATCGGGAGACGTAAAATATACAAATTTGGAATAATGGTATAAGGATATAGAGTATACCTTTATTAATACTGAACTATCTAAGATGTGTGAATGCTTAGTATATGATTTTTATATATATGACATACCTACCATACTTGCTATCACGGGAGGTTACGTTCGCATAGGGCCTTCTTATCCTTGTGTTGCCCGGATTTAGATTGGTACCTCGAGGACATAGTTCATGAGAACGACTTATTTGTGAGTTAATAAGCCAGCTGACTGTGGAGCGTAGGTATGTACGTGACCATGGATATGTTGAATTATGTTCGCCTCCATTTTTGTGTGTGGTGCTTATTCCAACAATTCCTGAGAGATTCGGAATTTGTGATCCTTATGTACGTGATGTACCAGGATGGATAGCAGAGTATGTGTGCACCGCAGATTAGCCTTTGGGTGCTTTTATTGTATATTTATGATGTGAATAATATACGGTTAAATGAAAAGTAAACTGCTATGTTAAATTGTGGGTATAGTAATTGTAACATATGAAAAGATAAAAGGGGACAGATATCAATAAATGGTTTTGTTAATAATTGGGAATCCGAGAATTCAAGTAGAACTCTCTATTTAAATTGCTAAGGTTGGAAGTTAAACGTGAACCGAGTAGAAGTGTTAGAAACTCTTTGGAATTAGATAGTTATGAGAAAACATATGAATGGGAGTAGGAACGTTAGGAGTGCACAGTTAGACGAGAGGTGAGTATTTCATGCGAGAGCACGTCCTAACATGTATCTTGCATTCATTGTTTTAATTATTGTTAAAGCACTTGCTGTTTTTAAAATACTCTCCACATTCGGGCTCTGACCCGTTTTCTTTCAAATCTATCTTTTTGTAAAAACCATTTTTAGGTGCCCAACCACAAGGACACCACGCTTAGGACCCTCATACAGGTGACGAGCTGTAGCTGTTTGTGGAAGTTACAGGGATTTGCTTTTAGACGCTTCTATCATTTGGATTCCATGTTCAGTATTCCTCAGTTGTAGGGCATGTTGCCCAAATTCTATTAGAGACATTTCCATTTCAGTTTTTCAGACTTTGGCATGTATTATTTCAGTATTCAGTATTTCGTTATTTATTTTAGTTGTGGGATTTGTTGTGAGGAGTTTTTCCTCCGGATTTATTTATATCATGTGATGGTTATTCTATTAATTCGTTATGGTGAATTGTGATATTATTCTTGCTTTAAATCTTTTTCTGCATGTTAATCTGACTTTAATTAAAATTTGACAACTTACTTTTTAAATACTAGGTGGTTAGTAATAATAAAAATGTTTTCGACAGTGATGCTATTAACTGAGCCAACTCGGCATTTTGATTTAATTTAATAAAGGAGTGGATACCCGGTATTTAATTAGTTGGGGTATCACACCCAACCATTAGAGAAGAAGGTGAAGATATTAGAGAAGAAGGTGAAGAGTTTCCAAGCAATCCAAGGCCTGGAACTCATCCGATTTCACCGCCACCACCACCAAAACGTAGATTGAACGATGAGGAACACTATGATATCTTTTTCATCAACAAATCAGACCCTTGAATCCCAAGAAAGTATCTATCTTGTTGATTTCTAGTTGGTATTCCTTCCGTGTCAGTCTAGGAATGAGAATTAATTGAAGAATTATATGTGTTGGAAGAGAATTTGTATGTGTTGTAGGGAGAATCCATATAGTCTGAAATTGTGATCAAATGTAGAGGGTTACCCATGATTTTTTTATGATATTTGGGAAGAAAATATGGATTAAAACAGAGGTTTGTGATTATTCATGCAAAATTTGGTTTTATAAATAAATCTGAGATTAAACCCCTTTTTGATTGATTCGTTGAGGATTTATTGATGTTGTTACGTTAGAACTTATTTATTTACATTGCTTATACATTTGGATAACTTGGTTGGGAGTTTGGGATGAAATTATATAGGTTTGGAGGGGTTAGAATGGTTGAACCCGTAGGTTGAAAATTGCAGAAAACTGGGCAAGAACTACTTGATCTATCGATCGACCAAGAGCATCGATCGATCGACGATCAATTAATCGACTGCATTCCTCGATCGATCCCCTCCTGGAAAATTGCATATTTTTCCCCTTTTTGTTTAATTCGGATAAAATACGTGGGAACCCTTGAATATCTTTTAAATAGTATAATGGGTTATGAAGAGGACCAGTGGGGTCTAAGTAGACTCCGTTGAGTGAAATTAATATGGGATGAAATTGTGGGTTAACGGAGAGTTATTCATACATTGGAAATTGTGCATATGTTTACTAAAAGATTGAGTCTCATGAAAGTTTTAGACTAAAAGGTGAGTAAGGGTATACCTACTGAAATTTATACTTAGTGAGAGAGAATACTTTGAGATATGAGAAGTAAGTATGAAGTAAAATATAAATCAGAATAAAAGAGACGAATTCGTTATGTGAGATAATTGAGTAAAATATGTGCTAATAACGGATGATAATAATTATGGGTCGTGGGTGAAACCTAATTTGAAAAATGTGAATATTTATATATATGACAGTGTGACTGTGCATATGTTATGTATCTGTGTAAAAATCATACCCGCACTACTTGCTATTACGGAGGTTGCGGCATCGATGTAATCTTATCTTGATGGGACCTTTATGGGGGATGTTGACTTGTACCCTAGAACATAGGATTTCTTGGTACAGGCTATCTGAGAATGATAGTCAAATGATCCTAAGAGACGTGAGGGGTATGTGCTGACCTCTTATTGATTGGAACTATGTTTTTCCTCCATTTGTATGTGTATTGTGTTAATACAGTTCGAGAGTGATTGCGAACCAGTATTTCCTTAGTATGAGTGAAACGGGGACTTGATAGTAGAGTATGCTAGCACCATAGATTTATGTGGTGTGCCGATAATATATATATATATATATATATATATATATGCTTATATATGGAAACTTTATACTGTGTGTATAAGTAGTTCAATAGTGAATAAATGCTTCGGCTTTATAACAAGTGTTCATGAATTTTGTAACGGTATTAAGTGGTTCTAAGTAGCGTAAGAATATGGAAAAGAATGATTTTCTAAAACTAAATATTATGGCCTTAGTACTTCTCGAGATAGAACTTTATGAGAGGATAAGTTAGATAGACTTATGTGATTAGTATAACGGTAGGCGTGCACACAAGAAGAGAGGTGAGAATTCTCAAGAGAGTGTCGTGCACTAACATGGTGGTTATATTAGCTAGTAAGCATTTTAAATACTTGCTAAACTATTTTTAAAACTGTTTTACACTCGGGCTCTGACCCGTTTTCTGTCAGTTTTCTCCCTCTTGTATATATATGTATGTCTTATAGGTGCCCAGCCACAGGGGCGTCATGCTTACATTCTTCGGACTGGATGAGCTGCAGCTTATGTAGGAGTTACATGCCTTTGCTTTAGACGACCTCATCATTGATTATGTTCTTACTTTAGATCTGCTTAGTTAGGGCATGTGTCGCTCGATTTCCTATTCCAGTTGAATTTGACAGAGATTTATGTTTATTTATATTTCTAGTATTCAGTACTCTTTGGGAGTTAACTCTTGTCAGGATGATTTCATTTATAGTTCTTAAAGTTTGTTTGGTTTATCTAGATGGTTTAATTCTTGTGTGTTTATTGTCAACCTTAGTATGTATGTGATTCTTAAACTGTTGGGTATAATGAAGGTTTTCATATTGGAATTTAATAAAATGAAAATAAGAGTTTTAATTGTTTTGACACTTAGCTTAATTATTTAGGGTGCTCAAATTCGAAATATTATTTTACGACAGTGATGCTGAGAATGAACTAACCGTTCACCTTGATTTTAATTTAATAAAGGACCGATCACCCGGTATTTGATTAGGCAGGGTGTTACATCCATCAAGCCTAGGTGGTTTGGACTTATGAAAATGGAATTGTACCTCATCTCCTAACCCTTAATATTCCCCTAATCACGAAATTAGATTAAGTTATAATATTGAAATGACCTCAATACCCTCGTACGGGTTATATTGCTTAAAAAGACCCTAGAACCCATTTACAACCCCGAGGTACCTAATTCTGACTATCGCGACCCAACTCGGATCATCCGTACACTCAACCCATCCGAGTAACCTATCATTAATTTACCATCTCATTCTTGATATGACCCACACGTGCATCCCAAATTAGATACTGTAAACCTATCGCTTTTACCCACTTACGACATAATAAGGAATAATACAATTTCATTTACTTATCACATAAGTAAATATAATAACACATGAATATTAATTCAATATTCGCTGATTAACATTTGTTCCATTCACTTTATTTCTCAGTTTAATTGAATTATGAGTACACATGTAATTTCATATTCCTAAAAATATACGGGGTGTTACACGACTGTTCGGTTGATGGTGGAGTCTACTGGGTTTGGCCGTTTGGCGGGGGCTTTGGGTGAGACACCGCGTTCCATGGAAGTATTATGTGCATTGGGTGATAGGTGGTGGGATATGACCCACACATTTCATTTGGGCATCAGGAAGATAATATTTACTCCTCCGGATGTTTAGCAGCTTATGGGGCTAGAGTGTGAGGAGTAGTATATAGTCGTGGATCATACTCTGTAAATTTCGAAGGTGGTAGTAATGGCTTCCTTGGGTGATATAGGGAGGATCATTTCAAGGGACCCTACTTGCATCTCTGTGTAGAAGGACGCTTTGTTATCTGGTGGATTGATGACATCCGCGAGAAACAAGTGAGGCAAGCGGAGCACTTATTCATTTTTCTTCTATAAGTAGGGTTTATGGTGGTGACGAATGAAGATGTCGTCCCTCTGTGTTTTTTTCCATTTATGAGAATCATTTCAGAGATCCACTTGTATGATTGTGGAATATTTACTCTAGCATCCCTCTACGCTTTTTTGGATGCCATCAGTCAGTGCTGCCAACAGACTTTCATGAGATCTACGTATCTTTTAGAGGTAATCTTTAGATTCAGTTTCTCCTTATTTTCTTATTGTATTTCATTATTTTGACTTTTTTAATTGCCTTTTACAAACGTAATTTTATAAGGTGATAGTTCACAATGTCGGATTGATATCCCTAAAGGTGAGCGAGCCGAGGGATTCTCCAGGATGTACAAATGGAGGAAGTCAAACAGGCATTCGAACCAATCCATATCTTTGAAGGATGTGTGGGCAGTGCTGAATACACTGATGAGAAATCAGGTTAGGTTTCTGGTCTTGCATTTTTTATGACTTCAAAACTTATCTTACACTTTGGTATACTAATGACTCTTGTTCGGGAAATAAGTGACCTTCTAACACTGGCGCTTATCTTCGAGGGTCGGGGGGGTTATGGACATGCACACCCAGATAAGGAGGATGTTGTTGCATGAGTTTAGGCACGCCTGTAACCTGAGCGAGAGAGTGGTGCGACAGGTTATGGAGGGTGAGGTGGAGGTCCCACTATCGGTGCCCCCGCAGTATATGAGACTGGTGAAGGAAATGTCTAATGAAGTGAGGGCGACGGTAATGGAGGGTGAGCCTTACATGCACTACACTGATATGATGGCAGGCTATGACTACCTAGACGTGACTAGTTGGTTGAAGCCATAGTGAATTTATGATGTGGACAATATGCCTTCAATTGTAGTGAGATCATGGAAGGGGACTAGCATACCGACATCGACCTATAGTATGAGAGGAGGCACGATGGTGGAAAAGGAGGTCTTATTTCATCATATTTCAACCCCTTCTTATCATATTTGAGTGCATAATGGGGGAGGTGATATCGGTGTCTCATCGCCCTTATGCGACGATAAATGGATTTGTGGGCCTTCCCGAGGAGGCTCTTTAGAGAGGTATGACCCTTTTCCCCTTTTTTCCATTTTTTTATTTTCCTCTTCTCATTACTGACTTGCTTTGTCTTTAGTGATTTAGTTCTTTTGCAAAATATTTGTGTATTAAAGACCTAGCTATGGGATATTCGGGACGGGATGGAGTCAGTACCTAACTATGTGAGAAAGTCGGTCAGTTCCTGCTTGGTTCCTCTTACTACATTTAAGGAAATCTTTGGTTTGGGGAGTAAGGGGTATGTAATACCCCGTATTTTTATGACTTTAATAAATATAGGAGTTATGTAATTAATCTAGAATTAAATTAATATTTACTAGCGTGACGTGATGTGAGTTAGAAATTATTAATGGGAATTAGGTTGATTATTACTTAGTGAGTAAAGTAAAAATGTGATACGTAGTTCTTGAAATTGTCGCGAGGGAATAATACAACAGTTATAGAAATTAAGTCGGGACGCGCGTGTTAGTTGTGTCGGGACTAATTTAATAAAATAAAAAGTAACTTAATTATAAGTCACCCGTATGGTAATTTTGAGTTCGTCAATGTGTCTGAAAAGTTCGAGATAGTTAAAAAAGTATACCCGGGGGTTTAGTTTGGGTCTCGGGATGATTTTAGGCCTAATCGGCAACCCGGGAGGGCATTTTTGGTAATTTTCATTTTAAGACCTTAATTAATGACGAAATTACTAAGGCTATATCAGATGGTGTGTCAAGGAAGTTAGGTTTATGAGAATAAAAAATTGAGGAAAACCATTGGAAGAAGAATGAGAGAGCTCTCCAAGGTTTTTAAGGCCAATAACCACCCATTTAGCACCTCCACCACCACCACCAAAGCATAGATTGGAAGAAGAGGATCGTTACTCTACCACTCAAATTCGTCGGATTGAACTTCCAACTTTAAGGAAACTATCTATCTTTTTTATCTTGTGTTGATACAACATCCATGTTAGAATAGGAGAAACAATTATATGTTTTTTATGGTGATTTAATGTATTTGGAAGACTAAGATTAACATGTTTTAGTAGAAACCATGCTAGGTTGATATCTTGATTACATGTAGAACATCAATCACGAATTTTAATAATTCTTAAAGGAAGAAATCAGGAAATATTATGTAGTTCTTGAAAGAATATGATAGACAATGGTTTGAGACAAAATCATGAATTATGCCCATTTAATGATGGTTCCTTAAGGATTATTCAAGACCTTATGTTAGAAATTGTCCATACCTATTACTATAACATTTTTGATGATTGGTTGGAAGTTTGGCCTGAATCAATAGAGGTTTTGAGGATTAAAGTTGACGAAACCCGTAGGCAAAAACTTGCAGAAAATGGGCTAATATCTGATCGATCGATCGATCGACTCAAGAATGTCGATCGATAGAGTGGATCGATCGATCGAGTCCTCCTGTAATTTGAAAATTATTTACTTTCAATGTTTAATCCAACCCAATTTATAAGAACCCTTAAACATAATCTAAATACCATGATGGGATTTGGGAAGGACTAGTAGGGTTGTGGGTAAGGTTCGGGTAGTGCGATTTTTTATGAGATTTAACCATGGGGTCACGAGAGTAAATTATGGGTTATGATCGTGTGTGTGATAAATTAGGCATTGCGCAAGTTAATGATGACTTAGGACAGGGGTATATCAAGAGTACCTCTACTGGTATATTACATATCAAAACAATACACTTCGAGGGACAAGAATTACTTCGAAACGTATGGTAAATGAGAATATAAATGGATGAATTAATTATACGTAGGATCCAAGTGTTACGCGCCATGTATGGTTAGAATATGTGGGTGTACCTATCTGAATAATATATATATATATATATATATATATATATATATATATATATATCTGTGCTTAATCATACCCACGCTACTTGTTATCACGAAGGTCTCCGCACCAGGACGGTCTTATTCTAATCTGACCGTTATGGGAAATATGGACTTGTACCCTAGAACATAGAACCTTGGTACAACCTATCTGTGAGTGGTATAGAAGGCGGTCCTAAGACACGTGAGGGTATGTGCTAACCTCTTAGCGACTTGGATCTATGATTCGCCTCCAACTTATGTGTTTTCTATTAATACAGTTCGGGGATTATCTGAACTAGTATTTCCCTTATTTGTATGAGAGGTACATGGACTTGATAGCAGAGTATACCTGCACTATAATTTAGTATTGGGGTGCCTTATTAGTGTGTGTATATATATATATCCTAAGTGACAAATATATATATACACATGTGATTTATCTATTGTTCTTTTAGGTAGATAAAAATTCAATGATGATATTAAATAATCTAAGTGTTTGCGACCTTAAGACCGTATTGAGATGTATATAGCTGACTTCGTAAAATAAAGAACTTAATTTCGTATAAGGTATACTTATGTGATCACGTGAATAAGGATTTACGAGAGGAGACTGGGTTTAGATTGGTTAACTGGGTTAGCGTCATCTAGAATAATTTTATAGTATGCTAGGCGTGCACACTAAATGAGAGGTGAGAATTTCCAAGTGAGGGCAACCTAACTAACATGTGTGGAGTATCTTCTAGTAAGAACTTTAAATACTTTCTAAATTGTTTTTAAAACTTTAACTATCGGGGTCTGACCCGTTTCTATTCACCTCTTCTTTCTCTTGTATATATACATATATGTGTATAAACAGGTGCCTAGCCACAGGGGCGTCAGACTTAGATCGCTGGACGGTTTGACGTGCTGCAGCTAGTGAGGGAGTTGCAGGTCCTTGCATTTAGACAAATTCACTCTTGTTACCTCAGCTCTTCACTTAGTCATGTTAGATAGGGCATGTGTCAACCATTTTCAGTTTCCATTGAGTTCAAAGAGACATTGCACTTATTTAGTTTTCAGTTTCAGTTAGGATTGTTTTAATTATTATATTGTCCTTGGATTTGAGTTATTCTATTGGGAACGATTAATTTAGCATGTTTGTTTCATTTAGATGATTTGGTATTCATTATTACATATATGTTCGTTAAAATGGTGTATGTATGATAATTCATACTATTGGGACTTAATTCATGAAATTAAATATTTTGACACTTAACTTAATTATTTATTAGGTGATAAATAAAGAAATTGTTTTTCGACGTGATGCTAAGAATGAACCAACCAAATACTTTGCTTTAAATTTAATAAAGGACTGACGCCCGGTATTTAATTAGGCGGGGTGTCACAAGTGGTATTAGAGCACCAAGTTCCAGAATCCTTTAGGATCTATACGACTTATTATGCTTCCATCTTAGCTTTCATTAATCTAGAGCCCTATTATTACAATTGTTTCACTCTAATTTTTATATATACATCTTCAGCTATATTAAAATTTATTGAACTGTGTACTTATAAATTCCTTCTCGTTTTCGATCCCTCCAAAATGAGCGTCACGAGACAGGAATGCCCAACCCGAGCCTCAGTCGCCGTAAGAACTGGGGAAAATGAATGTTGAGGAGGTAGCCACTATAGTTGCACAAGCAGTCAATACAGCATTGGCAGTGGTTCAGCACGCCCCACCATAGGTGAAGGTAGTGGCACCTTCCCCGGCACATGCATTCCTCTCTTCTTGGGAACGAGTTAGAGACGTCTTCCAGAAGACACGCCCACAAGAGTTCTCAGGAAGCTCAGATGTTGTGGCGGCTAGCCAATGGAAAAAAGGACATACATCGGCACCTGCGAATGTATGCGTGCACGGAGGTTCAAAATTATATTTTTGCTACCTTCAAGATGGTTGGAGCAGCGTTACAGTGGTGGGAGTCCACTACCACTACGGATGAGCGTGGTGTTTTGATGATACAAGATTTTTGGGTGTGGTTCGACCGTAAATACTTCCCTTCAACTGTTCAGACTGAGATGAGGAGAAAACTGGTGAATCTCAAATAGGAAGGGATGAGAGTTGCAGAGTATGAAGAGGATTTTACAATATTAGTTACTTTGGTGCCAGATGAGGTGCCTACCGAAGATAAGAGGATTCAGATTTTCATGGATGGTCTGACCTGGAGGATTCGCCTGCACCTTAGGGGTAATATTTCGTTGGGTAATTAAACTGATATGTTCAATGATGCTCTATTGCACTACCAGGACCACTACTTCCATCAGCAAGGAAGCCAATGATACGGGGAGTCCAGTCAACAAGACCGGACAAGAGGTGGTAGTGCCACTGGGGCACTAGTAGCCCAGGTCTAGGTTCGTCAGGGTGAGCAAAGCTCCCATCACGGGGACCCCATAAAGAGATTTTGTTCTGGAGACTCTAGGCAGGGACATGAGGTTTTATCCAGGTCTAACAGCGTTACCAGCAGTGCCAATCGGGCCAGCAGTAGGGCCAACATCGATATTAGTAGGGCCAGTGGAGGGGTGGTAACGTCCAGAAGGATCGAGGACAGTAGGGATATAGGGGAGGAAATTTTAGGGTAGATGCTTTATCTGTGGTAAGAATGGACATCGACATCAGGATTGGTCGAGGGGGACAAGGCCCCGCTACAACAGGGTGCTCGTTAAGAGCAACAGATACCGATCTTCCTATCTGCCCTCCCAGCACCACCTCAGATACTAGCTTTGATCACCATTCTATCAGTCTTAGTTCAGCAGGGGCAGTTGCAGTATGGGCGTGTTTACAATGTCCATCAGACTGCAGTCCCATAGTCTTCACCCGCCGTCGAGGGTATGTTTTCAATCTAGGGGACTTTGGGGCGTATATTATTTGACATGGGAGCTTCAAACTCTTTTATTTCCACCAGTTTTGCATGTGACTTTGGGTTATTAGATACAGCCAAGAGTACTGTTACGTGTTTTGACTCGCCACGAGGTAATGGGATGTTGATTTACTTTATCTGTCTGGGCGTGGGAATAGAGATTGGGAGACTTATTTTACCCACCGACATGCTTGTATTAGATATATCAGAGTATGATGCTATTATCAGTATGGATTGTCTTGTTTCTTATAGAGCCATAGTAGATTGTTTTAGTAGGAGCATTATTTTTGCTATACCGGGCCAAGAGATGTTTCTTGTGTCGATGTCTCATTATGAGAGAGGATCAACCTCCCATTTATATTACATAGAGGAGGATACCTCTAAGGAGATATTAATTCCCTTAACTCGATTCCTGTCATTCGTGAGTTCTCCAACATATTTTAGGATATACCCAGATTGCCACCTAGTAGATAGATATATTTTGTTATAAATTTGATGCTGAGCACTCGGTTAATAGTCCATGCAGCCTACCGTATGGCTCTAGCTGAGATGAGGGAGAAGCGGGATCAGATTAAGCATCTATTGGGATAGGGGGTTTTATCCATAGGAGTACCTCACCTTGGGCTGCTCTTGTGTTGTTCATAAAGAAGAGAGATGGGTCATTGAGGTTGTGTGTGGACTATCGAGAGTAGAACAAAGTCACGATACGGAAAAATATCCATTGCCCAAAATCGATGACTTATTTGACCAGTTGAGAGGAGTTTCTTTCTTCTCAAAGATAGATTTGAGGTCGGGATGTCATTAGTTACGTATTAGGGAGAAGTATGTATCGAAGACTGCTTTCTTGATGAGATATGGATCCTATGAGTTTCGGGTTATGCCGTTTCGGCTAACCAATGCTCCAGCCATATTCATGAACTTAATGAACAGGGTGTTGAGAGAGTTCTTAGATCAGTTTGTCATTATCTTTATAGCTGACATTTTAATTTATTCCCAAACTAAGGAGGAGCATGCCAAGAATTTGAGACGGATCCTTCAGACTCTACGAGAGCATCAATTGTATGCAAAGTATGAGAAATAAGGATTTTATCTACATGAGGTCCAATTTTGGGGGCATATTGTCTTCGATAAGGGAATATCCATAGATTCAGGGAAGGTGTTCGAGATGAGGGAGGAGGGTAGTCCACGACACCGTTAGAGATACATAGTTTCTTGGGATTATGAGGGTACTGTAGATGGTTCAGTCGAGGATTCTCGAAGATAGCGATTCCAATAACTAATTTGACTCACAAGAGGGTACCGTACATTTAGAATGATGCTTGTCAATTATCTTTTAATGAGATGGAGGACAAGATGACTTTGGTGCCAGTCCTCTCTTAACCTAGGCCCAAAGTGGAGTAGCTGGTGTATACTGACACTTCCCTATAAGGACTTGGCGGATTACTTCAGCAGGAGGATTAGGCTATAGCTTATGCCTCCCGTAAGCTTAAGACTCATGAGAAAACTTACTCCACCCACGAATAGGAGTTAGTAGCAGTCGTGTTTTCCCTTCGGATTTGGAGACATTAATTATTATGGGAGAAATTTCACATGTTCACAGATCAAAAGTCACTGCGATACTTGTTCACTCAGCGGGAGTTGAATATGCGTCAGTGCAGGTGGATAGAGTTTGTGAAAGACTACTAGTTCGAGATATAGAACCACCCGGGGAAGGCTAACGTAGTTACTGATGCGTTGAGTTGTAGGCCAGTAGGTGAGGTGGCTGAGGTGTGGAAGGTGAAATGGGAAGAACTGGGACATCAGGATGCAGTGGCCTGAACCTTTATATTCATCATGACAGTCACACCAGAGATTGTCATGAGAGTCATCCAGGTGCAAGCCATCGATTCATTCTACTAGGATCAGATTGTATGGCTCCTAAGTGAGGGGGTAGAGTCCTATTCAGTGAGTTCAGATGGGGGTTTACGATTTAATAGGAGATTGGTGGTCCCATAGGGGGAGGACTTACATCATGTAGTGATGAAAGAGTCTGATGGATATCGATTTACAGTACATCCCAGAGGGGATAATATGTACCAGGATATGAGGCGTCAGTGTTGGCGGAGTGGGATGAAGAAGGACATTACGGAGATCATGTCCAAGTGTGCCACCTATCAGTTGGTAAAGGTGGACCATCAGAGACCACCAGGGTTACTTTAGTTTCTATAGATCCCTATGTGAAAATGGGAGATCATTTCCATTGATTTCATCACGGGGTTGACTACGTCACAGAGGGGTCACGATTCTATACGAGTGGTGGTGAATCGATTAACCAAGGTATCTCATATCCTATCGGTGCGGACAGACTACCCTACGGGACAGTATGCCCAGATATTTATAGGAGAGATAGTGAGGCTTCATGGAGTGCCCCTTAATATTGTGTCCGATAGGGATAAGATCTTTGTGTCCCGATTTTGGGAGAGCTTCCACGAGGCCATGGGTACCGAGTTGAGATTGAGTACGACCTACTACCCACAAATGGAAGGGCAGACGGAGAGGACGAATCAGATGCTAGAGGATATGTTACAGATGTGTGTCCTTGACTTTGGCGGTGGTTGGGAGACGTATCTTCCACTAGTTGAGGTCGCATATAATAGCTCCTACCAATTTACGATTGGCATGTCTCCATTTGAGGCATTGTACGATAGACATTGTCGTTCTCTCTCTTGTTGGCTAGAGGTGGGGGACAATAGGATATTCGGGCCATAGGTGGGGGATAACAGGATACACGGGCCAGAGGTAATTTAGGAAACATCAGCCAAGATAAAGATGATCAGGAGCCGTATTTGGGTAGCCCATGACAGACAGAAAAGCTACGCTGATGCCAAGTGATTCTTCAGGGAGTTTAGTGTGGGGGACCAAGTGCTATTGTGAGTGTCCCCTATAAAGGGGAAAATGAGGTTTGGGAAGAAAGGGAAATTGGCAACGAGGTATGTTGGACCATTTCATATCATTGAGAAGATTGGGCAGGTGGCATTTAGACTTGGGTTTCCAGAGCACTTACATCGTATCCATAATGTGTTCCACATTTCTTCGCTTAGACGGTATCTCCAAGATGAGTTGGCTCATACCCATTGCAATAGAGGATATTGAGGTTAAAGGTAGTTCCACTCGTGCAGGTCTAGTGGGAGCATCATAATGTAGAGGAGTCTACATGGAAGCGTGAGGCAGATATGCACAAAAAGTATCTAGACTTGTTCCTACCATGTATATTTACTTTTATTTTTTGAATTTTGGGACGAAATTCCATTATTAGGTGGGTAGTATGTTATACCTCGTATTTTTATGACTTTAATAATTATAGGAGTTATATAATTAATCTGGATTTAAATTAATATTTACTACCGTGTTACGTGAGTTAGAAATTATTGATGGGAATCGTGTTTATTATTACTTATGGAGTAAAGTAAAAAATGTGATACGTAGTTATTAAAATTGTCGCGAGAGAATGGTACGACAGTTATAGAAATTAAGTCGGGACGCGCGTGTCAGACGTGTCGGGACTAATTTAATGAAATAAAAAGTAAATTAATTTTAAGTCACCCGTATGGTCATTTGATGTGTTCCAATGTGTACGAAAGGGTAGCGATAGTCGAAAAGTGTACCCGGAATTTTAGGCCTAACCGACAAACCCAGGAGGGTATTTTGGTAATTTTTATTTTAGGACCTTAATTAATGACTAAATTACTAAGGCTATATCAGATGGTGTGTCGAGGAAGTTAGGGTTCTGAGAATCAAAAAGTGAAGAAAACCATAGGAAGAAGAAGGGTAGAGCTTTCCAAGGTGTTTAAGGCCAAGAACCACCCATTTAGCACCTCCACCACCACCAAAGCATAGATCAGAACAAGAGGATAGTTACTATACCACTCAAAATTTTCGGATCGAATCTGCAACTTTAAGTCCAGTATCTATCTTGTTGATCTTATGTTAATAAAACATCCATGTTAAAATAGGAGAAATAATTATATGTTTTTATGGTGATTTAATGTATTTCGAAGACTAAGATTCACATGTGTGAGTAGAAACCATGCTAGGTTAATATCCTGATTACATGTAGAACATCAATCATGAATTTTAATAATTCTTAGAGGAAGAAATATAGAAATATTATGTAGTTCTTAAAAGAATATGGTAGACTAGAGTTTGAGACAAAATCATGAATTGTGTCCATTTAATGATGGTTCCTTAAGGATTTAATCATGACCTTACGTTGGAAATTGTTAATACTTGTTACTATAACATTTGTGATGTTTGGTTGGAAGTTTGGGCTGAATTAATAGAGGTTTTCGGAATTAAAGTTAATGAAACTCGTAGGCAAAGACTTGCAGAAACTGGGCCAATATTTTATCAATCGACTCAAGAATGTCGATTCATCGACTCTTCCCATCGATCGATTGACTCCTCCTGGAATTTGAAACTTGTTTACTTTTAATGTTTAAACCAACTCTAATTTATAAGAACGCTTAGACATAATCTAAAACAATGATGGGAAGGACCAGTAGGGTTGTGGGTAGGGTTCGGATAGTGCGATTTTATAAGAGATTTAACCGTAGGTCATGAGGGTAGAAAATGGGTTATGATCGTATGTGTGATAAATTGGACATTTTGCAAGTTAATGAAGACTAAGGACAGCGGGATATTAAGAGTAACTCTACTAGTATATTACAAATCAAAACAATACACTTCGAGGGATGATAAGTACTTAGAAACGTGGGGTAAATGAGAATATAAAAGGATGAGCTAATTATACATAGGATCCGGGTGTTACGTGCCACGTATGGTTAGAATATGTTATGGTCATGGGTGTACCTATCTGAACAATATATATATATATGAATGTCTGTGCTTAATCATACGCTACTTGCTATCACAGAGGTCTCCTCGTCAGGACAGTCTTATTCTGATGTGACCATTATAGGGAATATGGAATTGCACCCTAGAACATAGAACCTTGGTACAACCTATCTATGAGTGGTTGAGTAGACGGTCCTAAGAGACGTGAGGGTATATGCTGAACTCTTAGCGACTTGGAACTATGATTCGCCGCCAACTTATGTGTTTTGTGTTCATACAGTTCGGGGGTGATCCGAACTAGTATTTCCCTTATTTGTATAAGAGGTACAGGTACTTGATAGCAGAGTATGCCCGCACCATAAATTAGTATTGGGGTGCCTTATTAGTATATATATATATATATATATATATATGCCTATGATTCATCTACTGTGCTTGTAAGTAGATGATAATTGAATAATGATATTAAATAATCTAAGTGTTTGAGACCTAAAGACCGTATTGAGATGTATATAGCTGACTTGGTCAAATGAAGAACTTAATTCCGTATAAATTATACTTATGTGATCCCGTGAATAAGGACTTACGAGAGGAGATTGGGTTTAGATTGGTTAACTAGGTTAGAATCATCTAGAATAACTTAGTAGTACACTAGGCGTGCACACTAAATGAGAGGTGAGAATTCCCAAGTGAGAGCAACGTAACTAACATGTGTGGAGTATCTCCTAGTAAGCATTTTAAATAATTGCTAAACTGTTTTTAAAAATTTAACTATTGGGCTCTGACCCACTCCTTATCACCTCTTCTTTCTCTTGTATATATATATATATATATATATATATATATATATATATATATATATGTGTGTGTGTGTGTGTGTGTGTGTGTAAACAGGTGCCCAGCCATAGGGGCGTCGGACTTAGATCACTGGGAAGTTTGACGTGCTGCAGCTAGTGTGGGAGTTGCAGGTTCTTGCATTTAGACGACTTCACTTTTGTTACCTCAGCTCTTCATTTAGTCATGTTAGATAGGGCATGTGTCACCCATTCTTAGTGTTCATTTAGTTCAGAGAGATATTGTACTTCTTTAGTTTTCAGTATTCAGTTGGGATTGTGTTAACTATTATATTGTCCTTGGATTTGAGTTATTCTGTTGGGAACAATTAGTTTAGCCTGTTTGTTTCATTTGGATGGTTTAGTATTCATTATTACATTTATGTTCGTTAAAATGGTGTATGTATAATAATTCATACTATTGTGACTTAATTCATGCAATTAAATATTTTGGCACTTAGCTTAATTATTTATTAGGTGATAAATAAAGAATATTTTTTTCGACAATGACGTTAAAGGACTGATCACCCGGTATTTAATTAGGCGGGGTGTCACAGGGTATACCACATGTTATCGAGGGAAGCATGCTCACCGAGGTGCTTGATGTGGGGGTTTATTGAGATTCCGTAGGGTTTAGGTTGTGTCCTAATTTTTTTTTTTTTTTTTTTTTTTGTTTTTCTGCTTTTTTATACTTGTAAGAACAATGTAATTATTTGTGACAAGTTAATATAACATGCATTTTTATTATCTTGATTTAGTGGGTTACTCTACATGCACTTTAATTTACTGGTGAGGTTTTATTTCATAGACAAGATAAAAGGAAAACTCAAAGGTTGATTTTTCATAAGTAAAAGAAATCTTAATCTTGAAAATGATATATACAAAAGAGGAAGGTAAGCAATTTAAAAAAAAAGGGGTTGCTGGCTGACATACCCTTGGCATGCCTATTGGCATAAGGGTCAAGTCAAAATCATGTTTTTAGCTTTGATTACACTTTATGTGTACTTCTGGGTACTTAGGATCAGAAGGTCTGGCATCATCTCGAATTGTTTGTGTTTCATGGATGCCTGCAGTATAAAAAGGGGACTTTGATGGTGGTTTTCATAACAACTCAACTTCTTTCCTTTGTAACCTTTCTTCTTCATCTGCAATGGCACTTGCAATGTCTAAAATTTTCTCGAGCTACTCGAAGGCTTAGAGGTAATGTGCCTCTATAATGTTAATTAAGAAGCATTCACCTTGCGCCATGTCTACCTATGGCGTTATCCCGTATAGACTAGAATCTTCTGGAAGCTGCAGTACAGTTCGGGTACCCTAAAGAACATGCCTTTTGATTTCGCATAGATGAGGTGGTCCCACCTACAAAGAGTTTTCTACTATGCTTGGTGTCAACACAAGTGTGATGACAACTATGCCGAATTTATCCCGTTCTCCTTAGGTGTCACTAGCAGAGTTGCTCCATGTCTCTCCTTTAGCTTCCCGACCGCTAGTGCATGGAGGGAATATTTTTATCCTGGAGGTAATGAATTTCGCGTACTAAAAGGGTTTTATTGATAATGTCATTGCTGGTGTCATATCCCTAGAATTGACCATCACGCTTTTTTGGCGACAAGTGACGTGACAGTTAACCCTCAAGTAGCCACAATAGTGTGTGGATGTCTTACCAATATAGTCCATCTACAGTAATATTGGCGGAGACTTGTAATGGTTTGGATGCCTGGAAGGAGGGTCCGGATGACTTCTTACAAGGGAACCCTATCATGCTGTTCATGTAGTTATCCGAGAGAATGCACCTGGCGGCCCCTCCTAAGTACCCTCTATCGAGCATTCCCAACTTTTTTCTAGGCCTTTGTTTAGCTTTTGCCTGACAATAGAGAATTAAGTGAACTGGATTATAGAGCATGGGACCCAAAGTTTGTAATGGTCTATACCGTGATGGGGGAACTTCAAAATTGTCTTATAACTGGGTGATAACATGTACGTGTGGTTGGTGGGACTTCATCAGACCTCTTTTTACTTTTAATAGTCGCTTATGTGCTAAATAGGATAGGAACAAATCATTCCTAAGAGCATAACCAACTTCTTTCCTATGGAAGACTTGACTGAGTCTTTGAGGATGATATTGGGGCCCTTATGAAAGTGTTGCCAACCGTTTACTTATCCATCACAATCTGTTGGGGAGGTTGTGTTCATATCGAGGGACTACCTGAAGTGGTTGTGGCAGCGGGTGGTTGTGAAGATTCTAGTGCAGGGACTGGTGAGAGATGACTTGTAATGTTTGACACTTTGGAAGAAGTTTTCATGGTTTCATTCAAGCTCACAAAGACTTATCGTCGCATAGAGTACATTCGAAACCGCAATCGGGGTGGGATTCTTAGGGTCCTTCAAGGACAGGCAATGATGTGGGTCCGTCAGGCAGCTGAAGACAAGGTCTCAGGTATGAGAGGGGTGGTGAAGCTTTGTGTAGATTCTAATAGGTTAGTGAAAAAGTTGTTTTAGGTTTGATAGGTGTTTATTTTGTTTTGTGGAGCTATGATTTTTTATGATATTTTTATGGGGTTTATAAGGGAGTGGGTTGTTTTTCATTCCCATCACTGATGTGTCATGTAATAGTTGTATTATTGATTATTTTATAGAAGAACAATGATTTTGATGTATTTTGTTGTCTCTTTAGTGAATTCTTTATTTGAACTATCTACACCGATCTCTAAGGCATAAATAACCCTTTTGTTCGTTTAAATGATGAGAGAGGCCATCATTCTCGGAACGAGAAAATAATATAATTTTATGAGAGAGAAAGGACCGATTACATGCATATCTTTTGGGTTGCCTATGCACCTCTATAAGGTTTCAAAAATTTGTGAGTTTCTCTTTTCTAAAAAGGGATTTTTTTTAGAGGATCAGGTCCCACATATTTCTGAGTGGAGAGGAAGGAAGAGATTTTTCTTTTTTTTTTAAGAATAAAAGGGGGATGAGAAGAGTTGTAGTGAGAAGATATCTCGAATTAAGGGTAAAACTTCTTGAAACGGTCCAAGTTGACTGGATGCACCATTTCTTCTCCATCGAGGTTCGGAGAGAAAAAAAAGGTTTTCGGTATTTTTGATTTTCGGCAAAAAAGAAGGAAAAAGTAGAGGGATCTCATCATTATTATTATTGATGATATTATTAGGTTCTCACTTATATTAGGTTTGCCTAAATGCAGAAAAAATGTCGAATAGGACTCAAGCATGGGAAAATAGGGTTTGAAAACATGTAAGACACGATTTAACTTGTTTTCAGACTCGCAAACGGGGTCCCATTTTGAAAAAAATGCAAAATAGTGCAAAAATTCAGATGGTATACCGACCCAAAATTCTGTCAAAGTTTCACATGATAATCAGTAAACTAAATATGAGTGCCCTAGGTTTGACACCTATATGAGGTTTATTCAATTGTTTAATTAATGTAAGGGTTCCCCCATTGACATGACTTCCATGATATATCTCTTACCTATAAGGGCAATGATTCATCGGTACATGTGGACAAGCCATTTGATATACCTGTTTGTACGTGAATTGCCTCACTATATACCTCGTGAGGATAGTATGTGTGAGAGTGAAATTGATATACTTGATGTGCATGAATGAGTTCCCTGCTATATACCTTTCGTCGTGAGTTCGGTCAAGTGGTACGATGTGGGTGGAATCATTCGACATATGTCAAATGTATGAGGACAATGGAATGTGAGAGTCATATCTCTTAGGCTAACTGCGCTCCGCTGGACCAGCGCCCATCACCAAGTGACCGCCCCAGTATGGGACAAAATTTTGGTCATTATTGCCATGCTCTTGGTGATGTAGTGTGCAAAAATGCACGAGTCTTAATTAGTATATTATGGAGAGAGAGTATTTTTATCTGCATGATGAGTAAGGGGAATGCTATACTAATGAGGGAGCAGTATCATGAAAAGTAGCATCGAGATTGAAGACTATAGTAAGCATGGTGATATATATATATATATATATATATATATATATATGTATGTATATGTGTGTGTGTGTGTGTGTGTGTGTGTGTCAGTGTGTGTGTGTGTGTGTGATGAGTGACATATGAATATTTTATAAGTGAGTGTTTCTGGTAGTAAGCCAGTATGATATACCCATATATACCCTCCAAACTGGACGACTCCTAAGGGGGCCGACCCTTTATCAGGTTCCAGACGACCCCTCAGGGGCCGACCCTTCATCATGTTCCGGACGACCCCTCAGGGGGCCGACCCTTCATCAGGCTCCGGACGACCCCTCAGGGGCCGACCCTTCATTATGTTCCAGACATCCCCTCAGGGGGGCGACCCTTCATCAGGTTCCAGACGACCCCTCAGGGGGCCGACCCTTCATCACCCCTCAGGGGGCCGACCCTTCATCAGGTTCCAGACGACCCCTCAGGGGGCCGACCCTTCATCAGGCTCCGGACGACCCTTCGAGGCTACGACAGTACGAGGCCTAAATTAGGCCAGACTCACTACCGGAAGGAACTTTTCCCTCGGCCTCGGCTCATAGGTCGAGGGGGACATCATCGCAGCGCGTGGTTTGGGAGACACGTGTAACAGTGTGCGTGAGGCTCACATGGCACATGGGAGACCGTTATAACAAAATCACACCCTCACGTGAGGGAATATTATGTCATCATTTGGCATCTACAGGTGTCAACAGGGGATTGGCTAGATCATCATTCACATGCACCATGCATACTTGGGGGGTACACTACACCCCCCAAGACCTATATATACTTGTCACCTACAACCCTACAGGGGATGGATCAATTTTATTGTAACCCTAGCTAAAACTCTGCTGGTACACACAATAGAGAGAGAAAGTGAGATTATGTGCATTGTATCCAAGGCCATTAGTGCCCATACTTAGTGGATCACACACTCACAGTGGATGTAGGCCAAATTGGCTGGACCACTATACATCATTGTCTTATTTCTTCTTATACTCATCCCCTTATACATACTTATCACTTACCCGGTGGTGCTAAATCTTAGCATCATCAGTTTGGCGCCGTCTGTGGGAATCGAGAAGACATCTCTTCCTTTGTACAGCTTGACCTCACTGGGCACTCTGGTGGTGAGCCAGCACTCCCCCTGAGAGGAGATATTTCACCATTGAAAGAGATCCACTAAGGGTCTCAAGCTCACCAGTCTTTTCTTCAGTTCAGCTTTTCATAGCTCAAACACATGGCACCTGAGATGCCACCACCACCGCTTCCCCCGCCGGATGATGGGGGAAGACCCAGTTCCAGTCAGCCGCCGCCTCAGTCTGAGATGGCTGATGTGGCTGCAGCCTTAAAGTCTCTGGCAGCAGGCCAGCGGATGATGGAGGAGGAGTTCACAGCTCTAAGCCAGAACATACTAAGACCACCAGTGGTTTCACCTGAGATGATTACTTTGGCGGTAGCTCCAGGACAGCATGAGGCTAGGGGACCACCCCAGGCACCACGCAAAGACCTGCCACCCCCTCAGCGGCGTAGGGTTGTTGCTGACCCCCGGCGTCTACGCCTGGGGTGGCAAGGAAACCTTTGCTCGGAGGACAGGTATGACGATATGGAGGGAGAGGAGGCCCCAATAGAATGCAGGGAACCGTATGAGGTCTCCAACAATACTGTACGACCTCTCCAGGATAGTAGAGGAAAGTGCGAGAGACCAAATCCTGATGATCGCCCGAGAGGCTCTGCTTTTGATCGCTTGAGCAGGGGTTCAGTCTTTGAGAGTCTGGGACCAGTAAATGACCTGCGGGAAAAATTATCCAGGTCAAGAAGTGCTGTGAGGTCCAGGAGGGAGGCAACAGATGGCCGACCCCAAGAAAGGGATGACGGCCAAAGGGAAGTAAGCAGCCGACACAGGCCTACCGCAGCAGAACCCTCCGTCCACCTTAAAGAGGCGGCAGGGGATAACATCGGCCAAGCCGACCCTGTGAGGCCCTGGAATGACTCAATCCAGCGATTAGAGGATAATATCGGTGATATACTGAAGAGCCGGGACCCTCTTCAGAAGGAATACACCATAGGCTCACCCTTTGTGGCAAAGATAGTGAACTTCCCTACGCCATCAAGGTTCAAGCCACCTGAGGTCACCCCAAGATACGACGGGAGCACCAACCCTATCCACCATGTCGAGATGTATCAATCAGCAGTAGACATATACTCTATCTCAGATGAGATGAGGTGTCATGCCTTTTCTAGTACCCTGACAGGGGCTGTACATGTTTGGTACACGCCTCTTCCAAAAAATTCCATTGAAAACTTTAAGCAGTTGGCAGACCTGTTCATCCACAACTTTTGCTTTGGGGTAAGGCCACAGAAGAAGACCACCCACCTGCTCTATGTTAAGCAGGGGAAGAGTGAGAGCCTGAGGGACTATATAGCCAAATTTAATAAGGAGAAGCTGGAGGTGGAAGATTATGAGGAGAGCATAGCTATGACAGCCCTGATTGGAGGACTCCAAAAGGGGAAACTGTTATGGAAGCTTGTTGAAGACCCTCCGAGGATGATGGCTGAATTGCTGTCGACAGCAGGGAAGGTGATGAACGCCGAAGAGGCGATGGCCACAAAATATGAAGACGAAAAAGGAGGTGCTAGTGGGGGTAGATACCCTAAGAAGAACAAAGAGGGGAAGAAGAGGTCTACGGATGAAAAGTTTGCTGGTTACACCCCTCTAACGGTCAGGTGTGAACAGATTCTCAATGAGATAAAGAGTGGCCGGTCCCTGAAGTGGCCTGAGAAGCTGAGGGCAGCCCTCAGCAAGAGGAATAAGAACCTGTGGTGTGAATATCACCAAGACCACGGCCACGTAATAGACAAATTCTTTGCTCTGAAAGATGAGATTGAGAAGATGCTGAAAGAAGGGAAGCTCAGAAAGTACGTCGACAAAGGTGCCTTCAAGAGGGGCCAAGGGGACGACCCTAGAAATAAGCGAGGCGATGCATGTAGAGAAGGACCTCAAAAAAGAGGGGACGACCCTTCTGATGACAAGGACGACCCTGAACTCCCGCCGAGAGACGACCAAGGTCCTGTCAAGAGGCTTAATATGATCTCACTCGGAGTGGGAATGATCTCCGGGGGTCTAGCAGGAGGAGGGTCTGAGGTCGCCGCCAGGAAGGCCCATGTGGCTGAGGCCAAGGCAGTGACGAAGACGGTACACTCAACCTCTCTGGAGGTCAAGTCAGAAAAGAGGAAGAAGGTTGATATGGACACTCTGATAGTGGGATTTTCAAGAATGGACTTCAAAGTCCTCTTAGCCCCACATGATGACCCTCTCGTCATCACTACCAGGGTGCACGTGTGCGAGGTGCCGAGGATCCTAGTAAATGGGGGCTCATCTGCAGACGTGATGTTTTGGCCGTGCTTCAAAGCCTTAGGTCTCAGTCGGGCTAGACTCGGCCCGTATCATCATCCATTGATTGGGTTCAGTGGGGAAAAGGTTCATCCCCTTAGAGTGTATAAGGCTGATGTCAGGATGGGAGACGAATGGCCGAGATGGCTCACCAAGAAGGTCAGTTTCTTTGTGATGAATGAGCATGTGTTTTCGGCCTAAAACATCATACTGGGGTGTGTGGCCCTCAAGGGGTTTGAAGCTGTGCCATCTACTGTCCATTAGATGATCAAATTTCCTACCCCTTACGGGGTGGGGGAAGTTTAGGGAGACCAGACGACAGCGCGAGAATGTTACTACAACTTCGCTGAAGAAAGGGAGGAACACAAGAGTTCTACGACCACTTACAATATTGATACCCTAGATCCCAGGGATGAGACGAAGCTAAATAAAGGAGAGGCCTCAGAAGAGGTAGAATCCATCATCCTCGATGAGGATGACCCGAAAAAAACCGTCCAAGTCGACAAGTCTCTGAAGCCCAATATCAAGGAAAACCTCATTAAACGGTTGAGGAGAAGACGAAGCGTATTCCCATGGAGTCATGTAGATATGCCGGGGATTGACCCTGAAATCATGTACCACAAGCTCAATGTGGTAGAGGGAGTGAAGTGGGTAAAGCAGAAGAGGAGAATTTACTCTAGAGAAAAGTATGAGGTCATTAGGGACGAGGTTAAAAAATTAGAAGACTCTAAATTTATCAGAGAGGTCATCTACCCTGAATGGATGTCCAATGCAGTCATTGTCCCAAAGGCCAACGGGAAGTGGAGAATGTGTGTGGACTTCACAGACCTCAACAAGCACTATCCCAAAGACAGCTTCCCTCTCCCCCGCATTGACCAGATGGTAGACGCTATCGCAGGCCATGAGCTCATGAGCTTTATGGATGCTTATTCAGGGTATAACCAAATCTTTATGAACCCTGAAGACTCAGAGAAGACAACCTTCATCACTGACAAGGGGACATACTGTTATAGGGTCATACCCTTTGGCCTAAAAAATGCGGGGGCAACGTACCAACGCCTGTTAAATAAAATGTTCGAAGACCAAATTGGGAAGTCTATGGAGGTCTATGTAGATGACATGCTGACTAAGAGTTTGAAGGCAGAGGATCATGTGGCAGACCTGGAAAGGACCTTTAATACGATGGAAAAATACCAGATGAAGCTCAACCCGGCCAAGTGTGTCTTCGGGGTCGGAGCAGGGAAGTTCTTGGGGTTCATTGTCAACCAAAGAGGCATCGAGTCCATTCCTGAAAAGATAAAGGCCCTTGTTGAGATGAAGACCCCCAAGTCCATTAAAGACGTTCAGAGACTCACAGGGAGAGTTGCTGCCTTGAACAGGTTCATGTCTAGGGCCACAGAAAAGTGTAAGATCCTTAGGGAGGCCTTCGAATGGAGTGAAGAGTGTGATGAGGCTTTCAGGGACCTAAAGTCATACTTAGGGTCTCCCTTGATGCTGTCATGACCCGTGCAGGGTGAACGACTTTATGTGTACCTCGCCATCTCAGAGTCGGCCATCAGTGCAGCCATTGTGAGAGACGAAGACGAGATACAGAAGCTTGTGTATTTTAACAGCAAGGCACTCCAAGGGGAAGAGCAAAGTTAGTCGAGGATGGAGAAGTTGGCCTACGCCTTAATCTATGCCTCGAGGAAGATGAAGTCGTACTTCCAATCCCATACAATGGTCATCCTTACCGGCTCTCCTCTTAGGCAGGTCCTACAAAAGCCAGAAAAATCAGGTAGGTTAATGGCCTGGACTATAGAGTTGGGGGAGTTTGACATTGTGTATTAGCCTAGGACGGCCATTAAGGGGCAAGCATTGGCAGACTTCGTGGCTGAGTTTACTTGGGAAGATGAGGAAGCCGAGGATGAGGGCCTCAGGAGGATAGATACCCGACAGGGTGAGCTCACCGACACGCCTACAGATAAGGCTGAGACGAGCACCGCTAGAAGGAAAGTGGTTGAAAATGAAGAGGGAATATATCTCTTTAGACAGGGGTCACTCACCGAGGGAAGTTTCTCAGAAGAACGCACCGTGTGGAGTCTCTTTGTCGACGGGTCCTCTTGCGAAAGCGGGAGCGGAGCTGGGTTAATAGTATCAGCACCCGACGGCACAGACATTGAGTACGCCCTGAGGTTCAATTTTAAGGCCTCCAACAATGAGGCCGAGTATGAGGCCTTGATAGCAGGACTCTCCTTGGCCAGATCACTTAGTGTCGGCTAGATTTTGGCTCACAGTGATTCGAGGATAGTAGTGAATCAGATACTAGGAGCCTATGAGGCCAAGGACGAGAGGACGGCTAGGTACCTTAAGAAGGTGAGGTCGTTACTGAAGGGCTTCAGAGAAGTGAAATTAAAGAGGATACCTAGTCTCGATAATGGCCGTGCTGATGACCTTGCTAGGTTGGCCTCGGCAATGAGGAAAGACATCAGGAGGACGGTCCTAGTAGAAATTTTGCTTTGGCCAACTATTGAAGACGCTGAGGGAACACTTATCAATTGCTTAAATGTTTCTCAAGAAGCTTCATGGATGTACCCTCTAATCAGATACATTAAAGAGGGTGAGATGCCAGAAGCAAGGCAAGAAAGGAAGAAGCTGAGGTACAGGGCTGCAAAATTTGTTGTCGTCGGAGACACTTTGTACAAAAAGGGGTTTTTGCTCCCCTTACTTAGGTGTGTGCATCCCTCAGAAGTCCCTTCCATTTTGCAAGATGTGCACGAAGGATCGTGCTCAAGCCACATCGGAGGCAGATCCCTAGCGAAGAGGGTGATCACCCAAGGGTACTGGTGGACGACCTTGGGGAAGGATGCCATAGCATATGTAAAAAAGTGTGATAATTGCCAGAGGTTTGCCACCATCCCTCACCAACCCCATCAGCCTCTTACCTCCATCACATCCCCATGGCCATTTGCAGTGTGGGGGATCGACCTCGTAGGACCCTTACCAAGAGCAGTCAATAACTATCGGTTCCTCATAGTAGCTATTGACTATTTCTCAAAATGGGTGGAGGCCGAACCGATGGTCACGATAACAGAGCAGAAGACCTTCCAGTTCATTTGGAAAAATGTTATATGCAGATATGGTCTCCCCAACACCCTCATCTCGGATAACGGGACCCAGTTCAAGAATACCTCTCTACAGAAGTACTGTGAAAGGGTGAGTATCAAACAATTTTTGCTCCACCCCAGGCCGACCTCAGGCCAATGGGCAAACAGAAGTTACAAACAGGGAAATCCTATATGGAATCAAGAAGAGGCTTGAGGAGGCAAAAGGAAGATGGGTCGAGGAGTTATATGCCGTGCTGTGGGCATACAGGACGACAGTGAGGACCTCTACCGAAGAGACCCCATTCATGCTAGCTTATGGATCAGAAGCCGTCATCCCCACCGAGATTGAGTTTCCTACGCATAGAGTCCAAATGTATGACCCCCAGAAAAATCCGGAAGAGAGGAGACTCGACTTAGACCTGATTGAGGAAAGGAGGGAGAACGCTGAGATAAGGCAGGCCGCCTACCAACAAAGGACCGCAAGGTTTTACAATCAGAGGGTGAAATAGAGGCCTATTGCAGTAGGGAACTTGGTCCTCAAGAAGACTTGGAAAAAGCCCAACAAGCTCCATCCTAATTGGCATGGCCCATATAGGGTCATCGATGAAGTCGTCCCTGGGACCTATAGACTAGAAAACCTGGAAGGGGAACCTTTTTCCAACCCCTGGAATGCAGATCATTTGAAGAAATACTATCAGTAGTGTTGTAAGGTCTTGATAGAGAATAATTGTAATAAGAGTTGCTCCAACAGAACACTTGGGAAATTAATGAGAAATAACAGTGCTTCCCCTCATCCTGTGGTTATCAGTTCTAGTACGCATGGAAACATCTACAGAGAACCACCCTCGGCTATAATGAGGGTCAGTGGAGGGGACGACCCCACCACTGTCCTCAAGAAAGACGAGGGAAAACTTTGTTAAAAACCATTAATTTGGTAAGTTGAACCCTCGGCTATAATGAAGGCCAGTGGAGGGGACGACCCCACCACTGTCCTCAAGAAAGACGAGGGAAAACTTTGTTAAAAATCATTAATTTGGTATGTTGAACCCTCGGCTATAATGAGGGTCAGTGGAATGGACGACCCCACCACTGTCCTCAAGAAAGACGAGGGAAAACTTTGTTAAAAACCATTAATTTGGTAAGTTGAACCCTCGGCTATAATGAGGGCCAGTGGAGGGGACGACCCCGCCACTGTCCTCAAGAAAGACGAGAAAAAACTTCGTTAAAAACCATTAATTTGGTAAGATGAACCCTCGGCTATAATGAGGGCCAGTGGAGGAGACGACCCCACCACTATCCTCAAGAAAGATGAGGGAAAACTTTGTTAAAAACCATTAATTTGGTAAGTTGAAGCCTCGGCTGTAATGAGGGTCAGTGGAGGGGACGAACCCACCACTGTCCTCAAGAAAGACGAGGGAATACTTTGTTAAAAACCATTAATTTGGTAAGTTGAACCCTCGGCTATAATGAGGGTCAGTGGAGGGGACGACCCCACCACTGTCCTCAAGAAAGACGAGGGAAAACTTCATTAAAAACCATTAGTTTGGTAATTTGATCCCTCGGCTATAATGAGGGTCAGTGGAGGGGACGACCCCACCACTATCCTCAAGAAAGACGAGGGAAAACATTAAAACCATTAGTTTGGTAATTTGATTCCTCGGCTATAATGAGGGCCAGTGGAGGGGACGACCCCACCACTGTCCTCAAGAAAGACGAGGAAAAAACTTCATTAAAAACCATTAGTTTGGTAATTTGATCCCTCGGCTATAATGAGGGCCAGTGGAGGGGACGACCCAACCACTGTCCTCAAGAAAGACGAGGGAGAGGTTAGTGATTATACAAAAAAAAAAACTCACAAAGCAAACCATACAAAAGGAAAGTAAGGAAGACAGTAAAAGAGATGATAGTATAAATTAAATGCCAGTGTTATACAAAATAGAGTACAAAAATGATAATTACATTAAGAGGGTATGGGCTACAGACAGCCACCCTATGGGACAGCATCCGAGGGCAGGGCCTCAAAATCTATAAGAGAGGTTTCCTCTGTGACTATGACAGGCTGAGCCTCAGACGTGCCTGTGCCTTCTGCATGTTGGGATTCCACCTGGGTCAGAGCCTCGACGATCAGAGGGTCGTCCAGTTGGACTGCTTCAAGGAACGGACGGATCGAAGAGATGACATCGCTGAACTTGAGGATGACCCACCGACAGGCCGTCCTTATCCCTCTCTCCAAGTACTTAAGGCTGAAACCTTGGAACTCATCTGAGAGTTTATAGGCTTCAACAGCGTCGACCTCGGCTTTCTTCACAGCCTCAGACAGCTCAATCTTAAACTGGGCCTCCCGATGGGTCATGGCTTCATCCTTCTCCTTCAGAAGGAAGTCTCTAGCCTTCATATCCTCATCATGCTGCCTCGTCAGCTTGTCCATAATTCGTGCATGTTCGGTTCTGGCACTCTCTAGCTCAGCCTTTGCAGTATCTAAGTCAGCCTGAAGGTCAGCCTTATGCTGGATGGCCCTCTCGGCCTCATGGAATTTCTCCTGATTCTCAGCCATCCATTTGGTTGCCGAAGTAAAGGCGCATACAGACTGCACAGAAATATAAACAGATGTCAAAAGGCTGAGGAAACAGTTGGTGAAAGAATGAAATTAAAAGAAATGAATCAAGACCGATACCTGGGATAGAGCGTGCAGACCATAGTAATACACTTTGGTTGGAGTCATCTTTGACAAGAAGTCGTAATCAGCAGCCGAGGGAGCAGAAAACATTGACGCCTTGGCTGCCCTCAAATTTTCAATGAGCGATGACGGTTCGGCCCTCAGATTTGCTAAGTTCTGGGACCAGAAGGCCCCCATGCTAGACGAAGAAGCATCCCCTTCAGATGCTTCGACCCTGGCCCTCATCCGAGAATTCGGCCGAGGGTCAACAGGAATCTCAGGCTCCTTTCTTTTATTGCTATCGGCTGTCGGCTCAACAACCGTCGGCCCCACAACCTTCATCTTCCTTGGAGCCTGCTGAGGCTCCTTACCCTTCTTCTTTGCCAGGCTTGATAGTAAACTAGGAGCAGTCATTTCCCAGAGAGAGTCTGATACACCGACAGGACGACCTGAAAAGGGTACGACACATGAGAAAAATGCAGAGATAAAAAGGAAATACTTGGAAAAAGTAAAGAAAAGTATAACTCACATAGTTCTGTAAGGGGGCCGACCTTCGGACCAGATTCCTTGAGGAACCGAGGGGTCATCAGATCTTCAAATTTTAGAAGTTCACCCCCTCTCCCTCGTCCTCTCAGATACTCAACGATGTCCTTCTCCTCCAGACTAAGTCCAGGCTCTGACCTGGCCTTCATTGAAGGGTTAGAACATCTTCTGGGTACCCTCGTACCATCGACTACATGTTGAGCCTCGACGGTGAACTCCCACTCCCTAGAGATAAAGAAGAATCTCTTCTTCCAATCGTGGTTGGAGGTTTGTGCCACGTTGAGAAGTTTTTTCTCAGACCTCCTCGCCCCTAGATGATAGTACCCAGGCTGTTTGGACGAGGAGGTGATATTATAGCAGGCCAAGAATACGTCAGCCGAGGGCTCATCAGTGAAAGAATTCTTCCACAGGGAGATGTAGCCCAGGACCGTCCTCCAAGAGTTGGGAGGAAGCTGAGAGAGGGCAACACCAAGGGCTGACATGATCTCTACGATGGCAGGATGCAGAGGGAATCTGACACCAACCTTGAACATTTGTTCGTATACTGTAACCTCTCCCTCTTCACCCTCAAAGACCCTCTCAGACTTAGAGGGAACCCTCATAGTTATATTGGGGGACACTCCATAGGCATGCCTCCATATCAAGAGGTCGCGATCCCTAACGGAGGAGATATAGGACAAGGCATGGGAGGTATCAACCTGGTTATCTGTATCATCGCCCTCGTCCTCAGTCCCCTCTCCCTCGGCCTCGTCATCTGCCAGAGGACCGTGGGGAAAGGCCATCTAGAAGGCATGTGGAGATAGGGTTGTCACAGGGACAGCCTTGGAGGGGACCATACCCTCGGCATCTCGGCGTGGGCTTAGGTCAGGTGTCTCTATCCTACCAGAAGGTCCAGCGCCAGTTGGCGAGGATGCTCTCTCGTCCATATCACTTGAATGACACTAAACTGGACGATGGGACGACCCACAAGACTCAGATGGTTCAAATGGATTTATTGTGGCTAGAGGAATGGGAAAGATGGGTCGTACCCAATTAGGGTCGGCCCCTCGTCTCCTCTCCTCCTTTTCCTCTATTCGTCTGATCTCAATAAACAATTTCTCTCTCAGGAAAGGGAACTCCTCAACTAAGCTATAAAGCCTCCTAAGCATCAAGGGGGAGACCCTACACTTAGAGAATTTGGGGAACTTAACTACAAATAAGTTTGCAGTTGACCAAGTTAGACTTTTGGATTAAAACAAAGGGAATCGACGGTTTTCACTCAAGAACACTCAAAAACCAGTCGCCGGAAAAGTTAAGAAACAACTCAAATCCAGCCCTACAAGCCTAAAGTAAGAAAGCGAAAAAGAAATGAAAGTGAAGAGGACATTAGGGCAGAAAGATTACCTAAGAAATAAATAGCAAAGCTGCCAAACTCGAAACGTAGAGATTGCAGAAATGACAAGAAGGCTGGAAGCTAGAAAGAGAGAGCTTGGGCGCGAAGAAGAAGAAGAAGAAGAGAGAGAGAGATCAAAAATATCTTAAATACCTTAGTAATGAGTGGGCCCATTAACCAAGGCAGGGCACAACCCACAAGGAAGGCATCATTAGGGCACAAAGCCCCAGGCAAAGTATGCAGCCGCCATGCCTTGGAAACTGGAACAACAATGAGTATCTGCCCAGGTGTCACTCACCTGACTGATCATACACACATCTTAATTACAACACTATCCCTCAGCCATATCAACAGCACCTATGGCTAAGGGCTGGGGGGTGATTGATATATCCATATATACCCTCCAAACCGGACGACTCCTAAGGGGGCCGACCCTTCATCAGGTTCCAGACGACCCCTCAGGGGTCGACCCTTCATCATGTTCCAGACCACCCTTCAGGGGGCCGACCCTTCATCAGGTTCCAGACGACCCCTCAGGGGGCCGACCTTTCATCATGTTCCAGATGACCCCTCAGGGGGCCGACCCTTCATCAGGTTCCAGACGACCCCTTAGGGGCCGACCCTTCATCATGTTCCAGATGACCCCTCAGGGGGCCGACCCTTCATCAGGATCCAGATGACCCCTTAGGGGGCCGACCCTTCATCAGGTTCCAGATGACCCCTCAGGGGGCCGACCCTTCATCTGGCTTCGGACGACCCTCCGAGGGTACGATAGTACGAGGCTTAAATTAGGCCAGACTCACTACCGGAAGGAACTTTGCCCTCGACCTCGGCTCATAGGCCGAGGGTGACATCATCGCAGCGCGTGGTTTGGGAGACGCGTGTAACAGTGCGCGTGAGGCTCACATGGCACATGGGAGACCGTTATAAAAAAATCACACCCTCACGTGAGGGAATATTATGTCATCATTTGGCATCTACAGGTGTCAACAGGGGATTGGCTAGATCATCATTCACATGCATCATGCATACTTGGGGGGTACACTACACCCCCCAAGACCTATATATACTTGTCACCTACAACCCTACAGGGGATGGATCAATTTTATTGTAACCCTAGCTAAAACTCTGGTGGTACACACAGTAGAGAGATAAAGTGAGCTTATGTGCATTGTATCCAAGGCCATTAGTGCCCATACTTAGTGGATCACACACTCACAGTGGATGTAGGCCAAATTGGCTGAACCACTATACATCATTGTCTTATTTCCTCTTATACCCATCCCCTTCTACATACTTATACACTTATACATCTCTATGGCTGCCATGGTTACTACTGTTTGAGCTCCTTATCACTGACCCGGTGGTGCTAAATCTTAGCATCATCACAGTACATGGATCAACTATAAGTGGTGTGTGATATGTGTAAGTAAGAATGGAGATATATAAGTTTTAGAAGTGTGGGGGTGTGCTAGTGAAGCCTAAGAATGGATATTATAATTGATATATGAAGCATGTGAGTAGAAGTGAATCTATATACAAGTGTAAGTGTGTGAAGTGTACATGGAGAGCATATACAAGTGTATGAAGTGTATAAGTGAGTGAAGAGTGATACATACAAAAGGTAGATATGCACAAAAAGTATATAGAGGAGGAAAGGGAACGTACATGTAGGTTCATATGCACAAATGCAGAAAAGAATAACATCCATGCAGAAATAGAGTATAGTCTTCTTAAAGCACTTCCCCAATGGATTCTCCACTGAGACCATACTGGGGGCTTCCCCTTTCTTCTCTTTCGAGGGTTCCCTTCAGTACGCACGCGGGATTGCGCCCTTTCTTGGGGCGCTCGGTAATCATCAATTTGGGATAATGTGTAGAGATAGAGTTTCCAACCTATTTTGTATAAAATAGCAGATAAAATGTTGTCAACTCAAGAGAACAACATCAAGGACAATACTGATGCTTGTGAAATTAAGTAGTTCAAAGGTCTGGGGACTAAGTTACGGAATGAGAAGGTGTTAGGCACCCATCCCATCCTTTCGATTTCTCATGGGTATGTGTTAATGCTCTCCTTTTAGACTTCGTGAAGTGTGTGATTATGTGCATAATATATATGAAGAATGAAATCATTCAACTCGTTCCATGGAAAAGGATGGAGTGAATTCATCCTTAAGAGTGTTCCCGAAATAATAATTCCAAATATAATATGAGTGTTTGTCAAATCACAAGTCATTATGGAAGTACGAATGTACATATCAAATGAACAAAGTAAGCAAGAATATGACATTCATTATATATATATGCACATACACACACACACACAGGCCGGCTCTAATGCGGATGCAGCTTACGGATTTAAATTACGAATGAATTTCTTCGTATTTTTTAAAAATAGAGACAAAAAAATTTCGACTTGCTTTTTTTCTGTGGTATTTAAACAATTCATGGGACCCCTACAAAAAAAGCAGCCTAAAATGAATTGTTTTGTTATTTTAAAAAAATCAGTCAAACATATGTCAGTTTTTAAAGCTCTTAAAAACTAACATATGCTTGAACGATTTTTTAAAAATAGTAAAACAATTCATTTTGAGCTGATTTGTTTTACGTGGGTCCCCTGAAATGTTTAAATATCACAGAAAAAATTAAGTCAAAATTTGGGGTTCGTTATTTTTAAAAAAATAAAACAAAAATTCATCCGCAAGTTAAATCCACAAGTTGCATCCGCATTGGAGCCTGGCTATATATATATATATATATATATATATATATACGCGCATAAGGGAGGACTCAAATCTTGGGATTAACCCAATATGCCTACATAGCCCTAGGGCATCAAAGTCCACGTAATTCGAATATAAGATGGGGTGGTGTTCAATCCATATATCCGAACGGGGGATTTTTCTTATGTGTGTATGTAGAGAAGATATGTTTTAAAAGTGATAATGTGAGATGAGAATCCCTCATTTGGAATTTATAGATAAACCCTCTTTTTCTTATTTTTTTTTTATGAAAATATAGTATGTACAAATACTACTAATAAAGGTTTGAGATTCATATATGTGATGCAACAAAATAAAGCGATAAAGTATAAATAAAGCAACTAATACTAAAATAAGAGAATTGGAGAAAAGGATGGAGAATTGGACATTATTATGAATGCTTGATGTTGATATTGAGTGTAAATATGCTGATCTTGCAATGGGATGAAAGTGGAATGATGATATGGGGGGATTTACTAAAGAGACTAAGAACGTGATGGGATGGAATGTGGGAAATGGGCTTTTTGGGAAGGGAACAACTCTAAATTCGAGAGAATGTTCTCTGAATTACCAAGAGGGATGTTCAAGGATCCTTAGGGGTTTCATTTAATATGAGGTCATGGCCTATATTTATAGTGCCAAGGGGGTGCCGATTGGAATGTTCCTAGACCTGCCTATTGGTATAGCCCCTCAGGCACACTACCGATAGGTAGTATTTTGAGGGTGCCATTCTAGGGCAGTTTTTTGGAAAAACAACCATAAAATGCAATACATAAGTCAGAATCATGCACAGGGAAGACTATTAGAAAGGGTATTCAGATACTTTCAAGAATACATTAATCCACTCCTGAGTGCGAGAGTTGACCAAGGTCAAACGGGGCTCGAAAGTGCAAGTTAGTCACTAGACAGGAAGTCTTTAGAGGAAAAATGGATCGTTTGTCTGAACCGTAAGTACGATGTGCACATGGGATGGAGCGTTGGAAGGGTATTCAATGCCCTTAGAGATTTTACTTAGCTTCGTTTGGTTCGGAGAGTTGACCAAGGTCAAATTGGGCTCGAAAATCGGGTGACACTACGAGATAAAACGGGTCATTAATCTGTACCGTAAGGCTATTTTGCACATGGGGCAGATCATTGGAAAAGGTATTCAATGCCATTAAATATTTAATTGATCTTATCTTAAGAGTGAGAGTTGACCAGAGTCAAATGGTCTCGGGAGTGCTCGATGGCCTCTAGATCAATTTTTTGAGTAAAATGGACCGTTCATCGGAACCATAAGTCTGATTCATGTATGGGACAGACCTTTGGAAAGGGTATTATGAGCCCTTCAAAGATTCATTGAGCTTCTTCTCAAGTGAGAGAGTTGACCAGAGTCAAATGAGGCTCGAGAGAGCCCAATAGCCTCTACATCAGTACTCACAGTATGACCTAGGTTTTACAGGGAACGAGTGAGTGTTTGGGACCTAAAGAGGTTTTGGGGGGGAGGGGGGGGGGGTTACTAGGATGGGATGTCTACAGTAATCATCAAACACGTGTCTTTGATTACCTATTTTTAACATATGAATATGCACTTAAACTCATAAAAATAATTCTATATAAGGACTAGGATCCATAAATACTTTAATTTTGTTCATTGTATACTCGGTTTCTCATTGCCTTTGCCCGTAAACATGCCTGATTAGTTGGAACTACATTATCTTGAACCTAAGACCTCTTGGGTATGCGAGCGTTATACCGAGATGAACTCTTGAGTCCAAGTCTTATAATACAACTCTAGGCATTTTATTTATTAGGTATGCTTTAATATCTAATCCAAACTCCCCTTCTCATACAAAATGATCATCTCTATCACTTTGGATTATTCCGAGGCATACGACACCTCTGAGATTTTACCCATGTCAATAAGGAATACAAAGGTCTCTTCCAGTGAATTTTGATCCACTCCAAACCCAAATACACTCCCTCCTTATATACCTCGAAACTAGTTTGAAGGTTCAACAACACCTTCTAGCTAGTGATTTCCTCATAATCATAATAATATATTCCTTTGTTGGCACCTTTGGGTCAACTCCCATTCTGAACCTCCATTGAAGCTAACTTCTGTCTCACAAATAGCTTCCTATCCTCTCAAGACAAGTCTTCACACTTGCACACACATCATATTAGAACCTTTCCATATGGCTCAACACAACAACCAAACTATGTAGGCATTGATCTCTTGGCTATACTGGTAAGTAGGCGCAATTTCGAGTCCTTCTCATGAGCACAAGCCTTGATAATATATCTCATTATATGTTGTCATCATAGAGATGATTCATTCTCTCACATCACCTTTTTAACCCCTATTTCACGCCTCGATTGTGGTATCAAACTATCTCATGTTGCGATTTCTCATGCATATACATAGATACTAACGGCTACCCATTATCCGAAAACACAACCCCCAAAAATCACTCTTAAGTATCGACATCGATTTAAGTGACATTCCTATACCTCTCACTAATCCAATTTTTACACCTAAGCATATATTTATGTTTTAAGGTATTCTTAAATAAAGGTCTCTCAATATGTTCTAAAATAAAGTAAAAATGAATCAAAAAATGTAGAAAGCGATAAAAAGTAATAGATAAGTAAGCATAAAGAACAAATTGGGTGCCTATTACCTTCCCCACTCATAACTCGATTCTCGAAAACACACCAAAATTCTCCAGATCATTTGTAGGCCTCAACTTTCCTTAGGATAATCCTTAAAGGTCTAAGTTGAACTATGGCCATCCCTCTCCCGATTGATGCGTGCACATGGGGTGGGGGTGGGGGGTGTCACGCCCTTCCTCGGGGTGCTTTGACCACCGTCGATGTGGGTTGATATGTAGAGATAGAGTCGCCAGCCTATTTTTCACAAAATAGGAAAAATAAATGTTATCGCCTCGACATAACGACATCAAAGACATACTCATGCTTGCGAAACCAATACTTTAAGGATTCGGGAACTAAGTTATGAAATGGGAAGGTGTTATGCACTTATCCCACCCTTTCAGTCTCTCATGGGCATATTTTATACTTCTCCTTAATAACTATGTGAACTGTGTTCGTGTATATATAAATGAAAAATGGAATTACTTGACTCGTGTCATGGATAAAGGTGGAATGAGGTCATCTTTAGGAGTGTTCACTAAATAGTAACCAAAATATTATATATGCGTTTGTCGAGTCACTGATCGTTTATAGGAGGACGATGGTACACGTTGGACAAAACGCAAGGATGAATCACAAATATAATATATGGAAATAATATATCAACGAAAAATAAGAAAGGACGACTCGAATCTCAAATTTTACCCGAGATGCCTACATAGCTTAAAAGACATCAAATTCCACGTAGTTCGCATATAACACGGGGTGGGGGCTAACCCATATATCCAATCGGGATTTTTCTTATGTGTGTGTGTGTGTGGAAAAAGGAAGTTTTGGTGTGAGAAAGTGTAGTGAGAAATCCCCATTTGGAATTTACAAGAAAATCCTCTTTTTCTTTCTTTTGTTTTTTTTATAGAAAATATATATGTGCAATACTAGTAATAAAATAGTTGGATATTAATGGGTGAGATCTAATAAAATTAAATGCTAAAAATGAGAATTAAGTAACTAATGCGAAAATAAGAGAATTTAGGGAGAGGGAGTGAAAGATTTGGACCTTATTTTGAAGCTTCAAAATTGATCTTAATTGTTGAAGGGATGCTCTTGCAAGTGGATGAAGGTGGTAGGAGGATAGGGAAGGGAATTTTCCAAATTGGTAAGGAAAGGATGTAAATGGAATGTGGGGGAGAGGTTTTAATATGGAAACCATGCTGACTTCGAGAGAATATTGATGAAATCACTCAGAGGTATATTGTTTGAGGTCCCTTTCGAAGTTAGCTTATGATCTCCTTATATAGGGTCAAGGGGGGTGGCTATCGGCATTGTCCTTGACATGCCTATCAGTAGGCAACCCCAGAAACACTTCCGATAGGCAGGGAAATGGACTTGCCATTCGACAGTCTTAGGCGAATTTTCTATAAAATGGTCATAGAATGAAATCTGTATGTTTGAACCGCGCACGGGATAACCCATTGGAAAGGGTATTCATAGACCTTTAAGAATCCATCGGGCCACTCTCGGGTTCGGGAATGGACTATGGTCAAATGGTGCTCGAAAGCACTCGTCGATCTTTTAGACAAGAGGGAAACAGATTGTTTGTCTGAAATATTAAACTAATTGGTGCATGGGGAGGACTGTTAGAAATTTTATACAGGGCCTTTCGATGTTCCAATGATATTCATTTCTTTCATAGAGTTGACCTTGGTCAAACGGGTCTCAAAAGAACCCGGTGACCCTTCGGAGTAAAATAGGTCATTTGTTCATATCATAAGGTTGATTTGAAAATAAGGTGGACCGTTTGAAAGGGCATTCAGAGACCATCAAATATTCATTCAGCCTCTTTTGAGATGAAGTGTTAAATGGAGTCAAACAAATCATAGGAGCACCCGATAGACTCGAGATCAGTTTTTAGGGGAAAATGGTCCATTCATCAGAATCGTAAGGTCAATTTATACATGGGGTGGATCATTAGAAAAGGGGATTCAGGGACCTTTAAATATCCAATTAGCTGTCGCTCAAGTGAGAGAGTTAATCGATAGTCAAATGGGTCCCAGGAGTGCCCGGTGACCTCTAAATCAGTGCTCAGAGTATGATCTAGGTTTTATGATGAAAGAGTAAGTTATAAGGGCCTAAGGAGGTGCTTAGGAGGTCTTATAAGGTGGTGTCTACACAGCCCCTCGACAAGTATGCTTGGAATAAGTGAAGTCAATTGAATAGACACCACATTAATGTTGGGAAATAGGGTGTTTAAGGTCAATTATGTGGACCAAAGGGATGGGGGTGACCAGTTCAGAGGGTCGAGGTTGATTCTATGAACCTAGGGATATATTGGGGATGACCAATTCGGGGATCAAGGTCGATGCTAAGGACCTAAAGTTATAGGTACCGATTATGTGGGTCAAGGTCAATTCTGAGGACCTAATGTTGTATAGACCGATTCTGCAGGTCGAGGTTAATAATAAGGACCTAGGATTATGATGACCCTTTTAAGGATTGAGGTCGATTCTGAGGACCTAGAGTTTGGGGGACCGATTTTGCAGGTCGAGGTCAATTTAGAGGACCTAAAGCTATAGGGATCGATTTTGCTGGTCAAGGTCAATTCTAAGGACCTAAAGCTTGGTGAACCGATTCTTCATGTTGAGGTCAATGTAACAACCCGTGTAATTTTGGGCCATTTTAATTAATTTCTAGAAAATGGAGGAAAATAAAGTTTTTGATAAAATTATTTTATTTCTCAAATGTGTTGAATATTATTTTTAAAGATGAGAATTTCAAACGGTTTCGAAATCGGAGTTAAAACGGATTTTTAAATGTTTTTAACTCTTGGAGTTGTTTTGACTTCCAACTCTTCATTTCTTTGCCTTATTTAAAGGAGTCTTTTGGATTCCAACTCTTCATTTATTTGCATTATAAAAGGGAGTCATGGTCAACCTTTTAACCTACTTTTGGCATAAATTTTGGCAGTAAATATATTTTATATTCCTCTTCTTTTTATATACACATTGGCGCTTGAGATTTGTGAGTGCCAACCTTAGATTAGAGGTGTTCTTGGGGCTATTTTGTTGGAGGTTCTTGAAGGAGATTTTGTAGATCTTTTGTGTTGATCTTGAGGATGTGATCATTGGTTTCTCGTCATGGTTTGCGGTATGGGGTTTTACACAATATGCTCCTTAAATCCCGCGAGGGTCATTCTCTTTGGATTCTTGTTTAATTGAACTCATATTTGAATTGATAAATTCATTGAAATCTAGAAAATAATTGTTGAAATTATTTTGATTCATGTGGTATCATTATATTGTTGATGATCACATTGTCATGAGATTTTAATATGGCACGGATGTTGGGCACCCGCCAAAATTCCTGTTTCCCGGGCTATGGCTTGATAAATCATATACGGATGTGGTGAGGCCTGGTGACCCGGTTGATGTGTTGTTGAGAAATTATATTGATAAATGATTTGAGATTTGCATTTCTATTTGAATATTCGTACTCGTGTTGTTACGTTTTATTCGTTGCTAATCCGTATTTGTTGAGCATAATTCTTGTCGTATTGTGTACTTCCCCATATTTTCTTTTAGTGGCAGGTTAGCGCGGATTTTGGGGCACTATGGAGATTGATTTTAGCGAGTATTGTTTAGGAAAGATTTGTATTATTTTGATGTATAGAGCTTTGGAGATTTGTATTTTTATTCGAGTTAGATAGTTGTAATTTTAATTCGAGAGACTTATTGTAATTTGAAGAGATTGAGATTAGTAGTTTCTCTTTTGTTGTTATGGGACTTAGATGCTTTATACCTTGTCACTTGTGGATTTGGATTTATTTTATCGCATTAGCGCTCCGTTCGCTCTCCCCGGGCGGGCGGGGTGTTACAGGTGGTATCAGAGCATCAGGTTCTAGTGTCCTTTAGGGTATGTACGGCTTATTGTGTTTTTAACTTAGCGTTCTTTGATGTAGATCCCTATGTTTAGGATTGTTGATTTCATTGGTAAGATCACGTATATACTAGTGAAGCTTATTGCGTTCGAACGGGTTCGTACGAGAAGTATGGCAGATGAGGGCCATTGGACGGATAGCGGAGATCGTACTTAAGAGGTTATGAAGTATGTTCGAGTATGATGACCATAGTTGAGGTCACCCCTATTATGGAAAAATTGAGGAGAGTCATCAGTAGAAGTTCTTGAAGTACGGGAATTTTGTGTGTTACCTAGCGAATGCAATATATTCAAAGGCTTGGGCATATAGTGGAGTGTGGTTAACTAGAACTGAAAATTTGGGGTAATATTTTTTTTCTTGACTTATCGGAGCAAAGTTTTATTAGTGGGAGTCAACAACCACCACCCGTGAATGAGGGTATGTTTTCTATCTAAGGAATTATGAGGTGTATATTAATTTTTGTAGAAATTAATATTGTGTGGGAAAAAAGGGTTGTTAAACTTAGCCAATAGCATTATTATTTATATAGACTCACCGAGGGGTGCGGGGACACCAATATTTTACATGTTATCACGTGGGTTTGATTTTTATCATGGGATTACTTACTTTGGGCATGTCCGAGCATGATGTGACTATCGGCGTGGATTGCTTTGTGGTATATGAGAGCGTATAGCCAACATCTTGTCTTTAATAAGAGAGTAGATGCGTAGACTCTATTTGAAATCGATAAAACCTCATTTTTGTTTTAAATCGATAAAGCTGATATATTTTTTTTTAAATCGATAAACCTGATATTTTTTTAAATCGATAAAATTGATTTTTATATACTATTAACTAAGGACCTGAGGAGTTTCGATGACTGACTACTTTAGGTAGTAGTGTATTGGGGGGGTTCCTTGTTTGGATTTCGCTTGTGAGACACCCCACGCATGAAACTAATAACCGTTGGGAGTCGAAATAAGTTAGGTCCTTAGGATATGTGTTTATAACCTTTTCAATAAATATTATAATGAAAGTGATACGATAGGGTGTATGGGCGCCTTAGATGGCTGGATTATAGTATTTTTCATAATTGTGAAACAGTAAGTAATTGGGACTTCAGGAATTATTTGTTCAATATGTGAGGATCATTTTTCCCAAAGTTTGTCATGAGGATGGTATAAGGAAGATTGGGTAAAGTTTAAATTCGATTCCGTTGAAACTATATGGTGAGTCTTGGCATATAACATCGATAGGGATTTTCGTTAATGTACTGTATGGGCGGTACGTCTTAGATTTCTTGCGCTGTGAGATTTATACACGGAATTGACCTTACCGGTATGATTTATATTCCTGAATTTCGGGACAAAATTCTGTTATAAGGGGGGAAGTATGTAATACCCCGTAATTTTAATGACTTTTAAAATGGGTTATATTTTAAATTAATGGATTAATTGGATTTTATTATAAATTAATTCATTTGGGTTTTATCCGAATTTTGGATATTAAAATGGATTTTTTTGAATATTACATAAAGATATTTAGGTAATATATGAATGCGATGTCATTGATATAGCTATGTAATGTTAATTCGGTAATTTGAATTTTTAGTCAGACACGGTATGGGACGTGTCAGGACTAATTTATTAAATTAAAAAGGAAATTTATTTTCTATCGACCTTATAGTCATTTCGACTGTGTCGTTGCGTCCGAAAGGTTTGAAATAGTTAGAAAATTCTATTTGGATGTTGATATTTGGTCTCGGGTCATTGGAAATGAAAAGACAACCCAAAAGGGTATTTTGGTCATTTTTACAAGGGGGATGAATAGTGATTTCGAGTTTTGTCCTATTATAAGTTTTGGTAGATTAAGTGTACCTGGGTTATTCATCTCCTCTACACAAAATAGAGAAGTTATCTTCCTAGAGAAAATGAAAGGTTGCTTGGAAAGAAAAAGCTTGCTTGGAAAGGAGGAGAACTAAAGGTCAAAGGTCACCACCACCATCACCACCTGTGTTATTCAACTCCAAAGGATTAGATCGTCATTAGAGGCAAGTGTTTGATATTTTCAATTTAAGTTCGTATATTGTCCATGTTAGGATAGTTATAAAAAGAGATGATTTTCATGCTTGGAAGATGAAAGGATATAGTTGTTAATGGATTTTTGGAATCTAAAAATATATAGGAATTAAACTCGTGTTGTAGGTAGTTAGTAATCCAATAAATATTCATCAATCTGTGGAAGAAATTCTGAAAATAATTTAGTGTTCTTGAAGATAATATGTTGACAATTTTCTGGAAAAAGAGGCAAAAACGAGTGGAATGAGAAGAGCCAATTTGGAATGTTTAGATCTTCTTTTTGAGTGCATTTGGATGAGATTTAAGAAAAACTCAAAACACATACCTGACTCAATTTTTCGTGTAGAATCCAAATCTGAAGTCGGATTGATGATTCGAATAATTTTTGGATCTGATTTTTCTGAGTATTGAAAATATGAGAATTCATGATGTTGTTTCTTTTTAATGTTGGTTCTTATCCCAAAACTTTTGTAGATATTCGGTGATTATTAATTGGATATTATGGGACTTAGAAAAGATCAGTAGACCCTTGATAAGACATGGATTAGTTTGATTGGGATTTAATTGATAAAGAATAATGATAATTAATTTAAAGGAATTTCGGTTGCTAGATTCAATTATTGGATTCTTGTTTGTATGAATGAGGATTAAATATAGGACCAGTAGGGGTGATTGAATATAATACCTGGGTATCCTTAAGTTTAAAAGAGGGTTTAATCCTAAATGAAAGAAGAGGTGTTCATAAGAGAACTGAAACTATCGGTTTTAACCCTAATTAAAATGAGAGTTTGATTCGTAGTAATTTGGGAGATATGACGATATGGACCACTAGAGTATTAGTGACTCCTTACTGAATATATGTTGAGGAAAAACCTATTTGAACCTTGAGTAATGAGTGAGGCTCGGGGGTAACTAAATTTAAAAAGTAAAGTTATGATAATTTAATATGTGGGAATTAAAGTGATATAAAGCTACATATGGGAATAATCTAAGGGTTATGTGAGTACCTTATTGGTATTATATTATAGGTATGATAATGCCTATTTGATTGATTAATGATTATGTGTATGACATACCTAGCTTACTTGCTATCGACGGGAGGTTTGCGCGTGAGGACAGTCATATCTTGATGAATCCATGTGATCTTTGATTTGTCGCTCGAGAACATAGGTCTATGAAAGACTTATCGGGGAGTTGATAAGTCCGCTGACTGTGGGTACGTAGGTATGTGCGTGACCCATGGATACGAGAACTATGTTCGCCTCCAATTTGTTTGTTGATGTTTGTGGTTCGAGGAATCCTTATCGAACCTTTTGTCTCCTATTCGGCGACCAGCGATATTGGGACATGATAACAGAGTAATGCATTTCACCGCAGCTGTCACTCGGGGTGTCGTATTATATATATATAATGGATTAAATGAATGAATGAATGGATACTTATTATGGTTAAATCTATCTACGGTGATAATGGTAGATAACGGTGAATAGAGAAAGATAATTGAATTAAGTTAATGAATGTTTATTGAAATGCTTAATTCATATTAATGGGAAATGATTCATGTTAATGAGAAACGATGAGAAATGTAAATGAATAATAATGTGACGTGTGGTATGGGACATACGGGGATTATGATATGGGAATGGAATTATAATATGGAGACTAGAAAAGAGGAACCATTAACTAGGAGGTTAATAGAAAATGTTAAGTGTGCACTCTAGTTGAGAAGTGAGAATGGCAAGTGAGAGTTGGGTCTAACATGTACATAATAAAAGATTTATTGCACTTGTTAAATACTTGCTGTTTTAAAAATCATTTACACAATCGGGCTCTGACCCGTTTCCTTGCATATTTTCTTTTCTATTGTATCTCATATATCAGGTGTCCAGTAGCAGGGACGCCAACCTTATCGAATTTTTGGCAGGCTATGGAGCTATGGAGTTTTTCTTAGACGCCTATCTTCATTTGATTCACAGTATTCTCTTAATTGGGGCATGTCGCCCAAAGGATTCAGTTATCTTTTCTATCGAGGTCAAATACTATTGTGTTCGTGTCATTTTAATACATTTGATATTGTTTGGATTAGTGCAATGGATTAATACTATTTGGAAATGTTTATTCCAATTGCATTTAAATTCTTGTGTGTTATCTATTTGGTTATCAGTGTTGTAGAATAAAATGTGTTGTGTTATTCTTAAACTGGAAATGGATTTTGTTAAATTAAAATTTGAAATGTTTTTAACACCAGCTTAATTGAGTATTGGGTGAGTTGTAAATGTTTTCGACAGTGATGCTAAGAATGAGCCAACTGTATATTCTGTTTTAATTTGGTATGGGGCTGGTATTGGGTGAGTTGTAAATGTTTTCGACAGTGATGCTAAGAATGAGCCAATTGTATATTCTGTTTTAATTTGGTATGGGGATAGCCACCTGGTATTTAATTAGGCGGGGTGTTATAGGTGGTATCATAGCTTAGGTATACGGAAACCCTCGGGGTTTGGGTTTTGGGTTCATTGCGTGGTTAGCAATTTTTGGAAATAGAAAATTTTAGGTGATATTCGTGTTAGGTTTCGAGATTAGAGGTAAGGAATTTATTTTTGGGAGACGTGATTTATTTATGGAGTTAGTATAGTGGCCTGATTTTGAGAGTTAGGCATTCGAAAATTTTCGAGAGCGAAATTCCATTGTTAGTGGGGAAGTGTAACAACCCGTGTAATTTTGGGCTATTTTAATTAATTTCTAGAAAATGGAGGAAAATAAAGTTTTTGATAAAATTATTTTATTACTCAAATATGTTGAATATTATTTTTAAAGACGAGAATTTCAAACGGTTTCGAAATCGAAGTTAAAATGGATTTTTAAATGATTTTTGAATGTTTTTAACTCTTGGAGTTGTTTTGACTTCCAACTCTTCATTTCTTTGCCTTATTTAAAGGAGTCTTTTGGATTCCAACTCTTCATTTCTTTGCATTATAAAAGGGAGTCATGGGAAACCTTTTAACCTACTTTTGGCACAAATTTTGGCAGTAAATATATTTTATATTCCTCTTATTTTTATATACGCATTGGCCCTTGAGATTTGTGAGTTCCAACCTTAGATTAGAGGTGTTCTTGGGGCTATTTTGTTGGAGGTTCTTGAAGGAGATTTTGTAGATCTTTTGTATTGATCTTGAGGATGTGATCATTGGTTTCTCATCATGGTTTGAGGTATGGGGTTTTACACAATATGCTCCTTAAATCTCGCGAGTGTCATTCTCTTTGAATTCTTGTTTAATTGAACTCATATTTGAATTGATAAATTCATTGAAATCTGGAAAATAATAGTTGAAATTATTTTGATTCATGTGGTATCATTATATTGTTGATGAGCACGTTGTCATGAGATTTTAATATGGCACGGATGTTGGGCACCCGTCAAAATTCCTGTTTCTCGGGCTATGGCTTGACAAAGAATATACGGATGTGGTGAGGCCTGGTGACCCGGTTGATGTGTTGTTGAGAAATTATATTGATAAATGCTTTAAGATTTGCATTTTGATTTGAATATTCGTACTTGTGTTGTTACGTTTTATTCGTTGCTAATCCGTATTTGTTGAGCATAATTCTTGTCGTATTGTGTGCTTCCCCATATTTTCTTTTAGTGGCAGGTTAGCACGAATTTTGGGGTGCTATGGAGATTGATTTTAGCGAGGATTGTTTGGTAAAGATTTGTATTATTTTTATGTATAGAGCTTTGGAGATTTGTATTTTTATTCGAGTTAGATAGTTGTAATTTTAATTCGAGAGACTTATTGTAATTTAAAGAGATTGAGGTTAGTAGTTTCTCTTTTGTTATTGTGGGACTTAGATGCTCTATACCTTATCACTTGTCACTTGTGGATTTGGATTTATTTTATCGCATTAACGCTCCGTTCGCTCTCCCCAGGCGGGCGGGGTGTTACAGTCAATTCTAAGCACCTAAAGTTGTAGGTACCGATTCTACGAGTCGAGGTCAATTCTAAGGACATGAAGTTGTAAGGACCAATTCTATGGGTTGAGGTCAATTATGAGGACCTAAAGTTGTAGGGACCAATTTTACGGGTCAAGGCCAATTATGAGTACCTAAGACTGTGATGACCGTTTTTGAGGGTCGAGGTCAATTCTGAGGATCTAAAGTTATAATGAGGGGATTTTTTCTCCTCGGTAAATTTTTAATTAGGTGATGCGGCTGCACTTGTTGTCCTACTAGGGATTGTGTTATTTTAAGACTCTGTCGGGGAAGGATTTATCCTCCAGGCATCCGACTGCGGATTATGTTATTTAGAGAGGGCATAACTTCGCTAGGGAAGTCGTTGGGGATTTTGATTGCAGGTGTATCTAGAAATTTCGATGGTGGATGGATTGGAAGAAAGTTCATCTTGGAGATTCCTCTAGGGAACTGGGAAGGTATTACCTTGCAATTCGGCTTGGGAAATGTGTGATTTCAGGATGGGATTTTTCTTGCGAAGACTTTAAATATGAGATTCCGTTGGGGAGTTGTAGTAGACTTGGGATTCAAGACTATTGGTGGTTCTGTTTGTGAAATATGTTGAGGGTGAGTTAGGGTTAAGAGTGTAATATTGATCCTTCTAGGGATTTTCAGAGTTTGTAATGGGTTTAGTACTCCAAAAAATGGTTTTCTTGATGAAGAAATGTTCCAATATTTGTCTGGTATTTTAGGAATTTTTTGGGTAATTCTTGGATTTTTCTGGCATTTTGTACAAAATTTGTAGTGGTTGCCCAATAGTATGCTGTAGGCACGGACTCCTGGACTACCTTGGTAAGAGGAACAAACAAGTGTCGATCGTTATGTGCAAGGGTCTACCGATGAGCATGTCGTTTAGTCCCTACAAAAAGGGAGAAATCCCTCCACATTTTTCTCACCTTAGTGTTTGAATCTTCTTTTTCCACTCTCTAAATACCAATCTTAAGTCATTTTTCCTTTAATACTTCAAACGAAAAGTTCTTCTAGTGAGGGATATAATTTGGAGTGGCTGAACTTTGACGACTGAGCTGTTCTGGAGTGGCAGTTTAGGGTTCCCCTTGCCTTGGGTAATAAAAATTCTTTTGATCTATTAGATCTAGTTGATGATGAGCGCACTCTTCTACATGAGCCTTCACACCATCATTTGTCTAGGGTGAGGAATCCTAGTAACTATGTAACTATGGTGACTTTTGGTATTCTTTTTCCTATTTCTTTTTTTCCATGTGTTGATGAAATGTTTCTTCTTCTCTTTTGCTTTACCAGAATAATATAGCTCCTTCGAGCATTCATTCTTAGGAGATGACTGGGTTGAAGGATGTTTGGAAGCATCTCCCGGAAGTAGTGTGCTAGATGGTTACTTATGTTGGCTTTGGCCATTTGGCGTATACCTTAGATGAGACGTCACATTCTACTATGGTCTTGTGTGCTTTGGGAGAGAGGTGGTGGAACACTACCCATACCTTCCACTTGGGTTTTAGGGAGATGGATGTAGTCCCATTGATGTTCATCAGCTGCTGGGATAGATTGTGAGGGTTTGCAGATAGAGGTGGATTGCACCGTAAGGGTGACGTCAGAGGCGGTTCAGGCAGCGTTGGGGGATGTGGTAAGAATATTTTCTAAGGATTCTATCCTCATTTCTTCTCTTTGGGAGGTGCTATTGAGTAGGAGGATAGATGAGACTAGCAGGTGGCAAGTGAGACAAATGTCTCAGTTTTTCATTTTACTTATGTTGGGTGATTTTTTGGTGGCGATGAGCGGCGACGTCATTCATCTCTTGTTTTTGCCATTTCTGAGGGCTTTTTTAACATCATATCCTATAATTGAGGAAGAATTACCTTGGTGAACCTTTACTATTCTTTGGATGCATTCAGTCGATGCTGTCGGTAGACTTTTACAGGGGCCACATTCCTTTTGGAGGTAATTTTCACATTTATCTTTCTTTTTATGCATTTCCTTGCATTCTTCTTTGTGTTCTTTTTTGTTTATTCATGTCCTTTATAGACGTGGTTCTATGAGTTTATTGGTCTCAACGTGAGGTTGATATCCCTCAAGGACTAAGATTTGGGCCGTGGCGGACGTCCAATCAGCGATCGAACCAGTCTTTGTTCTTGGCGGTAATACGTCAGGCTTTGAACATCTTAACGAGTGATGAGGTTATTTCATTTTTATTTTGAATCCTTTCTTGACATTCTCTTTCTTTCATGAATATTGATTCTTTGTTGGGGATTTTCAATTGACCTTTTACCCTTGGGGATGGCTCCTCAGCATACGGGGGTGACAAGTATGCACGCACAGATGTGGCATTTGATGGCGCATGATTTTTTCTACGTCTAGCACCTGGGAGAGAGGGTGGTGCGACATATTGTAGAGCACGAAGTGGTTGTACCACAATCGATGGGCCCGATATACATGAGGCGAGTGAGGGAGATGTCCTATGATTCTCGGGTGTCAGCGTTGGTTGGCGATCCCTACATGCTCTACACGAACACGGCAATGAGTTAAGATTACTTGGACTTCGTGATGGCTGGTAGATGGCCTCTTGCATTTATGATGTGGTTAATATGCCTCTGACTCTTACGACTTTGGGTAGGGGTACCAGCAGGCCGATGGGATCTTCCCACAACACAAGTGGTGGCACATATCAACGAAGATAGTGGCAGCTAAAGAGGAGGCTCCATACATTCAGGTCACTCCCCCTTCTTATAATTTTCTATTGAATAGCGGGGGGACATTGAGCATGTCGCACTGTCCTAATGCATCGGAGCCATGATTGATGATGGGGCTTACGAATGATGTCATTCAGCCTGAGGAATATTTTTCTTCTCTTTTTTTATTGACTAGTTGGAATTTTTCTTTCATTTCTTTGCCTGTAATATGTACGGGTGCTGAACACCTGGCATAAGGATATTAAGGACTGGGTGGCCTCTGCGACTGCTTACATCAAGGATGTTGTTCCTTCCTGTATGGTTCTATATCCCTTTTCAGATGAGGGATCAGGTTCAAGGAATGGAGGCTCTATTGCTTGTCGTCGGGGAAAGTGTGTCCACCACAGAGGGTGAGGGTTTGAGAGAGAGAGAGAGAGAGATTGTGGGTTCGGGCTGAGTTCTTTTCTTTTGTATTTATCTATTTTTCTTTTTCCTGCAAAGATGTACTTTACTTTTTAGCTGAGATTGAAAAATTGATAGGATGTTTTGAAAGAAACAGTTTAACTAACTCGAGGGAAAGTTTTATTTTTGGAAATGATCAGTAAAAATGGCCAAGTAAGGAGAAATAACTGGGGGTTATTTTAAAAATAAATAGTTCTTTTTGAGGATTTGATTTTGATAGAATGGAAAGATATAATGTTCCAAGATAAGGGGGTTACCAGTTGGCATACCCTTTGTCCTGCCTATCGGCATATGGGTTAAGTTAAATCACTCTAAGGCTTTGATTTCACTTTCCTGTAGATCAGAGTACTTTGTAGGGCAGGAATTTATTTGAACTTCTCACACCCTTTGTCTTTTTCCAAATTTTTTATTTATAAAAGGAGAGGTAAGGAGTGTAGTTTTTTAATCCATACCCACTTTCTTCTTCTTGCTTCTTGATTATTATTTTCTATCATTCCCAAATGGACCTTCCGATGCATCTAGAATTTTCTTCCTACCTCAAAAGTGTAGAGACTATGTGCATGTATAATGTGGACTACGAGGCTTTTAACTTGTGTTGTGTCTCATTGTGGTGTAATAGAGCCATTGAATGGAATATGCAAGCGGCGGTGGTGCAGTTCTGGTACCCCGAAGATCATGTTTTTAGTTTCGACCTAGATGAGGTATGTCCGACCAACGAAGAGTTATCATCCATATTGGGAATCAATCCCAGTGTAGTAGCAATTATGCCTGAATTTTTGTTGGCAGAGTTGCTTCGTATTTCCCCTTTGGCGGCATGACCGTTGGTTACTGGGGGATGATTTTCCTTCAGACTATTATGGACTCTGTGATCTTAAGGGATTTTAATAATGCGGGCTATACTAAAGTTGTTGCATTTGGCCTTACTTCGAGGCTCTTGTTGGTGATGGGGGACTTAATGGTGTATCCTTGGTTGGCTATGATAATAGCGTGCATGTCTTACCATCGCAGTCCTATGGTGGTGATACTAGTGGAGACTCTGGATGGTCTTGATGTTTGGAGGGAAGGTCACTCTAATTTTTTTAGAGGGATCCCGATGATGTTGTTCATGTAGAAGGCTGAGAGGTTCCGTTTGTCGATTCATCCTTAGTATCGCTTGGCTAGTTTGTTGAATTTATTTAATCAGTACTTTATCTATTTTATCCCATCGATAGAGAACTCGTTCAATTGGTTTGTGGATCATTGATCCCAGTGCCTTTATTGGTCGGTGCCCTGGTGGGGGGAATTGCAGCATGTCCTGGAGTTGGGAGAGTACGGATATAATAGATTAGTAGGCCTGCATTAGACTTATTTATATTTCCCTTGGCGGCTTCTGCGCGAAGTTGTATGGGAAAAAATAGTGCCTCCTCTCACACTAGACTTCTTTCTAGTGGAGGACCTGACTGAATCCAAGCGCACGAGGTTAGTCTCTTTGTGAGAGAGTCGGTCGTCACCCCGTCGATCTTGATCCATAGGAAGGGTGTCTGGCATGTATCCATGGATTATCTAAAATGATTATGGAAGCAATTAATAGTGAAGATTCGGGCAAAAGAGACCGGTCAAAGGCGATTTGCTATTTTTGACACCATGGAATAGGGGGTAGTGTTTTTTTCCAGACTAGTCAGGGCGTATCGCTCCATGGAGCGCATTCAGAATATTAACCAGGAAGGGAAAATCTTGGGACCTCTGGGGTCTAATAACGATGAGTATGGGTGTTCTAAAGCTATGGATTAGGTTTTATGAAGATGGGGAAATTTTTGTCTGAAGCTTTTGTGCGTCTTTTTTTGGCTTTTTGGTGTATTGACACGACGCAAATATTGCGTATTTCACTCATTAACCTATGCCTTATTAGCCCCCTTGGGTATCTTAATCCGTATATTTATGCTCGTTAACTAGACAACCTCAGATTTCTATGTTTACATGTTTTGCAGGGGTTAATTGAGCTTTTGTAGGTATTTGGATGCTTAGTATGAAGCTCGGACGCTTTTCGGAAACGTTTCGTCGACTTTTGCATCTTCGGGGGCATTTTAGTAATTTCATCATTCCGGTTTGAATCCCAAGCTCTTTACGGAATTTGAAGACCTTTGATTTCTCTTCGCGTGGCCGCCAACGGTGCATGATTCAGTGTTGTATCGATGGAGTTATGTCATTATTAGGATGGTTTTTACTGCAAAAGTACACTCAAGGTCACATTAAAGGGCATTTTAGTCATTTCATATTTTGGTTTTTTAGCCTAATGTCTTCATGGATGTTGTAGTACTCTGAGTTATCTTCGCGTAGCCTCTGACCGTGCCTCATTCCGAGCTATAACGAAGAAATGGCGGCATTTTCCGTAAAACAGGACAATGCTGCAGATTGCAGACCTGTAGGTACCGAATCGATTCGGACCCCCCAAATCGATTCGTTCATGCAGATTTTTATTTTTCTTCTTCTTTATTCACAAGTTTGCCATGGGATTTTGTATGTATAAATACACTTTCTCTTCACTTTGAAGAGAGATATCTCCATTTTGTTTTAGATTTTAGGGTTTGTAGTTGGGAGCTAAATCCTACTCCTCTCTTGTACTCTTTGTTTTGTAAGTTGTACCTTAACTTTAATTACATTAAATTAGTTGTCTTCCTTAATTTCCATGCTTTGATTTACATGATTTCTCTACTTTCTTGCCTAGATTAATTTATTTCTTATTGTAATTAGTTTATTGCTTTGTTAATTAGTTTCATTTATGTCTTGCCCTTAGATAAATAGGGTTGGGATTTCGTTCCGCCATTTACGGGTTTGGACCTCGAAAGTTAGGTTCTGTCTGAAATTGCATTTAATTGAAATCTCGCGTATTAAATTCGAATTATTATGCGTTTAACTTTCTTTGTCACGCAACGTTAGTGTTTATCGCGATAATCCGAATTTAATCCGCGTGTGACCATTTTTCGTTAAATGTTTAATCTCGCAACTTTGGGTTAAATTCCTTATCGTGAGATGTTTATGCTTAATTGAAAATGCTCGATTAAATTTCTTTTGAGCCTTAACTCTAATCAGTAGTTGTTTCGATCCGTGTGGTAGAATGCGATCCCGATCCTCGCTTTACTTTTGCGTAGCATAACTCATTCTTTTCTTTTGTCACCATTCCTAACCATCACATTTTCATTTATTTATTTTACACTTTTATTCTTGAAGTTTTAAAGAAATTAAAATCTAAAATTCAATCACTCCCTGTGGATTTCTTACGATACTCGACTTACCGATGTACTTGCCTCACAAGTTCAGTCGTAGTTTAGGTTGTTGTATTGACTAGGCGAAACGAAAACAACGATTAGCGTTCTGACGCAATGCTAATTTTTGCGCTCGATCAAAATGGCGCCGTTGACGGGGAGTGTGTTTTAGATAGTAATTATTTTATTATTTCGTAGTATTTTTCCTTTTGTATTTGTATTCTTTGTTTTAACCTTTTTTGCAGGATAGCATATTTGAGCGCTAAGAAACTTTGATTCGCGGTTGCTCACTTTCTTGTTCGGATTATCCATCTACAAACAACGATGTAATCATGTCCTACTATTATAGTTATTACGATCATTGTAATGGTTCTTACTTTGGGGATAGTTTTCAAGTTTTCCATTTTGAAGATTTTCTTGAGTTTGAAAGACTTGAAAACATTTATCGGAATGAAAATCGTTATTGGGAGTTTGAGTTGGATTCATTATTCGAATCCAATGACGATTCTTATTCCGATACTTTCGAAGACGAGTTTCAACCAAATGAGGAGTCCGAGGCTCTTGAGCCAAGTAAGCCTACTTTGGAAGAAACTTTTCTTCTTTACTCCCAAGGTTTGGAAAGCCTAAATGATGCTGGAATGAGACTTGGAGCACTTTGCGATGAGATGAATTTTTATGCACAAAACAACGAGGAGGTGGAAACTTGTGTTTCACCTCAATTTTTCAAATAATTTCTCATCGAATGTGAATCTCTCTCCCCCGAAATTCAATCTCCTTCTGACGATATGTTGACGGAGATTGAATTTATTTCATTACCATATACGTTTTCCGTCATTGAACCATTTGAATTACCGGTTGATTCCTATGAGTCGGTAGAAACTTTTAAAACTTCTACACTTTTTGCCGATGAGGACTCCTTACCGGACTTATTTTCGATGGATGTTATCCCCACGTATGCACCATCTCCCATTCCATTTGAAATTTTTTTGGGAGATGAGTCAATTTTTCTTGGACCTCAAGTGTACCTTTCCCCCTTATTATCCAAATCCCCCATCGTCCGTCCAAAATTGATAATTGGCGATGGTTCATTTCTTATGCCTTACACATGCCTTCCGTTTTTCAAACGGAATTGTTATTTTTCGGGAGGCATGTTCTCTTTGGAGGGTCCACCGTTGATCTTTCAAAGTCAAATCCCTTTTAGTGTGAAGCCTAAATAGTAGGTTGTAAATAGTTAGCTTTTTAAATTTTTTTTTCCTTCCCTTTTTATTTAGTCTAGTATAATTAGTTAAATTTTTGTTATTTGTTTTTGCTATGCTCGGTACTAACTTGTTTTGTAGATTTCATTGGACTCATGCTTATGGCGATCGCTCCAATTTTGGGTAATATCGTTCTTTTCCTCTCTTTGTGTTGTGTTCTTAATGCGCATTGAGGACAATGCAACATTTCAGTTAGGGGGTGTAGGATATTTTATCCATTTCTTTGTTTTGTCCATGGATTTTCTCACATTTAGTTACTAAGTATGCCTTTTTGTGAAAAATTTGAAAATTTTGAAAAATATTTTCTTTCTTTCTTCTCCTTTGTTGGGCATTTTGCCTTGTTTCCGATGATAAATTTCAATAAGTGTCTGATCCAATAGATAACTCAACGATGCATGTTCTCGATTTTAGAAGTTATTAAACTTTAGTCCTCAAATCATTGATATTGTGAATAACTTCATGAATTAAACTTTATCACATGATCATATGCACTTTCCTTGTTATATTGATTTAGTTTAAGATTTTTATAACTCGGTAATCTTTTGTTGCATCGTATATACTTACACCGAGTAAGTTTTGTACCTTTCTTCATTTGTGAGTGTTATACACTATTCTTTTCTCATTAAAAATGCTAAATTCGTCGGTAATCTCTCTATTCTTTCATTTGATCGTTCATTAATTGAGTTCATATATGAAATGTGTTACTTGAGCATGATTTTCAAAGTTTGTTTTAACTCGAGAATTGCGTAAACTTTGTGAAATGATCATAGGCCTTCTTTATTATATCACCCATATTGACCTTGACCTCACCGTTATATGCTTACCCTCGCTAACCCCTTTGAGCCTAAATATAGCCTTTCGTTTCATAACCCCATTCCCATAACCAACTCCGCATTGGAGTTTTAGCCCATATATACACTTTTCATACCTTTGTTTGGAATGTTGCTTGGGATTGAATGATGTTGTTGTGCTATCGGTTGCAATTTAGGCATGTGAGAGTTTGATAAGCAAAGAAAAGAAAATAGTGAAAAAAAGTGAAGAAAAAGAGAAAGAAAAAAGCAAAAGAAAACAAAAGAAAACATGAGAAAAAGAAGAAAAAAAAAGAAAGAGAAAGTTGTATATGTTGTGTATATAGTTCAATAAGCTTTGATTACTCTCCAATTGTTATATCTAATGATTGTTTGGAAGTTACTTTTCATTTTTGATATTGCCCGCATCCTTCCCATTATTCCAAGTTTTCATCTTCGAACACTTTGAATCCGTACATATACCTTTCATTTCATATCTTAACCCCAAACCTACATTACAACCCTATAAAGTCCTATGTGATCTTAGGGTGCATTTAATTTAAAAGTCATAATAGTTTTGATAATCTGTGAAAATGCATTTCGCCTCCTTTAATGAGCGGTATCTTTCATTCAGATTATAAGTTTTTCATTTCCTATATAGCGTTCTTCATTTGTGACATGTGTGCGGCCCAGTTTCCATTTACATTTACTCTTTATGCCCGCATGTTCCGTGTGTTACCTCCCTGTTTCGAGTGAATTCGCTTGATGAGTGTAATTCCCGTGAGGATTGAATATATGCATACTTTTATGGTTATCCGATTTATTTAAGTTTTTGCCAAATCATATTTTGCATATGCTCTCCCCCCCCCCCTCCCACTTTTAAAGTTTCAATTCTATGAGGTGCATTCAACCTGTTAATAACAATGGACTTTAGCTTGAATTTGTTCAATATGCTAATAACATGTTTGAAATTTTTTTCGTTGTTGTTGAGTTTATTGCATGTTGGTTTGGGCATATTTTGAGGAAACTATATGATGTTTTAGAGTACCATCCCTGAAAACCCTCACGAGACAACACTCGTCCACTAGGGTAACCTAGGGGTTTAACGACTTATTGCATATGCTAAATGCAATCGTTCGCCCGCGAAAGTGGCCTTATCGTTTTATTATTTTTTCATCCCATTGTGTACTTATATCCTGTTTTTGGTTTACTTGTAGTTTCTTATTTCATTGCTAGGGACTAGCAATGTGTAAGTTACGGGGTGTGATACGACGCAAATATTGCGTATTTCACCCGTTAACCTACGCCTTATTAGCCCCCTTGGGTATCTTAATCCGTATATTTATGCTCGTTAACCAGACAACCTCATATTTCTATGTTTACATGTTTTGCAGGGGTTAATTGAGCTTTTGTAGGTATTTGGGTGCTTAGTATGAAGCTCGGACGCTTTTCGGAAATGTTTCGTCGACTTTTGCAGCTTCGGGGGCATTTTAGTAAATTTCAGCATTCGGGTTTGAATCTCAAGCTCTTCACGGAAGTTGAAGACCTTTGATTTCTCTTTGCGTGGCCGCCGACAGTGCATGATTCAGAGTTGTATCAATGGAGTTATGGCATTTTTAGAATGATTTTTACTGCAAAAGTACACTTAAGGTCACATTCAAGGGCATTTTAGTCATTTCATATTTTGGTTTTTTAGCCTAATGTCTTCATGGATGTTTTATTACTCTAAGTTATCTTCACGTAGCCTCTGACCGTGCCTCATTCCGAGCTATAACGAAGAAATGGCGGCATTTTCCATAAAACTGGACAAGGCTGCAGATTGCAGAGCTGTAGGTACCGAATCGATTCGGACCCCCCAAATCGATTCGTTCCTGCAGATTTTTATTTTTCTTCTTCTTTATTCACAAGTTTGCCATGGGATTTTTTATGTATAAATACACTTTCTCTTCACTTTGAAGAGAGATATCTCCATTTTGTCTTAGATTTTAGGGTTTGTAGTTGGGAGCTAAGTCCTACTCCTCTTTTGTACTCTTTGTTTTGTAAGTTGTACCTTAACTTTAATTACATTAAATTAGTTGTCTTCCTTAATTTCCATGCTTTGATTTACATGATTTCTCTACTTTCTTGCCTAGATTAATTTATTTCTTGTTGTAATTAGTTTATTGCTTTGTTAATTAGTTTCATTTATGTCTTGCCCTTAGATAAATAGGGTCGGGATTGTGTTCCGCCATAAATGGGCGTCGAGCTCCGAAAGTTAAGTTTTGGGTAAAATTACATTTAATTGAAACCGCGTGTATTAATGTTGGATTGTTATGCGTTTAACTTTATTTGTCACACAACTTTAGTGTTTATAGCGACAATCAAAATTTAATATGTGTGTGACCATTTTTGATTAAATGTTTAATCTCGCAACTTTGGGTTAAATTCCTTATTGTGTGATGTTTATGCTTAATTGAAAATGCTTGATTAAATGTTTTCGAATCGAAATTCAAATTATTAGTTGTTTAGCCCATGGTGGGGATGCGATCCCGACTCTCATTTTACTAATTCTAGTTTAGACTTAACTTCTTAATTTTTCCCTTTTCTTTATTTCCAACATATCACCTTTTCCACTTTTATTCTTGAAATTATAAGGCAATTAAAATCTAAAATTCAATCACTCCCTGTGGATTTCTGACGATACCCGACTTACCGTTGTGCTTGCTTGTCAAGTGTAGTTGTAGTTTAGGTTTTTTGCATTGTATCGCCGAGTCGATAGCAACGATTTGCGTATTACACGATGTACGGTTTGCGCACCATCATGTATCTTGATAAGGTGGTTATTTTGGGATTTATTTGAGTCTGTGAAGGGGGTGGTTTGTTTTAACTCCCTTTGATGATACTTCATGTAATGGTACTGAACCCCGTATTTGAAAAAAAAATGCTAATATTGTTGTGCCTCTTGATGATTTTTTCTTTTGAATTATCTATACTAATCGTTAAGGCATGCATAATCCTTTTATCAATGTAAATGTTAAAATGAACTATCGTTCTCAGAGGTTAGGATAGAATAACATTTTATGAAAAAGAAGGGACCATGCCCATGTAAGGTGTATGAGCTTCTTACGTACCTCTAGGGGTTTTGAAAATTTCTCTTATGAATTCTACTTAAAAAAAATAAAAAAGGTTTTTTGATAATATCAATCCCCACGTAGTTCTGGGTAAAGAGAAATAAAGAGATTTTTTTTAGAATAAAAGGGGATGAGAAGAGTCGTGGCGGTTCGAGATTTCAGACTAAGGGTAGAATTTACAGAAATGGTCCTAGTTAACTGAACGTTCCATTTTTCTCCATTGAGGTCTATGAGCATAGCAACACCTCCTAAGATAATTTTCTTCATTATGTAGGGGTCGCTCCAATTAAGCTTGAATTTTCCTCTGGGGTCCCGGATAAAATTTATGATCTCCTTAAGGGAAAGGTATCCTGTCGAGAAACCATGGTCCTTGAATCTTCGGTTAAATGATCGCGCTATCCAAAGATGGCATCCTTGTATGTGGTATAGATACTTTAACCTCTTTTCATCCAAGAGTGACAGTTCATCAAAGTGTCTCTAATGACAATCTTTTTCACAAACTTTTCTCTCAAGCAAGACGCCGATGGAAGGTATCTCTGTATCAATGGGTAGGAATGATTCCGTGACGTATAGCATATATTAATATGTATCCCCAATAGATGTTCTGACTGAAGTGAGATAGCCCCAGAGGGCATTGTCACAACCCGCCTAAAATAATAACGGGTGGCCAGCCCTATACTATATTAAATCAGGAGTTTCAGATGGTCCAGTCTCCACATCAACTGTCGGTACTATATAATATAGGACTAACTACCCGAAATCAAATAAGCGGGATATGAAAATTTAAATAGAATGTGCAACAACCAACCAACTAACACTACCAAAGAAAAGAAAGATGCATGAAAGAACTAGTATAAATGAAATGCTAGAAATAAAATGAACTAAATAAATACAACCGAAGGTACTACACAAAGTAGACCCGAATAAGCTGTCGGGTCACAGCCAATACAATAACTGAAATGGAATAAATATAAATATGTATATAAATATCCCTTGGGTACAAACCCGATATACAACATGAATCCTACCTAGAATTTTAAAGAAGTAGGAAGCGACTACATGAAACATCCCGCAACAGTCCGCACCTATCACGGCTCCCAAGACTCTGGATAGAAAGTCATCCGGCATCCATGCGGTAGGATACCTGTGGTAATATATATATATACAAGGAGGAGAGAAAAGTAAACGGGTCAGAGCCCCGAATGTGAAAATATTTAGCAAGTGTGTTAACCGTGCATAATAATTACCGGTACACTTTTTTCATAATTAAAGTGAGATCGCTCTCTCGTGGAACCCCAACTCACCTCTCATCTAAAGGCGCGCACCTATTCGCGTCCTCGAGTTTTAGTTAAATTACGCCATTATGTAAGGACAACCTAACTTATCATAGGTCTAGCCCATACCCACGAGAGCTACTTTCCCATCATAATCCAAGGAACCACCCTTAATCCTACTAGATTATGATAACAACAATTATGCCTTAATAGGCATAATGAATTCCGATCTAAAATCTCAAGAATTATAATTCTTAATACGTTACCCCTACATATATACATATACATATATATATATATATATACTTATATATAGACTAAAATGTAAGAATTTATATTCCTAATATCATGCACATGGAATATTGGCAAAACCTCTCTCTAATCTCAAACTTGTACTACGTTTCATGCGTGGGGAGTCTCGCAAAGCGAAATCCAAACAAGGAACCGCCCCGTTACACTACTCCTGACAAGGTCAAGGTCAGAGATCCGAGATGTCACAAATAGAATTACTTATCTCAACTCTCGACATAGCACTGCGTTTCGTGCGTGAGGCGTCTCGCAAAGCGAAATCCAAACAAGGAACCCCCTCGTTACACTACTCTTGGGCAATGTCGATCCTAGAGATCCATAATTCTTAACATACTATACAGTACTACCATTACTACTAAACTAACTATCAAAGAAAGAAAGAAAGAAAGAAAAGAAAAGAAAAAGAAAACAAAAGAAATGAAATAAAAGAATCTCCAATAATATCCTTGGGATGATGTAACCGAATAATACCTTATGTGCGATACATCAACCCCCATCAATCTAGTACACCATAATCATCTAAGATGTACTTTACCAAAACTCTATATCCTTTCCTATATAGGATATATAAATACATATATATAGGTATTTTATGCTCACCATATATATATACATATACCAATCATCCATATACCCATGACCAAGTGCACATACCTTATATGATGTACAATGGCCATGCAAATATAATACCCGGATATATATAGCGCCGATAAAACTGCATCAATGCTATCATCTTCCCAGATTCCGGCTCACGTAACAACTGGGGACCACCTGGTGGGGATCAATGACACCCACCTCGTGGTAACACACACACACGACGTCCCGGGAAGCGGTCATAGTTCCAACCGGCAATGAGACGAAACATACCCACCACGTCTCATCCCAAAATATATATCTATATCGTATAATAACACAAGGGACGACTATGACCTGGGGAATATCCACACCCTGCTCTATATGCCAGGATGCTCACCCTCTGCGCGAAAACTTCCCAATGATAGCATGAGCGGGGTATGCTTAACCGCATAAGTATATATATCGCTCATATACGCAATATACATACATCCATATGATCCCATCATATGATACAATATAGTAAACCATCATATACGGTTTAAATATCCATACCATGTATGACCACAACATAGATATATCCATATATTCACATTCATACATAGATATATGTACATATATTCACACATCACTATATCAATATATACACAAACTAATTCTCGTTCATATGTATAAAATATATAAACCCGGCTATAAATATACATAATCCTCAATATACAAGCCCTCACCACAATTTCCATTAAATGTACCTCGATATGTGAATACAATCCTTCACTTGAAACATATTCAATCATTTTCCTATGATGAATAGTCTCCCAAAACCATATGTATATATTTATACATATATATTCAACATTAGGGTTATCACCCAAGAGTATGTGTAGGAATCCATCACTACACATTTCATCCATAACCAAAGTACATAATTACCTTTAGTACTATTTAACCATTGGCACACACATGACTTAATAGTCTAAAACCTCAATTTATTCCAACCTCATTTCAAGTATTGGAATCTCAATGGTCATATCCCCATAACACGTGAAAACTACCCTAACTAGAATTTATGCTACCGCTTATTCTAGTCGATGGTACGATCCCAAAGCGTTCTCAATGTCACCTATGGCTCGAGTCGAAATCAGGAACCCTCACTCCTATTGAGTTAAAAAAATTGCCCTTAGACTAAACTTTTCTAAGGATATAAGACCCCTCACTCTTTAAAGAGTATGCGACCCCTCTCTTTCAAATGGACCCAATCTGTAACTTAACAATATCCTATCCTTATAAGGATTTGACATAAATGTCGTCCTAGAAATTTCACCACATACATGGATATTTCTTATCCAATTATTCCAAGAAGTTCCCACTATAAAATACTAAGTGAGAGACCCCCCCTAAGTCACCAAAAGATATCTCTTACCTTATAAGAGAGAATCCCAAATCAACAAAACCCAACCAAAAGGGCTAGAAGTCATCTTAGGAAACCCATAAAACAGCCCATTTAAGGAAGCCCCTAAGAATAAACTCCAAAAGAAAAGTGGGAGAAGAAATCCAAGTTTTGGGCTAAAAACAGGGGACAGGTCGACCGGTCCCAGACCCCCGGTCGACCGCGGGTTCATATTTTGCCTATGAAGAAATGCAGTAGGCTTTTCGCTTAAGGCGCGGTCGACCGGTCCCCAGACCGCGGTCGACCGGCCATACCAGTTAAGCTGGCCGATTTCCCCATTTCAGCAAACCCACGAAATTAATACCCAAATATCATTACCAAGTCCCCAAATCTTTGACCCAATAATGTTATTAACAAGAAAACCCATCCTACATCTCATCCCAACCATTTATAGGTGATTAATCCATAGAATAACATTTAATTTCAAGATTTAAACCCAAAAATCTAGGTTTTGGTATTTATACCCAAAAATCCATTTCCTTACCCCACAAATTATGAAATGAAATACACAATAGCTATTTAGCAAGATTAAACACTTGCCTCAGATTTGTAGAGGTTGGATTGTCCTCGATGACGCGGTTGGGCCGGGAATCCCAAGCTTTTCTTCCTCTCTCACTTCCTTTCTTCTTCTTTCCTTTCTTCTTCTCTCTCTAGGGCTTTTCTATCTTTCTCTCAAATGAGAAGTGGCTTAATCCGTAAGACACTTAAACCTTTAAAACAAAATCCCAATTTTAAATGTTAATACACACTTTAAATGACTCGTTTACTCCAATTCAAGTCAAAATAACTTAAAAACATTCCAGAGCCGAAATAAAACTCAATGACAGTCATTTTGACTATCTCGACCCTTCCGGGATCGATGGTACCCGCAAAAACATCATCCGGAATACTTTAAAATATTCTCTATGTTCGGGCCTAAGTTCCCAAATTTTGAAATTCTCCAATCCAATTAAATTTTTTTATTTTCCCAAAATTTAATTTCTCAGTCTCCAAAATCGAGGGTTGTTACAGGCGTAAGGGATCCGATCGGCCCAATATCGACAACTTTTGGTCATCTTGTTAATGATGGTTTTTAGGTTTTTATTGGCATCTTCGACATCACTATTTTTTTGGGGTTGGTAGGGAGAATATTTGTGTTTATGAATCCCATACTTGTCGAGTAATTATGTTTCCTCACCATTGAAGTGTAACCCATTATCTAATACAGGCTCATGGAGAACTTCGTATCAGCAAATGATGTTCTTTTGGATAAACTTGGCCACATTCTTGGCATTCAACCCTGCTTATGACTCAACTTCAACCCATTTGGTGAAGTAATCAATGGCGACTAGGATGAACTCATTTCCATTTGAAGCTTTGGGTTCGACTTTCCCTATGATGTCAATGCCCCAAGTGGAGAACGGCTACGAAAAAGTCATGTTGTATAATTTTTGAGTAGGTAAGTGTTGGAGGTTGGCAAACTGGTGGCATTTGAGGCATCTCCGAACATAGGCAGTGCATTCCTGAACCATATGGTAGTTCAATAATATCCTATATGGATGATTTTGTTAGAAATCATATGACCGTTTATATGGGGTTCCCATTCCCCGCTGTGGATTTTTCGTATCATTTCTTCAACTTCGGCCCTTGAAATGCAGTTTAAATGGGTTCCACCGAAGTTTCTCTTGAACAGTGCTTTATCACAGATGATGTACTAGGTAACCAGTTTGTGAAGGGTCGTACGGTCTTTTTTGTTAGAATCTTGAGGATACCCACCATATTTAAGGATACGCTAAATGTCTTATTACCAGAACTCGACTATATAAGAATCTTCCTCAGTGATGAGCTAAATATGGTAGCAGCGGGTAGGCATAACCTATTTTTGAACTAGGAAAGGATCCATCATTATTCTCTCGGTCATGTCGACCATGAAGGCTATGGTAGTAAGGGCATCGTCCATGTTATTCCTTGCTCGGGGTAAGAAGTGGACGGTGGTATCATAAAACTGGGAGGCCATCTCCTCTAAGAGGACATGGAAGGGTAAGAGCTTTTCATACTTGACTTTCCATTTTCTAAGGAATTGGTCGATGATGAAAGAAGAATCCTAATAGACATATAGGTGCTTGATACCTTTTTTTAGGGAAACTTTGAGACCTATACTACATGCCTCGTATTCGGTCATATTAATATGTAGGGAAAATCTAGCTTGATGGCAATAGGAGTGTGAGAGTTATCAGTGGTGATCAGGAGTATCCCAATGTCGTATACTTTCTTTTGGAAGCTCCATCAAAGAATATTTGACACCGGCGATCCTCCTAAGAGGTGCAGAGAATATCTTCATCCAGGAATTCAAAGACCCAAACATCGACTTCTTCTATGCGGTAATCAACAAGGTGGTCGGAGACGGATCTACCTTTCATGGCTTTTTGTGTGACCTACATGATATCGAATCCAGCTACGAGCATAAACCACTAGAGCATTCGGCTAGATAGGGCAATTTTCTCAATTAGTTATTTAATAGGATCTATTCGAGATACTAATCTGATGAGGAAAGCGAGCGCGTAGTATCATAACTTTTGAGTGACCCAGACCAGGGCAACACATGCTTTCTCAAAATAAGTGTATTTGACTTCATACCTGACCAATTTTTTATTGGAATAGTACATGGGTCTCTCTTTATAGGAATCTTCGATATATTAGGCAAGCAAAGCCCCTGTCGCGGTATCTATTATGGTTAAGTGCAATAGGAGGGGGAGACCTGGCTGCAAAGGAATAAATACTGAAGGTCGGGTAAGAAATTTCTTGATTCTATCAAAAGCTTCTTAACAGGCCTCATTCCAGACTTGGGTAAAATCCTTCCAGAGGAGTTTGAAGATGGGATCGCAAATAAAAGTCAGTTGTCTAATGAATCAGATGATGTACTAGAGTTTGCCCAGGAATCCTCGGACTTCCTTGTCTGTTCGGGGTGGTGAAAATTATAATATGCATTTAAGCTTAGTAGGGACTTCTTTAATTCCCTTCTCGCTAACCATGAATCCCAACATATTTCCTTTTTTTATGTCGAAAATGCGCTTATGTGGATTTAGCCCATTTGGTAATGCCATAGTCATTCGAAGAAATTTCGGAGGGCATAGACATGACCTTTATGGGTCTTAGACTTAATGATCAAGTCGTGTACATAGACTTTAACCTCCTTGTGTATCAAATCATGTAATATTGTTATGGTAGTTCTGTCGTAGGTAGCCCTTACGTTCTTAAGCCCGAATGGCATGACAATATAGCAAAGGGTTTGCCAGGGTTTGATGAATGCAGTTTTCTCCTGATAGTCACAGTTCATCTTGATCTGATTATATCCAGAGAATCCATCGACAAATGACTTGAGGGCATGACTGGCTGTGTTTTCCACAATCATGTCAATGTTGGTCAATGCGTAATCATCCTTTGGAGAAGCTTTGTTCAAATCCCGATTGTTGACGCACATGAGCACTTTTTCTTCTAGTTTTAGAATGGGTACAATGTTGGTGAGCCATATGGGATATTCGATCACACGGATGAAGTCTAAGTTCAATGATTTTATTGCCTCTTCTTTGAACTTAAGCGACCACTCGGTACAGAGTTTCCTAGCTTCTGTTTGACCGGCTTGCATTTCAGGAGAATTTGGATCTCGTACAGACCTATTTTCAGATCAATATCGGGCATGTCGTCATAGGACCATGCGAAGACATCCATAAATTCCTTTAGCAGTTCTTTGAATTTCGCACGCTCATGCTCATTGAGGGTGGACCCTATGTTGGCTACTAGAACCAAGATTGATAACAACAGTTTTATCCTCATTAATTTGAATGCAATTATGTTGTTTGTTATAAATATTATTAAGATCAGTTTCAAAGTCATCATCATTAAGATTTTTATTAGAATCAAAACAATTAATGTAAGCACAAAAAAATACTCAAAATCCTCGTTTATTTCACTTTTGGGAAAAATAAGGTTAAGAACCTCATCAAAAGAGCTCTTAATTACATTGTTATATAAAAAAAAAGAACGAACGACAACCAATAAAGAGATAAGGTAAACAATAGGGTTGGGTTGAATCTCCAAAGGTTGGACTAATATAGCATTCCAGTTGAGAAGAGGCTCATCAATGGGCTTAATTGAAGTGGACATGCTAGATAGTGTAGCATAGGAATGGATCATACATAGAGTCAGCCGCAGTGTCAGCAGGTTGAATGAGTCTTTGGAATCATTTTCCTCAGAGACCTTGGTAATGGATACATCTTTCTTAGTGGGAGGTTGAACTTTACACTGACGTTCTTCAGCCCAGGAGTAGTTGTCTAGAATGATGATTTCCATCCCCAAGTTTATATTCTTATCCACATGGTTGCACCATGGTTTAGGAAAGCCACAGAAGTGGAAGTTTTCACCCTTTTTGATAAATCTTCCATTCATAGAATCCCTTAAAATTATCTTGGTATCTTCTAAACTCCTTTTCATCCATGGTTGGCGGAGAGCTTTGAGTTTTTCTGGTGAAGGATGATAACTCAAGGGAGATAGGGGAAAAGCCTTTTTTAGGACTATGGGATCTAGCATCCCTTGTTGACATTGCCTCATCCCCAGTCTCGATATAAAATGCATGTTCTCAAGCATCTGTATTTTATTAACATTGCCATAAGGGATGTGTCCCGATCAAGCTCGGTCTTTGAAATTATCTCCTGCTGAAAGTGGAAGTGGATTAACCCTAAAGAGGAGCATGTCATTCATCCCATGATATATTTCTAATATCGAATTGCTATTGCTAGCATTTTTATACCATCGCCATATACCCAAATGGTGATGACCAGTCCTTTGGCAAAGAATTTCAACTTTTGATGAAAGGAGAAACAGACCCCTCAAATGCTATGAAGTCACGGTCGACCAACTAGTAGGTTGGATCATGCGGGTATGTCAATGACTTGGAATTCAGTGATAGGGTTGATAGGTCTATCCCCTATTGTGAGTGTTATGGATCCACTTACCTCTCGATGGGTATTATTATAAGCACACACTGCGGTGAAAGTAGGAGTAATGTCACTTACTTTCAGTACCAAGCAATTGAAGGTTCTAAGAAGACAAACATTGAGGGCAGATCCATTATCAATGAGTGAGAATGGGACTATATTTCCCATCACTTCAATAGAGATGTTGAGGGCATAGTTGTGGTCAGAGCTGACCTTTAGAATTTCCTATTCGGAGAAGGAAAGGAGTCTAGTGGAAGTCAAGGACCCAACTAGGTTTACAACTTCTTCGGGAGTGATTGAAGGAGGGACTGTGGGCCCAGTGAGAAGTTTTATCAAAGAATTTTGATGTAATTGGGAAGACATAAAGAATCCCCATAAGGTTATTGAGGACTTTGCTCTCTTCAACGATTATTTTTGGTATGGGAAGTTCTTTGGTAACTCCCTTCCCCTTATCTATTCCTGACGACTGAGGATTTGAATCCTTGTGTCTCCCTGATCTCATCACGTGGTTTACTGAGGTGGGGAAGAACAAGAATCATACGTCTTCATCTATTTTTGGCTGAATGGTTACTTTACTTATTTCCCCTATCTTTGAAGGATATCATACCACACATGCTAATTACTAGACTTGTCCTGGCTCGGTTCATCATCTGAGCAGTCAAATTCGTCCCCCATCTAGTGGCGACCATGTCTTCTTTCCATGTGAAATTGATGCACTCAACAACCTTGGCGGCTTCCTCATATAAATATTTCCACTCAAAGGTGAGGTTCAAGAGTGAAGGGACAAATACCCTTGAAGCTTCAAAGCAGTGAGTAGTTCAAAAATGTTGCGGCTATCACAAGTATATCGAAATATGTCTACCATAATCTGTGCTACGTTGTCTAAACTTACTTCATTGACTGGTACCACCCATTCTTCTAATTCTCGAGCCCATTTTTGGGCTTCCATGAACATGCACTGAATTTACAACGGTCATCTCAACTGGTAATTTTAGCCCGCTCTCTAAGAGTTGGTTCAGAATAGGTCGTAACTCTATATCTCTCCATTCATACTGGGTATAGATGGCAATACAAGCCCTTGTGAGGAGTGACATATATTGGTTAGTGAAGCAGGTAGAGTGTAGGAGAAAATATGGCTAAACTTTGAGCGGTTTGGGTGAGAATAAGGGTATAATGGGTGCTTTACTAGGCAAAATTTGGTCATATGGATCAAATGTTGGGTCATTATCTTGAAATATAGCATTTATATGGGTTGAAAGTGGGTTATGAGTGGTATTGGGTTTTCGATTGGCTGGTGGGGCAATGATACCCCGGTCAATTAAACCTTGGATTACATTCCAAAGATGGAAGCACTAGTCGACAGACTTGTGAAAGTCACAGTGGACATAGATTTTTAATTTCTTGGGAAGTGAGTTTGGTAATGCACGTGGGTCCAAGGGTTTCATGAGGTTTTAGCTTAATAAGTCCTGACAGACTATGGATAAGTTAGCATGAAGCGCAGTGTATTCCTTTCTGGCGGGATTAGGGTGGCTTTCTGGTCCCCAAGAAGTAGTAGGTTGGGAGATATTGATGATGGTTGAGACTGTAACATTAGAAGGCTTCTTATAATTTTTGGGAATGACCTGTCCGATCACCTTCTTAGGCTTGGCTTCAACTTTGGTAACATTATCTTCAATTTTTAGATCCGCTTCCCGCATGTAACACCCCGCCTAATTAAATATTGGGTGATCAGTCCTTTATTAAATTAAATCAGAATATCTAGTTGGTTCATTCTTAGCATCACTTTCGAGAAACAATTTCTTATTAATCCACCTAATAAATAATTAAGCCAAGTGTCAAAACTTTTCCAATTTTAATTTAATTATATCCATTCCACCATACGGAATAAAATAATTAACAACCCATCACAACTAAATTAAGAGTCAACAAGAATAAATATAACTGGAATAAACTCTCTAGTTGAAATATCTCAATATCACCAACCAAAATAAAATAATAATAACAGTACCATCGTGAAACCAATAAAAATATTTGAAAAATAAATGGAAGTACAATAATCTTGGGTGACATGCCCCAAATTACACAGGTACTACAGAAATAGGAATCAATGAAATGAAAGCGTCTAATCCAATGCCACATCTCTAGAAATATGTCAAACTATCCATCCTCAAATCCAGGCATCCCTGATGCTGGGCACCTGGTGTAATATATATAGTAGAGAAGATAATATGAAAGTAAACGGTTCAGATCCTGATTGTAAAAGATTTATAAAAATAGCAAGTGCTTAACAAGTGCAACTAAGCGGCTATTATGTACATGTTAGTTCTCAGCTCTCATTTGAAAATCTCACCTCACATCTAGTGTACACACCTAAAGCCTTAATATCTCCCTAAATAAGGTTCTCAGTTATTATTCTTATCCCTTATCATTTCCCCGTATTTCCCACACAATACTTATATTAATTTAAACATGTTCATTTTTCTTTAAGATGAACTAGGGCTATAAGTATTAAGTATTCACTTACTTAATTCAATTCAAATTTTATAATTCACTTTTATCTACTAATTCACATAGTAGATCACATCATAGTATATATATTAATCACACTATTATACATACTAATATGGCACCTCCCAGACACAGTTGTGGTGCATCCATACTCTTCTATCACGTCCAGTTACATCTCTCAATGTAAAAAGGACTATTGGATCGGCATCTCTCCTAAACCATAAATAACGTAACACATATACCTATACTCCCATTCAATCATCAAAACTATCATTTACACCGATAAAACGTGTCCAATGTCCTATTCTCAAGGTACGAATCCAAAATCCCCCTAAATGGTCTCACCCGGATAAGATCAACCGCCCCGATAGCAAGCAGCATAGGTATGTCATACCCAATACAAATTATAATATAGGTATTCACCTCACCTATATAATATTATTAAGGTATTCACACAAACATATGATAATTCCATACAGAGAATATTTTTTTTCTCTCTAATATCCTACATATTTATAGATTATGACTTTACTTTTTAAAATATATTCACGAGATTTGTCAACACTCGAAAGATATCGATTATTCCTCAAATAAGTTTAGTAGATAATTATCTACACCCTACTAGTCCATGTCATCCCAATTCTCGAATTTTCACGAATTAATATTACCATCAATTGGGTTTATTCTTCGATAATCTCTAATTCGATTTTAACCCATTATTTCACTTTCAAAGATTAATCCCACACATAAATATTTTTCGGCCTTTAATCAACACCCTACTGAATTTTTCTAAGTCCCAATTATGCTCAATTTAATTAACACTAATCATTCTTAAAAGTTGGGATTTATCAAATATTAAAATGGTAAACAAATCACATGTTTTGGGATCATCGATCGATTGATGATTTGGGTCGATCGATCGATCAAGCAGATATCAGCCTCCGTTTTCTGCATATTTTTCCTATGAATTTGACCATTTATCATCATCAAATATTCTATATTATGATCCCCAAACTTCTTATTGTTTATTCCAAATGATATATAAATACATATAAATGATCTCCAATCATTGAACAATCTAAAATCATCAAGAGGTTTGGATTAAAACATATTATTTCTCATAAATTCTAGAAATCTCATATTTTATCATTTCTCTAAGAGCAAATCTTCAACTCAAATTTTCTTCAACGTATGATTCAAAATTTGTGGATTAGCATCTATAACGAAAAGGAGATTAATCCTACATATTTCTCATTTCCATAAATCAATTAAAATAACCGTATTTTATCTTTGAAACATGTAACTTTTTCGGAATTCTACAACCATCCTAACATGGACAATTACACGCTAAGTTTGCAAAGGTTAAATCAGTTAACTTTAGATTGTAGGTCTGAACAGTTGGGGATGATAGTCTACTAGTGGTACTCCCCTTTTTTCGGCCAATTTCCGGTGGCGGTGGTGTAGGATGTCCTTTAGCCTCTTGGCTTCCTAGAGGTGCCTCTTCCTTTGCTAGAAAACCCTCTCCTCTCCTTATAGACTTTTCTCTTGATTTTTGGTGAATAAACTTCACTTTGATAAACCCTATACTTATATAAGATGACTCCAAAATTTGAAGGTACTATTCACATACCTTGGCAAATGACCAAAATATCCCTCTGGGGAGTCTATTCGGTTCTAAAGTGCCTCGAGACCCAAATCAAACACCAAAATAGACTTTTTGACTATTTAAACCCTTTTTAACACTTTGACACAGTCAAAATGACCATTTCGATGACATAAAAATAATTTACTTTTATTTCATTTAAATTTAGTCCGGACACGACTCACACACGCATCCTGACTTAATTTTCATAATTGTCGTATTAATCAATAGCGATAATTTTCTTAAATCATAATCATATGTAAAGTCATAATCATATATTACTTTTAATAACTAAGTAATATTTGCATAAATCACATATTAATTTATTCCCGAATAATATTAAAATTCGTATTAATTTTAAATTATCCCACAATTAATACTAATTAGTCCCATTTTTAAAATCATTAAAATTACAGGGTATTACACCGCAGGGCTAAAAAATGTGGACAATACTTACCTTCCATAGTCGTTCCAATATGGGGAAAGAAGTTTTTCTTCGCGATACTAACTTGTTCCTCCTTAGAGGGTATGTTGGTCACGGTAGAATCTTTCTCTCTCCACTCTTCTATGAAGCTACTCACGGTTTCCCTAGGGTATTGCTTGAGAAGCTCTAGATCACAACATGTAATCTTTAGTTATGTGTTGTACTTGTATTATGACATGAATTCCCGAGCGACATCTTCCCAACTTCGGATTCTGGATTCTTCGAAGGATAGGTACCATTGGAGGGCGCTATCCTTCAAACTTTGTTAAAACATCATGGCCATTATCTCTCCAGAGGTGAAAAAAGGGCCATTCTTAGTGATAACTTCAAAGGTGCACAATTGGGGGCCTGCTACCCCTGAACTTCTTGATGCCTAGCATCTTGAACTTCTCTCGCAATATTGCATTGGGATAGGGTAACATATGGGTGTAGTCCATGTAGTTCTCGTATATACTGACTTGATTGAATTTCTTGGACAACAGTTTGGGGTCTTCCTTGACCTTGTTCAGTTCTTCCTCCTTCGGATCAAGAGGCACTGGAAAGTTAGACCCTAGCTGGTTAAGGCTCAACATAGGGAGATGGGATGGCAGTGGAGCATGCAGAGCATGCTGATATTCTTTTGGGACCCAAATAGGCTCGGGATCGGGTGGACCCATGGCACGAGGAAAGAGAACATCAGGTTCTTCAGGAATATGGACCAAGTTTCGCTGCATCTCCTGGACCTCGATTTGAAGGTTGTCAATCCAGGCACTAAGTTGGACTAAGACTGCCATTTCATTAGGATGCACATTCGGTGCTTGGCCAGTGTTTTCCGTAAATATTCGGTGAAGGTAGGTTTTGAACTCGGATGAAGTAGAAGAGGAACTAGAGGAGTTTCATGATGTTTTGACGAAATACTGAAGCCAATAGGGAGCCAGGCCAAGAATCGGGATGCGATCGACCTGCGAAGGAAAAATGGTTCAAGTTGAGTTTTGAAAGAGGGAAGAAAGAATTATTTTTTGGTATTTTTGAATAAGAGGACAAATGTTTTTTGGTATTTTTGGATAAAAGGAGAAAAATGTTTTTGGCATTTTTATAAAAGGAGGAAAAATATTTTTGGTATTTTTATAAAAGGAGGAAAAATGCTTTTAGCATTTTGGTTTTTTGAGAAAAAAGGAGGGAAAATATAAGGGAAGAATCTTAACATTATTATTATTATTATTATTATTATTATTATTATTATTATTATTATTGTTATTATTACTATTACTATTACTATTATTATTATTATTATTATTATTATTATTATTATTATTATGTTCACTTGTATTAGGTTTGCCTGAATGTAAAAAAGGTCAAACAAGACCCGAGCCTAGGAAAATTGGGTTTAAAAAATATGTAAGACATGGTTTGACTTATTTCCAGGTTCATGTATAGAGTTTTATTTTGAAAAATGGCGAAATAGTGCAAAATTTTGGGCGGCATACCGACTCTGCATTTCGACAGAGTTTCGGGTAGAAACTGGTAAACTAAATATGAGTGCCCTAGTTTTGACACCTATATGAGGTTTATGAAGTTTGTTGGGCTAGTGGTAAGGTTCCCCCCTTTGGCATGACATCCACGATAAACTGCTTTCTTTTGAGGGAAATCAGTACGTGCGGACAAGCCAATTGATATACTTAAGTGTATGTGAATTGACTCACTATATACCTCGTGGGGACAGTATGCGCTAGAGTGAATTCGATATACTTGACGTACTTGAACAAGTTCCCTGCTATATACCTCCCATCGTGAGTTCAGTTATGTAGTATGATGCGGGGGAACCATTCAATATACATCGAAGGTACTAGGCCAATGGGAGGTGAGAGTCATATTGCTTAGGCTAACTGCGACCTGTCGGACCAGCGCCCATCACAAATTGACCCTCCAGTATAGGACTAAATTTTGGTTAATATTGCAATGTTGTTTGTTATCTAATGTGAAAAATGCATGATTCTTAATTAATATATTATGAAGAAAGTCTTTTATTTGGCATGATGAGTAAAAGAATCAATATACTAACTATACTAATAGGGAAGAGTGTACAAGTATCATGGAAAGTAAATATACCATGGAGCATGAAGAGTACACTAAGCATGGATACATGTAAGTGATACGTGAATTTATACAAGAGAGTATGTGGCAGTGAGCGTAAGCATGGATCAATTATAAGTGGCGTATGATATGTGCAAGTGAGCATGGATATGTTGAAGTGTGGTAAGTGGAGGTCTATTCTAGTAAGATTAAGCATGTATATTCTAAGTGTTGTGTGAGGCATGTGGGTATAAGTAATCCTATATATAAGTGTAAGTAGTGTGAGGTGTACATGGAGGGTATTTACAAGTGTGTGAAGTGAAAAGTGGGTGAGAAATGATATAAACATGAGGTATATATATACAAGAAGTAATAGAGTAAAAAGTAAACATACATGTATGTGCATATGTACACATGCAAACAATAATAACACCCATGCAAAAATAGAGTCTAGTCCTCTTATAGTCAAATTGTCCTTAGTGGAGTCGCCACTATGGCAATCCCTCTCTTCGTGCCCTTCCTTGGTGCGCTTCGGCCTTCGTCGATGTGTGGCGATATGTAAAGATAGAGTCTCCAGCCAATTTTGTATAAAACTGGTAAAATAAATGTTGTTTCCTCTACAGAGCGACATCAATGACATACTGATGCTTGCAAAACCAATAACTTAAGGATTCGAGGAGTAAGTTACAAAATTAGGTGTTAGGAACTCATCTCGGTCTTTTAGGGGCATGTGTTATTATTCTCCTAAATAACTTCATGAAGTGTGTTTGTGTACATATAAATGGAGAATTGAATTACTCAACTCGCATCATGGATAAAGGCGGAGTGAGGTCATCCTTAGGAGTGTTCCCAAAATAGTAATAAAAATGTTATGTATGCATTTGTCGAGTCACCAATCATTTATAGGAGGATGATGGTACATGTTGGGAAAAATGCAAGCATGAATCACATATATAATATATGAACAAAAAATAAGAAAGGAGGACTCGAATCTCGAATTTTACTCGAGATGCTTACGTAGCCTAAAAGGCATCAAAGTCCACGTAGCTCGCATATAACACTGGGTGGCGTTTATCCCCTAAATTCAATCGAGGACTTTTCTTATATACGTGTGTGTGGAAAAAGGATTTTTAGTGTGATAAAATATAGTGAGAAATCCCCGTTTGGAATTGTAATACCCGGTATTTTTGTGGCTTTTAAATTAAGGGATGTATTAAATTTAATTGAGATAAATTAATTTAATATTAATTCAAAAAATTGTTTATTATTTACTAGCGTGATGAGAGTTAGTAATTATTGGAAATTTGTCGAATATTACTAAATGAGTAAAGTAATGTATAAGATTGATTTTAAAAAAATTATCACGAGTGAATAAAATGATAATTGCGAAAATTTAAGTCGGGACGCGCCTGTGTCGTGTCAGAACTAATTTATGATTATTAGAAGTGAATAAATTATAAGTCACTCATATGGTCATTTTGAGTGCGCCAATGTGTCCAAAAGGGTCGATATAGTCAAAATAAGGTACCCGAGGGTTTTGTTTGTCTCTTGGGGCGTTTTTAGGCCTAATTAGCATCCCGGGAGGGTGTTTTGGACATTTCATATTTTTGGGTAATTAAACCGACGAATTTACCAAGGATATATCAGACGTTAGGGGTTGTCATCTAGGGGTAACATAAGCAAAACCAAAGAACGGCCATTGGAGAATAAGTGGAGAAGCTTTTCAAGGAGTTCTAGGCCAAAAGCTTCGTCGTTTGCACCGCCGTCACCGCCAAATTGTAGATCGCGCGACGAGGAACACAACCACTCCACTTTCTTCCACAAATAAGAAACCAAATTTCCAGGCAAGTATCTATCTTGATGATTTGTAGTTAATGTTCCTTCCATGTTAGTCTAGGAATGAAAATCACGTGTTTTAATTGAAGAATAATATGTTTTAGAAGAAAACTCGTATGTATTGTATGGAGAATCTAGGTAGCCTGAATTTTGATCATATGTAGAGGTTTTATCACGAAATTGGAAATAATATTGATGAACTAATTGGATGGTTAGGTTCTTTAATTGAAAATTTTGAAACTAGGGTTCTTATAAATTAATTTAGGGATTTCATGTAAACTTAACGATTCTGGACGAATTAATGATTGTAGGAGGTTATGAATGATATATAACCTTGTTATTATCGATTGGTATTGAAGATGAGACATTGGGGATTAAACTGTAGAGATTTTTAAGCTTAAAAATAGTGAAAATGAGGCTGCCAAAGGTTGAAGACGAAACAGTCCAGTTCGCGCGAAGTCGTTCGAGCAACACGTGGAAGTCGTTCGAGCGAGATCCATTCTGGTTTCGAGGGAGATTTCTAATTTTTAGGGAATTTCCTATTTTGCTCCTATTTTAGTAAATGGTTAATTTGAGTGAGGAAAACCAGTGTCCGAGGAACCCATAAGGGTGCAAAATTATTGGGAATTCTTTAGGTGTAATGATTCAAACATTTGGGACGGTGATTTACCCTGAAGATCACGAGAGTGAGATAATCGTAATTAGGATTTATACCGTAAGCTATGTGAGAGTATACCTACTGAGATTATACTTAGTGAGATGGAATACTTCGAGATGAGAATTAAGTATAAAATAAATTATAAATGAGAATAAAAGAGACGAGTTCGTTATGCGACTCGAGTAAAACGTGATAATTATAATTATGGGATTTGGAAGATGTGAATAATTATATATATGACTGTGTGACTGTTCATATATTATGTATCTGTGTAAAACTCATACCTGGGCTACTTGTTATCACGAGGGGGTTCCGTCCTGGGATAGTCAATAGCTCGATTGGGCCTTTTATAGGGGATATTGACTCATACCCTAGAAGATAGTATTCCTCGATACAGGCTATCTAAAAAAGATAGCCAGATGTTCTAAGAGACGTGAGGGTATGTACTGACCTCTTAGAACCTGGAACTTTTCTTCGCCTCCATTTGTATTTGTTTGTGTTAATACAGTTCGAGAGTGATTCCGAACTAGTATATCCCTTAGTTTGTGTGATACGGGGACTTGATACCAGAGTATGTCAGCACCATAGATCTTATGTGGGGTGCCGTTAGTATATGTATTATATATGTGACTAATATATATACATATATTTATATGGGAACTTTCTACTGTGCGTATAAGTAGATAAGTAATGAATAAATGCTTCAACGTTATTATAAGTGTTCAAAAACTTTATAACGGTAATGAGTTGTTTTAAATAACGTAAGAAATCTTGAAGAGAATGATTTCCTAAAAGTAAATATTATAACCTCGCTTTTCACATGATAAAACCTTATGGAGAATAAGATAGAGAAATTGATGAGATTTATTAGTACGGTAGGCGTGCACACTAGATGAGAGGTGGTAATTCTCCAGAGAGTGTCTCATACTAACATGGTTGTTTCATTAGCAGGTAAGCATTTTAAATACTTGCTAAACTAATTTTAAACTGTTTTACACTCGGGCTCTGACCCGTTTCATGTTATCTTTTTTCTCTTGTATATATATATATATATTTCAGGTGCCCAGCCACAGGAGCGTCTAGCGTAGATTCTTTGGACTGGACACGCTGCAGCTTATGTGGGAGTTGCAGGACATTGCTTAGATGACCTCGATGTTGAATCTACTCTCATTCTAGTTCTCATTAGTTAGGGCATGTGTCGCCCATTTCCTTATTCAGTTGGATTTGTCAGAGATTATGTTCATATATCTTTAGCATTTTTACTCTTTGGGATTTAACTACGGTCACGATGGTTTTCCTTTGTAGTTTTAAAGTTGGTATTGGAATATCTGAATGGTTAAATTCATGGGTGTTTATTTCCAGTCTTAATAATTGAGTGAATCTTAAACTGTTTCTTAATAATGGATTTCATAATTGGATTTAATAAATGGAGATAATGTTTTAAATGGTTTTGAGACTTAGCTTAATTATTTAGGGTGTTTAAATTGGAAATTTTTTTTTATGACAATGATGCTAAGAATGAACCAACCGTTCACCTTGCTTATAATTTAATAAATGACTAATCACCCGTTATTTAATTAGCCGGGGTGTTACAGGTGGTATCAGAGCATCGGGTTCTAGTGTCCTTTAGGATCTGTGCGGCTTATTATGCTTCCAACATTTCTTTATTTGATATAGAGCCCTGAGTTTAGGATTGTTGATTTCTATGGTGAGATTCTGTTTTCCTGCTACAACATATGTATATTAGTGAATTCTAATTGCGTTCTAATGTGTGCGTATGCCGAGCAATAAAGGATTTCTGACGAGGGCCATTAAGCAGACATCAGGAGATAGGGATTAGTTGAGGTTGTAAAGTATATTCGAGGATGACGACCATAGCTAAGATCACCCCTATTATAGTACGATAAGCTAGGACTGTAAAGGCGACGGGGGCACGGCCCATGATTTTCAAGTGCTGTTATAGTCGAAAGAGGTGAGAGAGTAGACTCCCCCAAACGTGGTACAATTGGGAAAAAGTCAAACGAAACATTGAAGAGAGCTGTCAGTGGGAATCTTATAATTGCAAAAATCGTGTGTGTTAGCCCGAGGAGGTAAAGTATCCAAAGTTTTGGACATAGGACGGAGTGTGGCTAACTGAAAGTGGAAATTAGGAGAAATTTCTCTTGACTTGTAAGAACAAATCTATCATTGTGGGAGTCGGCCACCACTTTTAGAAGTGGAATGATATGTCTATAGAAGAATCTTAGGTACAATTTGACCGCATGTTCCTTCATCAGACGTTTAGGATACGAAGTGAACGTTGTTCTTAACTCAATACAGGAGGACCTAATGGAGGTCCATTTGTGAATGTGAATCTAAATCGTTAGGGAATCTTGTATCGAAGGAGGTAGATACAAAAGGAGGAGAGGACTCCAAGTGGGATATCGACTCGTAATAATAGTTGATAACACTTAAAAGGGAATTCTGCTGGACGGTCGATTCAGAAGTTGACAATGTCATCCTTTGACAATGGAGATGATAATGCTTCTTTGTATGGTAAGCTAAAAGAATAGAAGAAGTTAGTTAAGAATAAGATTGGATGCAACGATGGTAGTGTAACACCACAAGGGGGTGGGGATACACGTCAGGGGACCCATTTAAATGATTCGGATAACTGAATTCTTACCAAGCAATGGTGAATTTATTAAGGACTATTGTAGCCAGTAGCATGTTCTTTAGGTCCTACGAGGCTAAGGGAACAATGGGGGTAGCCATCAGAAATCGAGCCTACCAAAGTTCGAGAGAAGGAAAATCTAAATATGGTTAGTATGACAGGTGATAAGTGGATTCTGTGTAGAGGTATTTTGTGGAGAGTGAAATCATATGCGTTAATGTTTTCCCGAAGTGAGTAAAGGGACAAGAGTATGGTGCCTAGTAAAGGACGACGATTAAAGTAGTTTTATTTTGGTTTGGGCAGACGTGTTACGTCCGGAGACCATTTGTGCAGTCAAGGCGATTGGCAAGGTAGAAGTATGAGTTTTATCCTTGCAGGATGAGGTGTGTTTTATGTGACACGAGCGAGTCACTACATATTTTTTTCATTGCTATATTAGCATGTGAGACGAGTTTAATGCGTATAACTATAAACATTATTATTATGTGAATATTTTCCCTAGTGTAGTGGGATTATCTTTAGTACTTTCCACTGAGGATGAATGTGTGTATTAATAGTGTTATATATACTTTATGGAGATTATCAGTTTAGTGATGTGATATATGAGTATGATATTGTCTTGGTTATAACCATATAGAAATGGTTAGTACGGTAGTAGGCAGTTATTGCAAGGCTATCGAAATGGTTGCATTATAGTAGCATGTTTTCTTCTGGCGAACCTCACTTGAGAGAGGGTCGGACTCGCACTTATATTATCTATTCTAGAGACTTCGTATGGGATATTGGGCTCGAGATATTCGATCCCGATGTGTGTAGGGACTTTGTTGTTATGATTCAGTATGTGTTGGGTCTACTGTTGAGCAGAAAGATTTAACTCATTATTATGTTTGGCTCTCAAGATTTGGTACTAGGAAGAGTGTATTGTTATATCTATCCTTTAAAATGTGGGAGTTAATAGTTAGACTCGTGAATTTGGGGGCAGGATTTCGAGAGTCCGGATTATATGTATTCGAGATTTATGGAATGTGATTACCACCAATACTGAACAATAGTGAAATCGGTGAAATGTTCCTTATTAATTGTAATTACGGAAGGAGATGTAACTTTTCTGTCAAGAGACGGAATAAAGGGGTGCGTGCTATGGACGGAGGGCCTAACGGATTTCGATAATTGACAATGCTATGTAGTAGTGTATCGGGGGGGTCCTTGTTTGGATTTCGCTTTGCGAGACATCCCACTCATGAAACTTAGCGTAATGTTGGAAATAGGGAGATGTTCGGTCATTAGTCCATAAGTTTGGTACCTCGGTCGTACTAGGATCAGGTAATTATATCTGTAAGTTGGAAGTTGAATTATGATTTAAGGCCAGTGGAGCCGATTTTGTGGTAAGAAAGCATTGGAAGTTTTTTTTATCACAACGAGTTGAGGGGTGGAACAATGATAATGAGGATTTAAAATTTCGACTTCTAGGGTGATTGAGAGTACCCAAGTGTTGTAACCGCGTTCGGAACACAAGGGAAATAAAGAGTTGGGATGATTTTTACGTGGATTATCTGGGAAGAATTTTTAATACAAGAGCAAAGATTTGTATTTATTTATTTTGATGTGTAGAGCATTAGTGAGTTATTTTAGTTATTGTATGTACTCGAGAGAATTATTGTAGTTATCTGAAGAGATTTGAGATTAACAGTTCCTCATTTTATTGTTATGGGATTTAGATGCTATATTCCTTATATTTTATTGGATTTGGGTAATTTATCGATGAGTAGCGCACAGTTAGCTCTCCCCGGGCAGTCGGGGTATTACCAAATGTGGGTATCCTGGTTAGCTGATGTTAGAATCGTCCGAGTTAAAAGGATGTGGAAATAGACGTGTGGAAGTTATGTTTATGGGACTAGCATAACGAGGAGGAAGTGGTAGAGTGGATTAAGCGTCGCATGAAGAACGATAATCCATATGTACGTGTGCGACTAGAGTACCACACCCGAACTTGGTTAGGAGGCTGTGGGAATCCATTTAAAAAGGGGTATTCCTTGATAAGGGTAGAATTTAATTATTATGGAAAACACTCGAAGCAGAGTTGTAATTGTTCATATGTGAGAGTGACTTGCGCATACAAGGAGTGATGATGTTGGTATGGTATAAAAGGTCCCGAAGTGCACATCGTGGAGAAAAGTGCACGGGTCAAAACTTTCGGTATACGTCAAGGAAAGAAGAGGAGTATTAAGTGTCACTTAACGTGAGACATTTCAAGTAAAAGTTGATGTTTAGAGGGACATAGTGAGTAGTCTCTACATGAACCACTCATCAATAGAGATCGATTGGAAGAAGAGGATCAACCAGGGGAATTTCAGGCTATCGATCATTCCTGTAATGGAGGAGGCAAGTAAAGTCGGTAAAGTTTATTGGATGGGTTGCCATCCTCAAGATAAAATCAAGGGTCCATTAGAACATGTGGGATAAGTCGCCCAAAAGGGAAGTGATTGATATTCCTTTGGGGTGATTTACAATATTAACTAGTGTGCCCCAGTCTCCCTTTGAAAGGAAGGATCACTTCGGTACGTGGCCCTACACGGTAGTAATTTCTGGATCGGGATGAGATTTTTTTTATCTCACCTTCAATATGGGATTTCAGGAAGCAGCGGGGGTAACGTTTCGTTTTGAGTAGGATGTATCACCCATAGCCGAGGAATAGGCACATGGTGATTAACGATTAGTGGAGCCGCATGAAAGTAATTTTGGATTCATTGTGATCATTTCACTTCTGCAAAGGTTATGACTAACAAGTGGAGTACAGTACGGTATTTGGGGGATGATTTTACCTAATGGTAGGGTTCCGTGGGAGCACGCGCACCTGTTTATTGTGAACAGGATGCTTATTGAGATTTTGATGTGGGAAAAAACTTAACTTTCTCACTCTGAATGTTAAGAGAAGGGCGGATAATCAGAATTTTGAATTGGTTGATTTTGTCTGATGACTATGGTAGAATTTCACGACTATTTTAGGAGAATAAGAGTGGTCTGATGTTCGTATGGTTTCTCTCTGAATGGGAGTTTTGTGTTTAGAAATTCGAGTAGTTGTCATGTAGTGAGGTTCGGCCTCCCAATGATATTAAAATAATGGGAATTATTAATATATAGGCATGTCTTATGCGAATGATGTCGGATAGGAGCACAATGTGAAGTGTCTTTAATGAGAATGTTAAACAAGCTTGCTGCGAGGCAGGGGCTATAGTAATTGAACGCCTTGCTATGTAGATAGTTTGCGTACTCATAAGGTATCTATATTTTTTTTACCAGGTAGGCATTATTTTCCAAATTTCGGGATGAAATTCCGTCATTAGAGAGGAGTATGTAATACCCCGTATTTTTGTGGCTTTTAAATTTAGGGATTATTAAATTTAATTGAGATAAATTAATTTAATATTAATTCGGAAAATTGTTTATTATTTACTAGCGTGACGAGAGTTAGTAATTATTGGAAATTTGTCAAATATTACTAAATGAGTAATGTAATGTATAAGATTTATTTTATAAAAATTGTCACCAGTGAATAAAATGACAATTACGAAAATTTAAGTTGGGACGCGTCTGTATCGTGTCAGGACTAATTTATGATTATTAAAAGTGAATAAATTATAGGTCACTCGTATGGTCGTTTTGAGTGAGCCAATGTGTCCGAAAGGGTCGAGATAGTCAAAATAAGGTACTCGGGGGTTTAGTTTCTATCCGTGGAGTTTTTAGGCCTAATTAGCATCCCGGGAGAGTATTTTGGACATTTCATGTTTTTGGGTAATTAAACCCATGAATTTACCAAGGATATATTAAATGTTAGGGGTTTTCATCTAGGGTTAACATAAGCAAAACCAAAGACTAGCCATTGGAGAAGAAGTGGAGAAGCTTTTTCAAGGAGTTCTAGGCCAAAAACTCCGTCGTTTGCACCGCTGTCACCGCCAAATTGTAGATCGCGCGACAAGGAACACAACCACACCACTTTCTTCCACAAATCAGAAACAAAATTTCCAGGCAAGTATCTATCTTGTTGATTTCTATTCAATGTTCCTTCCATGTTAGTCTAGGAATGAAAATCACATGTTTTAATTGAAGAATTATATGTTTTAGAAGAATTCTCGTATGTGTTATAGGGAGAATCTAAGTAGCCTGAATTTTGATCATATGTAGAGGTTTTATAACGAAATTGGAAATAATATTGATGAACGAATTGGGGTTGGTTAGGTTCTTTAATTGAAAATTTGGAAACTAGGGTCCTTATAAATGAATTTGGGGATTTCATGCAATCTTAATGATTCTGGACGAATTAATGATTGTAGGACGTTATGAATGATATATAACCTTGTTTTTATTTATTAGGATTGAAGATGAGACATTGGGGATTAAACTGAAGAGGTTTTTAAGCTTAAAAATGGTGAAAATGAGGTTGCCAAAGGTTGAAGACGAAATAGTTCAGTCCGCGCGTAGTCGCGCGAAGTAGTTCGAGCGATACGTGGAAGTCGTTCGAGCGAGATCCATAAAGGTTCGAGTGAGATTTCTAATTTTTAAGGAATTTCCTATTTTTCCCCTATTTTAGTAAACGGTTAATTTGAGTGAGGAAAACCAGTGTCCGAGGAACCCAGAAGGGTGCAAAATTATTGGGAGTTGTTTAGGTGTAATGATTCAAATATTTGGGACGATGAGTTTACCCTGAAGATCACGAGAGTGAGATAATCGTAATTAGGATTTATAACATAAGGTAAGCGAGAGTATACCTACTGAGATTATACTTAGTGAGATGGAATACTTCGAGATGAGAAGTAAGTATAAAACAAATTATAAATGAGAATAAAAGAGACGAGTTTGTTATGCTAGATACTCGAGTAAAACGTGATAATTATAATTATGGATCGTGGGTGAACCTAATTTGGAAAATGTGAATAATTATATATATGACTGTGTGACTGTACATATATTGTGTATCTATGTAAAAATCATATCCGAGCTACTTTCTATCATGAGGGGGTTCCATGTCGGGACAGTCTTAGCTCGATTGGGCCTTTATGGGGGATATTGACTCGTACCCTAGAAGATAGAATTCCTCGATACAGGCTATCTAAAAATGATAGTCAGATGTTCTAAGAGACGTGAGGGTATGTGCTGACCTCTTAGAACCTGGAACTATGCTTCGCCTCCATTTGTATGTGTTTATGTTAATACAGTTCGAAAGTGATTCCGAACTAGTATATCCCTTCGTTTGTGTGATACGAGGACTTGATACCAGAGTATGTCAGCACCATAGATCTTATGTGTCGTGTCTTTAGTATATATATTATATGTGTGACTAATATATATACGTATATTTATATGGAAACTTTTTACTGTGCGTATAAGTAGATAAGTAATGAATAAATTCTTCAGCTTTATTATAAGTGTTCGAGAACTTCATAGCGGTAATGAGTTGTTTTAAATAACGTAAGAAATCTTGAAGAGAATGATTTCCTAAAAGTAAATATCATAACCTCGCTTTTCACATGATAAAACCTTATGGAGAATAAAATAGAGAAATTGATGAGATTTATTAGTGCGGTAGGCATGCACACTAGATGAGAGGTGAGAATTCTCAAGAGAGTGTCGCATACTAACATGGTTGTTGGATTAGCAGGTAAGCATTTTAAATACTTACTAAACTAATTTTAAACTATTTTACACTCAGGCTCTGACTCGTTTCCCGTTTCCTGTTATCTCTTTTCTCTTGTATATATATATATATATATATATATATATATGTGTGTGTATATATTTCAGGTGCCCAGCCACAAGAGCGTCTTGCATGTATTCTTTGGATCGGACGTGATGCAGCTTATGTGGGAGTTACAGGCCATTACTTAGACAACCTCGATGTTGAATCTACTCTCATTCTAGTTCTGATTAGTTAGGACATATGTCGCCCGTTTCCTTATTCTGTTGGATTTGTTAGAGATTATGTTCATTTATCTTTAGCATTTTTACTCTTTGGGATTTAATTACTGCCACGATGGTTTTCCTTTGTAGTTTTAAAGTTGGTATTGGATTTTCTGAATGATTAAATTCATCGTTGTTTATTTCAAGTCTTAATAATTGTGTGAATCTTAAATTATTACTTAATAAAGGGTTTCATAATTGGGTTTAATAAATGGAAATAATGTTTTAAATGGTTTTGATACTTTGCTTAATTATTTAGGGTGTTTAAATTGGAAAGTTTATTTTACGACAGTGATGCTAAGAATGGACCAACCGATCACCTTGATTATAATTTAATAAGGGACTGATCACTCGGTATTTAATTAGGCGAGGTGTTACAGGTGTGAAGATTAATTTGAGTGAGGAAAACCAGTGTCTGAGGAACCCAGAAGGGTGCAAAATTATTGGGAATTGTTGAGGTGTAATGATTCAAACATTCAGGAAAGTGAGTTTACCCTGAAGATCACGAGAGTAAGATAATCGTAATTAGGATTTATACCATAAAGTAAACGAGAGTATACCTACTGAGATTATACTTTGTGAGATGGAATACTTCGAGATGAGAAGTAAGTATAAAATAAACTATAAATGAGAATAAAAGAGATGAGTTCGTTATGCGAGATACTCAAGTAAAACGTGATAATTATAATTATGGGTCGTGGGTGAACCTAATTTGGAAAATGTGAATAATTATATATATGAATGTGTGACTCTACATATATTGTGTATCTGCGTAAAAATCATACCCGGGCTACTTGCTATCACGAGGGGGTTCCGCGTCAGGACAGTCTTATCTCAATTGGGCCTTTATGGGGTATATTGACTCATACCCTAGAAGATAGTATTCCTCGATACAGGCTATCTGAAAATGATAGTCAGATGTTCTAAGAGAGATGAGAGTATGTGCTGACCTCTTGGAACCTGGAACTAGGCTTCGCCTCCATTTGTATGTGTTTGAGTTGATACAGTTCGAGAGTGATTCCGAACTAGTATATCCCTTAGTTTGTGTGATATGGGGACTTGATAGCAGAGTATGCCAGCACCATAGATCTTATGTGGGGTACCGTTAGTATATATATTATATGTGTGACTAATATATATACGTATATTTATATATGAACTTTCTACATTGCGTATAAGTAGATAAGTAATGAATAAATGATTCAACTTTATTATAAGTGTTCGAAAACTTTATAACGGTACGAGTTGTTTTAAATAACGTAAGAAATCTTGAAGAGAATGATTTCCTAAAAGTAAATATCATAACCTCGCTTTTCACATGATAAAACCTTATGGAGAATAAGATAGAGAAATTGATGAGATTTATTAGTACGGTTGGTGTGCACACTAGAAGAGAGGTGATAATTCTCAAGAGAGTGTCGCATACTAACATAGTTATTGCATTAGCAGGTAAAGATTTTAAATACTTGTTAAACTAATTTTAAATTGTTTTAAACTCGAGCTCTGACCCGTTTCCTGTTATCTCTTTTCTCTTGTATATATATATATATATATATATATATATATATATACCACAGGGGCGTCTTGCGTAGATTCTTTGGACCGAACGCGATGCAGCTTATGTGGAAGTTGCAAACATTGCTTAGATGACCTCGATGTTGAATCTACTCTCATTCTAGTTCTGATTAGATAGGGCATGTGTCGCCCGTTTCCTTATTCAGTTGGATTTGTCAGAGATTATGTTCATTTATCTTTAGCATTTTTACTCTTTGGGATTTAATTACTGTCAGGATGATTTTTCTTTTCAGTTTTAAAGTTGGTATTGGATTATCTGAATGATTAAATTCATGGGTGTTTATTTCCAGTGTTAATAATTGTGTGAATCTTAAAATGTTACTTAATAAAGGATTTCATAATTGGATTTAATAAATGGAGATAATGTTTTAAATGGTTTTGACACTTAGCTTAGTTATTTAGGGTGTTTAAATTGGAAAGTTTATTTTGCGATAGTGATGCTAAGAATGAATCAATCGTTCACCTTGATTATAATTTAATAAAGGATTGATCACCCGGTATTTAATTAGGCGGGGTATAACAGGTGGTATCAGAGCATTAGGTTCTAGTGTCCTTTAGGATCTGTGTGGCTTATTATGCTTCCAGCATTGCTTTGTTTGATATAGAGCCCTAAGTTTAGGATTGTTGATTTCTATGGTGAGATTCTAATCTCCTGCTATAACATATGTATATTAGTGAATTATAATTGCGTTTGGATGTGTGCGTATGCCGAGCAATGAAGGATGTCTGACGAGGGCTGTTAAGCTGACATCAGGAGACAGGGCTTAGTTGAGGTTGTAAAGTATATTCGAGGATGATGACCATAGCTAAGATCACCCCTATTATGGCACGATAAGCCAGGACTGTAAAGGCGATGGGGGCACGGCCCATGATTTTCAAGTGCTGTTATAGTCGAAAGAGGTGAGAGAGTAGACTCGCCCAACGTGGTACGATCGGGAAAAAGTCAAATGAAACATTGAAGAGAGCTGTTAGTGGGAATCTTAGAATTGCGAAAATCGTATGTGTTAGCTAGAGGAGGTAAATTATCCAAAGGTTTGGACATAGGACGGAGTGTGGCTAACAGAAAGTGGAAATTTGGAGAAATTTTTCTTGACTTGTAGGAACAAAGTTATCATTGTGGGAGTCGGGCACCACTTTTAGAAGTGGAATCCTATGTCTATAGACGAATCTTAGGTACAATTTGCCGCATGTTCCTTCATCACATGTTCAGGATACGAAGTGAACGTTGTTCTGAACTCAATACAGGAGGACTTGACAGAGGTCCATTTGTGAATATGAATCTAAACCGTTAGCGAATCTTGTATCGGAGGAGGTAGATACAAAAGGAGGAGAGGACCCCAAGTGGGAGATCGACTCTTAATAATAGTTAATAACACTTAAAAGGGAATTCTGCTGGACGGTCGATTCAGAAGTTGACAATGTCGTGCTTTGACAATGGAGATGACAATGCTTCTTTGTGTGGGAAGCTAAAAGAATAGAAGAAGTTAGTCAAGAATAAGACTGGATGCAACGATGGTAGTGTAGCACCACAAGGGGGTGGGGATACATGTTAGGGGACTCATTTAAATGATTCGGATAGCTAAATTCTTACCAAGCAATGGTGAATTCAGTAAGGACTACTGTATCCAGTAGCATGTTCTTTAGGGCCTATAAGGCTAAGGGAACAACAGGGTAGCCATCAGGAATCGAGCCTACCAAAGTCCCTGAGAAGGAAAATCCTAATATGGTTAGTATGACAGATGATAAGTGGATTATATGTAAAGGTATTTTGTGGAGAGTGAAATCACATGCGTAAATGTTTTCCCGACGTGAGTTAAGGGACAAGAGTATGGTGCCTAGTAAAGGTCATAAACGTTAATGATAAGCAGGGAAATTGGTTTGCAATTCAGCAGTCTCAGGCAAATTTTTCGAAAAACGGTCTTAAACGCAACCTATAAGTCCGAATCGTGCACAGAATGAACCATTAGGAAGGATATTCAGAGTCCTTTAAGATTCCATCGAGCCTGTCCCAGGTTAAAGAATTGATTGTGATCAAACGGGCCTCATAAGTACCCATCGATCTTTTGGACAAGAGGGAAATTGATCGTTCTTCTGAACCGTAAGGACGATTCACACATGGGGCGTACCATTGAAAAAGGGGGTTCAAGGGCCTTCAAAGATCCAATGATTTATTTCTTAGGTGGGAGAGTTGATTGATAGTCAAACGGGGCTTGAGAGCCCCTACTGGCCTCCAAATCAGTACTTAGATTATGACCTTGGTTTTAAGATGAAAGAGTAAGTGATAGGAACCTAAGGACATGCTTAGGGTTACTATAATATGGTGTCTACACGAACCATTTTGTTTCTTTATATATAAAATAATTTGGCGACTCTGAAAAATCGACAACCTCTCGCACATAAACTTAAGCTTAGTCCTAAAAAGGGGCATGAAATAAAAACTAGATATGGTGTCTAATAGCTTCCAAGGTTGATTATTAATCACTGAACCAATAAACCGACCTCAAGGAGAAACAACGAATCGAGAGACAACCACTATCGCATCCCCATGGGGATCAAATGCAATAACATGGCGTCGCCCACCACATCATCCCACTTTCCCCGAGTCTCGAACGTGTATTGTAACACCACAATGGAGATTAAAATAGGGATACATCAAGCGAGTTTAACTATCCTTATGCTTCTTTTTATATACTTAATATCTCCCTCATGCATAACTATTTTATGCACATTTTAGAACTGTTTAGAGGCCTTAGTTTTACAGTCTCTCAAAATGTAAATACGTGCTTTGATCCCCATGTACAGTATCATATATTCATCGCAATGTATAGTATATTCGAAGGACCTTGTGATGAAACAAATATTAAAGTATGTAAAAATACAGACTACATGTCTTGCATCATACATTGCATAGTCTTGATTTTCATATTATTTAAACCTTATACCTGCGAAGCCAAATGCGGTTAGCCGAAAGGCTGGATGACAATGACTATCCTCAATCTTTTCTCCCACTTTTCTAGTATATTATCCAACTTAACTCTCGATCCTAAAGTCTCGGTAACAAGGAAATTTTGAAGTTTGTCCAGTACTGGGTTTTATCGAATAGGCTTTCACAGCTATTCAATACTTGATAAGAATAGTTTCACACATACCTCAAAGGTTGTTTAATCTAGGCAGTCTAGTATATCGTGATCCATGGCAATGAAAAGTGATCCACTGATAATTGAGTCAGATCGCATCTTTGTATATAGAAAAAAATCTCTAAGTACACATCTTATATTGCATAAAAAAGAATATATACTTACGGGCCACTTGCCTTGACAAAAAGTTTCAAAATTTTCAAATTCTCGGAGGCTGGTCCAAAACTACTTAGTTCTAGGCTTAATGTCTTCCTGTTTACACAAAAGGTAAAATAGTATGAATCCACAAGTCATCTCCAAGGAAGAATTACTTTACATTTTATTCCCCTTCCCACATTTTAATTTTGAGAAAATAATAGACCACGGTCTATTACTTCCTTTATCATCACACCCAATTCGAGAGCTCATCCTAGTTCACTAAAATCCAACGGGACTCAACTGAGTTCTTCCCCTTTGAAGATACTACCAATAAAAAATACGTCCATATATAGTTAATTATAGATAAAAGAATCGCATCAAAGAAGTCGTACCTTTGTGAATCTTTCTCCCCCAAATTATCATCCTTCTATTAAAAAAAACTAAACAAAGGTGCACCATCATTTTTTGAAGTTATCATTACTAGAAGAATTTTTCATTGAACACTTGCCATGGAAACCCGCATTCAAGCTCCGTGCAGTCATATACTCTTTATCAGTGAGCTTCCCACTCACGAATGATGATTTTGTTCCACCAGGAATTCCTTTTCTATAGTAGAATATTAGGATCCATCCGTAATGGATAAGGTCTTGAGACAGTTAGAGAAAGTCATCGCCTCTCAAAACACTATTCAATTATATATCAGGTCACTTATGCAAGCACATGTCCTCCTTTAAGAGGCTTCTGCTACACTCGGGAATAGATATAACATACTCCCTCCCCCCATCCCTAACATGGTACACTAGTTGCAGTGGATGTCAAGATGATTTCGAAAATCCTCAGGATCCAAATCCACTAATTCTTGCACCACCTCCCCCTGCTAATGTTGGAGCCCCCACTTCCAAGTGCCATTTTCCCCTCATGGTTACTTTGAACCATGCCATCAATACATAGAGTTACCTCACTTAACCAATCAGAGGTCTCTACGCACAGAATTAGTATCTCCATCACTAATCGAGGAGTTTTCTCCTCCCCCTCCTCTACCAAACTAAGAGATAACCCAGGTCTAGACTGAGTTACTTCTTCTCTAGAAAGCCATCAGCAAGATGTAAACCACAAATGAGTTAACTATCATAAAATAAAATGACTCCCTATCCTGAATTTTAGTTTTTAGATAAATTCAAGATGCCTATTATTAATATCTACAAAAGATTAGGCTCCCCCTCAATACATATCTCTAACTAACACCTCCAAATGAATGCCAAGAATGTAAACATAGGGGTAATAGAAAGTATATTCTCCCCAACTTTGTCTAGAGGGACCCTTACTGGTATATCGGTCTGATGTATGAAGGAACCACCAAAATGATGTATGTCGTACTTTTCTTAAATAATACAAATACAATAAAAAAAACTCGGGAGTCATTCACAAAGACCTATAAATGATGAAATAAGAGGAAGGAGAAACAGTCGGTGCCTTCGTCCCCCGATGAAGAGAAATTTTCGGTCAGATAGCCAAATGCCCTCAAGAAAATGATTAGATTGAGATTGTGATCAAGAACCTCCGGAAGGAAGTACAAAGTGAGCCTTGGCTCACCTAGATCCCTGACTTTAAATATCTTAACCACATAAGGTGAAAGATTGAAGAGATCTTGGATGCCAAAGCAACCAAGTTTACTAAATAATCTCTTCGACCAATGAATCAATTCTCCTTCAGAAAGAACTTGACAGAAAAACTATGGCATCCACCGTTGCACCATACTAACAAAGGGATCCCTGAAAAACTACTAAGTCTTTCCCCCTCCCGAAGAGGTTTGAACTCGACAAAGACACCTCATAGAAATATAAATACCCTCTCAGACGTGTAAACATTTCCATAAAGTTAGATATTTGCATTAAACTACTCAACATTAAAATACCCTCGCCATCTCGAATAAAATTAGTAGGTTGAGTCCCCTTACGAGTTCCATCAAAGAGCTGATCACATCACGGATAACCATTGGGCATTAATGTATTCCATTCAAGAACTCATTGACATTAGAAGTCTCATCCCACCAAAGACGAATATTATAAATAACCCCCTTTTATATCATCCTAACCCACGCACTAACACTGTATCCGACACCCCTACCCCAAACACCGACCTATACACCTTAATAGTCCCCATTCATCACAAATAAAGAATAAGGACACACTTTACCTTACAAACAACAACCCTTTTAGATAAACCATTACCCGCCATAAAAATCATTGCCATGACTAAGCCTACCATCGAACATTTGACATCTTCATCATGTCCATACACTTCTTATAAACTAACCACTACTGCTCGAACTTACTGCTAGTCATAGAGCCTCTGGAAGAAACTATGATTTATTACTCTTGATATGGAGAAAATAATTCAATCAAATGGGAAAAGATGTATGATAAATCCCTCTATGCAACAGAACACATCATCTCTGCTATACTGATCTAATTTACTGGATAGGGCGGATAAATTTAGGATGAATATTTATTTTCCCTCACATATTCTAATACAAACTACAACACTCTCTCACCCACTACCTCAAATATGTTCTCCGATAGTTCTTCGAAGAACAGTGGAAGCGCCACATCCACAAGTTACCAGAGGATAAAAGCCTTGATCATAAGACCTTGTTACCCTATCCCTCTAAAACGTTTGAGCGACCATGATAAACAGCTCAGAGAAAATGATCACATTACTTGGAGGTTTCAACCTCCTCACCAGTTATTATATGAAAAAAAAGGAAAGAACCTAGACCCACATCGCTTAGAAGAGGGTGTCTGGGAGTCTAAATTAAGAGCTACCTTAGCTCGATAGCATATGTACCATACATGAACCTTCCAAGAGAGAGATAGAACCTACTTCGAGAAAAACAAAGAGTTATGGCCGCCCAAACATCAACTAATAGATGTTTTCATGTCCTTGAGTTTTGTGACCACTGAACATCAATTAACTGATATTTTCATGAAATCTTTAGATGCACATAGATTTAAGGATATTAAGAAATCTTTGGGTATTTTCATCGTTGATTTAATTTAAATACTTTATCTGGTATATGATGTTCATCATGTGCATATCTTATATTCCTATTGCAATATTGTATTATCAATGTAATTATATGTTTTTATTTTTGATATATTTAAAAAAATCAAAAAGGATTTTTGTTTTTCTGGATAAATTTTGAAAAATTCAAAAGGATTTTTGGTTATTATTTATGTCTAAAAATGGTTGATTGTATTTTTATAATCACAGATAAAATAAAGATAAACAAGCGAAGAAAACACATAACAAACAAAGTTTTTAAGTGGTTCATCTATGAGAAAATCCTATGTCCAGTGTTGGTGTTATTTTTGGTGGTTACATTGGCTCAGTATAGCGTGTGATTGTGCGTGATTGAATCCCCCCGTTGAGATAAGGGAGATCATGTATTTATAATGGTTAGAAATCCAAGAGATGGAATGCCTTTCTGTATTCAGGCATTTACATATGTATACAATAAATATTATTGTTAATATTCACGGGTACATGTACAATGATTGATACCGAGTTAACACAAATGGCTTTTGATATTCTTTATGCTTTATATTCTTTAGGTTGGTCGGCCTCCCTATCGACTAGTTGTCTTTGGTGCCGATCAATATAGTTGAATTGCCAGTAGGAGAACAGGTGTCTGTTTTTCATGGGTCCACGTAAGAGAGTAGTTTTTACATACAACAAAAGCTCCCAATGATCCATGCTTGATGATTTAGAGAAACTATGGAGTATTTATTCTAAAAATTTGTACGGAACCCAAAATTTATGGAGGTCGATTTCTGACCTTCTTGCTTATCAATAGAATAAAAAAATTTGTAGATAGTTTGAAAAATTGAGAACAGCCATAAGGTACTCCATCTTCTCTGCCCTTGATGTTCCTTTAGTTGGTATAGATAAGGCCAAGGGAAAACACCCCATGAAATGACTTCTAAGAGATTTTTCATTTCCTTGTAATGACTATTTTCATTTTAATATTATCCTTGTAATGTCCTGCCGAAGTTATATACATCTTCCTCTTTATTTAAGATTGTGATTAGTTTTTGATTGGCTTGCTAACTAGGTAATCTGTCTTATGATTAGTTAATCACTTTGCCAACTAATGTTGAACCTAATTTGTAATGCCTTAATTTCTACTAATGCGCTTAAATAAAACTGTAAGTAGTTTTATTGAACTAATCATTTTCATTATTTATTATTAGAGACCAAGTGTGTTAGGAATGAATAATTGTTCCTGTGTTTAACCCATTCGGGTAAAACTTCTTGTGTTTATACATGAAGTTCTACGAACTTCTTATTCTTGACTTGTTAAAGATGAAGTCATACATGCAGTTTTATGGACTTCTTATTCTTGACTTGTAAAAGCCAAAGTCATACATGAAGTTTGATGTTAGGATCTTATCCATGCATTAGTCAATTATGGTCATATCTTCTCACCCATAAGACTGCAACGGATTTCTTAGATTTGGTGAATTTCTTCTTCGTGATTTGTCCGAAGATGAGGTTCTACATGAAGTTTATTTTTGGCTTGATGTATAATTTGCTTTCATTCTTGACTAATGTTGCAGTGAATTAATTCATAGGTTAACATAGCTACGGAGCCCTCTGTTGGGATTATGAAGAGAAGACATAATAATAATAATAATAATAATAATAATAATAATAATAATAATAATAATAATAATAATAATAATAATAATAATAATAATAATAATAATAATAATAATAATAATAATAATAATAATAATAATAATAATAATAATAATAATAATAATAATAATAATAATAATAATAATAATAATAATAATAATAATAATAATAATAATAATAATAATGCTTGACCATTCATCAAGACTTTGTTGTGAGTCAGGCTAACCATTTTTCGGGTATTGAAATAAAATGATCCAATGATACCATGACCATCTATCGGGTTTAAGATAATAATATGTAAGGACATGTTTTATAAATGTCCAGTTTAGTAGCTAGGCTTTTCAGTTTTATCAGCATATATGTCGTATACCGCTCCTATTGGCTCGTCTCAGCACGATCATCTCTTGATGACCTTAATCCGAATTATGTGTTTCACGTGCCCATCATCACCAACATCGTGCGTCATTCTCAGTATCTACATCGTGTGTTTGTGGTACTGCTTTTTTTATTCATAAGTCTTCATATATAGGAAAAACTTTCTGGACGAACCGATCTAATGAAGAGAAAAATGAATCGATACAGTAGTAGCTAATATTCTGAAAACGGCAAACCGAACTGATAAGGAAAAAAAAAGAACCGATCCGGTTAGCGAATTGAACAAATTGATCCTCAGCGAATCGATCTGACGATCTCAAAAAATTCGGCGGTGGTTTTGTTTAAGACTTTGCGGAAAATCTTTATAGACCTAATACATCAAATCTTCATATGGTTCCAGCCTAAACACCTTGAGATTCACCAAACACTCATAATCATATGTGTGAATCATCCTAAACCTTATCATACCAATTCATGGAGCATCTTGTGTGGAGAAGAAGCATCTTTACACTACTGATCTTGGAATATCTTGGCAGAGCTCTTGTTGACTACAACGAACCGGTGCCTGAGGGTATTCTCTTACCAAACGGTGTTTCATTATGTATGTAAGTGTTTACAAATCATATTGAAATAAAAAGTTTTTGCCCTTTGGGGGATTTTTCCTCACTTACTGTGTGTGATCGATCCTTGCTTGATTTGAATATGTTTAATATTTAATCAATCATCTGACTTAGGTGTGTATTTGAATATGAATAATTAAAAATTAGGTTTGATTAAATTAGTTTCTCGGGTTGAACGAAAAGCGCACTCTCAAATTGGTATCAGAGCCAATTACACAATTTTATTGTGTAATTTTCCACAGTTTTTTTTCTAGAATATCAATTTTTAAAAAAAATTATTTCTTAAAAAGGCATTTGTTCAAATGGAAAAATCATTTAATAAAATTCCAGTTTTTTACGGATCTAACTATGCATACTGGAAAGCCCATAGGAAATCTTCCCTTAAAGCCATTGATGAATGTGTGTGGATTCTTGTTGAAAATGGATGGATACCTCCCACCGTCACTATTGAAAACGTGACCAGTTTAAAATATATGGCTCAATGGACCGACGATGAATTTAAATGGTCCACGTATAATTCTAATGGTCTTAGTGCCATTTTTGGATTCGTCACTCCTGATGAGTTCCGATGCATAATGACGTGTACCACGTCTAAAGATGCATGGGATGATATTCAACTTACCCATGAAGGCACGAACGTTGATAAAGAATCTAAATTACATAACCTAACTACACGGTTTAAGACTATAACTATGCTTGAGACTAAATGTTTTGGTGAATTCAATGCACGATTGTCTGATATATTTAACAGTGGTTTCAACCTTGGTGAGCATATTCCTAATGCATGTGTAGTTAAGAAAATCTAACGTTCTTCGCCTAAGCGGTTCGTCCCCAAAGTCACTATGTTAAATTCTTTAGGAAATTTGAACCATCTTAACTTAAAAGAGTTAGTAGGTGATCTTCAAACCTATGAAATAGATATGTTTTCTAAAGTTGTTAAAGTAATAGATAAAGGGATAGCTCTTAAATCCCAAGCCAAAAAGAATTTTGAGTCAGCTAGGAGGAGGGTAGAATCATCTAAACAGACTGAGGAAAATATGTTAGATTATGATTTCAACTTTGATTTAGATGAGTTGTCTTCGTTTGTGAAGAATTTTAAGAAATTTCTCAAGTTAAAAAATAGTGGCCAGTTTAATGATAGAAAGAAATTTGAGAAAAATAAAAATGTACAGAATTTGGAAAATGAAAAGAAAGACACACCTAAGAGAAACGAAGATAGATGTTATAAGTGAGACGGTATGGGTCATAGATATTTTGAGTGTGCTACAAGGCTGAATAGAATAGCCAAAGAAAAAGGCAAAGTTATTCTTAATGCTTCCCTAAGTGAAGATAGTGAGGTCGAGTCATTGGATTCAGGAGAAGAATTACCGCATGAGTGCAACTTCACCACATTCATGTCTTTCCACGTGAGAAATTCTGATGCATCTCATGTTGATGAGGATGCCTCTTCGCATGGAGACCTCGACATTGACAGTGAGAGAGAGGATGCACGGAGAGAGAGCAAGAGTGACCTTAGTCGCACTAATGCTGATTTATATGATGATTCATTTAAAATAAAAAAGCATAATAAAGGTTTAGTTATTAGGATTGCAGAGTTAGAGAAAAATTTAAGAGAGATGAGAGAGAGTGAGTCCTCATTTTAAACTGCTTTGAGAGAGAGAGAGAGAAAGAGAGAGAGAGAGAGAGAGAGAGTCTGTTTGGAGATAGAGAGCTTGCTTGGAGAGATAAAGATAGAGAGGTGTTTTGATAAAGTCAAAAGGGACTTGACAAAGAAAGTGGCTAATCTAACGAGAGACCTATACACATTCGAAGAGGCTCAGAAGATATTGGAAGCCCTTGTTGCCCAGCACACTCACGATCGTGAGAGAGCACGGGAAGTCAAGGTTCAAATCGAGGATAGATCTGGAAAGATGGGGAAGATGCTCCTTGCCCCTGCTTTATGATTTGGTGAGAGGTCGGGAATTGGATTTGATGGTGTGTCCACTTCACAAATTGCACCTGGACCACTCCCTGAGTTTACGACGAATCCGTGTTGTCATCCACCAAAACTCAAGAAAAGTAAATCGATGTAGGCCTCGGACTGTGTACTTTTGTACTTATTGTAAGAGGAAAGGACACCTGAGAGAGTATAGTTATAGTTTGGGTCGGGTAGTATGTACTTATGCTTCATCACACCCCATGAGTAATCTCACGAGACTGCGAGAGCAGGTTGAGTTTTTAGTCGCTGCTTCCTAGAGTTTAATGGGAGAATTCCAACGATTATCTGGACCGTCTGTGGATAAAACCAACTTTGAAACTAGAACCACAAGCAACAAAGGCAAATAAAAGGTTACATCCTCTTGGGTACCTAAGAATGACAACAAACATTGCTCATGTTTCTCTGAAAGCTCAGAATACCTCACAGTGGTATTTTGACAGTGGGTGTTCTATACACATCACTAGTGACATCTCATCTTTTACCACCTTAGTGGATCGCAAGGAACGTAAAGTCACCTTTAGTTATGGGAGCAGGTATAGCATTGTAGGATGAGGTACTATAGAGATACCAGGGTTTCCTAAGCTAAAGAATGTATTGTACATCAAAGGTTTGAAGGCCAACCTTCTCAGCATGAGCCAGCTGTGCGACACTAACTTTACAGTTAAGTTTGACCAGGACGATTGTAGTGTTTATTATCAAGCCGGTAAACTTGTATTGAAATGGGTGAGGATGGAAGATAATTGTTATGGGATAGTGACCAAGTCTTCATTTGTCTGCAACAACGCCACGATCACTCCTATTGATCTGTGGAATTAATGTCTAGGTCATGTGAACTTTAGAGAATTAGATCGATTAGTTAAAAAGGACCTAGTATATAGATTACCATCTTTTAGAAGACCAACTTCAACAGTTTGTGGACCCTATTAGTTGGGGGGAAATTCGTAGCCCCAACAGGAATTTGAATTCCATTACCACCTCTAAGGTACTTGAATTGATTCACATGGATATTATGGGTCCTACTCGTATACAAAATCTAGGTGGTAAGAGGTATATCCTTGTGATGGTGGATAATTTCTCCAGATTCTCCGTCATAGGTTTTTTGAGGGAGAAATCAGATGTTGTTGAGTTCCTAACGACCAAGTGTCGCGTCCTGCAAAACCAACATGGTGTCACTATTAATAGAATGCATAGAGACAACAACACTGAATTTATGGAGCTTAAAGTAGATATTTACTGTGATAGGCTCGGGATCAAACATGAGTTTTCGGCCATAAAAACCCCTTAACAAAATGGGATCGTTGAAAGGAAGATGAGACAATTTAGGAGATGGTAAGATCTATGCTTTTTGGTCGTGAAGTTTCTAGGAGATTTTGGGTAAAGGCGGTGCATACCGCCTGCCATACGATGAATAAGGTTTACTTGTTTCCACACACACTTCAGATGTCTTATGAATTGTGGACTTGAAAGAAGCCCAACTTGGCATATTTCTGTGTCTTGGAGAGTAAATACTACATCCTATGGGATAGAAAGCAATTAGGAAATTTTATCTCCCAAAGAGATGAGGGAATACTATTAGGATATTCCTCGAATAATAGAGCATACTAGGTTAATAAGATGAGCATCTCAAAGGTTATGGAGTCAATTAACGTCACCGTACAAGATAATGAACCTCCGACGTATCCGTTTATATGAGGATGATGACATTTCTGGTAATGATCTTCTTGTCCCTCACACACCCAAGGTGGACCCTACTCCTGTCTTAGAGGACACACCTGCTTGGGTTTGCAAGAGTCATGACCTTACTACCATTTTAAGAGACCCCACCTTAGGAGTCAAGACTCGTGCTCAGCTTGAGAATGTTGTTATCCATGCCCACTACACGTACAAAGTCGAGCCCAAAACCTATAAAAAAGCACTCAAGGATTAACACTAGATATCTATTATGCAGGATGAGTTGCTTTAGTTTAGAAAGAATGATATTTGGGAACTTATCCCCCCACCTAGTGAGACTAACGTCATTGATACCAAGTGGATTTTTAAGAATAAAATGGATGAAAATGGTATTATTATCCGTAACAAGGCTAGGTTGGTCGCTCAGGGCTACACACAGATTGAGGGTGTATACTTTGAAGAGACATTTACTCTTGTTGCGAGGCTTGAGTCCGTCCACTTATTACTCCCCATCGCATATCATCTGAGCTTCAGGTTATATCATATGGATGTCAAGAGTGCCTTCCTGAATGGCATTCTACAAGAGGAAGTATATGTGGAACAACCAAAAGGGTTTGAAGACGCTAAGCATCCAAGACACGTCTATTATCTAAGAAAATCCATGTATTGTTTGAAGTAAGCACCTTGTGCTTAGTATGAGAGGCTTACTTCCGATCTCTTAGCCTGTGGCTTCAACAGAGGGGGAGTTTATCAAAAGCTATTTTCCAGGAGAGATAACGATGATATTTTGGTTGCCTAGGTCTATCTGGACGACATAGTCTTTCGATACACATGCTCACAGCTTTAAGGAGGAGATAAAGAGTGAGCTTGAGATGAGCATAGGTGGTCAGCTAACATTCTTCCTTGGTCTCCAGGTTCATCAGCTAGAGGATGGGATGTTCATCTCCCAATCCAAGTATGCTAGATACCGCATGAAAAAATTTGGTTGGACTCCGCTAAGCACGCATGTACACCTATGAGTACATCTACAAAGCTTAGTAAGGAAACTTCAGGCAAGGACGTTGAGCGAACCTTGTATCGGAGTATGATAGGCAATCTTCTCTACCTGACTGCTAGTCATCCAGACATCGCCTTTAGTGTTGGAGTCTGTGCATGATATTAGGCATTCCCCAAGAGTCACACTTACTCGTTCTAAAAAGTATTATCAAATACATGAGTGGGACTCTTTCCTACGACATTTTTTATTCCTTTGATACCAATGACCGACTGTCGGCCTATTCGGATGTGGATTGGGTCGGGAATCCAGATGGTTATAGGAGCACCTCTGGTGGGTGTTTCTATTTTGGTTCTACTCATGTATCTTGGTTGAACAAGAATAAAAACTCCATCTCTTTGTCCACAACATATGTTGAGTATATAGTCGCTGGGAGTTGTTGAAAGTAACTTATGTGGATGAAGAAGATGTTGTGGACACCATGACCATTTCCCGTGATAACACGAACACGATATACATATCCCATAATCCTGTCCAGTACTCGTGCACAAAACACATTAGGATATGCGAGCAGCTTATCCGTGAGATTATAGAGGAAAATGTCGTATCCTTGAGTTTTGTATCTACCGACCTCCAGTTAGCCGATATTTTCATGAAGCCTTTAGATGCCCTTAGATTCGAGAGTCTTAGAAAGTCTTTAGAAATTTGCACAGTCGACTAAGGGGTGGTCACCACGTCTAGAGTAGGATGAATTTTTTATGTTCATATCATCTGATTCCTATCTCTAGATTGTATCATTTGTATCATTATTTGTTTATTTTTTAATTATTTTGAAAAATTAAAAAATCCAAAAAGAGTTTATTTTTTGATTTTTTTTAGAAAAAGTCAAAAGATTTTCGTTTTATAAAAATTTTGAAAAACACAAAAAGAGTTATGTATTTCTATTTTCACTTTGTATGGATGAGCATTTGAGATAACCATAGTCACCTCTTCATTTCCATATTCCATGTGATTGTTTGATAGTGATTTGAGATGCTACATGATTTCACCCATGTGCTTTACATTGTTTGGAGTCGTTGAGATACGATTAGTGATATCCTCTACTTGTTTGGCTCCTTATCTCCTTTATTGCACACAAGCATGGTATTATTTGAGTATTGTACTAGTCTATCACATATTAGCTTGAGTGTTTCCAGCTTAATTATGTTTGTACAACAACCAAAATGCGATAAAACTTGACAAGATAGTAGTGCATGTAGAAACCATTTACCATGAGGATTTAATTGCCATAAAATATGATGAGTGAATCACGGGAAAAGGGCTGTGAGAGTTCAAATTCAATTCATCTTTAAAGCCACCATTTGAAAAGAGAAGGAAAAAAATCAAATGGCAATAAACAAAATATATGACAAATCAAATGGGCCAATAGGTTTTAGTTTCATCACCTCAAAAGAAAAATATAATGCATAATTATTTGTGAGGGAGTTTGGACGGAAATAAATGAAAAACGGGTTGTACGTCCTTGAAAGTCATGAAAAAGCGTTATATCTTTTTGGATGTTATTGGTGTGGAAATCACTTTGAGCTTTGATTTGTTGATTTGATTGAGTCAATTTCTTTTAATTCCATAATTTTTACACCTAAGGAAGATGTTGAGTTCATTCGTTAGGAATATCCAACATTCATCTTGCACATATGTTATGGTTGTATGTATTGATTTTCCTATCGAATTTGTTCACATCCCTTCATTTCCGCTATCACCGACTTGGTTGTTTTGGGGTTCTTTCATGGTGTGATTCTTTCTTGTATATTTTGTGAGAAAAATTTTGAAAATTCAAAAAGAGAAAGTGGTTCTCCTTGTGACATTCTCCATTTGCATTTATATGAGTTCTTCTTATTTGTCTATTTGAGGACATCATAAATAGGGGGAGAACGAATTATGGGGGAGAGTTTCAAGATTGATCTCATAATGATTTGCTTGAGCTTAATTGATAGTTACTTTTGCTTATCATTATATTTCAAGATGTTACGTGTCACAAGTATTTGTCTCTTTCCTCATGTGTGTAGGTATCAAATTAAGGATTATTTTTGCATAGCCTGATGAAGACAAAGGAAAAGATTTGAAGATGTTGAAGTTTGTTTGAAGACATGTCATCCATTTAATATTTCCAGTTTTTGGGTTTAATGGGGGTATTAAATTGTATGTCATTTAGTTTTCAGTTTGAGGTAACATAATTCGAATTTTTTATGTATGTATCGGCATAAACATAGGGGGAGATTTGTAAGGACATGTTTTATAAATGTTCGGGTTAGTATCTGGACTTTTAAGTTTTATCAGCAGATATGCCATATACCGCTATTATCGGCTCGTCTCAGCACGATCATCTCCGAATTATGTGTTTCACGTGCCCATCATCACTAACATCGTGCGTCATGCTCAGTATCTACATCGTGTGTTCGTGGTATTGCCTTTTCGATTCATAAGTCTTCATATACAGGAAAACCTTTCTGACCAAACTTATTCGATGAAGAGAAAAACCAACCAATCCAGTACTAGCCAATCTTTTATAAATGATAAACCGAACTGATAAGGAAAAAATGAATCGATCCGATTGGCGAATCTAGCCGATGGATCCTTTTCGAACCGGTCTGTCGATCTTAGAAAAATCCGGCACATCATATGTTTTAATTATTTATAAATTCCATCCTTGGAGGTGGTTTTGTTTAAGACTTTGAGGGAACTCTTTATAGACCTAATACATCAAGTCTTCATTTGGTTCAAGCCCAAACACCTTGAGATTCACCAAACACTCATAATAATATGTGTGAATCATCCTAAACCCTATCATACCTATTCGTGGAGAATTTTGTGTGGAGATGAAGGATCTCTACACTGTTGATCTTGGAGCATCTTGAGGGAGCTTTTGCTGACGACAACGAACCGGTGCCTGAGGGTCTTCCCTTGTCAAACTGTATTTCATTATGTATGTAAGTGTTTACAAATCATATTGAAATAAAAGGGTTTGGCCCCTTTGGGGGATTTTTCCTAATTTTCTGTGTGTGATCGATCCTTGCTTGATTTAAATATGTTTAATGTTTAATCAATCATAGTTAGATGCATGACTTAAGTGTGTATTTAAATATGGTTAATTAAAAATTGGGTTTAATTAAATTAGTTTCTCCAGTTGAACAAAAAGAGCACTCTCAAGAGATTAGATAATGGTGATGTCTGACCATCCATTGTTATTCTGTTGCAATATAATGTCGATTATATAGGGCAATTGAAGAGAGAAGATCAAATAATAAGCATACCCAAGCACTTGAACTGAATCGCAATAGTAAATATAATGTCGACTACGAAATAAACATGCAGTCATTAATTGAGGTTGAATCAAATTAGAATAGTAATGACCAACAGTTCGTTGGGGCATAATTGTGTTGATCTCATAATATAAATTGCATTGATTATCCATCGAAGCTACTGATAAATTGAGACAAATAATGAAAGCGTCGACCATTTGTCGAGGCATTTAAATAATGGTTGAGCATCCGTCAAGGCAAATTTTTAAAGGACTGGGTAGATATTACGAATGATCCTGTATTGTTAGCGAAAAATAGATTTCCAAACCATTAATTGGGGTTGAATAATAATAATAAATGAAATGTTGATTAACAATAAACTATACTGACCAACCATCAATTGGGGATAAAATACAACTTGTGTGGTATATATCTTCGGGGATAAATATATGAAAATAAATATTTTACCAATCCTCTGTCGAGACGTATCTTGAATATGCGTAACCATCCGTCAAGTTAAGAATCAGAGTCAGGTAATTTATAATGAAGTTGAAGAAATACCAATTCCCGAGCATCTGTCGATTTTAACAAATAATCTTGCCCAACCATTTTTCGAGTCTTTAAGTGTTGTAGCATGATCAACCGTCTATCGGAGAATTAGTAAGATAAATGTTTCTTGACTAATCCATCGAGGAAAAATTATACAATACTGAGCATTAATAATATTTTCAAGAGCTTAAGATTGTGGTCGAGCATTCGCCAGGACTGAATCCTGTACTTGTGGAAGTTAATAAGCTGCCCAAACATCTGTTGATGCTAAATCAAATAGAAATTAACATGAGATTGATTTATGTAGCCAAACAATATATGATATATATCCACTCGAACATCAGGCAATGAAAATTGCAAAACATAAAATAATATTTTTTTTGCAAAACATGTATCAGATGAGCAGATTTTTTGTCGAATATATATACCAGATGTCATACATAGGGTTTAGTTCAGAATTTTTGCAAAATTATTTGAACTCCAGCAAATACTCAAATATAAGTTGGTTTCATAAAGTTGTGAATTACAAAGTATAGGCATGAAACCAAAAGTCTTTAAACAACAAATTATTAGTAAACCAAAATCCTTTAAACAACAAATTGTGATTTGATAAAGTTAAACAGGTCTGAAACCCAAGCATCCCAAAGAAATTTAATTTGTATTTTATCTTCTTGATGTCGAGTAGTGATGATGGTCCAGCGACGGTCTCCCTCCGGACTCATCGTTGTGGCACAATTGTTGTTGACCAATAAAGAGTGGTTCTACAATGTCGCTAAGGTGTGGTACACTTAGAATTTTGTTTGCCAACATCTGTGAAGTTGTTGATGTGTGTGACTTTTTTTATAGTGGTAGTCTACTTTCGATAACTTTGCCTATGGATCCTCGCTCGATTTGTGTATCAAAGGCATCTCTCTTTCCACCATGGGTCATAATTCTACCTCGGGCAGAGTTTGGATTTTATAAAAATCAGAGAAAATTGAAATTGAAGAGTTGGTCGGGGCAATCAAGGAGAAAACCAGAGGGAAATTTCTTGTTGTCGCGGAATATTTTTGGCATGAATATAGCAAGTTTCACCATCTTTGTTGTTGTAGAACCTCTGCACATGACTACCGACCAATTGTGACACCCCGCCTAATTAAATACCGGGCAATCACTCATTTATTAAATTAAAATCAAGGTGAACAGTTGGTTCATTCTTAGCATCACTGTCGCAAATGAAAATTTTCAAATTTAAACACCCTGATTAATTAAGCTAAGTGCCAAAACCATTTAAAACCTTATTTCCATTTTATTAAATCCAATTATAAAACCTTTAACCATTTATATTTTTAGAGTTACACATTTAGTATAAGAATAAAAATGAACATTCAAGAGTTTAACCATCAATAATAAATCCCAACATTAAAACACTAAAAGGGAAGCATACTGACAGTAATAAATCCCAAAGTAAAGATACTGAAAGTAAAAGAATTACAGTCTCTGAAAAAACCAACTAAATAATGGAAAAGGGAGACACATGCCACAATGAGGTCGTCTAAGCAATGGCCTGCAACCCCCACAAAAAGCTACAGCGATTTCCATCCAAAGAATCCTAAGCATGACGCCCTTGTGGATGGGCACCTGTAATACATACATACATATATATATATATATATATACACACACACACACACACAACAGAGAAGAGATAATAGCAAACGGGTCAGAGCCCGAATGTAAAATAGTTTTAAAATAGTTTAGCAAGTATTTAAAATTCTTACCGGCTAATGCAACAATCATATTAGTATGCGACACTCTCTTGAGAATTCTCACCTCTCATCTAGTGTGCACTTCTACCGTACTAATGAACCTCATATATCTCTCTAACTTATTCTCCATAAGTCTTATCATGTGAAATTAAGGTCATGATATTCACTTCTAGCAAATCTATCTCTTCAAGATTTCTTACGTTAATTAGAATAACTCCGTATCTTTATAACGTTTTCGAATACTATAGTGAAATTGAAAATTTATACATTGCTTAACTTCTCTCACACATGGTAGGAAGTTCTCATATAGATATACGTATATATATTAATTACTCGTATAATATATATACAAACAGCACCCCACATAAAATCTATGGTGCTAGGCTTCCATATATAAGTATATATATATCAATCACTCATAAATTATATATATACTAATGGCACCCCACATAAAAACTATGGTGTTGGCATACTCTGCTATCAAGTCCCTATATCACACATATTTAGGGAAATGCTAGTCCGGAATCACTCTCGAACTGCATTACACAAACACATACAAATGGAGGCGAAGCATAGTTCCCGGTCCTAAGAGGTCAGCACATACCCACACATCTCTTAGGTCCGTCTGATTATCAATCAGATAGCCTGTACCAGGGAATCCTATGTTCTAGGGTACAAGTCAATATCCCCCATAAAGGTCACACCGAGATAAGACTGTCCCGACGCTAACCCCCCCCCCCCCCCCCCGTGATAGCAAGTAGCCCGGGTACGATTTTTACACATAAATAATATATGCACAATCACACTGTCATATATATAATATATGTATTCACATCCACATTATTAAATCAGGCATGCTCACGATCCATAATTATAATTATCCGTTATTACACATTTTACTCAATGATCTCGTATGACGGACTCATTCCTTTTATTCTCATAATTAAGTTGTTCTAAACCTACTTCTCGTCTCTCGAAGTATTCTATTTACCTAAGTACAATTTCAGTAGGCCCTCACTCACCTTCTAATCCAACTTCCTAGATGTTTCGATTATTTAATCAACGCACGTATGATTTCTTAAGTATAAATGTCTCCCCGTTTACCCTTTATTTCCCTTCACATTAAAGTTCCACTTAACGGGGTTTATCTTGACCCTACTGGTACTTTTTATATCCCATTATGTTCTAGTAACCCTAATATATGTTTACTACATATAAAATCGGATTAAGCTAACACGAGCAAAAATGCAGTTTTCCAGGAGGGGTCGATCGATCGATCAAGCAGTTATGGCAAAACTGCAGAAAACTCAGCTACGGGATTTTTACCCCAAACTCATCCAAATCATCATATATCAGTCCCAAACTCCCAACAACTTATACTACAAGTGATGTATACCCATGTAAATAATATCCTACATAAAGCATGCGAGTTTTCATCGATTATAACAACATAAGAGGGTAAAATCTATATAAACCTCAAGAACCCTAATATTTTCCTTTAACTTAGTTTCTTCCATTATTTTTCCAGATTTTCTATCAATAATGCCATGGAAATTTGTAGTTCAACCTCTACATGTGAAATGGATTCCCAAAATATAATCTTTACCTTTACAACTTGTAATTTTTGTCTCCAATTAATGTTTTTCTTCAAGAACACTAATTCTAATCAACCTTAGAATAATATAAAACGATGCATTAACTTGATTAAAGAAAGATAGATACTTGCCTGGAAATTTAGTCTCTAATTTTTGGAAGAAAAAGGTGTGGTTTTGATCTTCGCGCGATCTACGATTTGGCGGTGACGGAGGTCCAACCGGAGGAGTTCTTGGCCTAGAACCCTTGGAAAGCTTCTCATCTTCCTCTCCAATGGACGTCATTAGTTTTTGGTTATGTTAACCCTAGAAGACAACACTTACCATCTGATATAACCCTTGCAAATTCGTGGGTTTAATTACCCAAAATTACGAAATGTCCAAAATGCCCTCCCGGGGTACTAAATAGGCCTAAAAACGCCCCGAGACCCAAACTAAACCCCCGGGTACACTTTTCTGACTATCTCGACCCTTCCGGACACTTTGGCGCACTAAAAACGACCATACGAGAAACTTATAATTTATTCACTTTTTATTAATCAACGTTTAGTCCCGACACGACACGGGCGCGTCCCGACTTAAATTTTCATAATTGCCATTTTATTCACACGTGACAATTTTTATAAAATAAATCTCATATATTACTATAATCATCCAGTAACATTCAAAAAAATTTCAATAATTACTAACTCTCATCATGCTAGTAAATATTTAAAACAACATTACGGATTAAAATTAAATTAATTTATCTCAATTAAATTTAATAAATCCCTAAATTTAAAAGCCATAAAAATATGGGGTATTACACCAATAAGGGTGTTCCGGTGACCCTACCTTCTCCTAGTTGGCTCCTCTTCTAGAAGAATTTTGAGAAATTTAGAGTTGTAATGTGAGCACCAAATCTGATTGTCTCAATACCCAAAGGCTTTGCACTCGTTGTGATTTCAGCTACAAACCCTCCCGTTATTGCCAACGATTTGGTTTTTACCAACCCAATTTCTAGGTAATGGAGTACCAAGTCCTCTATAATAAAAAAATCTTGGGGTAAAGTGAGTGTGGTCGATCAATTGGGTTAAGGGAGTTGGACCAGTAGGGGTGTTCATGTAAATATACACACCGAGTTATGAATCCGCTAAGGAGGAGTTGATATACAATTTCATGAATATATAAACCCAAATATTCGATTGGTTTTTGATACTCTGCTCAATACTGATGTCACTGGATCGATGAATTTTGGAGAAATTTAAATCCCAAATTTGTGTCGAGAGCCTCAAATTTGTATTTATGGAGGTGGGTAATTGTTTTTTAGGAGAGTGAAAGTTGTTCTTGACATTTATCTCTTCTTATTTTCCAGTTGAAGAGAGAAAAATATGATGAACAACCGTATCAGATCTAAAAATTATCATGGAAGACCAGGTATTCAAGGAGTCTTGAAGACCTCCAGAAATTGATCTCAAAATCAACAACAGAAATTATCTAAAATCGACAAAATTTTGCAGATTGATAGATGAATACAAATTTAATGTACAGTTTATCAACCCAAATGAATGAAATGATGTGTACGTCAAATACATGTTATTTATAAAGAGAGAGAGAGAGAGAGAGAGAATAAACACTTAGCACTTGATCAGATTGTATAAATCATCGACTTGTAATATAAGTATATGTCTATTTTGCTAAAGAGGGAAGACCTTTTGTGACATTCCCATAGACGATGCCAATCTGTTGATGCTTAAAAATGGACGATTGCATTTTTATAAACACGGACAAAATAAAGATAAACAAGACAGAAAAAAAACACAACAAACAAGGCTTTCAAGTGGTTCAACTATGAGAAAAGCCTACGTCCACAGTTGGTATTATTTCTGGTGGTTATAATTGCTCAGTATAGGTTGTGATTATGCTCGATTGAATCCCTCCTTTGAGCTAACGGACATCATGTATTTATAGTGATTAGGAATCTAAGAGATGGAATGCCTTTATATAGTCAGGCTGTAGACACCACATTCTAGGACTCCCCAAGTCTCTCCTTAGGTCCCTAGCACCACCCCATTTCACTACAAACCCAACGTCATACTCCGAGTATCGATTTAGAGGCCGTCGGGTGCTCCCAGGCCCCGTTTGACTTTGGTAAACTCTATTGTCAGATCGAAATCTCAATCAATCCTCAAAGGAATCTGAATCCACTTTCTCACGGTTCACCCTGCGCACAAATCGACATAAAGGTTTGAATAAACGGACCATTTTACCATCGAAAATCGTTCTAGAGGACACCGGGCGCTCCCGAGCCCCAATTTGACCCCAATCAACTTCATCGTCAGAGAAAAAGATCTTTGAATCCTCGAAGGTCACTGAAACCCCTTTTCAACGGTCTTCCCCAATCATTAAACATCGTAATAGTTTGGACGAATGATTCATTTTCCCCTAAAATGGATTCAGAGGCCACCGGGTGCTCCCAGGATTCGTTTCACCAAGGTCAACTCTTCAGCTCGAATTATAATGAATAAATCTTTGAAAGACACTGAATACCCTTTTCGATGGCCTACCCTATGCACAAATCAATCTTACGCTACCGACGAACCGCCCATTTTACTCTGAAAGGTCACCGGACATTTCTAAGCCTCAGTTGACCAAAGTCAACTCTTTGGACCGAGTGAAGATATTTTAATATAAAATTACCTCCCATAAACTTTCCAAAGGTCAACCCCATGCGTGATTTTGACATACAGTTTGGACGAAAGATCCATTACCATCGGACGATCTCCCGTCCAAAGGATGGACGAGTGCCTTTGAGTCCCATTTGACCCAAAGTAAACTTTCGGATCCGAGAGTGTCCAAAGGAATATTGAAGGTCTCTGAATTAACTTTATAATGGTATGAACCATTCACAATTTGAACATAAGGACTGCGTTCTACGATCGTTTTTCCAAAAAAATCAACACGAGACTATTGGTTAGCAGGTTCATTTCGCTGCCTATCGGTAGTGTGTTTAGGGTTACCTACCGATTGGCAGGGCTAGGTCTATGCCCATAGGAATCCCTACCTTATAAATAAAGCGCATGACCTCACTCCTAGGACATTGCTCAGATCCATCAATATCAGTGATCTTAGCAACACTCTTGCAATCAGTGAAGTTTCCTTGTGTGAAATTCATTTCCATCTTTCATTCCCATAATTTTCATACCCAATTTAGCAAAATATCATTCACTCTCATCTGAAATTCATTCCAACATTTAAGGTAACTCATCAAGGATCAAGAGCAAGCCTCAATTCTCCAAAGAAGGTCCAAAATCCTTCCTTTTTTTTAAAATTCTTTATTTTGCATTAGTTACATAAATTCTTAATGTAGCTTTTACTTTAGCTCATACACATTAATACCTAATCCTTTATTATTTATATTACACGTACTTTATTTTCTATAAAAGAACAAAGAAAAAGAGGGTTACACCTATAAATTCCAACGGGATTATCCACCACAATTTCTCAAAACTAAAATACATTTTCTACACACACACATATAACAAATTACCATTCTAACCTTTGGGATAAACCCCACCGTTATGCCACATGAAAACTACGTGGACTTTGATGCCTTTATAGGCTACGTAGGCTTGTTGGTTTAAAACATGAGACTCGAGTCTAATTTTTTAATTTTCCATTTTTCCCATTTTTCACACTTGCATCCTTTTAATTTATACATTATTTAATATATATTATATTTTTTATCCTTATTAGCATTTTATCTAACATATATTATCGTTTCATCATAATAATCAATATCTCGATAAACACATACATTCTAGATATTATTTTGGGAACATTCTTGTGGATGACCTCACTCTATATTTTCCATGATATGAGTTGGAGGATTTAGATCTCCATTTATATATACACGTGTACTCACTTCACGAAGAAATTAAGGAAATAGTGACACAAGTCCATGAGAGACCTAAAAGGTGGGATGGGTTCCTAAAAACTTCCCATTCCATAGCTTAACCCCAAAACCTCTGAACTATTGATTTCATAAGCATCAGTTTGTCTTTGATGTTGCTCTCTCAAGGCGGAGGCATGTTGTTTTTCCTATTTTGTGCAAAATAGGCTGGAAACTCCATCTATTTACATCACCCCCACATTGATAAAGACCCAAGTTCTCCTAGAGTAATATGGGACTAGATCTTTGTCTTCCCCTCCTCCCCCAGGGAAAGAGGGAGAGATGCGCACGAGGGATTGCCATAGTGGTGACTCCGCTGGGGATACCTTAAGAAGGATAGACTCTATTTGCATGGGTGTTACCATTTTATGCTTATGTGCATATGCACCTACCTATATGTTCCATTTTTTCTCCTCTATTATTTCTTAGACATACGTACCTGATGCTTATATCGTTACTTACTCACACACTTGTAGATACTTCCCATGTACACTTCACACTATTTACACGTAGGATCACATATATCCACATGTTGTACACACCACTTAGAATATCCATTTATCATACTTGTATATAGCAACGCTCACTCACACTTGACACACACAACTTTTAGTTGAACCATTCTTAGGTTCACTGCCACTCACTCACTCATAGATAGTCACACAGCACTCACTATGACATATCTATGCTTAGTGTAATCATCATGATACATGTTGGATTTAATTTTTATACTTGTATATTCTTCCTTATTAGTATAAAGTTCATCATAAATGTAATGCCCCGACCCGAATTTAGATTACCATTGGGATAACCCAAATTCGAATTGGGGTGTTAAAGAGGGGAGGGGGGAGGGGGGAAATTTACTTTATTATTTAAGAGAAATATTTATTTAATTGATTTAAGGACATGATATTCATTTGTCAAATTTTAATTTAAAAAGAATAAATGTTTGACATACTTAATAAATTCAACTTATGAATTTTTCCATGAAAAAACATGTAATACCACACTTAATCTATCGAAATAAAGTTCACTGAGTAAGACAACACAATAGTCCAAATCCCTTAATAAAGTTCCAAAATATTAATTAAGGTGATAAAATATAAATCTTAAAAATATTATGAAACGGTCCACAGAGCGTCTAACGTCAAGTCGCACCCTCCGCATCCTTTTGAGATCCATTCCAGTGTCACCAACTGAAGTACCTGGGGTGGAGAAAAATAAAGGGGTGAGCGAATGCCCAGTAGAGTGGGAAATACTAAGCAATAATTTTATAATCAAAATACTATACATATACAATGTCTTTCTCTATTTTGTAAAATAATTTCCAATTCATTAAATGTTAATACAACTACATGCAATACACTCGAGCTATATGCCCAACTCACACTTAAGTATTTTTCATGTCTCGTGCCACAGACTTAAGTTATTAATCCAACTATGTTGTCATTTAATAAGATCCATTTATTCAATTTCATTAATCCATTCATTTTCTCAATCATTCATGAATATTACTTTTATTAATTTGGGGTTTGCCAACATCCACGATTTCACGGCCTTTCGTCGTTGGTATCGAGCACACATATGTTACACTGGCAGGTTGTTTGGGGTATTTCACCACTAGGGACGTCATGCCCTCCTTAATTATTCATTTCGGAAACATCCGAATATCATTATCTTTTCATATATTCACATTCTTCCAAATATTCACATTCTTACAATTATTCTCATTATCCCAAGTACTCGCATTAATCTTTCGGTGTTACTTCTTTACTTCATTATTTTCTTTACTTTTAAAATAGTCGAGCGGGCCAACTAATAATAACATCATACTTTGAACACTATCATCCAATCATCATTTACCCTATTTATTCATTAATGCGTTAACACATTTTTAGTACCTTCAAAATAATTTTACTAGCATTTAAAGTAAAGAAACATTATCTTCCACTAGTTTTTCACATAATTACCAAAATTGCCATTATGCCATTTTTACACCAAAAATGCATCCTTTAATTTGGTTTTCAAGGAAAAAAACATATTTTTATAAGACCTTACTATTTTTCTATAATATTTTACTCATTTAATCATAAACTTAATTATTAAAATTACCATTTTAATGTGGGGTTCAAATATAAGGTTTTAAAAGAGTTTTCTACACCATTTTAAGTCATTGTCATCACTTTTTAAGATCATCAAAATAGGGGCTGAAATTTATCATTCTTTCAAAACATCATGAAATCTATCTATTTCATTTCAAAACATATCATTTATCATGGCTAAAAAAACTGTTCAAGTATATTCACATGAAATGAGGATTTCTACCTAAGAAATTCATGCATATGCATCCTACACATTCATATTCAAGTAGTATATGATTATAACATTTTTTTAACAATTTTTATGTTCTAATCATTCATCTATACAAGCATGATATTATGAAATTTAATGAACAAAGTTAGTTCATTTTAACACATAAAGGCTTGGGCTTGCATAATGGAAAATACAAGAACTAGCAATTTTTTTACAAGAAATCATCTTTCATCAACATGGGTGTTTTAAGCTTTTGAAAATATAAATTTAGGAAGAGGAAAACCCTACTTGATTTATGAAGAGGATATAACTTTGGAAAATAAAACTTCAAGTCCTCCTAGAATGCTCCTAAACTCCACTCCTATGCTCCTAAAATCAAGCTTTCAAGCCACACCAAGTTGCCTTACCCCTTGTGTGATGTTTTAATGGAATTTTGAGCTTCTTTAATGGAGTTTGAGGAGAGAGAATATGGGTTTAAGGGTGAGCTATGAAATTTAGAAGTATTTTTTCCCTTGAGGATATAAGAGAGAGGAAGAAGATGGAGAAGTTTATAATTGTTTTTGTTTACTAGGTTCATGAATCCCGCCCACTCTTATTTATATCAAATTTAAGCTTCCCTTTTCAATATTTTGACTCATTTAAGTCTCCTAGGCTTGAAAACATAAGTGAAACACGTTTTTCTCAAGTTGGAAAATACAAAAGCCAACCACCTAATAAATGAGTCAACCACACCACCTAAAATAATTTTTTTGACATAAATCCGTCTAAAACAGGGTCTAAACCATTTTTTTAGGATGAAGAAGAAGGGAAAGTTGTTCAAAATTAAATTTTACATTTGTCTGGAAAGTGTCAGATTTCTCTGAGCACTTTCATTTTTTGACGAAAAAAAGATTTATTTATATATATATATATATATATATATATATATATTCCAAATTGCGTAAAACTTTACCAAGGTGCTTAAATAAACCATATAAACACAAATAAATTCCCATGTGAGACATGCAAATGTAGATTTTTTGTTAATGGCACGTTGACATATAAATAGGTCGAAATACAAGTACGTAATAAAAAAGTGCGGGTATTACATTCTCCCCTCCTTAGAAAATTTTGTCCCCGAAATAAATCCTAAGTCACTCAAACAACTGTGGATATTTCTCCCGCATCTCGGCTTCTCGCTCCCAAGTAGAGCCTTCAACACCCTCTGATTCCCAAAGTACTTTCACCAAAGGGATAACCTTGTTGCGCAGTACCCTATCCTCACGATCCAAAATAGATAAAGTTCGTGTCAGAAACGTAGTATCTTCCTGCAACTCGATAATTTACCAATTGGTCACATGACTAGGATCATGCGGATACTTTTTCAACATAGAATCGTGAAACACATTGTGAACATGAGTCAATTGAGGAGGCAATGCCAAATGGTAAGAGACTTCCCCAACCCGCTTCAAGATCTCTAAGGGGCCAATATATCGAGGGGTGAGCTTACCCTTCTGGCCAAACCTCTTGCTACCGGTTCGGGCCCTAACTTACAGTAACACATGGTCATCTACTCGAAACTCTAGATGTATACGATGATTATCAGCATAATTCTTTTGCCTAATCTGGATCGTAACAAGTCCATGTCTAATAAACTCAACCTTCTCAGTCATCTCCCTGGTCATATCGAAACTCGTGAGATGCTTCTCGCCAACCTCTGTCCAACATACCGAGGAACGACATGGTCTCCCATATAATGCCTCAAAGGGGGCTATCTCAATGCTTTACTGATAACTGTTATTGTAAGAGAATTCTACAAGAGGCAAGTTCTCATCCCAACTACCCCGAAAGTCTAAAGCACATGCTTGCAGTAAATTCTCCAAAATATGAATAGTATGCTCAGACTTCCCATCAGTCTCGGGGTGATAAGCCGTACTCAAATTCAGATTAGTACCCAATTTCTCCAGAACCGAGAAACAAACCGAGGATTCCTATCTGAAACAATAGTGAGTGGAACACCATGTAGTCGAATAATCTCCCTAATATAAATTCTATCCAATTTTGTTATGCTATCTGTGACTCTAATTGGTAGAAAATGTGTTGACTTAGTGAGACGATCTACTACAACCCAAATCGCATCGTGCCCTCACTCGGACCGAGGTAAAGCCGTAACAAAATCCATAGTGATATGCTCCCACTTCCACTCGATAATTGGAAGTGGTTGCAATAATCCAACTAGCTTCTTGTGTTCGGCCTTCACCTGCTGGCATGTGTAACACCTTGCCCAAAAAAAAGCCACATCTCATTTCATCCCTGACCACCAAAAATCTCTGTAAAGGTTCCTATACATCTTAGTAGCTCCCGGATGTATACTAAATCGAGAATGGTGAAATTCTGCTAGAATCTCAGCTTGAAGCTCCTCAATTGTTGGGATAATCAACCTACCCTTATGTCGAACACCACCATCCTGATCAACTGTGAGAGTATCAAATTCCCATAGCGCTGAATGCGGTTTCAAAAAATCATGATCTCATCATCACATAATTGAGCATCCAAGACCTTATGATGAATGACTGGCCTAACCACCAGACCCTATAAATAGGCCCTATCATTATTCTGCTGAACATGTAAGTCATAACACTGAAGTTCGGCATACATCTGTCCACGATAGCATTTCATCACTGCTAAGGCAGGACCAAACTTCCTCCTAAGGGCATCAGCCACAACATTGGCCTTTCCTGGATGGTACTCCAACGTAAAGCCATAGTCTTCAAGAAGCTCGATCCACCTTCGTTGCCGTAGGTTAAGATGTCACTGAGTGAAGATATATCGAAGACTCTTATGATCCGTGAATACCTCAAACCACTCGCCATATAGGTAATACCTCCAACTCTTTAAAGTAAATGCCATTGCGGTTAACTCAAGATCGTGAGTGGGTTAGTTCCTCTCATGCATCTTAAATTCTCGAGACGCATAAGCGACCACCCGGCCCGCTTACATAAGAACTGTATTAAGACTAGATCTGGAGGCATCACAGTACACTGTATAACCTTTTCCACGCTTAGGAAGAATAAGAGTAGGTGCTGAGGTAAGCCTAAACTTCAACAATTGGAAGGCAGCTTCACACTCATCTGACCACACAAAATGAATATTTTTTGCGTCAATCGAGTAAGGGGCGATGCAACTCGAGAGAAATCCTGAACAAATATCCTATAGTATCAATCCAAGCCAAGAAAACTCTGAATCTCTATGACTATCTTCGGTCTTGCCATTCCGAGGATGGCTTCAACCTTGGATGAATCAACAGAAATGCCCACACCGGACACTACATGGACAAGAAAGTTTACCTCATCTACCCAAAATTCACATTTGCTAAACTTTGCATATAATTGATTCTCCCTAAGTACCTGAAGTGTAGTACGCAAATTCTCCTTGTGATCAACATTAGAAACCGAATATATAAGAATATCATCAACAAAGACCACCACAAATCGGTCCAAGTATGGTCGGTAAATACGATTCATGAGGTCCATGAATGCAGCAGGGGAATTTGCCAAGCCGAAAGGCATGGCTAAAGACTCATAAAGTTCGTACCCCTTTGAAAAGTTGTCTTAGGGATATCTTCCTCCCTAACTCACAATTGATGATACCCAGATCGGAGATCAATCTTGGGGAACCTTCCCGCTCCCCGTAACTGATCAAATAAATCATCGATTCTAGGCATAGGATATTTTTTTTCACCGTCACCCTAATGAGTTGTCGATAATCAATGTAGAGTCTGAGAGTGTTGTCCTTTTATTTGCAAAAAGGACCGATGCTCCCCAAGGGGACACACTAGGGAGTATAAAACCCTTGCTAGTGAGATCATCCAACTGAAGTTTTAATTCTTGCAACTCTGTCGTGGTCATCCGATGAGGAGGGATGGAAATAGGTGAAACACCCTGATGAATATCAATAGCAAAATCAATCTCTCGACTCAAGGGTAATCCGAGAAGTTCCTCAGTAAATACATCGGGAAAATCCCGCACAATAGGATAATATACAATCACACGTACAGTCTCTTCTTGAGCTAAAATACTACTTAACCATCCAAAGAGATGTTTCTGATATCGGGTAGAAGAGAATTTACAAGGATAATTTATGCTCTGCTCACTGCCAAAGCGATAGCGAGATCCATCTAGGAGAAAACTGACACACTGTGCCGATAGCACTCGATAGTGGCATCGAAACTGGACAACCAATCCATACCGAGGATAACTTCAAAGTCAACCATATCCATTAATATAAGACCATACTCTAGAATATAGTCTCCAACTATGATTACACAATTACGATAAAATTTTCTAAGGACGACACCGCCACCTATGGGCAATCCCACAAATATGGGTGGGATAAACTCAACTACCTCTAATCCCAAAAAGAAAGCTAACAAACTAGATATAAATTAATGGGATGCTCCTGAATCAAATAAGGCTTTCACCCAAGTACTAAATAGAAAAATCATACCTTCCATAACTGTTGAGTTCTGAGTGGGGACTAGCTGCTGAGAAATGGCATATGCACGACCCTGGCTAAACTTTCTAATCTGACCACCCGGCACCTGAGTCTACCCATTATTCTTGTATCCCTAACGAGGATTTTCAGAGCCTTATTTGTTCTGTTGATACTTTACAGAGTAGAAATGCTGGTGCTACTGATTGGGACCAGAAAAGCTCGAGTTCCTTCCAAATATAAAACTATTGCCCTACAGGCTAACTTGTTGACCACTATTTCGGGGGCAATCCCGCTTGAAATGACTGGTGGATTTGCAAAGATAACAAGTCTTCGGGAGATGTGTGGAACCCTGATCACTACTACACTTCCCTGGGGAATCGGCACTAAATATTGCCTTCAGTTGGGCATTAATACCCCTCGGTCCATCTTTGAACCTCTTGTTTCCACCAGCTTGGGACCCACTAGTCTCCCTCTTTGGAGCACCTTCGGACTCCTTACTTTTGTTCTAAATAGCACGGGAATCTTCTGCCTCAATTTCGATCCTGATAGCTTTGTTCACCGCCTCACCAAAGCTCAACCCCCACCACCAATTTACGAATGTGGGGGTTCAATACCTTAATGAACAATCTAGTCTTTTTATCCTCATCAGTCTTCACAGCCTTCACATGCTTTGACAAACTCTCAAAGCGTACTAAATAATCATTGACAAATAATTTACCCTAGATGAGTTAGGAAAATTAATCTTTCTTACCATCCTGGTAGGCCTTAGGAAAGTATCGATCAAGAAAAGAAGCTTTGAACCCATCCCAATCCAAGGGCTCAGTCAAACTTACCATGTGCGTGGCCCACCACCACTAGGCCTGCTCAAGTAATTGTAAAGTACCAAGCTTAACTTTGTTTCCAGTCAGTACGTCAAGAACATCCATATTCCGCTCGACCTCATCAATCCACTCTTCTGCAGCATCAGCTCCTTTGGTACCACTAAAAGTTGAAGGGTTCAATCATTGAAAATCCTTCAGCATAGAAGCTGCAGTTTTACTTTCCACAGTCCCACTAAGATTACCCCTCTCTCGCTGCGAGAGAGTGTCATCTAACTCACGCATGGCCCTTTCCATGCGTTGAAGCTCGCTATTCCCAGAAGCGGAATTGTTATGCCTAACTTCCATCCTATAAGAACATGTAATTTAATATACCAATTTAATCGAGGAAACATAAACAAGAAAGACGTGCCATCACTCTGTCGCACACGTGGATCCTAATGATCTGATACCAAGTTGTAACGCCCCGATCCGGATTTAGATTACTGTTGGGATAACCCAAATCCGAATTGGGGTGTTAAAGCGGAAGGGGGAAAAGGTTTACTTTATTATTTAAGAAAAATATTTAGTTAATTGATTTAAGGACGTGATATTCATTTGACAAATTTTAATTTAAAAAGAATAAACGTGTGACATACTTAATAAATTCAACTTATGAATTTGTCCATGAAAAAACATGTAATACCACACTTAATCTATCGAAATAAAGATCACTGAGTAAGACAACACAATAGTCCAAATCCCTTTATAAAGTTCCAAAATATTAATTAAAGTGCTGCAAATATAAATCTTAAACATATTATGAAACGGTCAACAAAGCATCTAGCGTCGAGTCACACCCTTTGCATCCTTATCGAGAGCCTTTCCAGTGTCACCAACTAAAGTACTTGGGGTGGGGAAAAGTAAGGGGGTGAGCGAATGCCCAGTATGGTGGGAAATACTAAGCAATAATTTGATAATCAAAATACTATGCATATACAATGTCTTTCGCTATTTTGGAAAATAATTTCCAATTCATTAAATGTTAATACAACTACATGCAATGCACTCGGGCTATATGCCCAACTCACACTTAAGTATTTTTCATGTCTCGTTATAGGGACTTAACTTATTAATCCAACTATGTTGTCATTTAATAAGATCCATTTATTCAATTTCATTAATCCATTCATTTTCCCAATCATTCGTGAATATTACTTTTATTAATTTGGGGTTTGCCAACATCCACTATTTCACGGCCTTTCACCGTCGGTATCGAGCACACATATGTTACACTGGCCAGGTTGTTTGGGGTCTTTCACCACTAGGGACTTCATGCCCTCCTTAATTATTCTTTCAGGCAACATCCGAATATCATTATCTTTTCGTATATTCACATTCTTCCAAATATTCACATTCTTATAATTATTCTCATTATCCCAAGTACTTGCATTAATCTTTCGGTGTTACTTCTTTACTTCATTATTTTCTTTACTTTTAAAATAGCCGAGGAGGCCAACTAATAATAACATCATACTTTGAACACTAACATCCAATCATAATTTTACCCTATTTATTCATTAATGCATTAACACATTTTTAGTACCTTCAAAATGATTTTACTAGCATTTAAAGCAAAGAAAGATTATCTTCCACTGGTTTTCACATAATTACCAAAATTTCCATTATGCCATTTTTACACCAAAAATGCATCCTTTAAATGGGTTTTCAAGGAAAAAAACATATCTTTATAATACCTTACTGTTTTTCTATAATAGTTTACTCATTTAATCATAAACTTAATTATTAAAATTATCATTTTAATGTAGGGTTCAAATATAAGGTTTTAAATGAGTTTTCTACACATTTTAAGTCATTATCATCACTTTTTAACATCATCAAAATAGGGGCTGAAATTTATCATTCTTTCAAAACATGATGCAATCTATCTATTTCATTTCAAAACATATCAATTATCATGGCTAAAAAAAATTATTCAAGTATATTCACATGAAATGAGGATTTCTACCCAAGAAATTCATGCATATGCATCCTACACATTCATATTCAAGTAGTATATGATTATAACATTTTTTTAACAATTTTCATGTTCTAATCATTCATCTATACAAGCATGATATTATGAAATTTAATCAACAAAGCTAGTTCATTTTAACACATAAAAGCATGTGTTTGCATAATAGAAAATACAAGAACTATCAATTTTTTTACAAGAAATCATCTTTCATCAACATGGGTGTTCTAAGCTTTTGAAAATATAAATTTAGGAAGAGGAAATCCCTACTTGATTTATGAAGAGGAGATAAATTTGGAGAAGAAAAATTCAAGTCCTCCTAGAAGGCTCTTAAACTCCACTCCTATGCTCCCAAAATCAAGCTTTCAAGCCACACCAAGTTGACCCACTCCTTGTGTGATGTTTTAATGGAGATTTGAGCTTATTTAATGGAGTTTTAGGAGAGAGAATATGGGTATAAGGGTGAGCTACGAAATTTAGAAGTATTTTTGCCCTTGAGGATATAAGAGAGATGAAAAAGATGGAGGAGTTTATATTTTATTTTATTTACTAGGTTCATGAATCCCCCACCCTTGTTTATATCAAATTCAAGCTTCCCTTTTCAATATTTTGACTCATTTAAGTCTTCTAGGATTGAAAACATAAGTGAAACACATTTTTCCCAAGTTTAAAAATACAAAAGCCAACCACCCTATAAATGAGCCACCCACCCAATAAATGAGCCAGCCACACCACCTAAAATAATTTTTTTGACATAAATCCGTCTAAAACGGGGTCTAAACCATTTTTTTAAGATGATGAAGAAGGGAAAGTTGTTCAAAATTAAATTTTACATTTGTCTGAAAAGTTTTAGATTTTTCTTAGCACTTTCATTTTTTGACGAAAAAATGATTTATTTATTTATATATATATATATATATATATATATATATATATATATATATATATATATATATATATATATATATATATTTCGAATTGCATAAAACTTTACCAAGGTGCTTAAATAAATCATATAAACAGAAATAAATTCCCATGTGAGACATGCAAATGTAGATTTTTTTTTAATGGCACGTTGACATATAAATAGGTCAAAATACAAGTACGTAATAAAAAAGTGCGGGTATTACAATAAAATAATTTATCCATAATATACTAATAAAAAATCATAAATTTTGCACACTACAGCTTCAAAAAGCATGGCTATTGACAAAATTTCGTCCCTTAACTAGGGAGTCACTTTGTGATGGGCACTAGTCCGACAGGTCGCAGTTAGCCTAAGCAATATGACTCTCACCTTCTATTGGCGAAGTACCTTCGACTTATATCGAATGGTTCCCCCCGAATCATACCGCTTGACCAAAATCATAACGGGAGGTATATTATCGGATACTCATTCACGTACGTCAAGTATTTCGAATTCGCTCTCATAAGTACTGTCCCCATGAGGTATATAGTGAGGCAACTCACGTACACTTAGGTATATCAAATGGCTTGTCCACACGTACGGATTGCCCTCAAAAGAATAAAGTATATCATGAAAGTCATGCCAAAGGGGGGAACCCTTCCAGTTAACCCAACAACTGCATACCCTTATATAGGCGTCAAACTTAGGGCACTCATATTTAGTTTGTCGGTTACTACCCGAAACTCTGCCGGGTTAGTATGCTGCCCAAATTTTCGCGCGATTTTGTCTTTTTCAAAATGAAACTCTGTCCATGAGTCTGGAAACTAGTCCAACTATATTTTACATATTTTTTAAACCCAGTTTTTCAGGCTCGGGTCCCGTCCGACATTTCTCTTTGCATTTAGGTAAAACTAATACAAGTGAGAACATTATAATAGTAATAATAATCATGCTGAGACCCTTTTTCTCGTTTGTCCTCTTTATTTACCAAAGTGTCAAAAACATTTTTTCTCTCTTTGATAAAATACCAAAATCATTTTTCCTTCCTTTTACCATAAATATTTTTCCTCCTTTTTTACTTAAAAATATTTTGCCCTCCTTTTTTTGAAAAATTTCAACGATATTTACCTCCTATAATAAAAGACTTTCATTCTTCTCTTCTGAAAATAGATTCGAATCATTTTTCCTTCCTAGGTCAATCACATACCCAGCCCTTAGCCTGCCTCCCTATTGGCTTCGATCGTCCGTCGAACCACCCTAAAGCTCTGTGAGTCCTCTCGCTACTTCCTCCGAGTCTGGAATACACTTTCACCCGCTTTCCATGGAGAACACAGACCAACTACCGAATGTCCTAACGGATTTGATGATAGTTATTGCCCAAATTACTTCCAAGATTAATAACCTTAGAACTGAGGTTCATGAGATGCAACAAAACCGCGTCCCTATTCTCTAAGATACTGAGGTCCTCTTTCCTCACACTATGGTTTTTCTCTCACCTAAGACTATTTAGGTCCCGAAATAATATCAACACGCCCCACGTGCCCATCCTGCCAATGTGCCACCGCCAATTCAGATCCCTATGCCAAATCTTGCCCGGCCAGGGGCTAACCTACCCATGGCCATTGATCTGAAGGAAGAAGAATTGAATAAGGTTAAGGACAACGTTAAGATGTTGACCAAGAAGTTTTTCCAAGTTCGAATCTCCAAGAACTTCATGGATTACACCCATATGTCTCCCTATCCTAAAGCAAGGATGCCAAAAAAGTTTAAGATGCCTAACATTGAGAAGTTTGGGGGTAGTGGACCCCTAATCATTCATCTTCGAAGTTACTACTCAGACATGACTCTCCTAGGGTCCTACGAGGAAAAAATGGACCAAATATTCCAATATACTTTGAAGGACCACACTCTTCGCTGGTTCTTATCTCTCGAAGAGTCCAGGATTCACAGTTGGGAGGATGTTGCCCCTGAATTCTTATCACAGTACACGTATAACGAATAATTAAAGATTATTCACCGTGATTTAGAACGTCTCGAACAAAATCTCGAGGAATCATTCAGTGACATTATAGCAAGGTGGAGAGAGAAAGTGACCACCTTGACCAACCGACCTTCCGAAGAGGATCAAGTCAGTATTGTGAAGAAGAAATTATTACTTCATGTCTGAGGAACAATGGGAGGCCAGTACTACCCCCATTTCTAATACCTCTGATAAGTATGAGTGGAGATTTAAGAAAGTCTTGCCAAGACATAAGTTGAGCCGAAGAAAATACTCAGACATTTCACTCCCAAAAAGTATGAGAAGCCGACTAATACAACAATTTCAACTATCAATAATATTTCTCAACCTATCACTTCATGGGAACCAGAAAGCCACCCAAACTCAGTCAAAAAGGAATATACCAAGCTCCACGCTCCCCTCTCCAAAGTTTACCAAGACCTTTTGAGTCAAAACTGTATTAAGCCATTAGACCCTCGTCCATTACCAAAGCCAATGTCATAAAATTTCAAACGAAATACCCATTGCGATTTTCATTAAAATGACGACCATACCATTGATCAATGTTTCCATCTTCCAAATGTAATCCAAAGTCTAATTTACGGGAGTATCTTCACCCCACAAGACAATCCTAAACCAAACATTACCCACAATCCACTCCCAAATCATACAAATGCTATATTTCTAGAAGAAGACCTAGAATTTAATCCATCTACCCAGATTGTACCTAGTAAATTGCCCATTATACCCATATATTCCCTTACACCCCTCCATATTTGCCCATATTTTCACTAACATCCTACATGTTTTGCCAATCAGTCCCTATCACTCCTTATAAGAGAATGTATTATTTTCCGTACCCATTCCGGAGGAAAATATATGTAATTATCAGCAGTATTGAACCAGCTTCTAGAGTTCGAGCTGAAATTGCCCTCAGAGAGGACCATTAACTGTTAGAAATTCAGTACAATGTTTTTAGAAGCTCAAAGATGGGCTCGATAGTCAGATAATTGGGTGTTACTTACTGATGAAGTCATCTTAGATGATGTCATCTAGGTCATAGAAGACTTATTCTGATAGACCGATGAAATTTACAATATATCTGAGCTACTTGATGCTTTGAAACTATGAGGGTTCATGTCCCCTTCTCTTCTACATATCCCGGTTGAGTGGGAGGATTTATATGAAGAGGTTATTGAGGTTATGGAGTGTATTGACTTCTCGTGGAAGGATGATGTCGTTGCCACCAGATGGGAAGATGAATTCGATAGTTCAAATGAAGAGCAAAATCCAAAAAAGACTAGCCCAATAGTCAGTATATGTGGAATAATATCATTTGAGGAGCTTCTAAGATAGATTAATGAGGTGGCCTAACTGCTCGAGATAGATGAGGAAACAAGGTTTCTATTTTCTCCTCTTCTGTGAACCAGATGACTAGACTAGGGAGGTATAACTAGGATCCGAACCCACAATCAGCAATGATCGATAAGGGAAAAGGTGTTGAGAAACTTCGTATGCCAGAAATGACCCTCCAGTAGAGAAAAATCCTCGATCACTTGAAGAAAATCCAAGATAACATCACTTTGTGGGGTCTCTTTATGTCTTCCCAACTGCATCAGAATGCCTTGATTAAACTACTTACTGGGCCGACAGTCCCTCCATCCACCACGCCAAAAGAAGCAGTGAATCTGGTCGGATCTATAAGCTCTACTAGAATCCTCTCCTTCTCCGAAGAAAAAATCCCTAAGTATGGACCAAATCACAACAATGCTCTCAATATCTCTATTGAAATTATGGGAAATACCATCCTACTTTTGCTTGTCGATAATGGATCAGCACTTAATGTTTGTCCGTTAAGAACCCTCAACTGCCTGGGACTGAAAGTGAGTGACCTTTCTCCAAACCCTATCGTAATGCGTGCTTTTGATAATACTCGTCGAGAAGTGATGGGATCTATAAAGCTTACAATAGGGGCTAACCCTATAAATCCCATTACTGAATACCAGGTCATCGACATGCCAGTTTGTTTCAACCTATTTCTCAGACGACTATGGCTCTATAGTATCAAGGGTGTGTCTTCCTCTCTTCATCATAAAATGAAGTTTTTCCCCAATGGGTAGGTTATCACCATCTTAGGTGATGATGATAATACTAAGAATGTAAGCTCCAGTAATTCGATACTAGAAATACATCATAGGGAAAATGATATGCTTCTGTCAGGCTTTTGAGTTAAACCGTTTTCGCTCCCGACAGGGGATGATTTCAAAGATAGAATTTCTACATAGCATAATCCTCACGGTAATGTAAATGTGATACAGATGTTTAAAAACATTCACTTCATGCCCGAACTAGGATAGGATGAGAACAATAGGCAATAATAAAACCCATAGTTTTGAAGAAGTCTAGAAAGTTCCAAAACTGTCTCAAGAGATTCCTTGAACGGAAGATTCATCAAAGAGGGTGAAGATATCCCCTTTTGTAGATTTTTTGAATTGTGGTATGATCATGTGAACAAGAAAATGAAACTAGGAATGGAGATCTTTTTCTAGGACAGCTACTCATGGGTCGAAAGTTTCCAGCAACATATGCAACTAGTCATTAAGAAGACTATAGTTTCTATTAAAGATTTTAAGTTAAGTGACTCTGAGGATACCTTTAATTTGCATACACTGGGGCTGACATTCTACATGGTCCACTTGAGCGCTACATCATCAGATCCATCCCGCCTGATCAAAGATGTTGATGAACCTCTTCTCAACTAGCATGCTATACCAATTCCACCTGCTAAACTTCAACCCAATACAGATGTTTATCCCATTTCCTCTTTTGTTATTCCTCCATATTTTAATCATAATGTAATTGAGGCCTCCTTCGACGAGGTTCTCAACTCTATTTTTCCCAATTATGAAATAAATAAAGATTTTGAGTATCTTATTGTACCTTACATTAATTCTATTGATTCTAATCAAACTTTTGATGATGATGATTTTACAAATGAACAATACTTAATTAATCTTAATAAGGTTAATAACAAACAACATAATTGTGTTCAGGTTAATGAAGATAAAAATATTATTATTAATCTCGATTCTAGTAGCCAATTACACGAGATTATGATAGGGTTCACCCTTGGTGAGCAAGAGTGTGCGCAAGCCAAAGAATTACTAAAGGAATTTGTGGAAGTCTTTGCATGGTCCTATGATTCCATGCCCAACATTGATTCCTAGATAGATCAGCATGAAATTCCAATGCTCCAAGAGTGAAAATCGATCAAATAGAAGCTACTAAGGCTCCGCACAGAATGGTCATTCAAGGTTAAGGAATAAGTGGTCAAATAGTTGAACATGGGTTTCATTCATGTGATCGAATATCCCACTTAGTTATCCAATATCATGCCCATGATGAAATTAGGAAGAACGGGTTGCATGTGATTTGATTACCGAGATTTAAATAAGGCCTCTCCAAAGGATGATTATCCACTTCCGAATATCGACATGATAGTAAACAACACATATAGTCATGCTTTCAAGTCATTTGTTTATGGTTTTTCTAGTTACAATCAGATCAAGATGCACCCAGATCATCAAGAGAAAATCGCACTCATCACCCCTTGAGGAACCTTCTATTACACCGCCATGCTATTTGGTCTAAAAAATATAGGGGCTACCGACTAAAGAGCTGCCACAACCATCTTGCATGATACGATACACAAAAAAGTCGAGGTCCACATAAATGATATGATCATCAAGTCAAATACTTAGGAAAGTCATGTTCCCACTCTCTGAAAGTTCTTCGAGCTACTACAGCAATACCAGATGCAACTTAACCCCGCATAAATGTATTTTTGGTATTATCAAAGGAAAGATCTGGAGATTTATGGTTAGTAAGAAAGAAATAAAAGTTGATCCTGCTAAAATCCATACTCGAAATTCCACCACCCCAAATGGAGAAGGAAGATTGGGGATTTCTTCAAAAATTACAGTATATCAGCTGGTTCATCAGCCAGTTGACTGCCATTTATGAACCCATATTCAAACTCCTCCGGAAGGATTCTACTAAGGTTTCGAATGAAGCTTTCAGGAAGACTTTAATCGAATCAAGAAACATCTAACTCGATCTCCAGTACTTATGCCACCACAACGTAGTTTACCCCTACTCCTGTACCTAACCGTAGCAGATACTACAACTGGGGGCTTCGTTGGCCAATGCCTCGAAGAGTCTCATAAAGAGAGGACTATCAACTACGCCAATCGCAAGTTGGACGGTTATGAAGTTAACTACACTTCCTTGGATAAATCATGTGTTGCCCTTATCTGGGTCACCCAAAAATTACGATATTACATGCTCGCTTTTCTAATCAAACTTGTGTCTCGAATGAATTCTATCAAATACCTGCTCGAGAAACTTACAATGTCTAGTCGAATGGCCCGATGGTTGCTATTTCTAGACGAATTTGATATTGTTTATGTCACGCAGAAAGCCATAAAAGGAAGATCCATCTTTGACTACCTCGTTGACTACCCTATGGAAGAAGACGATATTTGGATCTCTGAATTCCCGGATGAAGACATCATCTGTACCTCCTAAGAAAACCTCTTGGGGAAAATTTTCTTTAATGGTGATGCCAATAAAAAAGGATATGGCATTGGGATATTCCTAACCGCCCCTGATGAGTCTTACACTCCCATTGCCATCAAGATCGATTTTCCCTGCACTAACAATATGGTCGGATTTAAGGCATGCACCGTAGGCCTCGGAATTACTCTCGAGAAAGGAATCCAATTCTTAGATGTCTACAGGGATTCAGCCCTCATCATCGACCTAGTCCTTAAAAGATGGAAAGTCAAAGAATAGAAACTCCTACCCATCCACGCCCACATAGAAGAGCTGGCCTACTAATTCCAAAATATCACCTTCCACTACTTTCCCCAAGCAAAGAACAACTTAGTCGATGCCCTTTCTAAAAGCCTCCATAATCAACATGCCCGAGGGAATAACGGTGGCCCCCTTCCTAGTCGAAAAGCAAGCTAAACCTACCCATTTCTACCACATTGAGCTAGTCACAGAAGAATATCTTGATATAGCCGATTACTGGTACAATAATATTTTGCTCCTCCTTAAGCATGGTAAGTATCTCTTAGATTCTAACAAGAAAGATCGAGTAACCTTTCGCAAAATGGGTTTTCAATACATTATCTGTGATAAAGCACTGTTCAAGGAAACTTCAATGGAACCCACTTACACTGCATCGTGCTGGCTGGCATTGAAGAGAGGATGCAGAAAATTCATAGCAGGGAGGCGGACCCCACATGAATGGCCATATGCTTGCCAAGAAAATCATCCAACGGGGTTAATATTGGAATACCGTGGTTCAATATTTCACCACCTATGTTCAAAGATGCCTTAAATTCCAACAGTTTTCCAATCTCAAGAACTTGCCTCTGTGAGAATTGTATAATATGACTTCTCCCTGGACGTTCTCCACATGGGGCATCGATATCATAGGGAAAAATACACCCAAGGCCTCCAATGGACATGAATTCATCATAGTTTGCATTGATTACTTCACCAAAGGGGGCAAAGCCGAGTCATGTGCAATGTTGAATGCTAAAACGTTGGCCAAGTTCATTCGAAAAAACATCATCTATCGATATGGGGTCCCACGTGAGCTAATGTCAGAAAATGGTTTATATTTCAAGATAAAAGTCACATAATTGGTCGACGAGTATATGGTTCAGAGACACAAATCTTCTCCCTATCGACCTCAAACCAATGATTCAGTCGAAGTAGCCAATAAGAACCTCAAAGTGATCATCAGCAAGATAATTGAGAGTTATCAAGATTGGGCATATTGGATCCCTTACGCCCTGTGGGGATACCCCTTACTCTCTCGTATACGGCATGGAAGTAGTCCTACCCATTCTTCTAGAAGTTCATTTAGTACGCGTCATGCTTGAAAGCAAAGTCAGAGAGGAAGACTTGCATCAGAGACGTCTTGACAAGTTATCACTCTTGGATGAAAGGAGGTTAAAATATTTATATCATATATAAGGTACCATCAGCGAATAACACGATCATTTAATAAGAGTGTTAAGGACCGTGGTGTCCAATAAGGGAGTTTAGTCCTTAAAGAAATCGTAAAGACCATCTGGGGCCCCTGAGGGAAATTGAAGCCCAATTGGAGCGGCCCCTACATTGTGAAGAATATCTTATCCGCTGGAGATTCTATGATAACCAACCTCGATGTGTAAGAGATGGCCCGTCTAGTCAACTTAGACCGTCTCAAGAAAATTCAACCCTTAGTCCAAAATCTCGACGCACTACGACTCTTCTCATCTCATTTCTATTCTAAGAAAGAAAATTCTTCATTTCCCTCTGCTCAGAATTATGTGGGGTCTGATCCTCTAAAAATCTTTTTACTATCAAAAATAAAACTCAAAATTTTTCAAATCCCCAGAGGTACGTAGGCAGGTCATACGCTTTACATGAGCATCACCCCCTTATTTTTTTTACAAAATGACATTATTTTCTTATCCTTGAGAATGACAATTCATTTTCTAATGTACATGAACAAAATGATTATGTATGCCTTAGCTATTGGTATTGATAATTCAAATGAAAAACTCTTTAAGAAGCACAATGATATAATTAAAATCTTTTTTATTCCAGTAATGAAAAATTTATGTACGATTACATGAAATATCAGCATAGGGAGTCAAACACATTCGCCTACTAACATAACCTTATTATCCTAAAAATAAAATAAAACAAGCCAAACTACTACAAAACAACCTTCTCCAAAGTTATTCCTACCAGAAAACAACTAGATACATAACCAAACATCATACAAATGCTTCACAAATAAAACTCCCTAGTAATCCTACCCTCAACTGCCAGAAGACCCATCCCCATCATCATCTAAAACTTGGGGTCCCCAAACTTTTACTGCTTGAATGGAATACCGAAGGTGCTCCATGGAAGGGTAAGCCCAGACCAGCCTAGGGAAAATCATAACACCTCCCTCTATGGTGTCAAACATGGTAAGCCACCTTTCTCTAGTCTCCTCGGCTAACATCTTAGCCACCACCCTCCTCCATAGCCATTTTATGAAAAAGTGAGTGAAGAAATTCAGCACAATTGCCAAGGGGTATTCAGGAGGGACCACCAAATGAAATCTCCCCGATAACCACATGAACAACATAATGGGGTTGCCCATTAGAAAGTCAGAACGAATTTCCCACTAAGCATCTAGACCATGAAGGGTCTCTACCGATATCACCACTAAAGAATTGCGATGGTATGACATCCATTCAGTGATAATAACAAGTTAAGGATCCACCAACCGGTCCCCGATCACCAGTAGTAGCTTCAAAGTTAAGCCCAGGGCAATAGCTCCATCAAAATCAACATCGGTATAGTCTATTCAACACACCGAATTCAGCACAATCCAATGAAGGCAACAAGCACTACTTTACAACCCAAATTTCTATCGCCTTATCCGTATGCCAACTGAGCCGCCAAGGCCTTCCACTACTAAAAAATTTTAAAAAACTCATTTTTACTACTTATCAAAATAATCCAATTTAAAAGGGAAACTCTTTTTTCAGCCAAGACTCTGAGTCCATCTTCTACTCAAATATATTCAAAAAAAATCACAAAAAAGTGAAAAGCACATTTTTCCAACTCTTTCACAACGAAAAAACCCAATACCAAATTAAAGTTTATGTGGAGTAAGCGACTAAATGTAGATAATCAAACAAAATATGCATTCTGTTTGCCTTGTTTGAGTCTCTTTTCAGGTGCAATGCCACTACATCAAGCATGAAATATGGTCAACACCAAGATCCCTAATTCAATAATGAATCTATAAGAAAATCTTGATGGCCATCCCCAAGGGATAAAAGGTCACCTGCAAGATCCCCAGCAAAAAAATAAATATCTGAAAAAAAAGACATCGAAGAAAAGTGGTCTCAAGAGGAAAAAAGACTTTACATGATATCTCAAACGACCGATCGACACTGTCCCTTCACCTTCCCGAGGTGATCCAAAATACCGTGCCACTGCCGTTTGGCAACCCCTACACCCTGCCGATCGGCACCTCCCTAAAATTTTGAACAAAAAATACCAGAAAATCCCTAAAATCCCTAAAATTACCAAATGAAATTTCGAACTTTTTTCACCATGAAATTTTTTTATTTAAGCCTCTCAAATCCCTAACTGAATTAAAACCACATTTTCTTCCAAAACTATTTCCCCCTAGGGGAATTGCCAAATCCAAATGGATATTTCCTCAACAACATCTTCAAGGGACACCACAAAAATTGAAAAATTCCCCAGTAGGGCTACATCCAATCCTCTAATAAATATATTTTCCCTAAAGGAGTCTCCAAATTTTCCCAGGAAAATTATACTCTAGTTAAATCCCCCAGAATTGGCTTCGACCCTCATAATTGGTCGCTCTCACTCAAGGCCCACATAATTGACTTCGACCCTTAGAATTGGTCGCTCTTGCTCAAGGTCCTCATAATTGACCTCGGCCCACAGAATTGGTCACTCCTACTCAAGCCCTCCAAATTGGCTTCGACCCGCAGAATTGGTCATCTCTACTTAAGCCCTCCGAATCGACTTCAACCTGCATAATTGGTTATCTCTACTTAAGCCCTTAGAATTGGCTTCGACCCGAAAAATTGGCAATCTATACTTAAGCCCTCAGAATTGGCTTCGACCCACATAATTGGTCATCTCTACTTTGAGAACACACTATATGGTTAACCTAATTGGGTCTATGCCATATAGGAGTTCCACCTAGTTTGGATATCAAGACAAAATAGGATTATATGTTTTCGAGTTGCATGCTTATAATTGATTTATGAGGATTTAGGGCATGGACGTTTATCAAATAACAAAAGACGCCTCCTATTAACTATTTAATGTAGGAGACTCTTGTACCTGCCCTTGCATATCTTATTTCTTGTGTTGGAACATTATCTCATATTCTCCTGATTTATATTTTTTTACCCCGTTGTATATTTAAGCAAAATTGGGGGACAAGAACTTGAGTACTTATGCTATGATTTATATTTTTTAGTACTAACTCAACTTATATGCCATTGAGTGTTTAGTCTTTTTCAGGCATTTTTCAGACCCGTTTTCATAGCTTGTCCTATTTATTAGGGTATTGGTCTGTATTGTAGTTGAGTAATGTATTTTCTTATCTTATTTTCAGTTCTAGGATGGGAATGGGTAGATAGAGATTTTTGTATAGGAAATCTAGGATTTTTCAGTTTTACCCATGAGTTCAGGATACTCAAGGGAATTTTGTCTCCAATATCCAAAGGGGGAGATTGAGAACACACTATATAGTTGACCTACTTGGGTCTTTGCTATATAGGAGTTCCAACTAGTTTGGATATCGAGACAAAATAGGATTAGATTTTTTCGAGTTGCATGCTTATAACTGGTTTCTGAGGATTTATGGCATAGACGTTTATCAAATGACAAAAGATTCCTCCTATTATCTGTTTAATGTAGGCGACCCTTGTATCTGCCTTTGCATATGTTATTTCTTATGTTGGAACATTATTTCGTATTCTCCTGATTTGTATTTTTTTTACCCTGTTGTATATTTGAGCGAAATTGGGGAAGAAGAACTTAAGTACCTATGCTACAATTTGTATCATTTAGTACTAACTCAACTTATATGCCATTGAGTGTTTAATCTTTTTCAGGTATTTTTCAGACCCGGTTGTATAGCTTATCCTATTTATTAGGGTATTGGTCTGTATTGTAGTTAAGTAATGTATTTTCTTATCTTATATTCAGTTCTAGGATGGAAACGGGTAAATAGAGATTTTTGTATAAGAAATCTAGGATTTTTCAGTTTTACCCACGAGTTCAGGATACTCAAGGGAATTTTGTTTCCAGTATCCAAAGGGGGAGATTGAGAACACACTATATGGTTGACCTACTTGGGTATGTGCCATATAGGAGTTCCAACTAGTTTAGATATCGAGACAAAATAGGATTAGATTTTTTCGAGTTACTCTATCTCAAAAAAGGCTCCAAGGAATCTCAGTCCAAGTGCTCCAATACAACACAAAGAGGTAAGTACGACTCTTGAACCACAATTAGGACAAATACACTGCATATACATGTTTATTACGTGTGCATATTTTTTTATGGTGGTTTTGTTGCTTAAAATATTTTTTTGGAAAAAAGATAACATAAGAATTTTTTTTATGATAAAAATTTGATTGGTTCAATTTCTAATTGGTTGATATTTTTTTGAGTCAAAAATTTAATTTTTCCACAAATATAAAAAAATACGTATGTGTTATATTTTAATAAGGGTATTTGTGTTTGTTTAGTGTCTTGGTGGTTAGGCTCATTTGTGACCCTATATTGAGTGGTTATCAATGATCCATATTAATAGAGCCTCAATCCTACTGAATACCTTTTAGCCAATCACATTAGTTATTCCACTTCCTTTACACCCTTAGATCTTGGAGAGTTTATCTAAACCCCTCATTTGTAACCAATCCTTTAGTCCCTTATATATAATATCTTTTATGGTTTTTATTTTCTTATGAGATTATAAGAAAAAAAGAGAAGAGGGTTAGAGAAAGAGGTGTCGGTGGCTGTAGAAGAGAGAGAGAGAGAGAGAGAAAACTCATCTTACACGTATCATCTTCTTCATTATTTGATGGAAACCAAGAGTGAGTGAGAGAGTAGATTTTCGGTGTAAATATAAACGAAGTCAACGCCGATCACCGTTAAAAGTACAAGTAAGATTCGCCGAAATCTGATCCCACCGAAACCGAGACCATCAAAAGCGCGTCATCAAGAAAGAGTGAGATCGGAAATAAACCCAAAATATGGGTTCGTCATCTCAACGTAAAAATAAGAGAGAGAGAGAGAGAAAGTTAGTTCGTCTTCGGTAATAGACAAAAAGGGTCATAGCCAGAGCTTTATCTCACCGAAAAAGGGGTCGCCGAAAAATGCATCGAAAAACTTTCCGGATTTTTGAACCCAAGTCAGATTTGTGTACTCTAATATATTTATCTAAGGATTCTTTTAGTACACTGATTGTTTAGGATTCTTTTAGAATATCTTTATATTGTTATTGTTATTTTTTTTATCTAAGATTATTGTTTCAAATAAATTTGAAACAGAAGACTTATTGTTGTGGCTTATATTTTCATTTGAGAAAGACACTTTTGGTTTCAAAAATTAATTTCACAAATTGGTGAAATAAATTTGGACATAAATATTTTTAAAACAAAATTTGATTTGAAATTTTTTATTCCAAATCTGAAATTTTTTGAAGTCTTGTATTCAAAGCATATTTGAGATGATTTGCTTTGCATTTAGATGTTACTTGTTGTAGGTACCTCGATTTATCACCTTGGGCCCAGGCGAGTAGCCCAATAAATTACGGCCCAAAGTCTGGAGGCCTCACGCCCCAACTTATTCAGTTACGACCTAGTCTATTCCTAAAATCTCGTAAGGAGATATTCTAGGAGTTGTGGATTGACGTGGGGGAGTCCAACACCCCCACTCCCCAAAAACGAACATGTATAAAACAAACCCTTAACCCGGGGCAAAGGGCGTGTATTATTTTTCTAGTAAAACACTCCTCGGAGTATAGAGAAATAATATTGAGAGCACCACCATGGACGTAGGCATTCTTGATGAACCACGTAAAATATTGTGTTATGTGATTGGCGTTGTTTACATTCTTTATTTGTTCTGGTGATTGTCTTTATTTGATAATTTGTGCTGAGCTTAATTGTCACCACAATTGGCGCCATCTGTGGGAAACGTTTGTCTTCCCCTAATAAATCCCTCACCAATAAAGAATTTGGAATGTTTGGTCACAGTAGCAATGCCCCTCAGGCAGGGGATATCCAAGAGGACCCTGCCCCTCGCAAGATCAGATCTGAATTTTGACGTACAGATCAGAGGGCTCGCCCAGAGCAGCAAGCCTCAGAAGAAAGTTAGGGACCAGCGAGGTCCACACAAATTTCTAGGTTGATCGATGCCTATGAGGCAAGGCTCCAGGAACAAGGAGAGGCTGCTAGAAATCAAGAGGCTGAGAATGCTCGCCTCAAAAGGATATTGGAAAGGATGGAGAAAGAGATCCATCGTAGCTCTAGGCGACACTAATATCGCACTCCTAGCCCTCAAATGAGCAAATCTCGCAGCCGAGGAAGGATCCCTAAACGCGGATCCCAAATAATTAAAGAACACGTGTCAGATGATGACTTGCTCGAGCAACAGCGACGAGCTCACCGTTGTAGGATCCCAGCTTGAGGAGATGAGGATATACGAAATTTGGTCCGAAGAGAAATGGACCACAACCCAGCACAACAGGGTACCAGATCGACCAGAGAGCTAGCCCGGCGAGCTCTCAGGACTCAGATGAAATACCCTTTTACAAGGGAGATAGAAGAAGAAGAAGAAGAAAAAACCCCCAAGAAGTTCATAATTCTAAGATTCAAGATCTACGATGGGAAGACTGACACTATCGATCACATTAGGCAGTACAGGCAGGCCATGACTCTCTGTAACCACAGGGATGCACTAATGTGCCAGATCTTTCCCTCAAGTTTGTATGATGTGGCCCAAAAGTGGTTTGAGAGGATCCCTCGTAGATCTATCAGGAGCTTTGAGTCCCTGGCAGAGCTCTTCACGGCTCGCTTTATTACCAGAAACTCCCATCCAAAAAGGATGGATGCCTTCCTAATAATGAAAAAGATGCCCCAAGAGAGCCTCTGAGACTACGCAAAAAGGTACTGGGAGTTATTTAACGAGGTCAAGGACTGCTCATAGAAGGTAACAGTGGACTCTTTCAAGATTGTTCTACCCAGATCTTGCCTCTTGCACCAATCCCTGATTAAGAAGGAGGCCACAACCATCGATGACCTGATGGCTCGTATCAAGAAGTATGCCAAAGTCGAGGATGTGACCCGCCTCTGCACAGGGGAGAATGGTCGAGCTAAGCTCGCTATCAAGGGTAACGGCAAGGATGAAAATTAGAAGAGATGAGGCAATAATAGGGGAAAGGGTGGCTCCAAGAATGGAAACAAGAACGATAAAAGTATTTCAGGCAGTAAACACTGTCTTCAAAGAACCAATCTACAAGATCCTAGAGAAGATAAAGGACGAGCCATTCATCAAGTGGCCTAGAAAGATGGGAGGAGATCGCTCAAAGAGAAATAATGCATTGAGATGCGCTTTTCACAAGAAAGGAGGACACAAAACTGAGCAATGCAAGGCTCTTAAGTCACACCTTGAAGAGCTGGCCCAGATCGGGCACCTAAATGAGTTTGTGGAAAAGAAGGTAGAGAAAGTTGCTGCCAATAAAGGCACAAGGCTCGATAACTTGCTCGAGGACGATGTTGTCCATGAACTCGCAGTGATTCATGGGGCATCTGATCTAAAATAGATTCAGGTAAACTCAACTCGGATGGAAGTGAAAAAACTTACAGCAGTAATGTAAGCTTTTCAGATTGATCCAGCAAAGACACAATCAGTGAAGCGGCGGCGAGAAGATGACGTTGACTTCAGCAAACACATCTTGTTCATGGATGAAGACTTAGTGGGAGTAAGAACCCCACATCATGATGCTGTAATCATTACACTCCGAATAGCAAACTATGACGTCAACAAGTTACTCTTCGACCAGGGAAGCTCATCTGAGGTAATGTATCTAGACTTGTTCAGGAAATTGAAGTTAAGCATTATCGACTTGAACGAAGCCACTATCCCTCTAGTTGGCTTCGTTAGGAAAGTAAATATGCCTTTGGGAAAGATCGTACAGATGGTGAGGGCAGGAAGTGTATCCAAGATGATCGAGTTTTTGGTAGTCGACATTGACTCACCCTGCCAAGCTATCCTCGGCAGAGGATGGATACATATGATGAAGGCCATCTCATCAATCTACCATCAAAAAATCAAGTACGTGACTGAGCGAGGAATGATGGAGATCCACGGAGATCAAGCGATGGTAAGAAGGTGCTTCATAGCAGTCATCCGCCCAAAACCAGAGAAGAAGGCCGAGAAGGCCAAAGAGAAGCTTGAGGAACAGGAAGGTTTGTTACCTTCAAAATAGTAGCTAAAGTATGGAAGACCGAGAGTGGAGGAGACTAGGCTCCTCCCCTCTGAAAGGGTCATTGAGAACCGGTAAGAGATCTCAGTCGGTGGTAGAAAAAAAGACAGAATATTCTTGATTGGAGCTTCTCTCACAGATCAAGAGAATAAGGAATTGACTATACTATTGAGGAGAAATATAGATTTTTCACGTAGGAACCGTACGAGCTGCTTGGAATTGACCCCAGTGTGGTTTCTCATCAGTTTCACATCGACCCCACTTTCAGGCCTATCGCCCAGAAGGCACAGCGAACTGCGCCCGAGAAGGCCAAGGCTGTAGAGAAAGAAGTAGAGAAACTGTTGGATGCAAGATCCATACGGGATGTTAAATTCTCTAAATGGTTGTCCAACCTAGTAGTGGTTACGAAGAACAATGGAAAATGAAGAGTCTGTATCGACTTCACTGACCTTAACAGGGCGTGCCCTAAGGACAGTTTCCCTCTCCCAAATATCGACCAGTTGGTGGATGCCACAGCAACTCATGAAAGAATGAGTTTCCTGGACACATACTCGGGGTATCATCAGATTCCTCTGTATGCACAAGACCAAGATAAGACAGCGTTCATCATAACCGTCGGATTATACTGTTACAAAGTTATGCCCTTTGGGCTCAAAAATACTGGAGCAACTTACCAACGGCTATTCACTAAGATGTTTAAAGACCAAATGGAGGACACCATGGAAGTCTACATCGATGATATGCTCATCAAGAGTAGTCACAAAGAAGACCACCTCTCAGACCTGTCAAGGACCTTCGAAATCCTCAGGAAATACCGAATGAAGCTCAATGCGAGAAAATATTCCTTCAGTGTCCAGTCAGGAAAATTTCTCGGGTACTTAGTTAGCGAGCGAGGCATTGAAGCCAACTCAGACCAGATTGATGCAATTAATAAGGTACAACCTCCCCGCACAATAAGAGACGTACAGAAACTCACGGGCATGCTCGTCGCCTTGAATCGATTCATCTCGAAGTCATTCAAAAAGTGCCAGCCATTCTTCCAGCAATTAAAGAAGAGCAAAATAGTGGAGTGGAATCAAGATTGCTCGAAAGCATTAGAAGAGCTCAAAGATTATCTCAGCACACTACCCTTGCTCGTGATACCTCAAGAGAACGATTCCTTATACCTATACCTTGTTGTTTCCAGCCACTCTATCAGTTCTGCAATAACTAGAATCTAGCACCCGGTTTACTACGTGAGAAAGAACCTCTTGGACACCGAGAAGCGATACCTACCACTGGAGAAGCTCTCCTTTTCACTAGTGGTAGCCTAGAGGAAACTGAAGCACTACTTTGAAGCACACTCTATCATCGTCCTTACGTCACACCCCCTTAAAGTAGTTCTACGGAAAGCAGATCTATCCGATAGACTATCGAAGTGGTCGGTTGAGCTCAGATAATTCGATATCCAGTTCCAACCAAGGAATGAAATCAAGGGGAAAGTCCTCGACAAATTCATCGTGGAGTTTACAGGCGAACAGACTTGTGACCAACTGCAAATCGTGGAAGAGAGGGAAGATCACTCGGTAAAAGGTATTTGATGACTATTTATTGATGGAGCCTGTAACTCCAAGGGGGGAGGAGTAGGCATTGTTCTTATTACCCCTGAAGATACAATCCTTGAACAAGGAATCATACTTGGATTTGAAGCCTGAACAATAAAGCAGAATATGAAGCATTAATAGCATCCCTGCAAAAGGCACAGGCATTGGGTGCAAAACAACTACAGGTGTTCGACGACTCATAATTGGTCTCCAATCAGATAAGTGGAGACTTCAATGCAAGAGATGAGAGAATGGCAACCCACCTCGCCTTAGCAAAGAAATTAATGTCCAACTTCGAGAAAGTATGTGTCCAGTAGTTTCCCAGAGGATAAAATAGTCATGCTGACGCCTTAGCAGCCTTGAGTTCAGCAATCAACTATGACTTAAAGAGAACAATCCCTATCGACTTCCTCGCTCAGTTGATCATTAACCAGAGCGATGAGCTTCCGGACATGGGCCATATTCTTCAAATTGAATCAGCACCTAGTTGGATGGACCCCTAAGGGACTATTTGAAGGATGGTGCACTACCAGACGATAAGAAGGATGCTCATCAAACAAGAGTCAAAGTTTCTCGCCTTTACTTATCTCCTGAGGGCAAGTTATATAAGAGATCATTCACCGGCCCTTACCTCCAATATGTTCACCCAAAAGACGTCAAGCAAGTTTTACACGCATTTTATGAAGGGATCTGTGAGAGCCATATTAGAGGCAGATCGTTAGCTTTCCGAGCAATGAAGGAAGGCTACTGGTGGCCATACATGCGGAAACATTATGGGGTTTATGCTCATAAGCGTAAAAAATGTCAACTACATGCTCCTATGGTCTACTAACCTGCCAGTGACCTAAGGTCACTTTCCAGCCATTAGCCTTTCGCCCAATGGGGAATGGACATCGTGGTCCCTCTTCCTACCACTGCCGGCAATCGCAAGTATCTGTTGGTCACGATCGACTACTTCACCAAATGGATTGAGGCAGAGCCGCTGGTAAACATCATAGACGCATATATGATGAGATTCGTATGGAAGAACATAATTACTCACTTCAGAATTCCCAAAACCATCATCATTGATAATGGAACGCAGTTTGAGAGTGTCGTCTTCCAGAGTTTCTATAATGACCATGGAATCAGGCACCATTTTAGCTCGGTAGCATACCCTTAGAGCAATGGCCAAGCTGAAGCTTCCAATAAAATAGTGATCGATGGACTGAAAAAGCGATTAGAGCGAGCCAAAGGGGCATGGGCGAGCGAGCTGCCCCATATTTTATGGGATTACCGCACTACCCCACGTCGAGCAACTGGAGAAACCCCATTCGTATTAACATATGGAATAGAGGCAATCATCCCTTTAGAATATGCCCTACCAACCATGAGGTCCACCTTGGTCGACCAAGGCCAGAATGATGCAGCATTACTCGCTGAACTTGACCTAGATGAGAATGCAGATAATTAGCTCTAGTGAAACTAGCGAGCTATCAGCAACATATAGCAAATCACTATAACAAGAAGGTCAATTCAAGAACATTCCAGGTTGGGGACTACGTCTTAACGAAAGTTCTTGATAGCGCAGTAAAACCATCTGATGGCAAGTTGGGCCCAAACTGGGAGGGACCATTCAAGGTGACAAGAGATGACTTACAAGGAGCCTATCACTTAGAGACGCTGGAGGGCTGAGAGATACCCCGAGCTTGGAATGCGGCCAACCTGAAGAAATTATATTACTAGTTTCTCTTCATTAATATTTTATCACATTACTAGAATTGGCAACTCATTTTTATTGTGTTTGATTAATAAAAGATTGTTTGGCAATAGCATCCCATAAAGTGTTAATTGTGTATTATGAACTTTATAACTTACACATATTTTCTAAGCGACAGACACATTAGTCAATATATAAAAGCAGGGAGCCTCCCTCCTCGGGTTTTTGTTATGAAACACGAACAACCTCTTAGCATTTCCCCTGGCAATATATGAATCCCTACAGGGGACCCTTAGGCAGCTCGGCTAAATTGAATTGGTCGCTAAATAATGTTTACCTAGGAAAACTTGATCGGATGGAACATCCAACACCAGGTGTATCCACCCCATTTCCACACTTAGGCCTAAGGGAGTGTGACGACACGACCTAAAAGGTAAAGTAGGGAATAATGGTATCTCATAAGCATACTGGACTGAGAGGATACTCACGTAATAAAATAACTCTACCCACATCAAATATAATCGGCTATGAAGAGCCCAAGATACTCAAACAAAAATTAATGAAGTATAAAATATACAACGCATGTTTAGTCGGCGAATCACCCAAAATATAAATATTTTATTAATTCACTACATTTACAACAAGAGTTACATTGAATGAATTAAGTAAACCCTATTGGGGATTAGGTCTCTGAGCAAGGTAGTTAGCTACTTGCACTATTCAGTCATCATCTGGATGGGGAGCTAATTCCAACTTTACTTCATTTGCATATGGCTCTAATAGCTTCCTGGGAGTAGCATCTATGGGGACCCACTGTTCATCCATTCGAAAAGGGTTAGGCATTAGAGTCGAAGGGGAGATCTCATAACGATACGAGAGGACTGAGTTCTTGGGGACTTTTATCTCCCTCAAAACATTCAACCATCCCCTAATAAAGGATAGCTCCCCAAACTCTGCCAACCTCATTGGAGCATTTACCCAACCCTAATCATAACCGTCTGCCCACACTCATCGAGGAACTTTCTTGAACAGGTGCCTTATCCTCATGACATCTCTTTGGAGCCCGGAAGATATCACATATGCTCGATGAACATCTTCTTAAAGCTCGTCTATCTCCCAAGATGAACCCCCGGCATCTATACCAGCCCGCGGATCGGTCGATGAAGTGGAACCCCATAAAACTTGAGGGGTGGCGCTGGATGCTATACCATCTCGTGAACCAATCGATAAAGTGGAACCCCGTAAAACTTGAGGGGTGACGCTCGGCGCTATACCAGCTTGCAGACCAGCTAATGAGGAGGAACATTGCAAAACTTAAGCTGCAATGCTCGGTGTATGTTCCCTGAGTTGCGATACCTCCCTCCTCAGATTTTCATTCTCCTATTCAAGAACTTCTCTGACTTGATTGATCTCGGAGGCATCCAAAAGTTTATCCCTCATAAGGTTCACTTCTTCTTGAATAGAAGCACTAACCTCTTCCATCTCCTGAAGTCTATCCTTCAGTTTTGGCGATGAGCAGGGACTGATATTTAAAGCTCTTGTTCCTCAACCTAAGGGACTTGCAAATCCTTGCAAAGGCTTGTTGAACTTTAATGCTCGCATTAGGACCAAGATCCTTCCCAGGTGAGAGGTAGAGGTATATACTCATCCACATCAATCAACTACAAGCCATAAAAAGCATTAAAGAGCAGAAGAATCAGTATGTAAAAAGGAAAGTATTTTCATTTCATTAAAATGGAACGCTCCAAGTACATCAGTAATCAGAAAGAAAGTACAAACAAAGAAAAAATACAAAGAAGTTACTCAAAATAGGCTAGCTAGAAACCTCAGTTTGCTCCGAGGTCGTAGATTGTTTTCCCTTATCTACAGCAACAACGACACCTCCCTCAGGTGGAGCAACTATTATTCCATGGACAGAAGGAGCAACAACAGGAACGGTCTAAGATGCAGAAACACCACCATCAATGGTCGGGGCAGGTGCCTCATCCACAATAGGCTCCAGGCCTGGATCATGCTCATTAAGCAATGCAGAATTGATATCCACTTCAGCAGCCAAAAGATCCTTATGCCAGCCCTTCTTAAAGTTCAGTTGGCTGATGTAGCCTATTTGAACATCGGTATCCTTGTACGCAGCATCCCATCTGGTATTATACGAGCTTTCCTTCAAGGTGGCTGCCTCAGATGGCACTGTCTTCACCTTCTCTGCCAGCACTTTATTCTCCTCCAACACAGCCAACTTGCTTGAGCAGACCAGGTCATAGGACTACCTTAACTCCCTAAGATCCTTATTCGCCACCTCCTTTGTGCGATTGGCTTCAGACAGAGCGAGACCAGACGACTTCTGGATAGCATTGAAAGCCTTCAAGCTGCCCTCCAGCTCAACATTCTTCTTCTCAAGATCAGCATTCCTCATTACTAGCTCATCATGACTAATGTAGAGGATGGTGAAGTCGATCACAAACTGTAAAGAAGAAGAATATTAGAAAAATAAGCATTAAACAGAATATGGTAAGCATAGAAAAGAGAAAGCAGACTTACCAAGGCTAGCCTTTGACTCACCTGCAGAGCTAACTGGTCGGTCCTCATTGCCTTCTGATGATTAGAAGGTAAAATCGGTCTTTCGAGAAACATAAGAGCCAACTGGGGAGAGAGGGCAATAAAGGCTCCCTCAGGCAAGGCGACACAGGTACCAAATCTTGCTCCACCTTTGTCCTTACCTCATCTCTCTTTCTCTCCTTCTTCTCCTTCTCAGCTCTCTTTCTCTCCTCCTTTCTCTCCCTCTCTCAACTTCTCTTCCTCCCTCTTCTTCTTCTCCTGCTCATAAGCAATAGACTGAGAATCAGTTGCAACCTCTCCATCGCCAGATTTCTGCCTCTTTGATCGGTGGGAAAGGAGCACATCATCATCATCATCATCATCGCAAATCAGATTCTTCCTAAGAGGAGCCATGTCTTCCTTGATGGAACTACTAGATTCACTTGAAGACTCCTGAGCCTCTGAAACCCCTTTCCAACTGGAAGATTCTTCAATAGATCTCTCTTCACTGGAACCACCCTCAGCATCGCCCCTGTCAGCACCCTCACTCTCCTCACCAGAGTTGAGGTAAAGAAGACCAGAACTTTTTCACAAGAAAGAATAACAAAAGCAGATCTCAGAAAGCCCTAAATTGGTGCCATAGAGATGATTTATTCTATGTGCCCATTAACAATCTTCCAGACATTGGACGAACATTGTGCAGGGATAATATTAAAATAACCAAAAAAGTGCAAAAACAAATTTCTTGGAGGAAAGGTAAGACCCTCTTAGGACAACAAGAGAATGTGAATCCAATAAGCATCCTCAACCTCCCTGACAATACGGGGTATGGGAGCACACTCGATGTCTACCCAATTTGGAATATTATAAAACTTCCTAAATTCGGATATTGATTTATTGCCTATTTCACCGTTAAAAGATACAAACACTAATTACAAATGCGAAGAAATTTCAACAGAAAAAGCAAAGAGAAAGAGCAAGAGGAACTTATGAAGTAAAAAATTAGCTTGGGACGATGCAAATCGCAAGCGAAGACGATGAAGAAGATTGAAATTGGAAGACGAAGACCTGGGAATGAAAGAGCAACAGCGGAAGCTTGGAGAAAGTTAGAAATATGGAGAAACTTGAAGCGACAATAAGAAAAGACTTCTCCAGAGGATTTTTAAACGTTTCTAATCATAGCGTACAGGCAACGAGACAGGCTGTCGCCAAATAAGTTCAGAAGAGGCACTTCGATCTTGAAAAGTGTTGCATAATTTACAAAATAGCCATTGTGACAAATCATTTAAAATTATTGAGCTCAAGTTGTGGCCCAACAACTTTAGGGGAAATAATGGGCACCTCGATTTATAACCTTGGGGGGCCAGACGAGTAGTCCAATAAATTACGACCCAAAGTCAGGAGGCTTCACAACCTAACTTATTCAGTTATGACCTAGTCTATTCCTAAAATCTCGTAAGGAGATATTCTAGGAGTTGTGGATTGACGTGGGGGAGTCCAACACCCCCAATCCCCAGAAACGAATATATATATAACAAACCCTTAGCCCGGGGCAAAGGGCATGTATTATTTTTCCTGAAAAAAACTCCCCAGACTATAGAGAAATAATATGGATAGCACCACCGTGGACGTAGTCATTCTTGCTGAACCATGTAAAATATTGTGTTCTGTGATTGGCGTTCTTTACGTTCTTTATTTGTTCTGGTGATTGTCTTTTCTTGATATTTGTGCTGAACCTTATTGTCACTACACTTGTAATTAATAGGATATTGCTTGTATTATTGATTGAGAGGGTGAGAAGCATTTATGCATTTAGTTTAATTCATAAACACTATCACTCTCACATGAACACTTAGTATTTGTGGTTCTTGGTGAGATATTTTGTTTGTGGGGATGCTGGAATTCGAGATTCAAGGACAAAACAAGGAAGCTGTGTGGAGAAGAACAAATCAAGACACACAGCCTTTGAGAGTGGAGTAACTAGTGTAGGCAAATTTTCTGATCTTGTATTTATGTTCTTAGTTTCATGCCTAGGTGTTGTTACTTAATTGTGATTCTAATGGATTTTTCATTTTTCTTTGTAGAGGTGGGCATGGATTTTTCCCTTATTTTAGGGTTTTACCACGTTAAACATCACGTGTCTAATTTTCTTGAATCTTCTTAATTACTTTGGTGAACAATATCATACTCGAGACTTAATTGTAAGTTTTGATTTTTAAAAACCTAAGGTAATCAAACTAACGAATCTAAAGAACATATTCAGAAAAATGTTTTAACACATGTAGTGTTTATTTTGAAAAGTGTTTTGTTCAAACAATTTATTTCGGAGTTTACTCAACTTATAAATTTTTTGTTATTAATCTTGTGAACAAGTTTTTCAAGTTGTATCAGAGTTGGTTTATCAAAAGATATTTTGATCCTGAAAGTCCAGAAATTATTTTCGAAATCTATTTCTGAATGTGGATAAAGGATTTGAGAAGTTAGGTAACCTTTCCCAGCACCACTCTTTGATGAAAACGACTTTTCCTATTGGAAAGTACCAATGGTTGCTTTCATTCAAGGAACTCTTTATGATGATGTTTGGGATATGATTGAAAATGGTTATGAACATCCAACTAAGTCTTTGTCCAAAATTGATCCCACAAGGGTTGATAAACTTCGTAGCGGATTTACTATGGTAGAGAAAAAGAAGTCTCTCAACAACAATAAGGGCAAGAATGCTATCTTTATGTCCATTAACGAGCATGACTTTAAAAGAATATATATTTGCTCCACTTCTAAGGAGGCTTAGAACACTCTAGTCATCGCACATGAGGGTGATGAATGAGTTAAGGCCGAAAAAACACATATTCTTGTCAAACAGTACAATACACTGATTATGGATGACAATGAATCCTTTGATGATTTCTACATTAGGTTAACCGACATTTTTACAAAATTACATGCAAATGGTATAACCTATAGTAGAAAAGAAATTGTTCAAAAGATTATTATGTCATTACCTGCTAAGTTTGACAATAAGAGATATGCCATAGAATAAATGAATGACCTAAATGACTCCTGAATTGCTAAGTAGCAAATTAAGAACTGTTTAGATGGAGTTAGAGTTCAAAAAATAATTGACTACCCGTAACAAGAGACTCACTGGATCTAATATTATGTTTTCATCACAATTGACTTCACTTAAAGTCAGTCCCTTAGGCTTTGACCTTGACTTGAATGATGATTGTGACTTGGATCACCTTGACAATCAAATAGCTCTTATGAGCAAGCATTTCAAAAATATTATCAAATACATAAATGCATTAGCCTATAAGCAAGGCACAAAAAATTATCAAGTCAATCAAAATCACCGACCTCATGAAAGACATGATAACAAAAGGACCTATGACAATAGCAAACCTATGATAGACATGACAGATGTTAAATGTCATGGGTGTGGCAAAATGGGACATATTGCTAATAAATTCCCAAATAATCCTACCAACAATACTAGGGCTAATTTTTGTAAGACATGGGATGACTCAAGTGATTCTAATGAAGATGAAATTGAGTCAACCCATAATTATGAGTCCTATACATCATTTTATGCTAGGATCATATACCATGACGATGATGAATGTGTGTCTACTCATGATTCTATTGTTCCTATTGTCACATTTGTTATTGTAAATGTTGTGACTGTTGATGATGAAAACAACATTGATAGTGATAGCTTAAGGGTGTGTCAAACTGAAAGCATTGTCCTTAAACCTAAAGTGTGTGTGAGTTCCACAAATAAAATAAGCGATATAGGAGACACTTCATATGATACACTTAGTGGTTCCGATGATGATTTCCCATATCTTCAAGAGCTATACACGAAAATGCATAAGAAAAGTTCCAATCTTGATAAAATCGTTAAGCTAATTAGTGAGCGTATTGATTTACTTAATCAGACTATTAGGAAGAATGATGAAGAATTTACAGTACAATGTGTCACCCATGAGACTGAAATTGAAGAATTTCCACAAAAATAGGAGATCTTTCTGAGAAAAATAAAATTTTGGAACAAAAATACAAGTCTACTTTCGGTAAACTTGAAGAATCTAAGCAAAAAGTTTCAAACGTGTTTAAAAAATGCTTACACTTTAAGCTAAGTCCTCGAAGAAATTGTTATAGGAAGCAAGTTTGATTCAGAAGACAAATCTGGTTTTGGATTTGGAGAAAAATTTTATACTAGAAAAAATATTTCTCCTGAAAATGTTATTTTTGTAAAACAAGGCCATAATCTTTTGAATACGCAGAAAGAAAATTGTCTTGAAAATGTCTCCAAGTTAAAACAAAGTGATTGTACTCAACAGCCCAAATATAATGGTCCAGCTAAGTTTGTCTGTCCACTGTTAGAAATCATTATTAGAAACCAAAAGCCAATGACACTTGGACGACCATTCCTATTAGGGATAAACCAATTTTCAAAGACTTTAGTAATAAAGTCAAGTCCTCCACACATCAATACTGTTCATACTGTGATGTCTATGGCCACTCCATTGTCGAATGATTTCAAAAGAGATTGTATACACCTACTTACTCAAACTTTAACTATTCTTGAAAAAGTAGGAATACTTATGTTCTTCCAAGATAGACCACTCACAACTCTAACTATAAAAAGAAGGGAGGACCTAAAACTAAGAAGAAATCATTTACAAAGACCCAACAAAACTTTTCTAAATATAACGCCAATCAAATTATTAAAACTATGCCTATTTGGATTAGAAAAGATTACTTGTTACCCCAGCTCAAGTGTAACATTGTCATATCTGCTTTTCTGTCAACAAGCACTTCCTATGGATGGTATCTTGACTCCAGATGTTCTAAACATATGACGGAGATGAAACTAAATTAATAAACAAAACAAACTTCCTTGGAGGTAGTGTTTTGTTTGGTGATGGAGTTTCATCTAAGATCATAGGTAAGGGAACATTGTGTGAGGAAGGTCTCCTCGAGATAAATGATGTCCTCCTAGTTAAAGGTCTCAAGACTAACTTGCTTAGTATATCTCAATTTTGTAATTCCAATCATGTTGTTACCTTTTCAAAAACTGATTGCAAAATCCTTGATGAAAAGGGAAATTTTATTTTTATTGGAAACAAAAATGAGGATAACCATTACACAGTCCTTCCTAAGTCTGAATCATGCAATAGATTGGGACATACAAATTTTGATAATCTTCATAAGAAAAGTTCCCAAGAAATTGTTAGTGGATTGCCTAAAATCAAAAATTCTTTTTATCATGTATGTGGTCCTTATCAAAAAGGGAAAATAAGGAAATCCTTTCATAAGAAAGTTAAAAATGTTTTAACTACAAAACCTTTGGAATTAATCCACATGGACCTTATGGGTCCCTCTAGAACTGTCGTTTTTTGTGGTAATAGTTGCATACTTGTTATTATAGATGATTACACACGATATAATTGGGTTACATTCATGAAAAATAAATCACATACCTTCGATGAGGTCTTAAAAATACTTTTAAAAATACAGAACGAGAAGGATACCCAAGTATGTCGCATCAGAAGTGATAAATGTGGAGAATTCAAAGATTCGGGTGTTGCAGAATGTTGTATAGGCAATGGCTATAAATATGAATTTAGTGCGCCTAAGACATCTCAGTAGAACGGCATTACTAAAAAGAAAGATAGAACTTTGCAAGAGATGACTAGGGTTATGCTACATGAAAAAATTCTACCCAAGTGTTTTTGGGCCAAAGCTGTTAAAATAGCTTGTCGTATCATTGATCAGGTATACCTTAGGAATAATTTTCAAATTTGTTGATGATATTCGATATGAGTATCTTCGTAATGCCATTGGTATGATAGTTCTTACTTAATTCAACACATCATTCATATCCTCGGTAATTGCATGCTTATAAATGGTGTCTGAGGATTTAGGGCATGGACGTTTATCAAATGATAAACGACGCCTCTTATTATCTCTTTAACGTAGGAGACCCTTGTATCTACCGTTGCATATATTATTTCTTGTTTTGGAACATTATCTCATATTCTCCTGATTTATATTTTTTTACAACGTTGTATATTTAAGAAAAATTGGGGGAGAAGAACTTGAGTACCTGTGCTACGATTTATATCTTTTAGTATTAACTCAACTTATATGCCATTGACTATTTAATCTTTTTCAGGCATTTTTCAGACCCTGGTTGTATAGCTTGTTATATTTATTAGGGTATTGGTCTGTATTGTAGTTGAGTAATGAATTTTCGCATCTTATTTTCGATTCTAGGATGGGAATGGGTAGATAGATATTTTTGTATAGGAAATCTAGGATTTTTCAGTTTTACCCACAAGTCCGGGATACTCAAGGGAATTTTTTCTCCAATATCCAAAGCGGGAGATTGAGAACACACTATATGGTTGACCTACTTGGGTCAGTGCCATATAGGAGTCCAACTAGTTTGGATATCGAGACAAAATAGGATTAGATTTTTTCGAGTTACTCTATCTCAAAAAAGGCTCCAAGGAATCCCAGTCCAAGTCCTCCAATGTGACACAAAGAGGTAAGTGCAACTCTTGAACTACAATTAGGATAGATACACAACATATACATGTTTATTATGTGTGCATATTTTTTATGGTGGTTTTGTTGCTTCAAATATTTTTTTTGGAAAAAGATAACATAAGAATTTTTTTTATGATAAAAATTTGATTGGTTCAATTTTTAATTGGTTAATATTTTTTTGAGTAAAAAATTTAATTTTTCCAAGAGTTTAAAAAATACGTATGTGTTATATTTTAAGAAGGCTATTTGTGTTTGTTTAATGCCTTGGTGGTTAGACTCATTTGTGACCCTAGATTGAGTGGTTATCAATGATCCATATTAATAGAGTGTCAATCCTAGTGAATACCTTTTAGCCAATCACATTAGTTATTTAACTTCCTTTCTACACCCTTAAAAGCGCATCACAGTGCGTCACCGACAAAGAGTGAGACTGGAAATAAACTCAAAAGCCGGGTTCATCATCTCGACGCCGAAACAAGAGAGAGAGAAGGTTAGTTCGTCGCCGATAATAGATAGAAAGAGTCATCTTTGGAGCTTTATCTCGTCGTAAAACTGCGCCGAAAAACTTGCCGGATTTTTGAACCCAAGTCAGATTTGTGTACTCTAATATATTTCTCTACGGATTCTTTTAGTACACAGATTGTTTAGGATTCTTTTGGATCATCTTTATATTGTTGTTGTTATTTTTTTATCCAAGACTATAGTTTTAAATAAATTTGAAACACAAGACTTATTGTTGTGGCTTATATTCTCATTTGAGAAAGACACTTTTGGTTTCAAAAATTAATTTCACGAATTGGTGAAATAAATTTGGACATAAATAATTTTGAAACAAAATTTGATTTTAAATTTTTTATTCCAAATCTGAATTTTTTTGAATTTTTGTATTTAAAGCATATTTGAGATGATTTGCACTGCATGTAGAAGTTACTTATAATTAATAAGATGTTGCTTGTATTATTGATTGAGAGGGTGATAAGCATGTATGCCTTTAGTTTAATTCGCAAACACAATCACTCTCATATGAACACTTAGTGTTTGTGGTTCTTAGTGAGATATTTTGTTTGTGGGGCTGCTGGAATCCGGGATTGAAGGACAAAACAAGGAAGTTGCGTGGAGAAGAACAAATCAAGACACACTGCCTTTGAGAGTGGAGTAACTCGTGTAGGTAAATTTCTCATCTTGTATTTTTGTTCTTAGTTGCATGCTTAGGTGTTGTTACTTGATTGTTATTCTAGTGGATTTTTCATTTTGCTCCGTAGAGGGGGCCATGGATGTTTCCCTTGTTTTAGAGTTTTACCACGTTAAAAATCACGTGTCTAAATTGCTTGAATCTTCTTAATTACTTTGGTGAACAATATCGTACTCGAGACTTAATTGTAGGTTTTGATTTTTAAAAACCTAAGGTAATCAAACTAACGAATCTAGAGAACATATTTAAAAAAATGTTTTAACACATCTAGTGTTTATTTTGAAAAGATTTTTGTTCAAAAAATTTATTTCGAAGTTTACTCAACTTATAACTTTATTGTTATTAGTCTTGTAAACAAGTTTTTCATACTTAAGCCCTTATAATTGGCTTCAACCCTCGAAATTTTTCGCCGCTACTTAAGGTCCTCAGAATTAACCCGAAGAATTGGCCATATATACTTTATCCCTCAGAATTGGCCATATCTACTTTATCCCTCAGAATTGTCTTCAACCCTCCGAATTTGTCATCTCTACTTTAGCCCTCGGAATTGGCTTCGACCTGCAAAAATGGTCATCTCTACTTAAGGCCACAGAATGGGCTTCGACCCGCAGAATTGGTGATCTCTACTTAAGCCCTCAAAATTGGATTCAACCCTTATAATTGGTCGCCCCTACTTAAGGTCCTCGAAATTGACCTCGGCCCTCATAATTGGTCGGTCCTACCTAAACCCTCAGAATTGACCTCAACCCCCAAAATTGGTCGCTCCTACTTAAGGTCCTCATAATTGGTCACTACTACTTAAGGTCCTCATAATTGACCTCGACCCTGAGAACTGGTCGCTCCCATCTTAGGTCTAAACTCGGCTCGCATAATTATCCATCCCCTATATTACTTTAGGTCCTCAGAAATGGCCTCGACCCTCCGAATCGGTCATCCTCATCCTTTTTTAGTCCTCAAAACTGACCCATTTCCTAAACATCATGTGGTGCCTATTCAACGGGTTTCACTTGTTCTAAGCTCACTCGCCGAGGGGCTCTTTAGAAACCACATTCTAAGATTCCCTAACTCTCTCCTTAAGTCCCTATAACCTCCCTATTTATACTCTGAGTATCGATATAGAGGTCATTGAGTGCTCTCAAACATCATTTGACTCCAGTAAACTCTATATTCAAAGCGAAATCTCACTCAATCCTCAAAAGGCTCTAAATCCCCTTACCAATGATCTACCAGATGCTCAAATCAGCATAACGGTTCAGATGTACGAACCATTTTACCACCAAAATCGATATGGAGCCCACCGAGTGCTCTTGGGCCCCGATTTGACCCAAGTTAACTTCATTGTCAAAGTGAAATCTCTTTGAGTCCTCTAAGGGCACTAAAACCCCTTTCCAATGGTCCACCCTATGCATGAAATGGCATAACCGTTCGTACGAACAATCCATTTTTCTTAAAAAATTGATCTGGAGGCCACTGGGTGCTCTCGGGCTCCAATTGACCAAGGTCAACTCTTAAGCTCAAACGAAACTAAATTAATCTTTAAAGAGAACTTAATACCCTTTTTAATGGTATGACCCGTGCACGAATCAACCTTATGGTATAGAAGAATGATTCATTTTACCCCGAAAGGTCACTGGGCGCTTTCCGGCCCCAGTTGACCAAAGTCAAGTCTTCAAACCGAGCGAATCCCTTTGGAATATCGAAGTACATAGCATAACCTTTCCAAAATTCCATCCCGTGCGTGATTCTAACTTACGGTTTGGATGAACAATCCATTATCGTCTGACAATCTTCCATCCAAAGGTTCGACGAGCGCTTCTGAATCCTGTTCGACCTAAAGTCAACTCTCGGATTCGGAAATGGCACAAGGACTCTTGAAGCTATCTGAATTACCTTTCTAACGTAAGCCCCTGGCTCAATTTGGATTTATGGATTGTGTTATACGGCCATTCTTCCAAAATAATATGCACGAGACTGTCGATTGGCAGGTCCATTTCCCTCCCTATCGGTAGTGTGTCTAAGGTTACAGGGCTATGCCGACTAGCACACCCTACCCTATAAATATAAGGCATGACCTCACTCCCAGGACACACCTCAGATCCATCAATATCAGTGATCTCAGCAATATTGTCTTGCAATGAATGAAGTTTCCTTATGTGAAATTCCTTTCCATATTTCATTCTTGTCATTTTCATACCCAATTCAACAAAATCTCATTCTCTCTTATCCAACATGCATTCCAACATTGAAGGGAGATCATTAAGGATCAAGATCAAGCCTCATATCTCCAAAGAAAGTCCAAAATCCTTCTCTCTTTAGATTTATATTTTGCATTAGTAAAATAAATTCTTTATTTAGATTTTACTTTAGCTCATACACATTAATACCTCATCATTTATTAGTTATATTGCACATGCTTTATTTTTTATAAAAAAAAACAAAGAAAAAGAGGGTTACACCTATGAATTCCAACGGGATTTCCACCAAAATTTCACAAAATAAAATTCATTTTATACACACACACATATAAAAATTTCGATTCCAATATATGGGATAAACCCCACCCTTATACCGCATGCAAACTACGTGTACTTTGATGCCTTTATAGGCTACGTAGGCATTTAGGGTTAAAACCCGAGACTCGAATACAATTTTCCAATTTTCTAGTTTTTCACACTTGTATTTTTTTCATCTATACATCATTTAATATATATTATATTTGTGATCCTTATTAGCGTTTTATCTAACATATATTATCGTTTCATCATAAGTATCAATATCTCGATAAACGTATACATCGTATTTTCTAGATATTATTTTGGGAACATTCCTGCAGTTGACTTCACTCTATCATTTCCATGATATGAGTTGGGGGATTCCGATCTCCATTTATATATACACGCATACACACTTCATAGAGAAATTAAGGAAAACAATAACACCAGCCCATGAGAGATCGAAAGGAATGGATGGGTACCTAACACCTTCCCATTTCGTAATTTAACCTCTGAACAATTGGTTTCATAAGCATCAGTTTGTCTTTGATGTCTCTTTATCAAGGCAACGATAAGTTCTTTTTCCCGTTTTTTGCAAAACAGGATGGCGACTCCATCTTTTCACATCACCCCATGTCGATGAGGGTCGAAGAGCTCGTAGAGGAAGAGGGCACGAGACCTTTATATTCCCCTCCCTCCCCACCCCCAAGGGAAAGACGAAGAGATGCGCATAAGTGATGGCCAAGTTCATCGAGATGAATATCATCTGCCGATATGGGGCCCTACATGAGCTAATACCAGATAACAGTTTAAATTTCAAGGAATAAGAATTGGTCGATGAGTATGGGATTAAGCGACAAATCTTCTCCCTACCGACCTCAAACCAACGGTGCAGTCGAAGCCTCCAAAAAGAACCTCAAAGTGATCATCAACAAGATGACCGTGAGTTTCCAAGATTGGACCGATCGAAAACCTTATGCCCTCTGAGGCTACCACACTTTAGTTCGAGCATGTAATGGGGATACCCCTTATTCTCTGGTATACGACATGGGAGCAGTCTTACCCGTTGAGCTAGAAATTCATTCACTGTGCGTCGTGCTTGAAAGAAAAGTCGGTGAGGAAGACTGGCATTAGAGCCGTCTTGACGAGTTGTCACTCTTTGATGAAAGAAGGTTAAAAGCTCTATATCATATAGAAGGGTACCATCTTCGAATAGCACGATCATTTAATAAGAGAGTCAAGGACTGTGGTGTTCGAGAAGGGGATTTGCCCTTAAAGAAATCGTAGAGCCCATCTGTGAGCCCAGAGCAAAATTCAATCCCAATTGGAGCGAACCCTACATTTTGAAGAAGATATTATTCGGTGGAATGCTATGCTCATTGACCTCGATGGGAAAGAGATGGAACGTCCAATCAACTTACACCATCTCAAGAAATTCTACCCTTAGTCTGAAATCTCGGCACACTAAGACTCTTCTCATCTCCCTTCTATTCTAAAAAAATTATAAATTTAAAAAATTCTTCCTTTCCCTCTACTCAGAACTACGTGGGGCTTGATCCTCTAAAAATCTTTTTACTTTTAAAAATGAAACTCAAAATTTTTTAAAACCCCCAGAGGTACGTCGGCAGCTCATAGGCTTTACATGAGCACGACCCCTTTCTTTTTCAAAAAATTCCATTCTATTCTTATCCCCAAGAACAATAATTAATTTTATCATGTACATGAACAAAAAGGATTATGTATGCCTTAGCGATTGGTATGGATAATTCAAATGAAAATATCATCAAGAGGCACAACGATATATTTAAAATCTTCTTTATTCCATTAATGAAAAATTCTAGTACGATTACATGAAATAGCAGCGTAGGGAGTCAAATATCTTCCCCCACCAACCTAACCTTATTGTCTTAAAAACAAAATAAAATTAGTCAAACTACTCCGAAACAACCTTCCCCAAAGTTATTCCTACCAGAAAACAACCAGATACATAACCAAACACCATACAAAAGCTACACAAATAAAACTCCCCATGGATCCTACCCGCAACTGCCAGAAGAATTAGCTCCATCATTATCTACATCTTGGTGTCCCCAAACTTTCCCTGCTTGGATGGAATATCGAAGACTCTCCATTTAATGGTAATCTCGGAGCAGCCTTGGGAAAACCACAACACCTCCCTCCATAGGGTCAAACATATCAAGCCACCTCTATCCGGTCTCCTCGACCAAAATCTTAGCCACTACCCTGAAGGTACCTATATAGAGGACTCCTGGGGTTTATTTTTCGTGTTGTAGCTATATAAACCTTCAGCTAGTTGAGCTTAAATTTTGACAAGATTTTTTGTTGTTAGGGTGAGTCTAGTCACCTACGCCAAGCTCCCAATGGAATTCGACACCAACTCCGCTTATCATTTCGATCTCCGAATTCAGCCCGTTATGAAAGGTTGTCTCTCGCACCCTCTATGGCTCATATGATTTATAATATTCACATAGGACATTTTGCATCTCATTGCACGACATTGCATTATCATGATTAATTGATTGGGTTTTGTCTTTAAAAAGTATTTTAAGAAAAATAGTTTAAAAATTAATTTGGAAGTTATTAATATGATTAAATATTTTTGTAACGAATAAATTTTTAATATTATATTTTGAAATAAAAAATATTTTTCTTTATTAATTTGAATGTATTAGCATGTGTATATATATATTTTTATATATGTATGTATGCTATAAAGTCTATTATTTTTAAATTGCGTGAATAGGCGTTTGCCCATGTGAATGATCCCATAGCAGGTCTTGAGATATAGACATCTAGCGTTAACAGTTGGCGTGTTCCTCTATATAATTGTACACGATTTGACCACTGAGTCAATTGAATAGGCTTGATCTGTTAAATTGATTGGACTTAAGCAGGTCTCTAGGCCTAGCCTATTTAGTGTATATGGTCTACTTGGTCTTTACGTTTTTACCATAGTCAATTACTGTTATCAATTTGAAATCTCCAAATCTTATAACTATTTGGATCTAAAATGACGCCGTGTTCTTTTTTCTAAATGGTAAATTTGGTAGTGGAATCCAGTTGTTATCCACGGTTATTTAAAACGTCTTCGTTTTTCAATTTTGGCTAGTTTTGTTATCCGCCCACAGTTTTCTTTCTAGACAAAGGCTGGTTTTTATACTCTTTTAAAATGGCTGCATTTTATAAAACGGGCGAACACCTTTTTCTTTTAGTAGATATCGGCTGGCATTACACGCATCCGATTTTTAAATGACCCATTTATTTTTCTTTATAAACCGTGCGGTCTCATTTAATCAGTGGATGTGTGTATCTTCACAATCCATGTTCTATATGTTTTCACTAATAATAACTTTCTTAACTTGTCTACAAATACAGACCTTTCTGTCTCATTTTTAAAAAACAAGAGAGAGAAAGAGAGAGTTTACATATTTTATACACTGATTTTTCCCATGTGTGTATGTTTGAAGAAATAATCTCTTCATCGATTATTTCTAAAACTAACACTATATTTTCGTGTATGTGTGTAAGTTATTTTGAAAAACATTTTTTATATCATTTCAAAATTGTTTTAAACTCTCTTAGGGTTCATATGTGTTCTTGAATTTTTTTTATCAAAACGAACCCTATTTATTTTCACTACTGATTTGTGCGAAAATTATTGACACAATGAAATCTCTCTTTTTGTGTGTTTATATCTGATTTCTAGATCTTGTGTGAATAACTTGATATTTTTGGTGTATACTATTTATGTACTTGTTCCATCTCACATAGCCCTGGTATACAAGACGTCTACCACTGAGCTCACATGTGATTAGTCACTAAGTCGCTAGTGGATACCCTGGTTTAACTAAAAAACATAGCCCTGGAATACTAACAAATTCCTTTAAAGGATTAAAGGTATTTGCTACTTTTGTGAGAATCACTTCGCACACTAATTCACATATTTGTATTAGTTATATCTGCCTACATCCGTGATAATCCATGCTACATGTTTTATATTTGTGCCTAGTCACATAAAATACACACAGTTTTTTATGACTAATGTTTAAATTTCTTTTGTTTGATGTGTTTAATGTGTAAGCTTGAACTATTTGCACACATAATTCACGATTGTGTGTATTTTTGATCTTTCAATCTTGTTTCTAAGTTCATGCCTGCTTAAAACGTGTTATTTTAAATCACGTCTAAAAAGGTTTGGTTAAAAAAAGTATAGAACTATAAAAGGTTTAGAAAGTTAAATGTACTTGTTGATACCATATTTAATCTGCTGACATGGACCAATCATATGAAGACACGTGGCTATCTACATGACAACAACCAACACTTCCGAGGAACCCACACGCTCCGAGAAACAAGACTACAACAAGGAAGACTAGTTCTCCGAGGAACTCACACGCTCCGAGGAACAATGCCTCTCCGAGGAACTCTTGAGTATCGAGGAGCTTAGGCGGTCCGAGCAACTCAGGCGGTCCGAGCTGCATCTCGAAACAAAACATTAATACCTGGATAACCAACAGTTCAACTGATTCATTAAATGCTTATCATTCAGACGCACACGCAAAGAGGGCATTAAATGTATTACCCTTTCATATGTATATCATTTAATGTATTACCCTTTCACATTACAGCATCAGGGCTATAAATACATTGTACAATCCTCATTGTAAGGAGCACCTGAATCCATAGTGGAATTTCTTGATAGAAGAACAAATCGAGAATTCTCAAACACTCTGCAATAAAGCAACAGTGGACGTAGGCCATTCTTATAAGGCTGAACCACTTTAAAATTATTTGTCTCATTTACTTATCTGTGATTGAATTATTAGAGTGATCTAATTTTTTACATCAACAGATTGGCGCCGTCTGTGGGAAACGATTGATAATATCGTTTTTCATCAAAAACAATCCATTACCAATCGCTGATATTCTTGAATCCAGCAATCGAAACGCTGGAACCCCTCCAAATCCATCTGCTCCACCAATTATTCCAGATCTGACTTGAATAATGGCAAATCTGGCTCAGGGCCAGACCGTCATGTAAGAAACAATGCGACAACTCATCCAAACCCTCCATGGCGGTGCATCAGCCCATTCCGAACCACGAAGCATTCAAAGAAATACCGTGCGCCTTCTTTTCATACTAGGCGTACTAATTCATATCGCAATGAGGAATATGAAGATTTTTCTTATCAACCTGGACGAACTTCGTCAGTGCAAGCCAAAGATATTGAACAACGTGTCACCCTCTCCCCAGAAAGGACCAGCGCATTGGAAAGATTAAGTAGGGTTTCTCCTTTCGACCGATTAGGCCCTAGGAGGAATAAAAGTACTCTTAATGTAGCATCGAGGAGATTTCGACGACCATCAGATTTAAGGGAAGGATCTGCTCAGTCGCGCCCAGCTGCTCGTAAAGATAAATCCTATGACCGATCAGCTGCTCGTCAAGATAAATCCCAGGAAGCCACTTCAACGCGATCAGTTGCTCGAACCAATAGGCCCGAGGAAGGAAATGATGCATGGAAAGGATCTATTCAGAGGCTGGAGGATAGATTAGGGGAAATGGCTAGGGCCAAGAACCCTCTACAATGAACCTTTGTTCGAGGAACACCTTTTGTCCAGGATATTGTTGATTTTCCAACACCATCAAAGTTCAAAGCACCTGTTGTGACTCCCAAGTATGATGGGAAGACTGACCTTGTCCTTCATATAGAACAATACCAAGATGCCGCCGACATCTATGTTGTCCCAGATGAGATGAGATGCAGAGCATTCTCGAGAACACTTACCGGATCTTCTCAAATATGGTATAATAATCTTCCTCGGGGTAAGATTTGAACTTTTCTTCAATTGGCCGAGTTATTCATTGGAAATTTCTGCTTTGGAGCAAAGCCAGTTAAACGAGTAGCACATTTGTTAAGTGTTAGACAAAAAGCTGGTGAAAGTACCAGAGATTATATAACTCGTTTTAATAACGAGAAACTCGAAGTCATTGATTATGAAGAGAAGACAGCGATTACTGCTTTGATGAGTGGATTACTGCCAAACAAGTTGTACTACACTTTGGCCAAAGATCCACCTCGAACCATGGCAGACCTGATGGGAAAAGCGTCCAAGATTATGAATGTCGAGGAGGCTATGTCTGCGAAGAAGAATATGGATGCCAAAGAAACCAAGGTGGAAGGTGATAAAGCTAAGAAGAAAGAACATAAGAACAATGGTGGTGACAAACAATCCAAAAATAGGTCGTCATGGAAGGTCTTGAGGAAATTTGATAATTACACACCTTTGAAGGTAAATATCAACCACGTCCTGGAAGAAATTAAGAACTGCGAGGAGTTAAACTGGCCAAAGAAAATGAAGGCAGACCCTGACACGAGGAATAGGGAAAAATATTGCGAGTTCCACAAAGATCATGGTCATATGACCAAAAATTGCATAGCTCTTCAGAATGAGATTAAAACACTCATCCGACGAGGAAAGCTAACAAAGTATGTTGATAGGGGAGGCGAAAGAAGAAACAACGACCGAACTAGAGAGAGGTCTAGATCTCCTCGGCGAGCAGAGGAGAACAAGAAGAGAAACCATGAAGTTGATCCAGAAGATGACCCCGATCTTCCCAAGAAAACAAGGTAGCCAGAACGAGAGGTATTTTCAATACGCTTTGGGTCATTTGATTGTAATGTTATTACAGGAGGAGATGCAGGAGGAGGAGACCTTACTGCATAAAGAAAATCTTACCTCGGTGAGGCCCAATCTTGCTCGTACATTCAGCGAATAAATCTAGCTGAGGAAGATCGCCCGAGAAAAGTGAACAAGGAGAAATTAGTTATCGGTTTTTCAAAAAATGACCTTGCGAGTGTTTTATATCCTCATGATGACCCGCTGGTTATCAAAATGAGAATGAAGGAGGTCATGATTTCAAGAGTGTTGGTCGATAATGGTAGCTCGATAGACATCATGTTTTACTCGCATTTCGATAGTTTAAATCTAAAGCTATCTCAACTGGAGCCTTACCACAGACCCCTCATCGGTTTTGCTGGCGAGAAATTATTTCCACTTGGGACGATCAAGTTGGATATATTCATTGGTACGTGGCCTGCTTGTTGGATAGAAAGAATACGTTTCTTCGTGATGGACAAGAATGTCCAATCATCGTACAATATCATCATGGGAAGAGTAGGATTAAAGAGGTTCGAGGTTGTGCCATCTACAGTAAATCAGTGCCTAAAATTTCCAATAAACTTTGGAGTAGGAGTTGTAAAAGGTGATCATAAAGTAGCTCGGGAATGTTATTATTCATCCGCAGAGCAAGAAGTACTGGAAGAATCAAAGAAAAAGACCACTACTTATCAAGTGGATGAAGGTGCAGAAATTGAAACATTGGATCCTCGAGATGAGTCACAACTCGTGAAGGGTCAAGTGGTGGAAGCTACTGAAAACATCATTCTGGACGACGAGCATCCTGAGTGAACTACTCAAAGAGGTTCATTGTTGGAAGCCTCATTAAAACAGGAATTGATAACTTTCCTTAGAAGCAAAAGACAAACTTTTGTGTGGAGTCATGAAGATATGCATGGGATAGACCCAAACTTCTTATGTCACGAGCTCAATGTGAATAAGGAGATCAAGCCTATGAAGCAGAGAAGAAGAGTATTCAGTCCCGAGAAGAATCAAGCTATACAAGAGGAAGTCGAGAAGCTACAAAAACCTTGTTTCATTGAAGATGTTAAATATCAAGATTGGTTAGCTAATGTGGTGATGGTAAAGAAAAAAAACAAGTGGAGGATGTGTGTAGACTTCACCGACCTCAACAAAGCATGCCCAAAGGATCACTTTCCACTGCCCCGAATTGATCGATTGGTGGATGCTACCTCGGGACACAAGTTGCTGAGCTTCATGGATGCTTATTCTGGCTACAATCAAATTAAAATGAAACCTGAAGACAGGGAGAGTACTTCTTTTATTACCCCTAGGGGAACTTATTGTTATAATGTTATGCCTTTTGGTTTGAAAAATGCAGGTGCGACATATCAGAGGCTGATGAACACAGTCTTTGCTGAACAAATCAGTAACAATATGGAAGTCTATGTAGATGATATGCTGACGAAAAGCAAGAAATCTGCCGATCATCTAGTTGACTTAAGTCAGACTTTTGATCAACTAGATAAATATCAAATGAAGCTGAACCCGACGAAGGGCATATTTGGAGTACGAGAAGGCATGTTCCTCGGGTACATTATCAATCAACGAGGCATTGAAGCAAATCCTGAAAAGATCAAAGCTCTATTAGGGCTGCGATCTCCAACGACGAAGAAAGAAGTACAGAGTCTCACAGGACGAGTAGCGGCACTCAACAGATTTGTGTCACGAGCAACTGATAGATGTCTCCCATTCTTCAAGACACTCCAAAAAACTTTTGAGTGGAATGATGAATGTGAGAAGGCTTTTCAAGACTTGAAAAAATACTTGGGAGCACCTCCACTATTGTCCAGGCCAGTGATAGGAGAAAAATTATACTTATATCTTGCATTGTCCGAGAATGCAGTCAGCTCGGCGTTGATCAGAGTGGAGAATGAAGTGCAAAAACTAATTTACTACACAAGTAAGGCCTTCCGAGGAGAAGAAATCAGATATCCAAGGCTGGAGAAATTGGCACTAGCGCTGATTGAGGCGAGTAGGAGAATGAGGCCATACTTTCAGGCTCATACTATAGTAATATATACTGATATGCCATTGAGGCAAGCCCTGCATAAGCCAAAAAAATCAGGAAGATTTATGTACTGGGAAATAGAGCTCGGTGAATATGATATAGTCTATGAACCCAGATCATCGCTTAAAGGACAGGCTGTAGCAGATTTTATAGCGGAGTTCACCTATCCTGATAGCTCTGAGGAACAAAAGTTACTCGATGATCAACCTGTGGATGTTACAGGATCAACAAACACAGGCTCAGACTAATTCCGGTTGGAAAAAGGGCGTGTGGATGTTACAGGATGTGACGCAGAGATAGTTGTGAGGACTCCCGACGAGAAACAAGAGTTGCTCGCTGATCAACCTGTGGATGTTACAGGATCAACAAACACTAGCTCAGACCAACTCCGGTTGGTAAAAGGGCAAGTGGATGTTAAAAGATCATTGACTTCGGGCTCAGACCAACTCCGGTTGGTAAAAGGGCAAGAAGAAATTATTGACGAAGAGCAAGAAAAATCCGAGGAGGAAAGGAAGCAATAAATATTTCACCGAGGAACTCTGACTGATCATAAATTCGAAGACGAGTTACCTATATGGAGGCTATATGTAGATGGCTCATCTTGCACTGCAGGATGCGGCGCGGGGATTGTTTTGAGCACTCTGGATGAGGTCGATATGGAATACGCCTTGCGTTTCCAATTCAAAGCTTCCAACAATGAGGCTGAGTATGAGGCCATGATTGCAGGACTTAGTTTGGCAAAAATTATGGAGGCGCAACAGGTCATTATTTTCAGTGATTCTCAATTAATCATAAACCAAATGATGGGAGTGTATGCAGTTAGAGGAGAATTAATGATCAGATATCATGCAAAGGAAAAGGAGCTGGTGTCAGAATTTTCCGCTATTCAGCTGGTTAGAATACCAAGAATGGAGAATGCGAGAGCAGACGCCCTAGCTCGACTAGCATCAGCTACTCGCACCAAGCTATGACGAACAATCCCAATTGAAGTGTTAGCTGGTCGGAGCATAGATGAAGATCTGATGATGAAATTTATCACCCTTGATTTAGGACCATCTTGGATGGATTCCATCAGGGAGTATATCGAGGAGGGAGAATTGCCAATTGACAAGCTCGCTACCAAAAAATTAAAGTTTAAAGCTGCTCGGTACGTATTAACTAATGGTGTTTTATATAGACGAGGAATTATGGGAGGTTTGCAGAGATGTGTACACCCCTCCGAGGTGAAAGAATTAATTAAAGAGATCCACGAAGGGTCTTGTGGAGCACATGTTGCAGGTCAGACGCTTTTACAAAGGGTGATGACGCAAGGATACTACTGGCCGACGATGAGGGCTGATTTCATAGCCTACGCCAAGAAATGTGATAAGTGCCAGCGCTTTTCCTCCATCCGAAGAACTCCACAAGCATTGTTGACACCCATAACTTCCCCTTGGCCATTTTTCATGTGGGGAATAGACTTGGTTGGTCCACTGCCAACGACTCGAGGAAGGTTCAAGTACCTCGTCGTCGCAGTGGATTATTTTACTAAATGGGTAGAAGCTGAGTCACTCATTGATATGACGTACGAGAAGGTGTATCAATTTGTTTGGAAGAACATCATTTGTTGATATGGTCTACCTCATGCCTTCATCATAGACCATGTAACACAATTTGATAATGAGGAGTTTGCCGCCTATTGTCATCAATCAAATATTTTGAAGGTCCACTCAGCACCAGGCCATCCTCAAAGCAATGGACAAACTGAGGTGACAAACAGAACGCTGCTAAATGGCTTGAAGAAAAGATTGGATGATGCAAAAGGAAACTGTATCAACGAGTTACAATCAGTACTTTGGGCTTACCGAACTACTCCCCGAGTAGCAACTGGAGAATCACCATACATGCTGGCATTTGGAAGTGAAGCCGTTATACCTGCCGAGTTGGGCCTTCCAACACACAGGGTACTGAATTTCAATTCCCCTATCAACGACTTAATGAGAAGACTGGATTTAGACATGCTCGAGGAAGTTAGAGAAGAAGCAGCCATTAGAAATGCTACTTACCAGCAGCGAACAGCTTTATTCTACAACAAAAGGGTGAAGAAGTGCGACTTGAAAGAAGGAGACTATGTGCTAAAGAAAGTAATTCAAAAACACAATAAGCTGGAAGCAAAATGGCATGGACCATACTGAGTTACAGAAGTTGTTCGACCAGGAACTTATCGAATAGCAACTCTAGAGGGGGAGGAATTCAAGAATGCATGGAACGCAGAGCACCTACGCAAGTATTATCAGTGATGTATATGTAACACAGTTCCATCAGTATGAATAAAATGAAGATATTCTGCTAAAGTCTCTCCTTTTATTGAGAATTTTTCAGGGAATACTAGTGTTACACACTACTCAGCAAAACTCGGCGAAGCTCAGACTGCTCAGCAGCAAAATAATTCCTAAAAATGCCAACTTCGGTTGGTTTGGAAACAAAATATTTCTAAAAATGCCAACTTCGATTGGTTAGGAAACAAAATATTCCTAAAAATGCCAACCCCTAAAATATTCCTAAAAATACCAACCTGTTTGGCTAGGAAACAAAATATTCCTAAAAATGCCAACCTGTTTGGCTAGGAAACGAAATATTCCTAAAAATGCCAACCTGTTTGGCTAGGAAACAAAATATTCTCGCAAATGCCAACCTGTTTGGCTAGGAAACAAAATATTCTCGCAAATGCCAACTTATGTTGGTCGGGGGGTACATATATTCTCGAAAATGCCAACTTATGTTGGTCGGGAGGTAAGATTATTCCAGAAAGTGCAAAAGTTGCTAACTATGGCTGGTCGGGGATAAAAACCCACCAACTGTAGTTGGTCGACAAAGAAAATTTACCGACCTTGGTTGGTCGGAAACATTTAAGAGAAAAGTCTACTAACTATGGCTGGTCGGAGATAAAAACCCACCATCTGTAGTTAATCGACAAGCAAAATTTACCGATCTTGGTTGGTCGGAAACATTTTATGGGTAAAATTATTTAAAAAAGACTAACTATAGCTGGTCGGGGATAAAAACCCACTAAGTGTAGTTGGTCGACATGGAGAGTCTAACAACCTTGGTTGGTTGGAAACATTTTAAACAACATTTTTATACTCATTACTTTATTATTAAGTGATCGAGCAACAGTATTGATACTTATAACTTTTTAATTGTTACTGAGTTGGTCGACGAACAACACAATATTGTTATCTTTTTAACAGATATGCATAATATAAAGTGTTTGATAATTACAAGACCGTAGCAATCAAGATTTGCAAACAAAAATGAAAGTCTTTCATTGAATTCAAAATAAATTACATTGATAATGAAATTACAGTTACATTGACATGTATACTAACTATTACATCAAAAAATTCCTATTCTACTGGTCTCTTCCCCTCTGCTTTTGACACAGGTTCCTCGCCAGCAGGCGGATAATTTAAAGACAGAGGAGAATTGATGAAGTTGAGATCCTTCAACATCCTTACATTCATCACAGATGGTGGATCTAAGAGATGCTCGGGACGAGATACCTCGATTTGAGAATGTAAATTATAGTCACCGAGATACTTTGAAATTAAGCTCCGGGGAATGGCCCGAGCAGGGATCCAATCCATGTCCAAATTGTATGGTGGCACAGGCAAGTCGAGCAACCCAGGATCATGGTAGTCCCACAGATAATGACCTTGTTCGAGCTTCAGCACACCTAGGGCATTCAGCCAGCCTTACTTGTAGCCCTCATTGTTGGAATTCTGGATACGATCGTCCAAGTGGAATAGTGCTTCGTTGTATCCAGTCATCCAGAACTCCCTGGGGTGTTTGTGGAATTGATATGTTAGCCTTTCTAGCTACTCGTGGAGATTCTTGATGAAAATCTCCTTATTCTCCAAGACTGACTTCTGTGCAGAGAGCTATTTTTCCAGGTCCCTAATCTTCTTTGACATATCAGACAACGCCTGGTTCTTCTCCATTAATTGGAAAGCTTGGTTCTCTAAGGCAGACTGAGTCCTCTGTTCCTCGACAAGAACCCAAGTTGCTCTTGCTCGTCCCCGAGGAGCTCTTGCTCGACCACGAGAAGATGAAGAGGTGCCAGAGCTCTTCAAAGTCTCCAACTCTTACCTCAACTTGGCATTCTCAACCTCTAAGAATGAAAACCCCTCATCGATCACTGGGATCAAGGCACTAGAAGTGGAAGCTGCAGACTTCAATTGTGACAGCTCCTTCTGCAGGTTGTTATTTTCCTTTTCCAGCAACTCAACAATCTGTCTGCATTCTTCGACCTCACCTCTCAAGGTTCTCTCCCTTACATCATACCCAGCAAAGAGCTTCTCGTAGCCCTTGTCGGTAATGATCTGCTAGTACTTCCTCTCGTACCCCTCATGCAACAAAGCAGTGGATTCTTTATATTGAAGCTGAAGGTCTTCGAGGGTGCCTTGAAGATCCTTAATTATTTCATAATATGCAACGTTATTGGCTACAGCCCTATCAAGCAGACACTTCAGTTATTGATATGCTTCCACTGCCTGTTCTGAAGCTTCCTGACCAAGTATGTCGACAACTTGTGCAACACTCAGGTCGGTGTGACTAGCCTTAAAGTACTCATTACATTATCGCAGCAACTTTGTATCATGGGCAGATAGCAGCTCCATCCTGGCCAGAAACTAACAGAGAAAGAAGAGAAATCATCAATAATAAGAATAAGCAGAGTATGAATGAAAGATAGACAACAATATGCAAAAAAGTTCAAGTTTTATTAGATCATAGTTCAGAGTTACATCTTCTGGGTTACATTTGATAAAGAGAAACAAAATAAAGAGAAAACCGAACAACATTACACCTTTTTCTTATCTCCCAACACCTTCTCGGGAGGTTGGGATGAAGAGGTAGGTTGCTCGGGGAGAATAGGCAGTTGCTCGGAGGAAGAAATGATTTATTGATTTTCCTCGGCAGCAGGCTGGATGGCTAGGGCATGATCTCCCATCACCATCGAAGACTCTTCAGAGGTAGCTTCGTCCTCTTCTAACTCTTCTGGAGTTGGAGGGGGACCAGGGTTATGTCTCTGGAAGAGCTCGAAAGACTCGTCGACCTTCATCTCCTGAAGGGCAGCAACCCATCCATCCCTAAAATATTTGAGACCGCCATAGTCCACTTGCGACACCATGGCGGCCAACCCCTTGTTCCACCCCTTGTCCCAGCCAGAGATGAAGGAATTCTTCACAGCCATCTTCCTCTTGGTCTTCTCCAAGGCAAGCTTTTCGGACAACAAGTCATCAGCAGCTTTCAGTTTTTGCTCAGCTTCCTTCTTCTGCCGACCTACTTCCCGAAGTTGAGACAACTCCTCCTCGGCAGCCTTGAGTTTATCTTCAAACTCTCCTGCAGTTTTGAGCTTCTCTTCAAGCTCCTTATTTGCCTTATTCGAGGCATTTATTCTCTTCTCCAACTCCTTGGAGGCATCAACAGCCCGAGCTTTTTCTTGCTCGTAGGAGGCAAGCTTATTCTCCCAGACAGCTTTGTCTTCAGCATATTTCTGGCGAGAATCTGCCAGAGACTTGGTAGCTTCTTCCAGAGCTCCCTCCACACTGGACGAGGAGCAAGATGCCTTAATCGCTTCATCCTTCTTCAGGATTATATTGAAGCAGCTGGTCAACTGTGAACAGGAAAAGAAAGCAATTTAGAAACAGAAATGACAAAGGAAATATGAAAAATTCAAAGTAAAGAGACTCATAGAAGCAAGGTGACGAGGAGCTAGTGAGGTGACCATTTCTCGAGTAAGGTTTTCTTCAGTACCTTGGACCTCGGGAATGATCGAGGACTTCACCGAGCTCATGACAGAGCTCGGAGGAACAAAAATTGGAACCCCAGTTCCAGTAACTGGGGGCTGAGTAATGGTATCAGCCAAATTGACCGAGGAGCTCTTCTTCGGCCTCCTCGAGGGAACAGGTACATATTCAACCAAGGAAGAACCCTTGGTCGGTGATATCACAATCACCTCTCCAGGAGCATCAGACCTGGTTGGAGCCACTGCGGGCTTCTCGACAACTTTAATAGGAGGAGCTGCATCAATCTTCTTTGTCTCCTCCTTGGGACATCAATCCTACTCCTTTTTTCCTCCCTAGAACCAGAGGAAGTTTTCTAAAACAGGGTAGGAGGTCTTCTCTTCTTCATCCTTTCACTTAAAGGAATATGGGATTCAGGAGATGAGCTTGTGGAAGCTAGTACTGGCTCTGATTCACTTATCACTGGACGAGTAGTGAAAGAAGTGGTGTAGCTCTTGTACTGCAACAGATACGAAGCTGATCTAATGTGCTCATCGGCAACACTTTGATGCAGACTCCAGATAAGTTTCAAATGCCTTATATTGACATCTGCATCTTTTGGGCACTTTCTCTTGCTATCAACTGCAAATAAATAAACATTGTTATCAGTAGCACATTTTATCAAACACAAAAGAAACATGATTCAAAATAAATAAAATAAAATAAAAATAACCTATCCCATTGCTATAAGGAGGGCATCTGGGACCCTGGTAAACCTCATCTCCATCTAATGGAGGGTGTTGCCAATTTTTTATGACAACCCCGTGTTCAAAATAATACCTATTGGCATCAGGGAGATTGACTACTAAGGCTCTGTTTAAAAATCTAGTTTTTAAATAAAAAATATTATCATTAACTGCCCATCTATAGCAGTACATGATTTCTGGAATTCCTATTCGAGTTCCATGAATTTAATTTAACCTATACACCCCATTAACTATTCTCCATGTGTTGGGGGCTATTCGTGCAGGAACAACGTCAAAGTACTGACAGAATTCCAGACACAAGGAATTTGGTGGAAAAGAAAATCCACACTCAGCAAAAAAAAGACTGGGAAACCAATGTCTTTCAGCCAAATGGAAGTAATTAGAAGGCTCAGAAAGCTCTTCCAAAACAACCCATGAAGGAATGGAGAAATCAGAACGAAACTTCTCAAGAGACTCAACAGGGTAAACCATGGTGAATAAAAAAATGAAGAAGAAGGAAGAAGATCTTACAGGAAAAGAATGGATCTGCTGACAACGAACGACGGAAAAGATGAACGCATAAGAGAGTAGGAAGAGACGGCGTAAAACTCGAAGATAAAAATTTGAAAGGTAGAAGACGATGGGAGCGTCTGTGAAGTTAAAATACCTTACCTTGGGAAATGGGGAATGTTCCATTCTCCTCAAATTTTGAACTATGAAACATTGGGGGCTTCTGTTGATACCAAATTTAATCTGCTGACATGGACCAATCATATGAAGACACGTGGCTATCTACATGACAACAACCAACACTTCCGAGGAACCCACACGCTCCGAGGAACAAGACTACAACGAGGAAGACTAGTTCCCCGAGGAACTCACACGCTCCGAGGAAAAATGCCTCTCCGAGGAACTCTTGAGTATCGAGAAGCTTAAGAGGTCCGAGCAACTCAGGCGGTCCGAGCTGCATCTCGAAACAAAGCATTAATACCTGGATAACCAACAGTTCAACTGATTCATTAAATGCTTATCATTCAGACGCACATGCAAAGAGGGCATTAAATGTACTACCCTTTCATATGTATATCATTTAATGTATTACCCTTTCACATTACAGCCTCAGGGCTATAAATACATTGTACAATCCTCATTGTAAGGGGGACCTGAATCCAGAGTGGAATTTCTTGATAGAAGCACAAATCGAGAATTCCCAAACACTCAGCAATAAAGCAACAGTGGATGTAGGCCATTCTTATAAGGCTGAACCACTTTAAAATTCTTTGTCTCATTTATTTATCTGTGATTGAATTATTAGAGTGATCTAATTTTTTACATCAACACTACTCCTCTTAAGGATCGAAATTGAAAGAAAGAAATATTGACTGATAGTACAAATATAGCACACTGCCACGGATGTTACTTAGGCATGCACAAAAGCTTATAGGCCGCGGCCCTACTCAGCACAGGGTGTAGCCCTAATCAGCACAAGGTGCGGCACCCACAGTTTTTTTCATTCATATATGCCGCAACCTTATATTATATAGGGTGCGGCACGCACGGCTTCAGCCTCATATAGGATGCAGCATTGTAAGGACATAATTCTATAAATGTCCGGGGTAGAATCTAGGATTTTTCTATTTTCTCCTAGATCACTGTACATATGTCTGATACCACTAGATTCAGCACGTCAACACGATCATCCTCGACGGCCCGTATCCGGATTCGATGCATCCACTTTCTTCACGTGCATCATGCTACATGCAACGTGTTGCTCAGCTCATTCCCACTACTCCACTACACTCTATCGGTAAAACATTATTTTGGAGTTTTAAATATTTGCATAAATATTTGGGAAATATTGTTGAAAATTTATTTTTGAAGTCTGGGTTAATTTTTTATCAAAAGCAGAATTTTTTCTAAGTGTAAAAGCGAATGGCCTCGATCGACGAGATCGGTCGAGCGACTTTGCAAGTCATTCGCGCGAAATAGAATGTTGCGCGATATCGTTCGAACGACTTCTGTACTTCGTTCGAACGACATGCTATCTCGTTCGAGCGACATGCCATCTCGTTCGAACGAGCCACCGCCTCGATTTTTGTATAAATATCTGATCTCCTTCTGCACATTTTTCAAGTCTTTTTGCAATCTCGAAAATCTGAAAATCTGCCCCGAACAAGACTTCACCTTTTAAGGTTTTCTAAACCTTTTTGATTCACAAAACCATTCCCATATATGTGTGTGAATCTTTAAACCTTTAAGAAGCTCGTTTACTCATCTGGAGTACTATGTGAGGAAGTCGTTCTCTTCGTCACTGCTGCCCTACTGGAAAGGGATTTTTCCAGCCGCCGATAACAGAACCGACACCCGAGGGTATTTCTGTGTCACCGTATTTTCATTGTAATCCGTTGTAAGCCGCTCTCTTACAAATATTATTGTGAAAATAAAAGGTTTTGCCCCGTTGGGGATTTTTCCTCATATATGTGTTCTTGCATATTTCATCATCGCACTTAATATCATATAGATGCATGCTTAGGAATTATTTGGTAAAAAATGTGATTAATTAAATAACTTCATTATTTGAACGCAAGCGCACTCCTTTTCAAATTGGTATCAGAGTCAGTTACACAATTTTACCGTGTAATTTTCCACAATTTTTTTTTTCTAAAATATCAATTTTCTGAAATTGATTTTTGTTGAAAACGAGTGTGTTCATTATGGAGAAGTTATATAATAAAATGCCAGTTTTTTACGGGACAAACTATGCCTATTGGAAAGCCCGTATGAGATCTGCATTAAAAGCCATTGTTGAACGTGTCTGGATTTTGGTTGAAAGAGGGTGGACACCTCCCTCCGTTACTATTAATAATGTGATTAATTTGAAACCTGTAACTTCTTGGACTGAAGAAGAATTTAAATGTTCTTCTTTTAAGTCTAAGGGTCTAAGTGCTATTTCTGGGTCTGTCACACCTGATGAGTTCAAACGCATAATGATGTGCACCACGTCAAAAGAGGCATGGGATGTTTTACAACTCACCCATGAAGGAACTAATGCTGTGAAAGAGTCTAAGTTGCAAAATTTGACAACTCAATTTGAAACAATCACCATGCATGAGACTGAATGTTTTGATGATTTTTATTCTAGACTTTCAGACATTGTTAATACTAGCTTTAATCTTGGTGAGAATATTCCTAATGTTAGAGTTGTTAAAAAGGTTCTTCGTTCTTTGCGTAAGAGTTTTATCCCAAAAGTCACTGTGCTAAATTCTATGGGTAATTTAAATACGCTAAAATTGGAAGAACTTGTAGGAGATTTGCAAACATATGAAATTGATATGTTCCCTAAAACTGCTAAGTCTAAAGATAAGGGAATTGTACTTAATGCCCAAGAGAGAAAGAGTGAGGGGTCTGTTAGAAAGAGACTAGAGTCATCCAGAAAAAGAGAGACTGACACGTCTGATTCTGATTGTGATTTTGACTTATATGATTTGGCTCTTTTTGCAAAAAAATTCAAAAGGATTCTCAAATTTAAGAAAAATGGCAATTTTAAAGATAAAAAGAAATTTGAGAAAAATAAGTTTGAAAAGAAAAATGAAAAAGTTTTTAAAGATCCTCCTAAGAAAAAAAGTGAGAGATGCTTTGAGTGCGACGGTAGGGGTCATAGAGCCTTTGAGTATGCCACTCGTCTGAATAGAGAAAAAGGGAAAGTTGTCCTTAATGCTACTCTTAGCGACGACAGTGAGGTCGAGACGGTGGATTCAGGAGATGAGTCACCGCATGAGTGTAACTTCACCGCATTCATGGCCAGTCATATGAGCACTCCTAGTTCTCCTCATGACGATGAGGATGATGCTTCACAGGGACACCTCGACAGTGAGATCGATGTGAGTAAGGGGGAGGATGACACAAGTGAGAGTGAGAGTGATATTCAACGCGCCTACGCTGAGTTGTATTCGGAGTCATTTAAAACTAAAAAGCGTAACAAAGCGTTAGTCCTTAAGATCACCGGCTTAGAGGAAGAATTAAGAAAAGCGAGAGAGAGCGAGTCCTCCACCTGCACCGCCCTGAGAGAGAGAGAGAGAGAGAGAGAATTAACCTGTGTTGAGAAAGAAAGTTTGTTTAGAGAGAGAGAGAGCACTTTTGAGATAGAGAAAGGGGACTTGACTAAACAAGTGGGTAGTCTTACGAGTCAGTTCCATTCCTACGTGGAGACTCGGAAGAAACTTTAAGCCCTTGTTGCCCAGCTGACTCATGATCTTGAGAAAGCACGGAAAGTCAAGGTACAAATCGAGGACAGATCTGGGAAAATGGGAAAGATGCTCCTCGGCCCCGCTTTAGGTTTTGGTGATCGGCAGGGAATTGGTTATGATGGTGCCTCCACGTCCTAAATTGCACCTGGACCAGTCCCTGAGTTTACTACGACTCCTTATGGCCATCGTCAAAAACCTCGAAGGAGAGTTCGACCAAGAAAGGAAAACTAAGGTCCGCCTTTGACTGTGTTCTTTTGTACTTATTGCAAAATAAAAGGCCACCTTAGGGAGTTTTGCTATAGCATGGGTCGGACACGACGTACTACTTCTCCACCACGTCATACTGATGAGTTTTCTAGTCTGAGAGAGCGAGTTGAGTTCTTAGCTGCCATGTCCCAGAGTTTAATGGAAGAATTCCGATGGATGTCTTTGCTGTTAGTGAATGCTTCTCACATTCCAGCTAAAACCAACAACAACAAAGGCAAACAAAAGGTCACCTCTTCTTGGGTACCTAAGAAAGATAAAAAGGCCTTCGTTGTTCATGTTTCTCTCAAAGCTCACAATACCACACAGTGGTATTTTGATAGTGGGTGCTCCAGACATATAACAGGTGATGCCTCATTTTTTACGACTCTTGAGGATTATCAGGATGGCAGAGTCACCTTTGGAGATGGGAGAAAGTCTAGCATTATAGGATGTGGTACTGTCGAGTTACCTGGATTCCCTAAGCTAGAAAATGTTTTGCACGTCAAAGGTTTGAAAGCAAACCTTCTCGGCATTAGCTAGTTGTGCGATGCTGACTTTGTAGTAAAGTTTAACCGGGATGCTTGTAAGGTCTATAATCAAGCCGATAAACTGTTAGTGCAAGGGGTGAGGACAAAGAATAATTTCTATGGGACTGAGCCCATATCCTCACTTATCTGCAACATCACCACGATCACTCCTATGGATCTGTGGCACCAACGTCTAGGTCACGTGAACGTTAGAGATCTCAACCGCTTAGCTAAAAAGGACCTAGTACGTGGCTTACCATCGCTTGGAAGGCCAACTTCGACGATTTGTGGACCCTGTCAGTTAGGAAAACAAATTTGTAGTCCCCATAGGAAGTTTCATTCCATTACCACCTCTCGTGTTCTTGAGCATATACACATGGATCTTATGGGTCCCACCCGTACAGAAAGTCTAGGTGGTAAGAGGTATATTCTCGTGATGGTGGATGTTTTCTCCAGGTACTCCATTGTAGGTTTTCTGAGAGAGAAATACGATGCTGTAGAGTTTTTAACGACCAAGTGCCGTGTCCTGCAAAATCAACACGGAGTCACTATTAACAGGATACGTAGTGACAACGACACTGAATTCAAGGAAGCAAAGGTAGATTTGTATTGTGATAGCCTTGGGATCAAACATGATTTTTCTACTGTAAAGACTCCTCAGCAAAATGGGATTGTTGAGAGAAAGAATAGAACGATCCAGGAGATGGCTAGATCTATGCTTCTAGGTCGTAAAGTTTCTAGGAGATTTTGGGTAGAGGCAGTGTCTACTGCATGCCACACGGTGAATAGGGTTTATTTGCGTCTACACACACTTCAGACTCCTTATGAGTTGTGGACTGGAAAGAAGCCCAACCTGGCATATTTCTGTGTTTTTGGGAGCAAATGCTACATCTTACGGGATAGAGATCAATTAGGAAAGTTCGACTCCCGGAGCGACGAGGGAATATTTCTAGGATATTCATCGAATAGAAGAGCGTACTGGGTTTTTAACCTGAAGACCTCTAAGGTTATGCAATCAATAAACGTCACCGTGCAAGATGACGAACCTCCGACGGTTATTGATCCTAACCTTCAGTGTGAGAATGAGGACACATCTGACAGTGATCCACTTGTCCCTCACCCACACTCTGTGGTCCCCACTCCTGTGTTAGGGGACACACCTGCTTGGGTTCGCAAGAGTCATGACCCGTCTGCCATTGTTGGAGATCCCACTCAAGGGGTCAAGACTCGTGCTCAGCTAGAGAACATTATTAGCCATCTTTGCTACATGTCCAAAGTCGATCCCAAGAACCATAAAGAAGCACTCAAGGATGAACACTGGATATCTGCTATGCAGGATGAGTTGCTTCAGTTTAAAAAGAATAATGTCTGGGAACTTGTCCCCCGACCTAGTGAGACTAATGTGATAGGTACCCGGTGGATTTTTAAGAATAAAATGGATGAAAATGGTACCATAATACAAAACAAAGCTAGGTTGGTCGCTCAAGGCTACACACAAATAGAGGGTGTAGACTTTGGGGAGACATTTGCTCCTGTTACGAGGCTTGAGTCCGTTCGCCTACTACTCGCCATCGCATGTCATCTACGCTTCAAGTTATATTAGATGGATGTCAAGAGTGCCTTTCTAAATGGCATTCTACAGGAGGAGGTTTACGTGGAACAACCAAAAGGGTTTGAAGACCCTCAGCACCCAGAACATGTCTATTATCTGAGAAAAGCCTTGTATGGTTTGAAGCAAGAACCCCGTGCTTGGTACGAGAGGCTTACTTCCTATCTCTTAGATCGTGGCTTCAAGAGAGGGGGAGTTGATATGACGTTGTTCGTCAGGAGAGATGACGATGCTATTTTGGTAGCCCAAGTATATGTGGACGACATAGTCTTTGGATCCACGTGCTCCCAACATGCTCATCACTTTGAAGAGGAGATGAAAAGTGAGTTTGAGATGAGCATGGTTGGTGAGCTTACTTTCTTCCTTAGTCTCCAGGTTTGTCAGCTAGAGGATGGGATGTTCATCTCCCAATCCAAGTATGCTAGAGACCTAGTGAAGAAATTTGGTTTAGACTCTGCTAAGCATGCACGTACGGCTATGAGTACCACTACCAAGCTTAGTAAGGACACTTCAGGCATGGGCGTAGAGCAAACCTTATATCGAAGTATGATAGGTAGTCTTCTCTACTTGACTGCCAGTCGTCCTGACATCGCCTTTAGTGTTGGAGTCTGTGCGCGATATCAGACGTTCCTGAAAGAGTCACACTTACTTGCTCTAAAACGTATTATTAAATACGTGAGTGGGACTCTCTCATACGGTATTTGGTATTCCTTTGATACTGATGACCATTTATCTGCCTATTCAGATGCTGATTGGGCCAGGGATGTAGATGGTTGTAGGAGCACTTCTGGTGGGTGTTTCTATTTTGGTTCTGCTCTTATCTCCTGGCTGAGCAAGAAACAAAATTCTATCTATTTGTCCACAGCGGAGGCTGAGTATATAGCCACCGGAAGTTGTTGCACGCAACTCATGTGGATGAAGCAAATGCTGGAAGATTATGGGATTTGACAGGACACCATGACCATTGCCTGTGATAACACAAGCGCGATACACATATCCCGTAATCCTGTCCAGCATTCGCGCACAAAGCACATCAGGATACGTGAGCACTTTATACGTCAGTTAGTTGAGGAGAAAGTCGTATCCCTGAGTTTTGTTCCCACCGACCATCAGTTAGTCGATATTTTCACGAAACCTTTAGATGCCCTTAAATTTGAGAGTCTTAGGAAGTCTTTGGGGATTTTCACAGTTTACTGAGGGGTTGGTCTTTGTCAAGAATAAGATGCTTTTTCATGTCCATATCATATGCTTCATACAGCAATTTATTTATTCTTTTGAAAAGACCAAAAAGATTTTTGTATTTTTTTATGCACCTTTTATGGATGAACATTTAAGATAGCCAAGTCACAATTTCACTTCATTTATCCATGTGACTGTTTGATAGAGATTTGAGACGCTACATCATTTCATCCATGTGCTTTACTTTGATTGGAGTCTTTGAGATGTGATTAGTGATATCTTGCTACATGTTTGACTCTTATCTCCTTTAATGCACACATGCACGGCTTTATTTGATTATTGTACGTGTTTATCACATGTTGGCTTGAGTGTTTCCATCTCAATTCTGCCTATACAACTTGCAATATGCGATAAAACTTGACAAGATTGGAATACATGTAATAACCATTTTTGTGAGACTGAGTGTTTGTTTAAGGACGGGGAGGGGCTGCGAAAGGTAATTAACTTTTCTTCACGCAAAATCCACCGTTCAAAAGGACCTAAAAAATGGAGGAATTTTATTATCCGGGGTCCAAAGAGGTTAAAAGAGCCCGAAAAAATTTAAAGGCAATAAAAAGCAATTCATGCCAAATATGGGCCATTAGGTTTCACCTTCAATTCTCCAAAGTTTGAGAATTTAGAAAGCCTCTATTCAAAATATATATCTGAGGGAGTTTGGTTGGAGAATATAAACGGGTTTGCACTTCCTTGAAAGTCCTGAAAAAGCATTAAATAGTTTTGGACGTTATTGGTGTGGAAATCACTTTGAGCTTTGATTTGTTGATTTGATTGAGTCAATGTCTCGTATTTCGATTTTTTTACACCAAAGGAAGACTTTGAGTTCATTCGTTAGGAGTATCCAATATTCATCGTGCACATATGTCATGTTTGTATGCATTGATTTTCCTATCGAATCTGTTCACACCCCTTCATTTTCGCTATCATTGACTTGGTTGTTTTTGTGATCTTCCATGGTGTGATTCTTTGTTGTATATTATGTGTGAAAAATTTTGAAAAATATAAAAATAGCAGTTTATTCCCGTATGTCTTTCTCCATGTGCTTTTATTTCTACTTATCATATTTGTCTATTTGGGGACATCATAAAAAGGGGGAGAAGAATTATGGGGGAGAATTGTTTTGGTGTTTGGATTGATTTATGAATGATTTGAAGCTTAAGCTTAATTGATCATCAATTTTTGCATTTCATTATATTTCAAACTGTTGCTTGTCATGGGTATTTGCTTTATCTCATGTGTGTAGGTACATCATTGTTCATTATTGGATTGCACACCCTGATGAGAAAAGATTTGAAAGTTTTTGAAGAGCTGAAGATTTGGGAGACATGTCATTTAGTATTCTCAGTTTGAGGGTTTAATGGGGATATTATCTTATATGTCATTTATTTGCATAATTCGGATTTTTATGTATGTACCGGCATAGACATAGGGGGAGATTTGTAAGGACATAATTCTATAAATGTCATGGGTAGAATCTAGGATTTTTCTATTTTCTCCTAGATCACTGTACATATGTCTGATACCTCTACATTCGGCACGTCAACACGATCATCCTCGACGGCCCGTATCCGAATTCGATGCATCCACTTTTTTCACGTGCATCATGCTACATGCAACGTGTTGCTCAGCTCATTCCCACTACTCCACTACACTTTATCGGTAAAACGTTATTTTGGAGTTTTAAATATTTGCATAAATATTTGGGAAATATTTTTGAAAAATTATTTTTGAAGTCTGGGTTAATTTTTTATCAAAAGCAGAATTTTTTCTAAGTGTAGAAGTGAATGACCTCGATCGACGAGATCGCTACCCGAAAAGATTGGTCCCTTAAGCCCTCAGAATTGGCTTCGACCCACATAATTGGTCATCTCTACTTTGTGAACACACTATACGGTTAACCTAATTGGGTCTATGCCATATAGGAGTTCCACCTAGTTTGGATATCGAGACAAAATAGGATTATATTTTTTCGAGTTGCATGCTTATAATTGATTTATGAGGATTTAGGGCATGGACGTTTATCAAATAACAAAAGACGCCTCCTATTATCTGTTTAATATAGGAGACTCTTGTACCTGCCCTTGCATATCATATTTCTTGTGTTGGAACATTATCTCATATTCTCCTCATTTATATTTTTTTACCCCGTTGTATATTTAAGCGAAATTGGGGGACAAGAACTTGAGTACTTATGCTATGATTTATATTTTTTAGTACTAACTCAACTTATATGCCATTGAGTGTTTAGTCTTTTTCAGGCATTTTTCAGACACGGTTGTATAGCTTGTCCTATTTATTAGGGTATTGGTCTGTATTGTAGTTGAGTAATGTATTTTCTTATCTTATTTTCAGTTCTAGGATGGGAATGGGTAGATAGAGATTTTTGTATAGGAAATCTAGGATTTTTCAGTTTTATCCATGAGTTCAGGATACTCAAGGGAATTTTGTCTCCAATATCCAAAGGGGGAGATTGAGAACACACTATATAGTTGACCTACTTGGGTCTGTGCTATATAGGAGTTCCAACTAGTTTGGATATCGAGACAAAATAGGATTAGATTTTTTCGAGTTGCATGCTTATAATTGGTTTCTGTGGATTTATGGCATAGACGTTTATCAAATGACAAAAGATTCCTCCTATTATCTGTTTAATGTAGGCGACCCTTGTATCTGCCTTTGCATATGTTATTTCTTATGTTGGAACATTATTTCGTATTCTCCTGATTTGTATTTTTTTACCCTGTTGTATTTTTGAGCGAAATTAGGGGAGAAGAACTTAAGTACCAGTGCTACAAATTTGTATCATTTAGTACTAACTCAACTTATATGCCATTGAGTGTTTACTCTTTTTCAGGTATTTTTCAGACCCGGTTGTATAGCTTATCCTATTTATTAGGGTATTTATCTATATTGTAGTTAAGTAATGTATTTTCTTATCTTATATTCAGTTCTAGGATGGAAACGGGTAAATAGAGATTTTTGTATAAGAAATCTAGGATTTTTCAGTTTTACCCACGAGTTCAGGATACTCAAGGGAATTTTGTTTCCAGTATCCAAAGGGGGAGATTGAGAACACACTATATGGTTGACCTACTTGGGTATGTGCCATATAGGAGTTCCAACTAGTTTAGATATCGAGACAAAATAGGATTAGATTTTTTCGAGTTACTCTATCTAAAAAAAGGCTCCAAGGAATCCCAGTCCAAGTGCTCCAATGCAACACAAAGAGGTAAGTACGACTCTTGAACCACAATTAGGACAAATGCACTGCATATACATGTTTATTACGTGTGCATATTTTTTTATGGTGGTTTTGTTGCTTCAAATATTTTTTTGGGAAAAAGATAACATAAGAATTTTTTTTATGATAAAAATTTGATTGGTTCAATTTCTAATTGGTCGATATTTTTTTGAGTCAAAAATTTAATTTTTCCACAAATATAAAAAATACGTATGTGTTATATTTTAATAAGGGTATTTGTGTTTGTTTAGTGTCTGGGTGGTTAGGCTCATTTGTGACCCTATATTGAGTGGTTATCAATGATCCATATTAATAGAGCCTCAATCCTACTGAATACCTTTTAGCCAATCACATTAGTTATTCCACTTCCTTTACACCCTTAGATCTTGGAGAGTTGATCTAAACCCCTCATTTGTAACCAATCCTTTAGTCCCTTATATATAATATATTTTATGGTTTTTATTTTCTTATGAGATTATATGAAAAAAAGAGAAGAGGGTTAGAGAAAGAGGTGTCGGTGACTGTAGAAGAGAGAGAGAGAGAGAGAGAGAGAGAGAGAGAGAGAGAGAGAGAGAAAACTCATCTTACACGTATCATCTTATTCATTATTTGATGGAAACCATGAGTGAGTGAGAGAGTAGATTTCCGATGTAAATATAAAAGAAGTCGACGCCTATCACCGTTAAAAGTACAAGTAAGATTCGCCGAAATTTGATCCCACCGAAACCGAGACCATCAAAAGCGCATCATAGCGCGTCATCAAGAAAGAGTGAGATCGGAAATAAACCCAAAATATGGGATCGTCATCTCAACGCCAAAACAAGAGAGAGAGAAAGTTAGTTCGTCTCCGGTAATAGACAGAAAGAGTCATAGCCGGAGCTTTATCTCACCGAAAAAGGGGTCGTCGAAAAATGCATCGTAATTTGGTCTGAAGAGAAATGGACCAGCACCCAGCACAACAGGGTACCAGATCGACCAGAGAGCTAGCCCGGCGAGCTCTCAGGACTCAGATGAAATACCCTTTTACAAGGGAGATAGAAGAAGAAGAAGAAGAAACCCCCAAGATATTCATAATTCTAAGATTCAAGATCTACGATGGGAAGACTGACACTATCGATCACGTTAGGCAGTACAGGCAGGCCATGACTCTCTGGAACCACAGGGATGCACTAATGTGCTAGATCTTTCCCTCGAGTTTGTACGATGTGGCCCAAAAATGGTTTGAGAAGCTCCCTCGTAGATCTATCAGGAGCTTTGTGTCCCTGGCAGAGCTCTTCACGACTCGCTTTATTACCAGAAACTCCCATCCAAAAAGGATGGATGCCTTGCTAATAATGAAGAAGATGCCTCAAGAAAGCCTCTGAGACTACGCAAAAAGGTAATGGGAGTTATTTAACGAGGTCAAGGACTGCTCAGAGCAGGTAGCAGTGGACTCTTTCAAGATTGTTCTACCCAACTCTTGCCTCTTGCACCAATCCCTGATTAAGAAGGAGGCCACAACCATCGATGACCTGATGGCTCGTGTCAAGAAGTACGCCAAAGTTGAGGATGTGACCCGCCTCAGCACAGGGGAGAATGGTCGAGCTAAGCTCGCTATCAAGGGTAACGGCAAGGATGAAAATTAGAAGAGATGAGGTAAGAATAGGGGAAAGGGTGGCTCCAAGAATGGAAACAAGAACGATAAAAGTATTTCAGGCAGTAAACACTGTCTTCAAAGAACCAATCTACAAGATCCTAGAGAAGATAAAGGACGAGCCATTCGTCAAGTGGCCTAGAAAGATGGGAGGAGATCGCTCAAAGAGAAATAATGCATTGAGATGCGCTTTTCACAAGGAAGGAGGACACAAAACTGAGCAATGCAAAAGTCACACCTTGAAGAGCTGGCCCAGACCGAGCACCTAAATGAGTTTGTGGAAAAGAAGGTAGAGAAAGTTGCTGCCAATAAAGGCACAAGGCTCGATAACTTGCTCGAGAACGATGCTGTCCATGAACTCGCAGTGATTCATGGGGCATCTGATCTAAAATAGATTCAGGTAAACTCAACTCGGATGGAAGTGAAAAAACTTACAACACTAATGTAAGCTTTTCAGATTGATCTAGTAAAGACACAATCAGTGAAGCGGCGACGAGAAGATGACGTTGACTTCAGCAAACACATCGTGTTTATGGATGAAGACTTAGTGGGAGTAATAACCCCACATCATGACGCTTTAATCATTACACTCCGAATAGCAAACTATGACGTCTACAAGTTACTCTTCGACCAGGGAAGCTCATCTGAGGTAATGTATCTAGACTTATTCAGGAAATTGAAATTAAGCATTATCGACTTGAACGAAGCCTCTATCCCTCTAGTTGGCTTCGCTAGGAAAGTAAATATGCCTTTGGGAAAGATCGTATTGATGGTGAAGGCAGGAAGTGTATCCAAGATGATCGAGTTTTTGGTAGTCGACATTGACTCACCCTACCAAGCTATCCTCGGCAGAGGATGGATACATACGATGAAGGCCATCTCGTCGATCTACCATCAAAAACTCAAGTACGTGACTGAGCGAGGAGTGATGGAGATCCACGAAGATCAAGCGATGGCAAGAAGGTGCTTCATAGCAGCCATCCGCCCAAAACCAGAGAAGAAGGTCGAGAATGCCAAAGAGAAGCTTGAGGAACAGGAAGGTTTGTTACCTTCAAAATAGTAGCTAAATTATTGAAGACCAAGAGTGGAGGAGACTAGTCTCCTCCCCTCTGAAAGGGTCATTGAGACCCGAGAAGGGATCTCAGCCGGTGGTAGAAAAAAAGACAGAATATTCTTGATTGGGGCTTCTCTCACAGATCGAGAGAATAAGGAATTGACTGTACTATTGAGGAGCAATATAGATTTTTCACGTAGGAACCGTACGAGCTGCTTGGAATTGACCCCAGTGTGGTTTGTCATCAGTTTCACATCGACCCCACTTTCAGGCCTATCGCCCAGAAGGCACGGCGAACTGCGCTCGAGAAGGCCAAGGCTGTAGAGAAATAAGTAGAGAAACTGTTGGATGCAAGATCCATACGGGAAGTTCAATTACCTAAATGGTTGTCCAACCTAGTAGTGGTTCCGAAGAACAATGGAAAATGGAGAGTTTGTATCGACTTCACTGACCTTAATAGGGCGTGCCCTAAGGACAGTTTCCCTCTCCCAAAAATTGACCAGTTGGTGGATGCCACAGCAGCTCATGAAAGAATGAGTTTCCTGGACACATACTCGGGGTATCATCAGATTCCTCTGTATGCACCAGACCAAGATAAGACAGCGTTCATCATAACCGTCGGATTATACTGTTACAAAGTTATGCCCTTTGGGCTCAAAAATACTGGAGTAACTTACCAACGGCTATTCACTAGGATATTTAAAGACCAAATGGAGGACACCATGGAAGTCTACATCGATGATATGCTCGTCAAGAGTAGTCACAAAGAAGACCACCTCTCAGACCTGTCAAGGACCTTCCAAATCCTCAGGAAATACCGAATGAAGCTCAACGCGAGAAAATGTTCCTTCAGTGTCCAGTCCGCAAAGAACTATAACAAGAAGGTCAATTCAAGAACATTCCAGGTTGGGGACTACGTCTTAACGAAAGTTTTTGGTAGCGAGTAAAACCATCTAATGGCAAGTTGGGCCCAAACTGGGAGGAGCCATTCAAGGTGACAAGAGATGACTTACAAGGAGCCTATCACTTAGAGACGCTGGAGGGCTGAGAGATACCCCGAGCTTGGAATGCGACCAACCTGAAGAAATTATATTGCTAGTTTCTCTTCATTAATATTTGATCACATTACTAGAATTGGCAACTCATTTTTATTGTGTTTGATTAATAAACGATTGTTTGGCAATAGCATCCCATAAAGTGTTAATTGTGTATTATGAACTTTATAACTTGCACATCTTTTCCAAGCGACAGGCACATTAGTCAATATATAAAAGCAGGGAGCCTCCCTCCTCGGGTTTTTATTATGAAACACGAACAACCTCTTAGCATTGCCCCTGGAAATATATGAATCCCTACAGGGGACCCTTAGGCAGCTCGGCTAAATTGAATTGGTCGCCAAATAATGTTTAGCTCAGAAAACTTGATCGGATGGAACATCCAACACCAGGTGTATCCACGCCATTGCCACACTTAGGCCTAAGGGAGTGTGACGACACGACGTAAAAGGTAAAGTAGGGAATAATGGTATCTCATAAGCATACTGGACTGGGAGGATACTCACGCAATAAAACAACTCTACCCATATTAAATATAATCGGCTATGAAGAGCCCAAGATAATCAAACAAAAATTAATGAAGTATAAAATATACAACGCATGTTTAGTCGGCGAATCACCCAAAATATAAATATTTTATTACTTCACTACATTTACAACAAGAGTTACATTGAATGAATTAAGTAAACCCTATTGGGGATTAGGTCTCTGAGCAAGGTAGTTAGCTACTTGCGCTCTTCAGCCATCATCTAGATGGGGAGCTAATTCCAATTTTCCTTCATTTGCATCTGGCTCCAATAGCTGCCTGGGAGTAGCATCTATGGGGATCCACTGTTCGTCCATTCGAAAAGGGTTAGGCATTAGAATCGAATGGGAGATCTCATAACGATACGAGAGGACTGATTTCTTGGGGACATTTATCTCCCTCAAAACATTCAACCATCCCCTAATAAAGGATAGCTCCTCAAACTCTGCCAACCTCGTTGGAGCATCTACCCAACCCTAATCATAACCGTCAGCCCACACTCGTCGAGGACCTTTCTTGAACAGGTTCCTTATCCGCATGACATCTCTTTGGAGCCCGGAAGATATCACATATGCTCGACGAACATCTTCTTAAAGCTCATCCATCTCCCAAGATGAACCCCCGGCATCTATTCCAGCCCGCGGATCGGCCGCTGAAGTGGAACCCCATAAAACTTGAAGGGTGGCGCTGGATGCTATACCAGCTCGCGAACCAATCGATAAAGTGGAACCCCGTAAAACTTAAGGGGTGACACTCGGCGCTATACCGGCTTGCAGACCAGCCAATTAGGAGGAACATTACAAAACTTAAGCTGCAACGCTCGGTGTATGTTCCCTGAGTTGCGATACCTCCCTCCTCAGATTTTCATTCTCCTGTTCAAGAACTTCTCTGACTTGATTGATCTCGGAGGCATCCAAAAGTTTATCCCTCATAAGGTTCACTTCTTGTTGAATAGAAGCACCAACCTCTTCCATCTCCTAAAGTCTATCCTTCAGTTTTGGCGATGAGCACGGACTGATATTTAAAGCTCTTGTTCCTCAACCTAAAGGACTTGAAAATCCTTACAAAGGCTTATTGAACTTTAATGCTTGCATTAGGATCGAGATCCTTCCCAGGTGAGAGGTAGAGGTATATACTCATCCACATCAATCAACTACAAGCCATAAAAAGCATTAAAGAGCAGAAGAATCAGTATGTAAAAATGAAAGTATTTTCATTTCATTAAAATGGAATGCTCCAAGTACATCAGTAATCAGAAAGATAGTACAAACAAAGAAAAAATACAAAGAAGTTACTCAAAATAGGCTATCTAGAAACCTCAGTTTGCTCCGAGGTCGTAGATTGTTTTCCCTTATCTACAGCAACAACGACACCTCCCTCAGGTGGAGCAACTATTATTCCATGGACAGAAGGAGAAACAACAGGAACGGTCTAAGAAGCAGAAACACCACCATCAATGGTCGGGGCAGGTGCCTCATCCATAACAGGCTCCAGGCTTGGATCATGCTCATTAAGCAATGGATAATTGATATCCACTTCAGCAGCCAAAAGATCCTTATGCCAGCCCTTCTTAAAGTTCAGTTGGCTGATGTAGCCTATTTGAACATCGGTATCCTTGTACGCAGCATCCCATCCGGTATTATACGAGCTTTCCTTCAAGGTGGCTGCCTCAGATGGCACTGTCTTCACCTTCTCTGCCAGCACTTTATTCTCCTCCAACACAGCCAACTTGCTTGAGCAGACCAGGTCATAGGACTACCTTAACTCCATAAGATCCTTATTCGCCACCTCCTTTGTGCGGTTGGCTTCGGACAGAGCGAGACCAGACGACTTCTGGATAGCATTAAAAGCCTTCAAGCTGCCCTCCAGCTCAACATTCTTCTTCTCAAGATCAACATTCCTCATTACTAGCTCATCATGACTAATGTAGAGGATGGTGAAGTCGATCACAAACTGTAAAGAAGAAGAATATTAGAAAAATAAGCATTAAACAGAATATGGTAAGCATAGAAAAGAGAAAGCAGACTTACCAAGGCTAGCCTCTGACTCGCCTGCAGAGCTAACTGGTCGGTCCTCATTGCCTTCTGATGATCAGAAGGTAAAATCGCTCTTTCGAGCAACATAAGAGCCAACTGGGGAGAGAGGGAAATAAAGACCCCCTCAGGCAAGGCAGCACAGGTACCAAATCTTTCCCTACCTTTGTCCTCACCTCAACTCTCTTTTTCTCGTTCTTCTCCTTCTCAGCTCTCTTTCTCTCCTCCTTTATCTCCCTCTCTCAACTGCTCTTCCTCCCTCTTCTTCTTCTCCTGCTCATAAGCAGTAGACTGAGAATCAGTTGCAACCTCTCCATAGCCAGATTTCTGCTTCTTTGATCGGTGGGAAAGGAGCACATCATCATCATCGCAAATCAGATTCTTCCTTAGAGGAGCCATGTCTTCCTCGCTGGAACTACTAGATTCACTCGAAGACTCCTGAGCCTTTGAAACCCCTTTCGAACTGGAAGATTCTTAAATAGATCTCTCTTCACTAGAACCACCCTCAGTATCGCCCCTGTCAGCACCCTCACTCTCCTCACCAGAGTTGATTTTTTCCTCGACCAATTGGATGGGATCGACAGCAGCCTCTTCAGTAATGTCTAGCTCATGGATGCTATCTATAGGTCGCGCAATAAAGCTGGACCCAAAGTTCTTGTATTCTAAGATAAAAGTTGCTGATCGGGGGTGTTTACCGTCATCGAAGAGCTCCCTAATGTTCCAAGCTTTGACAAACTCATCAGCTCGAACCTCACTGAGAGCAGGTTTCGAGTTCTTTGTCCTCGCTGAAAAGAAAGAAAGAAAGAAAAATATCAAAGAAATTTTACATGAATAGAGGATCGATAAGCAGGGAAAAAATTAAGCCTACCTATGCACTCCTACCCATAGAAGGGGACCTCAAACCTGCCAGCCCTCGACCCCTCAGTATGGGGAGGAAACTGCTAATTTCTTGAAAGAAAACCCTCATGCCAATAATCCTTGTGGGAATCGGGTAGATTTACTACCAATACCCTATTAGGAATCCTGGCCTTGAGGTAAAGAAGACCAGAACTTGTTCACGAGAAAGAATAACAAAAGAAGATCTCAACAAGCCCTAAATTGGTTCCATAGAGATGATTTATTCTATGTGCCCATTAACAATCTTCCAGACATTGGACGAACATTGTGCAGGGACAATATTAAAATAACCAAAAAAGTGTAAAAATAAATTTCTTGGAGGAAAGGTAAAACCCTCTTAGGACAACAAGAGAATGTGAATCCAATAAGCGTCCTCAACCTCCCTAACAATACAGGGTATGGGAGCACACTCGATGTCTACCAAATTTGGAATATTATAGAACTTCCTAAATTCGAATATTGAATTATTGCCTATTTCACCGTTAAAAGATACAAACACTAATTACAAATGCGAAGAAATTTCAACAGAAAAAGCAAAGAGAAAGAGCAAGAGGAACTTATTAAGTAAAAAATTAGCTTGGGACGATGCAAATCGGAAGCGAAGACGATGAAGAAGATTGAAATTGAAAGACGAAGACCTGGGAATGAAAGAGCAACAGCGGAAGCTTGGAGAAGGTTAGAAATATGGAGAAACTTGAAGCGACAATAAGAAAAGACTTCTCCAGAGGATTTTTAAACGTTTCTAATCATAGCGCACAGGCAATGAGACAGGCTGTCGCCAAAATCAGTTCAGAAGAGGCGCTTCGATCTTGAAAAGTGTTGCACAATTTACAAAATAGCCATTGTGACAAATCATTTAAAATTATTGAGCCCAAATTGTGGCCCAACAACTTTAGGGGAAATAATGGGCACCTCGATTTATAACCTTGGGGGCCCAGACGAGTAGCCCAATAAATTACGACCCAAAGTCAGGAGGCTTCACGCCCTAACTTATTTAGTTATGACCTAGTCTATTCCTAAAATCTCGTAAGGAGACATTCTAGGAGTTGTGGATTGACGTGGGGGAGTCCAACACCCCCAATCCCAAGAAACGAATATATATATAACAAACCCTTAGCCCGGGGCAAAGGGCATGTATTATTTTTCCTGAAAAAAACTCCCCAGACTATAGAGAAATAATATTGATAGCACCACCGTAGACGTAGGCATTCTTGCTGAACCATGTAAAATATTGTGTTGTGTGATTGGCGTTCTTTATGTTCTTTATTTTTTCTAGTGATTGTCTTTTCTTGATATTTGTGCTGAACCTTATTGTCACCACACTTGTAATTAATAGGATATTGCTTGTATTATTGATTGAGAGGGTGAGAAGCATTTATGCATTTAGTTTAATTCATAAACACTATCACTCTCACATGAACACTTAGTATTTGTGGTTCTTGGTGAGATATTTTGTTTGTGGGGATGCTGGAATTCGAGATTCAAGGACAAAACAAGGAAGCCGTATGGAGAAGAACAAATCAAGACACACAGCCTTTGAGAGTGGAGTAACTCGTGTAGGCAAATTTTCTGATCTTGTATTTATGTTCTTAGTTTCATGCCTAGGTGTTGTTACTTAATTGTGATTCTAATGGATTTTTCATTTTGCTTTGTAGAGGTGGGCATGGATTTTTCCCTTATTTTAGGGTTTTACCACGTTAAACATCACGTGTCTAATTTTCTTGAATCTTCTTAAATACTTTGGTGAACAATATCGTACTCGAGACTTAATTGTAGGTTTTGATTTTTAAAAACCTAAGGTAATCAAACTAACGAATCTAAAGAACATATTCAAAAAAATGTTTTAACACATGTAGTGTTTATTTTGAAAAGTGTTTTGTTCAACGAATTTATTTCGGAGTTTACTCAACTTATAAATTTTTTGTTATTAATCTTGTGAACAAGTTTTTCAAGTTGTATCAGAGTTGGTTTATCAAAAGATATTTTAATCCTGAAAGTCCAGAAATTGTTTTCGAAATCTATTTCTGAATATGGATGAAGGATTTGAGAAGTTAGGTAACCTTTCCCCACCACCAGTCTTTGATGAAAACAACTTTTCCTATTGGAAAGTACCAATGGTTGCTTTCATTCAAGGAAATCTTTATGATGATGTTTGGGATATGATTGAAAATGGTTATGAACATCCAACTAAGGCTTTGTCCAAAATTGATCCCACAAGGGTTAATAAACTTCGTAGCGAATTTACTACGGTAGAGAAAAAGAAGTCTCTCAACAACAATAAGGGCAAGAATGCTATCTTTATGTCCATTAACGAGCATGACTTTAAAAGAATATATATTTGCTCTACTTCTAAGGAGGCTTAGAACACTCTAGTCATCGCACATGAGGGTGATGAATGAGTTATGGCCGAAAAAACACATATTCTTGTCAAACAGTACAATACACTGATTATGGATGACAATGAATCCTTTGATGATTTCTACATTAGGTTAACCGACATTTTTACAAAATTACATGCAAATGGTATAACCTATAGTAGAAAAGAAATCGTTCAAAAGATTATTATGTCATTACCTGCTAAGTTTGACAATAAGAGATATGCCATAGAATAAATGAATGACCTAAACCTGACTCCTGAATTGCTAAGTAGCAAATTAAGAACTGTTTAGATGGAGTTAGAGTTCAAAAAATAATTGACTACCCGTAACAAGAGACTCACTGGATCTAATATTATGTTTTCATCACAATTGACTTCACTTAAAGTCAGTCCCTTAGGCTTTGACCTTGACTGGAATGATGATTGTGACTTGGATCACCTTGACAATCAAATAGCTCTTATGAGCAAGCATTTCAAAAATATTATCAAATTCATAAATGCATTAGCCTATAAGCAAGGCACAAAAAATTATCAAGGCAATCAAAATCACCGACCTCATGAAAGACATGATAACAAAAGGACCTATGACAATAGCAAACCTATGATAGACATGACAGATGTTAAATGTCATGGGTGTGGCAAAATGGGACATATTGCTAATAAATTCCCAAATAATCCTACCAATAATACTAGGGCTAATTTGTGTAAGACATGGGATGACTCAAGTGATTCTGATGAAGATGAAATTGAGTCAATCCATAATTATGAGTCCTATACGTCATTCTATGCTAGGATCATATACCATGACGATGATGAATGTGTGTCTACTCATGATTCTATTGTTCCTATTGTCACATTTGTTATTGTAAATGTTGTGACTGTTGATGATGAAAACAACATTGATAGTGATATCTTAAGGGCGTGTCAAACTGAAAGCATTGTCGTTAAACCTAAAGTGTGTGTGAGTTCCACATATGAAATAAGCGATATAGGAGACACTTCATATGATACACTTAGTGGTTTCGATGATGATTTTTCAGATCTTCAAGAGATATACACGAAAATGCGTAAGAAAAGTTCCCATCTTGATAAAATCGTTAAGCTAATTAGTGAGCGTATTGATTTACTTAATCAGACTATTAGGAAGAACGATGAAGAATTTACAGTACAATGTGTCACCCATGAGACTGAAATTGAAAAATTTCCACAAAAATAGGAGATCTTTCTGAGAAAAATAAAATTTTGGAACAAAAATACAAGTCTACTTTGGGTAAACTTGAAGAATCTAAGCAAAAAGTTTCAAACGTGTTTAAAAAATGCTTACACTTTGAAACTCAAGCTAAGTCCTCGAAGAAATTGTTGTAGGAAGCAAGTTTGATTCAGAAGACAAATCTGGTTTTGGATTTGGAGAAAAATTTTATACTAGAAAAAATATTTCTCCTGAAAATGTTATTTTTGTTAAACAAGGCCAGAATCTTTTGAATACGCAGAAAGAAAATTGTCTTGAAAATGTCTCCAAGGCAAAACAAAGTGATTGTACTCAACAGCCCAAATATAATGGTCCAGCTAAGTATGTCTGTCCACCTGTTAGAAATCATTATTAGAAACCAAAAGCCAATGACACTTGGATGACCATTCCTATTAGGGATAAACCAATTTTCAAAGACTTTAGTAATAAATTTAAGTCCTCCACACACTTCGTATGGATGGTATCTTGACTCCAGATGTTCTAAACATATGACCGGAGATGAAACTAAATTAATAAACAAAACAAACTTCCTTGGAGGTAGTGTTGTGTTTGGTGATGGAGTTTCATCTAAGATCATAGGTAAGGGAACATTGTGTGAGGAAGGTCTCCTCGAGATAAATGATGTCCTCCTAGTTTAAGGTCTCAAGACTAACTTGCTTAGTATATCTCAATTTTGTAATTCCAATCATGCTGTTACTTTTTCAAAAACTGATTATGAAAAGGGAAATTTTATTTTAATTGGAAACAAAAATGAGGATAACCGTTACACAGTCCTTCCTAAGTCTGAATCGTGCAATAGATTGGGACATACAAATTTTGATAATCTTCATAAGAAAAGTTCCCAAGAAATTGTTAGTGGATTGCCTAAAATCAAAAATTCTTTTTATCATGTATGTGGTCCTTATCAAAAAGGGAAAATAAGGAAACCCTTTCATAAGAAAGTTAAAAATGTTTTAACTACAAAACCTTTGGAATTAATCCACATGGACCTTATGGGTCCCCCTAGAACTGTCGTTTTCTGTGGTAATAGTTACATACTTGTTATTGTAGATGATTACACACGATATACTTGGGTTACATTCATGAAAAATAAATCACATACCTTCGATGAGGTCTTAAAATTACTTTTAAAAATAGAGAACGAGAAGGATACCCAAGTATGTCGCATCAGAAGTGATAAATGTGGAGAATTCAAAGATTCGGGTGTTGCAGAATATTGTATAGGCAATGGCTATAAATATGAATTTAGTACGCCTAAGACATCTCAGCAGAACGGCATTACTAAAAGGAAATATAGAACTTTGCAAGAGATGACTAGGCTTATGCTACATGAAAAAATTCTACCCAAGTGTTTTTGGGCCAAAGCTGTTAAAATGGCTTGTCGTATCATTGATCAGGTATACCTTAGGAATAATTTTCAAATCTGTTGATGATATTCGATATGAGTATCTTCGTAATGCCATTGGTATGATAGTTCTTACTTAATTCAACACATCATTCATATCCTCGGTAATTGCATGCTTATAATTGGTTTCTGAGGATTTAGGGCATGGACGTTTATCAAATGATAAAAGACGCCTCTTATCATCTGTTTAACGTAGGAGACCCTTGTATCTACCCTTGCTTATGTTATTGCTTGTTTTGGAACATTATCTCATATTCTCCTGATTTATATTTTTTAGAGCGTTGTATATTTAAGCAAAATTGGGGGAGAAGAACTTGAGTACCTGTGCTACGATTTATATCTTTTAGTATTAACTCAACTTATATTCCATTGACTATTTAATCTTTTTCAGGCATTTTTCAGACCCCGGTTGTATAGCTTGTTATATTTATTAGGGTATTGGTCTGTATTGTAGTTGAGTAATGAATTTTCGCATCTTATTTTCGGTTCTAGGATGGGAATGGGTAGATAGATATTTTTGTATAGGAAATCTAGGATTTTTCAGTTTTACCCACAAGTCCGGGATACTCAAGGGAATTTTGTCTCCAATATCCAAAGCGGGAGATTGAGAACACACTATATGGTTGACCTACTTGGGTCAGTGCCATATAGGAGTCCAACTAGTTTGGATATCGAGACAAAATAGGATTAGATTTTTTTGAGTTACTCTATCTCAAAAATGGCTCCAAGGAATCCCAGTCCAAGTCCTCCAATGCGACACAAAGAGGTAAGTGCAACTCTTGAACTACAATTAGGATAGATACACAACATATACATGTTTATTAGGTGTGCATATTTTTTATGGTGGTTTTGTTGCTTCAAATATTCTTTTTGGAAAAAGATAACATAAGAATTTTTTTTATGATAAAAATTTGATTGGTTCAATTTTTAATTGGTTAATATTTTTTTGAGTAAAAAATTTAATTTTTCCAAGAGTTTAAAAAATACGTATGTGTTATATTTTAAGAAGGCTATTTGTGTTTGTTTAATGTCTTGGTGGTTAGACTCATTTGTGACCCTAGATTGAGTGGTTATCAATGATCCATATTAATAGAGTGTCAATCCTAGTGAATACCTTTTAGCCAATCACATTAGTTATTTAACTTCCTTTCTACACCCTTAAAAGTGCATCACAGCGCGTCACCGACAAAGAGTGAGACTGGAAATAAACTCAAAAGCCGGGTTCATCATCTCGACGCCGAAACAAGAGAGAGAGAAGGTTAGTTCGTCGCCGATAATAGATAGAAAGAGTCATCTTCGAAGCTTTATCTCGTCGTAAAACTGGGCCGAAAAACTTGCCGGATTTTTGAACCCAAGTCAGATTTGTGTACTCTAATATATTTCTCTACGGATTCTTTTAGTACACGGATTGTTTAGGATTATTTTGGATCATCTTTATATTGTTGTTGTTATTTTTTTTATCCAAGATTATAGTTTCAAATAAATTTGAAACACAAGACTTATTATTGTGGCTTATATTCTCATTTGAGAAAGACACTTTTGGTTTCAAAAATTAATTTCACAAATTGGTGAAATAAATTTGGACATAAATAATTTTGAAACAAAATTTGATTTTAAATTTTTATTCCAAATCTGAATTTTTTTGAATTCTTGTATTCAAAGCATATTTGAGATGATTTGCATTGCATGTAGAAGTTACTTATAATTAATAAGATATTGCTTGTATTATTGATTGAGAGGGCGATAAGCATTTATGCATTTAGTTTAATTCGCAAACACTATCACTCTCATATGAACACTTAGTATTTGTGGTTCTTGGTGAGATATTTTGTTTGTGGGGCTGCTGGAATCCGGGATTGAAGGACAAAACAAGGAAGCTGCGTGGAGAAGAACAAATCAAGACACACTGCCTTTGAGAGTGGAGTAACTCGTGTAGGTAAATTTTTGTTCTTGTATTTCTGTTCTTAGTTGCATGCTTAGGTGTTGTTACTTGATTGTTATTCTAGTGGATTTTTTGTTTTTCTCCGTAGAGGGGGCCATGGATGTTTCCCTTGTTTTAGAGTTTTACCACGTTAAAAATCACGTGTCTAAATTGCTTGAATCTTCTTAATTACTTTGGTGAACAATATCGTACTCGAGACTTAATTGTAGGTTTTGATTTTTAAAAACCTAAGGTAATCAAACTAACGAATCTAGAGAACATATTTAAAAAAATGTTTTAACACATCTAGTGTTTATTTTGAAATGATTTTTGTTCGAAAAATTTATTTCGAAGTTTACTCAACTTATAACTTTATTGTTATTAGTCTTGTAAACAAGTTTCTCATACTTAAGCCCTTATAATTGGCTTCAACCCTCGAAATTTGTCGCCGCTACTTAATGTCCTCAGAATTAACCCGAAGAATTGGCCATATATACTTTATCCCTCAGAATTGGGGCCATATCTACTTTATGCCTCAGAATTTGCTTCAACCCTTCGAATTTGTCATCTCTACTTTAGCCCTCGGAATTGGCTTTGACCTGCAAAAATGGTCATCTCTACTTAAGGCCACAGAATGGGCTTCGACCCACAGAATTGGTGATCTCTACTTAAGCCCTCAAAATTGGATTCAACCCTCATAATTGGTCGCCCCTACTTAAGGTCCTCGAAATTGACCTCGGCCCTCATAATTGGTCGGTCCTACCTAAGCCCTCAGAATTGACCTCAACCCCAAAATTGGCCGCTCTTACTTAAGGTCCTCATAATTGGTCACTACTACTTAAGGTCCTCATAATTGACCTCGACCCTGAGAACTGGTCGCTCCCATCTTAGGTCTAAACTCGACTCGCATAATTAGCCATCCCCTATATTACTTTAGGTCCTCAGAAATGGTCTCGACCCTCCGAATCGGTCATCCTCATCCTTTTTTAGTCCTCAAAACTGACCCATTTCCTAAACATCATGTGGTGTCTATTCAACGGGTTTCACTTTTTCTAATCTCACTCGTCGAGGGGCACTTTAGAAACCACATTCTAAGATCCCCTAACTCTCTCCTTAAGTCCCTATAACCTCCTTATTTATACTCTGAGTATCGATATAGAGGTCATTGAGCGCTCTCAAACATCATTTGACTCCGATAAACTCTATATTCAAAGCGAAATCTCACTCAATCCTCAAAGGGCTCTAAAACCCCTTACCAACGATCTACCATATGCTCAAATCAGCATAACGGTTCAGATGTATGAACCATTTTACCACCAAAATCGATATGGAGCCCACCGAGTGCTCTTGGGCCCCGATTTGACCCAAGTTAACTTCATCGTCAAAGTGAAAGCTCTTTGAGTCCTCTAAGGGCACTAAAAACCCTTTCCAACGGTCCACCCTATGCATGAAATGTCATAACCGTTCGGACGAACAATCCATTTTTCTTAAAAAAATTGATCTAGAGGCCACTGGGTGCTCTCGGGCTCCATTTGACCAAGGTCAACTCTTAAGCTCAAACGATACTAAATTAATCTGTAAAGAGAACTTAATACCCTTTTTAATGGTATGCCCCGTGCACGAATCAACCTTATGGTATAGACGAACGATTCATTTTACCCCGAAAGGTCGCTGGGCGCTTTTCGGCCCCAGTTGACCAAAGTCAAGTCTTCAAACCGAGCGAAGCCCTTTGAAATATCGAAGTACATAGCATAACCTTTCCAAAATTCCATCCCGTGCATGATTCTAACTTACGGTTTGGATGAACAATCCATTATCGTCTGACAATCTCCCATCCAAAGGTTCGACGAGCACTTCTGAATCCTGTTCGACCTAAAGTCAACTCTCGGATTCGGGAATGGCACAAAGACTCTTGAAGGTATCTGAATTACCTTTCTAACATAAGCCCCTTGATCAATTTGGATTTATGGATTGTGTTATACGGCCATTCTTCCAAAATAATATGCACGAGACTGTCGATTGGCAGGTCCATTTCCCTCCCTATCGGTAGTGTGTCTAAGGTTACAGGGCTATGCCGACTGGCACACCCTACCCTATAAATAGAAGGCATGACCTCACTCCCAGGACACACCTCAGATCCATCAATATCAGTGATCTCAGCAATATTGTCCTGCAATCAACGAAGTTTCCTTATGTGAAATTCCTTTCCATATTACATTCTTGTCATTTTCATACCCAATTCAACAAAATCTCATTCTCTCTTATCCAACATGCATTCCAACATTGAAGGGAGCTCATTAAGGATCAAGATCAAGCCTCATATCTCCAAAGAAAGTCCAAAATCCTTCTCTCTTTAAATTTATATTTTGTATTAGTTAAATAAATTCTTTATTTAGCTTTTACTTTAGCTCATACACATTAATACCTCATCATTTATTAGTTATATTGCACATGCTTTATTTTTTATAAAAAAAAACAAAGAAAAAGAGGGTTACACCTATGAATTCCAACGGGATTTCCACCAAAATTTCACAAAAATAAAATTCATTTTATACACACACACATATAAAAATTTCCATTCCAATATATGGGATAAACCCCACCCTTATACCGCATGCAAACTGCGTGTACTTTGATGCCTTTATAGGCTACGTAGGCATTTAGGGTTAAAACCCGAGACTCGAGTATAATTTTCCAATTTTCTAGCTTTTCACACTTGTATCCTTTTCATCTGTACATCATTTAATATATATTATATTTGTGATCCTTATTAGCATTTTATCTAACATATATTATCGTTTCATCATAAGTATCGATATCTCGATAAACGTATACATCGTATTTTCTAGATATTATTTTGGGAACATTCCTGCAGTTGACTTCACTCTATCATTTCCATGATATGAGTTGGGGGATTCCGATCTCCATTTATATATACACGCATACACACTTCATAGAGAAATTAAGGAAAACAGTAACACCAGCCCATGAGAGATCGAAAGGGATGGATGGGTGCCTAACACCTTTCCATTTCGTAATTTAACCTCTGAACAATTGGTTTCATAAGCATCAGTTTGTCTTTGATGTCTCTTTATCAAGGCAATGATAAGTTCTTTTTCCCGTTATGTGCAAAATAGGATGGCGACTCCATCTTTTCACATCACCCCACGTCGATGAGGGTCGAAGAGCTCGTAGAGGAAGAGGGCACGAGACCTTTATATTCCTCTCCCTCCCCACCCCCAAGGGAAAGACGAAGCGCATAAGTGATGTCCAAGTTCATCGAGATGAATATCATCTGCCGATATGGGGCCCTGCATGAGCTAATACGAGATAACAGTTTAAATTTCAAGGAATAAGAATTGGTCGACGAGTGTGGGATTAAGAGACAAATCTTCTCCCTACCGACCTCAAACCAACAGTGCAGTCGAAGCCTCCAAAAAGAACCTCAAAGTGATCATCAGAAAGATGACCGTGATTTTCCAAGATTGGACCGATCGAAAACCTTATGCCCTCTTAGGCTACCACACTTTAGTTCGAGCATGTATTGGGGATACCCCTTATTCTCTGGTATACGACATGGGAGCAGTCTTACCCGTTGAGCTAGAAATTCCTTCACTGCGCGTCGTGCTTGAAAGAAAAGTCGGTGAGGAAGACTGGCATCAGAGCCGTCTTGACGAGTTGTCACTCTTTGATGAAAGAAGGTTAAAAGCTCTATATCATATAGAAGGGTACCATCTTCAAATAGCACGATCATTTAATAAGAGAGTCAAGGAATGTGGTGTTCGAGAAGGGGATTTGCCCTTAAAGAAATCGTAGAGGCCATCTGTGAGCCCAGAGCAAAATTCAATCCCAATTGGAGAGAACCCTACATTTTGAAGAAGATACTATTCGGTGGAATGCTATGCTCATTGACCTCGATGGGAAAGAGATGGACTGTCCAATAAACTTACACCATCTCAACAAATTCTACCCTTAGTCTGAAATCTCGACACACTAAGACTCTTCTCATCTCCCTTCTATTCTAAAAAAATTATAAATTTAAAAAATTCTTCATTTCCCTCTACTCAGAACTACGTGGAGCTTGATCCTCTAAAAATATTTTTACTTTTAAAAATGAAACTCAAAAATTTTTAAAACCCCCAGAGGTACGTAGGCAGCTCATACGCTTTACATGAGCACGACCCCTTTCTTTTTCAAAAAATTCCATTCTATTCTTATCCCCAAGAACGATAATTAATTTTATCATGTACATGAACAAAAAGGATTATGTATGCCTTAGCGATTGGTATGGATAATTCAAATGAAAATATCATCAAGAGGCACAACGATATATTTAAAATCTTCTTTATTCAATTAATGAAAAATTCTAGTACGATTACATGAAATAGCAGCGTAGGGAGTCAAATATCTTCCCCCACCAACCTAACCTTATTGTCTTAAAAACAAAATAAAATTAGTCAAACTACTCTGAAACAACCTTCCCCAAAGTTATTCCTACCAGAAAACAACCAGATACATAACCAAACACCATACAAAAGCTACACAAATAAAACTCCCCAGGGATCCTACCCGCAACTGCCAGAAGAATTAGCTCCATCATCATCTACATCTTGGTGTCCCCAAACTTGCCCTGCTTGGATGGAATATCGAAGACTCTCCATTTAATGGTAATCTCGGAGCAGCCTTGGGAAAACCACAACACCTCCCTCCATCGGGTCAAACATAGCAAGCCACCTCTATCCGGTCTCCTCGACCAAAATCTTAGCCACTACCCTGAAGGTACCTATATAGAGGACTCCTGGGGTTTATTTTTCTTGTTGTAGCTATATAAACCTTCAGCTAGTTGGGCGTAAATTTTGACAAGATGTTTTGTTGTTAGGATGAGTCTAGTCACCTACGCCAAGCTCCCAATGCAATTCTACACCAACTCCGCTTATCATTTCGATCTCCGAATTCAGCCAGTTATGAAAGGTTGTCTCTCGCACCCTCTATGGCTCATATGATTTATAATATTCACATAGGACATTTTGCACCTCATTGCACGACATTGCATTATCATGATTAATTGATTGGGTTTTGTCTTTAAAAAGTATTTTAAATAAAATAGTTTAAAAATTAATTTGGAAGTTATTAATATGATTAAATATTTTTGTAACGAATAAATTTTTAATATTATATTTTGAAATAAAAAATATTTTTTTTATTAATTTGAATGTATTAGCATGTGTATATATATATATTTATATATGTATGTATGCTATAAAGTCTATTATTTTTATATTGCGTGAATACGCGTTTGCCCATGTGAATGATCCCATAGCAGGTCTTGAGATATAGGCATCTAGCGTTAACAGTTGGCGTGTTCCTCTATATAATTGTACACTATTTAACCACTGAGTCAATTGAGTAGGTTTGATCTGTTAAATTGATTGGACTTAAGTAGGTCTCTAGGCCTAGCCTATTTAGTGTATATGGTCTACTTGGTCTTTACGTTTTTACCATAGTCAATTACTGTTATCAATTTGAAATGTCCAAATCTTATAACTATTTGGATCTAAAATGACGTCGTGTTCTTTTTTCCAAATGGTAAATTTGGTAGTGGAATCCAGTTGTTATCCACCGTTATTTAAAACGACTTCGTTTTTCAATTTTGGCTAGTTTTGTTATCCGCCCACAGTTTTCTTTCTAGACAAAGGCTGGTTTTTATACTCTTTTAAAATGGCTGCATTTTATAAAACGGACGAACACATTTTTCTTTTAGTGGATACCGGCTGGCATTACATGCATCCGATTTTTAAATGACCCATTTATTTTTCTTTATAAACCGTGCGGTCTCATTTAATCAGTGGATGTGTGTGTATCTTCACAATCCATGTTCTATATGTTTTCACTAATAATAACTTTCTTAACTTGTCTACAAATACAGACCTTTCTGTCTCATTTTTAAAAAATAAGAGAGAGAAAGAGAGAGTTTACATATTTTATACACTGATTTTTCCCATGTGTGTATGTTTGAAGAAATAATCTCTTCATGGATTATTTCTAAAACTAACACTATATTTACGTGTATGTGTGTAAGTTATTTTGAAAAACATTTTTTATATCATTTCAAAATTGTTTTAAACTCTCTTAGGGTTCATATGTGTTCTTGAATTTTTTTTATCAAAACAAACCCTGTCTATTTTCACTACTGATTTGTGCGAAAATTATTGACATAATGAAATCTCTCTCTTTTTGTGTGTTTAGATCTGATTTCTAGATCTTGTGTGAATAACTTGATATTTTTGGTGTATACTCTTTATGTACTTGTTCCATCTCACATAGCCCTGGTATGCAAGACGCCTACCACTGAGCTCACATGTGATTAGTCACTAAGTCGCTAGTGGATACCCTGGTTTAACCAAAAAACATAGCCCTGGAATACTAACAAATTCCTTTGAAGGATTAAAGGTATTTGCTACTTTTGTGAGAATCACTTCGCACACTAATTCACATATTTGTATTAGTTATATTTGCCTACATCCGTGATAATCCATGCTACATGTTTTATATGTGTGCCTAGTCACATAAAATACACACAGTTTTTTATAACTAATGTTTAAATTTCTTTTGTTTCTTTAGATCCATCTTAGATGTGTTTAATGTGTAAGCTTGAACTATTTGCACACATAAATCACGATTGTGTGTATTTTGATCTTTCAATCTTGTTTCTAAGTTCATGCTTGCTTAAAACGTGTTATTTTAAATCACGTCTAAAAAGGTTTGGTTAAAAAAAGTTTAGAACTATAAAAGGTTTAGAAAGTTAAACATACTTGTTGATACCAAATTTAATCTGCTGACATGGACCAATCATATGAAGACACGTGGCTATCTACATGACAACAACCAACACTTCCGAGGAACCCACACGCTCCGGGGAACAAGACTACAACGAGGAAGACTAGTTCCCCGAGGAACTCACACGCTCCGAGGAAAAATTCCTCTCTGAGGAACTCTTGAGTATCGAGAAGCTTAGTCGGTCCAAGCTGCATCTCGAAACAAAGCATTAATACCTGGATAACCAACAGTTCAACTGATTCATTAAATGCTTATCATTCAGACGCACACGCAAAGAGGGCATTAAATGTATTACCCTTTCATATGTATATCATTTAATGTATTACCCTTTCACATTACAGCATCAGGGCTATAAATACATTGTACAATCCTCATTGTAAGGAGCACCTGAATCCAGAGTGGAATTTCTTGATAGAAGAACAAATCGAGAATTCCCAAACACTCTGCAATAAAGCAACAGTGGACGTAGGCCATTCTTATAAGGCTGAACCACTTTAAAATTCTTTGTCTCATTTACTTATCTGTGATTGAATTATTAGAGTGATCTAATTTTTTACATCAACAGATTGGCGCCGTCTGTGGGAAACGACTGATAATATCGTTTTTCATCAAAAACAATCCATTACCAATGGCTGGTAATCCTTAATCCAGCAATCGAAATGCTGGAACCCCTCCAAATCCATCTGCTCCACCAATTATTCCAGATCTGACTGGAATAATGGCAAATCTGGCTCAGGGCCAGACCGTCATGTAAGAAACAATGCGAAAACTCATCCAAAGCCTCCATGGCGGTGCATCAGCCCATTTCAGACCACGCAGCATTCAAAGAAATACCCGAGCGCCTTCTTTGCATACTAGGCATACTAATTCATATCGCAATGAGGAATATGAATATTTTTCTTATCAACCTGGATGAACTTCATCAGTGCGAGCCACGGATATTGAACAACGTGTCACCCTCTCCCCAGAAAGGACCAGCGCATTGGAAAGATTAAGTAGGGTTTCTCCCTTCGACCGATTAGGCCCTAGGAGGAACAAAAGTCCTCTTAATGCAGCATCGAGGAGCTTTCGACAACCATCATATTTAAGGGAAGGATCTGCTCAGTCGCGACCAGCTGCTCGTCAAGATAAATCCTATGACCGATCAGCTGCTCGTCAAGATAAATCCCAGGAAGCCACTTCAACGCGATCAGTTGCTCGAACCAATAGGCCCGAGGAAGGAAATGATGCATGGAAAGGATCTATTAAGAGGCTGGAGGATAGATTAGGGGAAATGGCTAGGGCCAAGAACCCTCTACAATGAACTTTTGTTCGAGGAACACCTTTTGTCCAGGATATTATTGATTTTCGAACACCATCAAAGTTCAAAGCACCTGTTGTGACTCCCAAGTATGATGGGAAGACTGACCTTGTCCTTCATATAGAACACTACCAAGCTGTAGCCGACATCTATGCTGTCCCAGATGAGATGAGATGCAGAGCATTCTCGGTAACACTTACCGGATCTGCTCAAATATGGTATAATAATCTTCCTCGGGGTAAGATTTTAACTTTTCTTCAATTGGCCGAGTTATTCATTGGAAATTTCTGCTTTGGAGCAAAGCCAGTTAAACGAGTAGCACATTTTTTAAGTGTTAGACAAAAAGCTGGTGAAAGTACCAGATATTATATAACTCGTTTTAATAACGAGAAACTCGAAGTCATTGATTATGAAGAGAAGATAGCGATTACTGCTTTGATGAGTGGATTACTGCCAAACAAGTTGTACTACACTTTGGCCAAAGATCCACCTCGAACCATGGCAGACCTGATGGGAAAAGCGTCAAAGATTATGAATGTCGAGGAGGATATGTCTGCGAAGAAGAATATGGACGCCAAAAAAACCAAGGTGGAAGGTGATAAAGCTAAGAAGAAAGAACATAAGAACAATGGTGGTGACAAACAATCCAAAAATAGGTCGTCATGGGAGGTCTTGAGGAAATTTGATAATTACACACCTTTGAAGGTAAATATCAACCACGTCCTGGAAGAAATTAAGAACTGCGAGGAGTTAAACTGGCCAAAGAAAATGAAAGCAGGCCCTGACACGAGGAATAGGGAAAAATATTGCGAGTTCCACAAAGATCATGGCCATATGACCAAAAATTGCATAGCTCTTCAGAATGAGATTGAAACACTCATCCGACGAGGAAAGCTAACAAAGTATGTTGATCGGGGAGGCGAAAGAAGAAACAACGACCGAATTAGACAGAGGTCTAGATTTCCTCGGCGAGAAGAGGAGAATAAGAAGATAAACCATGAAGTTGATCCAGAAGATGACCCCGATCTTCCCAAGAAAACAAGGTAGCCAGAACGAGAGGTATTTTCAATACGCTTTGGGTCATTTGATTGTAATGTCATTACAGGAGGAGGAGACCTTACTGCAGAAAGAAAATCTTACCTCGGTGAGGCCCAAGCTTGCTCGTACATTCAGCGAATAAATCTAGCTGAGGAAGATCACCCGAGAAAAGTGAACAAGGAGAAATTGGTTATCGGTTTTTCAAAAAATGACCTTGCGGGTGTTTTAAATCCTCATGATCACCCGGTGGTTATCAAAATGATAATGAAGGAGGTCATGATTTCAAGAGTGCTGGTCGATAATGGTATCTCGGCAGACATCATGTTTTACTCGCGTTTCGATAGTTTAAATCTAAAGCTATCTCAACTGGAGCCTTACCACAGACCCCTCATCGGTTTTGCTGGCGAGAAATTATTTCCACTTGGGACGATCAAGTTGGATATATTCATTGGTACGTGGCCTGCTTGTCGGATAGAAAGAATACGTTTCTTCGTGATGGACAAGAATGTCCAATCATCGTACAATATCATCATGGGAAGAGTAGGATTAAAGAGGTTCGAGGTTGTGCCATCTACAGTACATCAGTGCCTAAAATTTCCAATAAACTTTGGAGTAGGAGTTGTAAAAGGTGATCATAAAATAGCTCAGGAATGTTATTATTCATCCGCAGAGCAAGAAGAACTGGAAGAATCAAAGAAAAAGACCACTACTTATCAAGTGGATGAAGGTGCAGAAATTGAAACATTGGATCCTCGAGATGAGTCACAACTCGTGAAGGGTCAAGTGGTGGAAGCTACTGAAAACATCATTCTGGACGACGAGCACCCTGAGCGAACTACTCAAATAGGTTCATCATTGGAACCCTCATTAAAACAGGAATTGATAACTTTCCTTAGAAGCAGAAGACAAACTTTTGCGTGGAGTCCTCAAGATATGCCTGGGATAGACCCAAACTTCTTATGTCACGAGATCAATGTGAATAAGGAGATCAAGCCTATAAGGCAGAGAAGAAGAGTATTCAGTCCCGAGAAGAATCAAGCTATACAGGAGGAAGTCGAGAAGCTCCAGAAAGCTTATTTCATTGAAGATGTTAAATATCCAGATTGGTTAGCTAATGTGGTGATGGTAAAGAAGAAAAATAACAAGTGGAGGATGTGTGTAGACTTCACCGACCTCAACAAAGCATGCCCAAAGGATCACTTTCCACTGCCCCGAATTAATCAACTGGTGGATGCTACCTCGGGACACGAGTTGCTGAGCTTCATGGATGCTCATTCTGGCTACAATCAAATTAAAATGAAACCTGAAGACAGGGAGAGTACTTCTTTTATTACCCCTAGGGGAACTTATTGTTATAATGTTATGCCTTTTGGTTTGAAAAATGCAGGTGCGACATATCAGAGGCTGATGAACAAAGTCTTTGCTGAACAAATCAGTGACAATATGGAAGTCTATGTTGACGATATGCTGACGAAAAGCAAGAAATCTGCCGATCATCTAGTTGACTTAAGTCAGACTTTTGATCAACTAGATAAATATCAAATGAAGCTGAACCCGACGAAGTGCATATTTGGAGTACGAGAAGGCATATTCCTCGGGTACATTATCAATCAACGAGGCATTGAAGCAAATCCTGAAAAGATCAAAGCTCTATTAGGGTTGCGATCTCCAACGACGAAGAAGGAAGTACAGAGTCTCACAGGACGAGTAGCGGCACTCAACAGATTTGTGTCACGAGCAACTGATAGATGTCTCCCATTCTTCAAGACACTCCGAAAAACTTTTGAGTGGAATGATGAATGTGAGAAGACTTCTCAAGAATTGAAAAAATACTTGGGAGCACCTCCACTATTGTCCAGGCCAGTGATAGGAGAAAAATTATACTTATATCTTGCAGTGTCCGAGAATGCAGTCAGCTCGGCGTTGATCAGAGTGGAGAATGAAGTGCAAAAACCAATTTACTACACAAGTAAGGCCTTCCGAGGAGAAGAAATCAGATATCCAAGGCTGAAGAAATTGGCACTAGCACTGATTGAGGCGAGTAGAAGAATGAGGCCATACTTCCAGGATCATACTATAGCAATATATACTGATATGCCAATGAGGCAAGCCCTGCATAAGCCAGAAAAATCAGGAAGATTTATGTACTGGGCAATAGAGCTCGGTGAATATGATATAGTCTATGAACCTAGATCATCGCTTAAAGGACAGGCTGTAGCAGATTTTATAGCGGAGTTCACCTATCCTGATAGCTCTGAGGAACAAAAGTTACTCGATGATCAACCTGTGGATGTTACAGGATCAACAAACACAGGCTCAGACCAATTTCGGTTGGTAAAAGGGTGTGTGGATGTTACAGGATGTGACGTAGAGATAGTTGTGAGGACTCCCGACGAGAAATAAGAGTTTCTCGCTGATCAACCTGTGGATGTTACAGGATCAGCAAACACTAGCTCAGACCAACTCCGGTTGGTAAAAGGGCAAGTAGATGTTACAAGATCATTGACTTCGGGCTCAGAACAACTCCGGTTGGTAAAAGGGCAAGAAGAAATGATCGATGAACAGCAAGAAAAATCCGAGGAGGAATAGAAGCAACAAATATTTCACCGAGGAACTCTGACTGATCATAAATTCGAAGACGAGTTACCTATATGGAGGCTATATGTAGATGGCTCATCTTGCACTGCAGGATGCGGCGCGGGGATTATTTTGAGCACTCCAGATGAGGTCGATATGGAATACGCCTTGCGTTTCCAATTCAAAGCTTCCAACAATGAGGCTGAGTATGAGGCCATGATTGCAGGACTTAGTTTGGCAAAAATTATGGAGGCGCAACAGGTCATTATTTTCAGTGATTCTCAATTAATCATAAACCAAATGATGGGAGTATATGCAGTTAGAGGAGAATTAATGATCAGATATCATGCAAAGGCAAAGGAGCTGGTGTCAGAATTTGTCGCTATTCAGCTGGTTAGAATACCAAGAATGGAGAATGCAAGAGGAAACGCCCTAGCTCGACTAGCATCAGCTACTCGCACCGAGCTACGACGAATAATCCCAATTGAAGTGTTAGCTGGTCGGAGCATAGATGAAGATCTGACGATGAACTTTATCACCCTTGATTTAGGACCATCTTGGATGGATTCCATCAGGGCGTATATCGAGGAGGGAGAATTGCCAATTGACATGCTCGCTGCCAAAAAATTGAAGTTTAAAGCTGCTCGGTACGTATTCACTAATGGTGTTTTATATAGACGAGGAATTATGGGAGGTTTGCAGAGATGTGTACACCCCTCCGAGGTGAAAGAATTAATTGAAGAGATCCATGAAGGGTCTTGTGGAGCACATGTAGCAGGTCAGACGCTTTTACAAAGGGTGATGACGCAAGGATACTACTGGTCGACGATGAGGGCTGATTGCATAGCCTACGCCAAGAAGTGTGATAAGTGCCAGCTCTTTTCCTCCATCCGAAGAACTCCACAAGCATTGTTGACACCCATAACTTCCCCTTGGCCATTTTCCATGTGGGGAATAGACTTGGTTGGTCCACTGCCAACGACTCAAGGAAGGTTCAAGTACATCGTCGTCGCAGTGGATTATTTTACTAAATGGGTAGAAGTTGAGCCACTCATTGATATGACGTACAAGAAGGTGTATCAATTTGTTTAGAAGAACATCATTTGTCGATATGGTCTACCTCATGCCTTCATCACAGACCATGGAACACAATTTGATAATGAGGAGTTTGTCGCCTATTGTCATCAATCAAATATTTTGAAGGTCCACTCAGCACCAGGCAATCCTCAAAGCAATGGACAAACTGAGGTGACAAACAGAACGCTGCTAAATGGCTTGAAGAAAAGATTGGATGATGCAAAAGGAAATTGGATCAACGAGTAATAATCAGTACTTTGGGCTTACCGAACTACTCCCCGAGTAGCAACTGGAGAATCACCATACATGCTGGCGTTTGGAAGTGAAGCCGTTATACCTGCCGAGTTGGGCCTTCCAACACACAGGGTACTGAATTTCAATTCCCCTATCAGCGACTTAATGAGAAGACTGGATTTAGACATGCTCGAGGAAGTCAGACAAGAAGCAGCCATTAGAAATGCTACTTACCAGCAGCAAACAGCTTTATTCTACAACAAAAGGGTGAAGAAGTGCGACTTGAAAGAAGGAGACTATGTGCTGAAGAAAGTAATTCAAAAACACAATAAGCTGAAAGAAAACTGGCATGGACCATACTGAGTTACAGAAGTTGTTCGACCAGGAACTTATCGAATAGCAACTCTAGAGGGGGAGGAATTCAAGAATGCATGGAACGCAGAGCACCTAAGCAAGTATTATCAGTGATGTATATGTAACACAGTTCCATCAGTATGAATAAAATGTAGATATTCTGCTAAAGTTTCTCCTTTTATTGAGAATTTTTCGGGGAATACTAGTGTTACACACTACTCAGCAAAACTCGGCGAAGCTCAGACTGCTCAGCAGCAAAATAATTCTTAAAAATGCCAACTTCGGTTGGTTAGGAAACAAAATATTTCTAAAAATGCCAACTTCGATTGGTTAGGAAACAAAATATTCCTAAAAATGCCAACCTCGGTTGGTTAGGAAACAAAATATTCCTAAAAATACCAACCTGTTTGGCTAGGAAACAAAATATTCCTAAAAATGCCAACCTGTTTGGCTAGGAAACGAAATATTCCTAAAAATGCCAACCTGTTTGGCTAGGAAACAAAATATTCTCGCAAATGCCAACTTATGTTGGTCGGGAGGTAAGATTATTCTAGAAAGTGCAAAAGTTGCTAACTATGGCTGGTCGGGGATAAAAACCCACCAACTGTAGTTGGTCGACAAAGAAAATTTACCGAACTTGGTTGGTCGGAAACATTTAAGAGAAAAGTCTACTAACTATGGCTGGTCGGAGATAAAAACCCACCATCTGTAGTTAATCGACAAGCAAAATTTACCGATCTTGGTTGGTCGGAAACATTTTATGGGTAAAATTATTTCAAAAAGACTAACTATAGCTGGTCGGGGATAAAAACCCACTAAGTGTAGCTGGTCGACATGGAGAGTCTAACAACCTTGGTTGGTTGGAAATATTTTAATCAACATCTTTATACTCATTACTTTATTATTAAGTGATCGAGCAACAGTATTGATACTTATAACTTTTTAATTGTTACTGAGTTGGTCGACGAACAACACAATATTGTTATCTTTTTAACAGATATGCATAAATATAAAGTGTTTGATAATTACAAGACCGTAGCAATCAAGATTTGCAAACAAAAACGAAAGTCTTTCATTGAATTCAAAATAAATTACATTGATAATGAAATTACAGTTACATTGACATGTATACTATCTATTACATCAAAAAATTCCTATTCTACTGGTCTCTTCCCCTCTGCTTTTGACACAGGTTCCTCGCCAGCAGGCGGATCGTTTAAAGACAGAGGAGAATTGATGAAGTTGAGATCCTTCAACATCCTGACATTCATCACGGATGGTCGATCTAAGAGATGCTCGGGACGAGATACCTCGATTTGAGAATATAAATTATAGTCACCGAGATACTTTGAAATTAAGCTCCGAGGAATGGCCCGAGCAGGGATCCAATCCATGTCCAAATTGTATGGTGGCACAGGCAAGTCGAGCAACCCGGGATCATGGTAGTCCCACAGATAATGACCTTGTTCGAACTTCAGCACACCTAGGGCATTCAGCCAGCCTTGCTTGTAGCCCTCATTGTTGGCATTTTGGATACGATCGTCCAAGTGGAATAGTGCTTCGTTGTATCCAGCCATCCAGAACTCCCTGGGGTGTTTGTGGAATTGATATGTTAGCCTTTCTAGCTGCTCGTGGAGATTCTTGATGAAAAGCTCCTTATTCTCCAAGACTGACTTCTGCGCAGAGAGCTGTTTTTCCAGGTCCCTAATCTTCTTTGACATATCAGACAACGTCTGGTTCTTCTCTATTAATTGGAAAGCCTGGTTCTCTAAGGCAGACTGAGTCCTCTGTTCCTCGACAAGAACTCGAGCTGCTCTTGCTCGTCCCTGAGGAGCTCTTGCTCGACCACGAGAAGATGAAGAGGTGCCAGAGCTCTTCAAAGTCTCCAACTCTTCCCTCAACTTGGCGTTCTCAACCTCTAAGAACGAAAATTCCTCATCGATCACTGGGATCAAGGCACTAGAAGTGGAAGATGCAGACTTCAATTGTGACAGCTCCTTCTGCAGGTTGCTATTTTCCTTTTCCAGCAACTCAGCAATCTGTCTGCATTCTTCGACCTCACCTCTTAAGGTTCTCTCCCTTACATCGTACCCAACAAAGAGCTTCTCGTAGCCCTTATCGGCAATGATCTGCTGGTACTTCCTCTCGTACCCCTCATGCAACAAAGCAGTGGATTCTTTGTATTGAAGCTGAAGGTCTTCGAGGGTGCCTTAAAGATCCTTAATTATTTCATAATAGGCAACGTTATTGGCTACAGCCCTATCAAGCAGACACTTCAGATATTGATATGCTTCCACTGCCTGTTCTGAAGCTTCCTGACCAAGTATGTCGACAACTTGTGCAGCACTCAGGTCTGTGTGACCAGCCTTAAAGTACTCATTACATTATCCCAGCAACTTTGTATCATGGGCAGATAGCAGCTCCATCCTGTCCAGAAACTAACAGAGAAAGAAGAGCAATCATCAATAATAAGAATAAGCAGAGTATGAATGAAAGATAGACAATAATATGCCAAAAAGTTCAAGTTTTATTAGATCATAGTGCAGAGTTACATCTTATGGGTTACATTTGATAAAGAGAAACAAAATAAAGAGAAACCCGAACAACACTACACCTTTTTCTTATCTCCCAAAACCTTCTCGGGAGGTTGGGATGAAGAGGTAGGTTGCTCAGGGAGAATAGGCAGTTGCTCGGAGGAAGAAACGATTTGTTGATTTTCCTCGGCAGCAGGCTGGATGGCTAGGGCATGATCTCCCATCACCATCGAAGACTCTTCAGAGGTAGCTTCGTCCTCTTCTAACTCTTCTGGAGTTAGAGGGGGACCACGGATATGTCTCTGGAAGAGCTCGGAAGACTCGTCGACCTTCATCTCCTGAAGGGCAGCAACCCATCCATCCCTAAAATATTTTAGACCGCCATAGTCCACTTGCGACACCATGGCAGCCAACCCCTTATTCCACCCCTTATCCCAGCCAGAGCTGAAGGACTTCTTCACATCCATGTTCCTCTTGGTCTTCTCCAAAGCGAGCTTTTCGGACAGCAAGTCATCACCAGCTTTCAGTTTTTGCTCAGCTTCCTCCTTCTGCCGACCTACTTCCTGAAGTTGAGACAACTCCTCCCCGGCAGCCTTGAGTTTATCTTCAAACTCTCCTGCAGTTTTGAGCTTCTCTTCAAGCTCCTTATTTGCCTTCTCCGAGGCATTTATTCTCTTCTCCAACTCCTTGGAGGCATCAACAGCCCGAGATTTTTCTTGCTCGGAGGAGGCAAGCTTCTTCTCCCAGACAGCTTTGTCATCAGCATATTTCTGGCGAGAATTTGCCAGAGACTTGGTAGCTTCTTCCAGAGCTCCCTCCACACTGGACGAGGATCAAGAAGCCTTAATCGCTTCATCCTTCTTCAGGATTATATTGAAGCAGCTCGTCAACTCTGAACAGGAAAAGAAAGCAATTTAGAAACAGAAATGACAAAGGAAATATGAAAAATTCAAAGTAAAGAGACGTATAGAAGCAAGGTGACGAGCAGCTAGTGAGGTGACCATTTCTCGAGTAAGGTTTTCTTCAGTACCTTGGACCTTGGGAATGATCGATGACTTCAGCGAGCTCATGACAGAGCTCGTGGGAACAAAAGTTGGAACCCCAGTTCCAGTAACTGGGGGCTGAGTAATGGTATCAGCCTTGACCGAGGAGCTCTTCTTCGGCCTCCTCGGGGGAACAGGTACAGATTCAACCAAGGAATAACCCTTGGTAGGTGATATCACAATCACCTCTCCAGGAGCATCAGACCTTCTCGGAGCCACTGCGAGCTTCTCGACAACTTTAACAGGAGCAGCTGGAGGAGCTGCATCAGTCTTCTTTGTCCCCTCCCTTGGGACATCGATCCTACTCCTTTTTACCTCCCCAGAACCAGAGGAAGTTTTTTCAAACAGGGTAGGAGGTCTTCTCTTCTTTATCCTTTCACTTAAAGGAATATGGGATTCAGGCGATGAGCTTGTGGAAGCTGGTGTTGGCTCTGATTCACTTATCACTGGACGAGCAGTGAAAGAAGTGGTGTAGCTCTTGTACTGCAACAGATACGAAGCTGATCTAATGTGCTCGTCGGCAACACTTTGATGCAGACTCCAGATAAGTTTCAAATGCCTTATATTGACATCTGCATATTTTGGGCACTTTATCTTGCTATCAACTGCAAATAAATAAACATTGTTATCAGTAGCACATTTTATCAAACACAAAAGAAACATGATTCAAAATAGATAAAATAAAATAAAAATAACCTATCCCATTGCCATAAGGAGGGCATCTGGGACCCTGGTAAACCTCATCTCCATCTAATGGAGGGTGTTGCCAATTTTTTATGACAACCCCGTGTTCAAAATAATACCTATTGGCATCAGGGAGATTGACTACTAAGGCTCTATTTAAAAATCTAGTTTTTAAATAAAAAATATTATCATTAACTGCCCATCTATAGCAGTACATGATTTCTGGAATTCCTATTCGAGTTCCATGAATTTGATTTAACCTATACACCCCATTAACTATTCTCCATGTGTTGGGGGCTATTCGTGCAGGAACAACGTCAAAGTACTGATAGAATTCCAGACACAAGGAATTTGGTGGAAAATAAAATCCACACTCAGCAAAAAAAAGACTGGGAAACCAATGTCTTTCAGCCAAATGGAAGTAATTAGAAGGCTCAGAAAGCTCTTCCAAAACAACCCATGAAGGAATGGAGAAATCAGAACGAAACTTCTCAAGAGACTCAACAGGGTAAACCATGGTGAATAAAGAAATGAAGAAGAAGGAAGAAGATCTTACAGGAAAAGAATGGATCTGCTGACAACGAACGACGGAAAAGATGAACGCACAAGAGAGTAGGAAGAGACGACGTAAACTTGAAGATAAAAATTTGAAAGGTAGAAGACGATGGGAGCGTCTGTGAAGTTTAAATACCTTGCCTTGGGAAATGGTGAAAAATGATTACAAAAAAGGATGATTACATTACCGACGGCTAAAAGGATGAAAAGTGGCGCGGGAATCAAAACGGACAACAGCGGCTAAAAAGATGAAAAGTGGCGCGGGAATCAAAGCGGACAACAGCGGCTAAAAAGACGAAAAGTGATGCGGGAATCGAAGCATGCAGAAAATTCCAAAAAAGCATGATTCTACGAATTGGGAAGGAGAAATAAATACAAGGGAAACGCTCCTAAAAATTAGGAAGACTATTTAAAGCTACCATATTCCTCAAATTTCGAACTATGAAACATTGGGGGCTTCTGTTGATACCAAATTTAATCTACTGACATGGACCAATCATATGAAGACACGTGGCTATCTACATGACAACAACCAACACTTCCGAGGAACCCACATGCTCCGAGGAACAAGACTACAACGAGGAAGACTAGTTCCCCGAGGAACTCACACGCTCCGAGGAAAAATGCGTCTCCGAGGAACTCTTGAGTATCGAGAAGCTTAAGCGGTCCGAGCAACTCAGGTGATCTGAGGTGCATCTTGAAACAAAGCATTAATACCTGGATAACCAACAGTTCAACTGATTCATTAAATGCTTATCATTCAGACGCACATGCAAAGAGGGCATTAAATGTATTACCCTTTCATATGTATATCATTTAATGTATTACCCTTTCACATTACAGCCTCAGGGCTATAAATACATTGTACAATCCTCATTGTAAGGGGGACCTGAATCCAGAGTGTAAATTCTTGATAGAAGCACAAATCGAGAATTCCCAAACACTCAGCAATAAAGCAACAGTGGATGTAGGCCATTCTTATAAGGCTGAACCACTTTAAAATTCTTTGTCTCATTTATTTATCTATGATTGAATTATTAGAGTGATCTAATTTTTTACATCAACACTACTCCTCTTAAGGACCGAAATTGAAAGAAAGAAATATTGACTGATAGTACAAATATAGCACACTGCCACGGATGTTACTTAGGCATGCACAAAAGCTTATAGGCCGCGGCCCTACCCAGCACAGGGTGTAGCCCTAATCAGCACAAGGTGCGGAACCCACAGTTTTTTTCATTCATATATGCCGCAACCTTATATTACATAGGGTGCGGCACGCACGACTTCAGCCTCATATAGGATGCAGCATTGTAAGGACATAATTCTATAAATGTCCGGGGTAGAATCTAGGATTTTTCTATTTTCTCCTAGATCACTGTACATATGTCTGATACCGCTAGATTCAGCACGTCAACACGATCATCCTCGACGGCCCGTATCCGAATTCGATGCATCCACTTTCTTCACGTGCATCATGATACATGCAACGTGTTGCTCAGCTCATTCCCACTACTCCACTACACTCTATCGGTAAAACATTATTTTGGAGTTTTAAATATTTGCATAAATATTTGGGAAATATTGTTGAAAATTTATTTTTGAAGTCTGGGTTAATTTTTTATCAAAAGCATAATTTTTTCTAAGTGTAGAAGCGAATGGCCTCGATCGACGAGATCGCTCGAGTGACTTTGCAAGTCGTTCGCGCGAAATAGAATGTTGCGCGATATCGTTCGAACGACTTCTGTACTTCGTTCGAGCGACATGCTATCTCGTTCGAGCGACATGCCATCTCGTTCGAACGAGCCACCGCCTCGATTTTTGTATAAATATCTGATCTCCTTCTGCACATTTTTCAAGTCTTTTTGCAATCTCGAAAATCTGAAAATCTGCCCAGAACAAGACTTCACCTTTTAAGGTTTTCTAAACCTTTTTGATTCACAAAACCATTCCCATATATGTGTGTGAATCTTTAAACCTTTAAGAAGCTCGTTACTCATCTGGAGTACTGTGTGAGGAAGCCGTTCTCTTCGTCACTGCTGCCCTACTGGAAAGGGATTTTTCCAGCCGCCGATAACAGAACCGACACCCGAGGGTATTTATGTGTCACCGTATTTTCATTGTAATCCGTTGTAAGCCGCTCTCTTACAAATATTATTGTGAAAATAAAAGGTTTTGCCCCGTTGGGTTTTTCCTCATATATGTGTTCTTGCATATTTCATCATCGCACTTAATATCATATAGATGCATGCTTAGGAATTATTTGGTAAAAAATGTGTTTAATTAAATAACTTCATTATTTGAACGCAAGCACACTCCTTTTCAAATTGGTATCAGAGTCAGTTACACAATTTTACCGTGTAATTTTCCACAAATTTTTTTTTCTAAAATATCAATTTTCTGAAATTGATTTTTGTTGAAAACGAGTGTGTTCATTATGGAGAAGTTATATAATAAAATGCCAGTTTTTGACGGGACAAACTATGCCTATTGAAAAGCCCGTATGAGATCTGCATTAAAAGCCATTGATGAACGTGTCTGGATTTTGGTTGAAAGAGGGTGGACACCTCCCTCCGTTACTGTTGATAATGTGGTTAATTTGAAACCTGTCACTTCTTGGACTGAAGAAGAATTTAAATGGTCTTCTTTTAATTCTAAGGGTCTAAGTGTTATTTCTGGGTCTGTCACACCTGATGAGTTCAAACGCATAATGACGTGCACCACGTCAAAAGAGGCATGAGATGCTTTACAACTCACCCATGAAGGAACTAATGCTGTGAATGAGTATAAGTTGCAAAATTTGACAACTCAATTTGAAACAATCACCATGCATGAGAGTGAATGTTTTGATGATTTTTATGCTAGACTTTCTGACATTGTTGATACTAGCTTTAATCTTGGTGAACATATTCCTAATGCTAGAGTTGTTAAAAAGATTCTTCGTTCTTTGCGTAAGAGTTTTATCCCAAAATTCACTGTGCTAAATTCTATGGGTAATTTAAATACGCTAAAATTGGAAGAACTTGTAGGAGATTTGCAAACATATGAAATTGATATGTTCCCTAAAACTGCTAAGTCTAAAGATAAGGGAATTGCACTTAATGCCCAAGAGAGAAAGAGTGAGGAGTCGGTTAGAAAGAGACTAGAGTCATCTAGAAAAAGAGAGACTGACACGTCTGATTGTGATTGTGATTTTGACTTATATGATTTGGCTCTTTTTGCAAAAAAATTCAAAAGGATTCTCAAATTTAAGAAAAATGGCAATTTTAAAGATAAAAAGAAATTTGAGAAAAATAAGTTTGAAAAGAAAAATGAAAAAGTTTTTAAAGATCCTCCTAAGAAAGAAAGTGAGAGATGCTTTGAGTGCGACGGTAGGGGTCATAGAGCCTTTGAGTATGCCACTCGTCTTAATAGAGAAAAAGGGAAAGTTGTCCTTAATGCTACTCTTAGCGATGACAGTGAGGTCGAGACGGTGGATTCAGGAGATGAGTCACCGCATGAGTGTAACTTCACCGTATTCATGGCCAGTCATGTGAGCACTCCTAGTTCTCCTCACGACGATGAGGATGATGCTTCAGAGGGACACCTCGACAGTGAGATCGATGTGAGTGAGGGGGAGGATGACACAAGTGAGAGCGAGAGTGATATTCAATGCGCCTACGCTGAGTTGTATTCTGAGTTATTTAAAACTAAAAAGCGTAACAAAGCGTTAGTCCTTAAGATCACCGGCTTAGAGGAAGAATTAAGAAAAGCGAGAGAGAGAGAGTCCTCCACCTGCACCGCCCTGAGAGAGAGAGAGAGAATTAGCCTGTGTTGAGAAAGAAAGTTTGTTTAGAGAGAGAGAGAGCACTTTTGAGAAAGAGAAAGGGGACTTGACTAAACAAGTGGCTAGTCTTACAAGTCAGTTCCATTCCTCCGTGGAGACTCAGAAGAAACTTTAAGCCCTTGTTGCCCAGCTGACTCATGATCTTGAGAAAGCACGAGAAGTCAAGGTACAAATCGAGGACAGATTTGGGAAAATGGGAAAGATGCTCCTCGGCCCTGCTTTAGGTTTTGGTTATCGGCAGGGAATTGGTTATGATGGTTCCTCCACATCCCAAATTGCACCTGGACCAGTCCCTGAGTTTACTACGACTCCTTATGGCCATCGTCAAAAACCTCGAAGGAGAGTTCGACCAAGAAAGGCAAACTAAGGTCCGCCTTTGACTGTGTTCTTTTGTACTTATTGCAAAATAAAATGCCACCTTAGGGAGTTTTGCTATAGCATGGGTCGGACACGACGTACTACTGCTCCACCACGTCATACTGATGAGTTTTCTAGTCTGAGAGAGCGAGTTGAGTTCTTTTCTGCCACGTCCTAGAGTTTAATGGAAGAATTCCGATGGATGTCTTTGCCGTTAGTGAATGCTTCTCACATTCCAGCTAAAACCAACAACAACAAAGGCAAACAAAAGGTCACCTCTTATTGGGTACCTGAGAAAGATAAAAAGGCCTTTGCTGTTCATATTTCTCTCAAAGCACACAATACCTCACAGTGGTATTTTGATAGTGGGTGATCCAGACATATGACAGGTGATGCCTCATTTTTTATGACTCTTGAGGATTATCAGGATGGCAGAGTCACCTTTGGAGATGGGAGAAAGTCTAGCATTATAGGATGTGGTACTGTCGAGTTACCTGGATTCCCTAAGCTAGAAAATGTTTTGTACGTCAAAGGTTTGAAAGCAAACCTTCTCAGCATTAGCCAGTTGTGCGACGCTGACTTTGCAGTAAAGTTTAACCGAGACGCTTGTAAGGTCTATAATCAAGACGATAAACTGTTTGTGCAAGGGGTGAGGACAAAGGATAATTTTTATGGGACTGAGCCCATATCCTCACTTGTCTGCAACATCACCACGATCACTCCTATGGATCTGTGGCACCAACGTCTAGGTCACATGAACGTTAGAGATCTCAACCGCTTAGCTAAAAAGGACCTAGTACGTGGCTTACCATCGCTTGGAAGGCCAACTTCGACGATTTATGGACCCTGTCAGTTGGGAAAACAAATTCGTAGTCCCCATAGGAAGTTGCATTCCATTACCACCTCTCGTGTTCTTGAGCTTATAAACATGGATCTTATGGGTCCCAGCCGTACAGAAAGTCTAGGTGGTAAGAGGTATATTCTCGTGATGGTGGATGTTTTCTCCAGGTACTCCATTGTAGGTTTTCTGAGAGAAAAATACGATGCTGTAGAGTTTTTAACGACCAAGTGTCGTGTCCTGCAAAATCAGCACGGAGTCACTATTAACAGTTGACGTAGTGACAACGGCACTGAATTCAAGGAAGCAAAGGTAGATTTGTATTGTGATAGCCTTGGGATCAAACATGAGTTTTCTACTGTGAAAACTCCTCAGCAAAATGGGATTGTTGAGAGAAATAATAGAACGATCCAGGAGATGGCTAGATCTATGCATCTAGGTCATAAAGTTTCTAGGAGATTTTGGGCAGAGGCAGTCTCTACTGCATGCCACATGGTGAATAGGGTTTATTTGCGTCCACACACACTTCAGACTCCTTATGAGTTGTGGACTAGCAAGAAGCCCAACCTCGCATATTTCTGTGTTTTGGGGAGCAAATGCTACATCCTACGGGATAGAGAGCAATTAGGAAAGTTCGACTCCCGGAGCGACGAGGGAATATTTCTAGGATATTCATCGAATAGCAGAGCGTACTGGGTTTTTAACCTGAAGAGCTCTAAGGTTATGGAATCAATAAACGTCACCGTGCAAGATGACGAACCTCCGACGGTTATTGATCCTAACCTTCAGTGTGAGGATGAGGACACATCCGACAGTGATCCACTTGTCCCCCACCCACACTCTGTGGTCCCCACTCCTGTGTTAGGGGACACACCTTCTTGGGTTCGCAAGAGTCATGACCCGTCTGCCATTGTTGGAGATCCCACTCAAGGGGTCAAGACTCGTGCTCAGCTAGAGAACGTTGTTAGCCATCTTTGCTACACGTCCAAAGTCGAGCCCAAGAACCATAAATAAGCACTCAAGGATGAACACTGGATATCTGCTATGCAGGATGAGTAGCTTCAGTTTAAAAAGAATAATGTCTGGGAACTTGTCCCCCGACCTAGTGAGACTAATGTGATAGGTACCCGGTGGATTTTTAAGAATAAAATGGATGAAAATGGTACCATAATACAAAACAAAGCTAGGTTGGTCGCTCAAGGCTACACACAGATAGAGGGTGTAGACTTTGGGGAGACATTTGCTCCTGTTGCGAGGCATGAGTCCATCCACCAACTACTCGCCATCGCATGTCATCTTCGCTTCAAGTTATATCAGATGGATGTCAAGAGTGCCTTTCTAAATGTCATTCTACAGGAGGAGGTTTACGTGGAACAACCAAAAGGGTTTGAAGACCCTCAGCACCCAGAACACGTCTATTATCTGAGAAAAGCCTTGTATGGTTTGAAGCAAGCACCCCGTTCTTGGTACGAGAGGCTTACTTCCTATCTCTTAGCTCGTGGCTTCAAGAGAGGGGGAGTTGATATGACGTTGTTCGTCAGGAGAGATGACGATGCTATTTTGGTAGCCCAAGTATATGTGGACGACATAGTCTTTGGATCCACGTGCTCCCAACATGCTCATCACTTTGAGGAGGAGATGAAAAGTGAGTTTGAGATGAGCATGGTTGGTGAGCTTACTTTCTTCCTTGGTCTCCAGGTTCGTCAGCAAGAGGATGGTATGTTCATCTCCCAATCCAAGTATGCTAGAGACCTAGTGAAGAAATTTGGTTTAGACTCCGCTAAGCATGCACGTACGGCTATGAGTACCACTACCAAGCTTAGTAAGGACACTTTAGGCAAGGATGCAGAGCAAACCTTATATCGGAGTATGATAGGTAGTCTTCTCTACTCGACTGCCAGTCGTCCCGACATCGCCTTTAGTGTTGGAGTCTGTGCACGATATCAGGCGTCCCTGAAAGAGTCACACTTACTTGCTCTAAAACGTATTATTAAATACGTGAGTGGGACTCTCTCATACGGTATTTGGTATTCCTTTGATACTGATGACCATTTATCTGCCTATTCAGATGCTGATTGGGCCAGGGATGTAGATGGTTGTAGGAGCACTTCTGGTGGGTGTTTCTATTTTGGTTCTGCTCTTATCTCCTGGCTGAGCAAGAAACAAAATTCCATCTCTTTATCCACATCAGAGACTGAGTACATAGCCACCGGAAGTTATTGCACGCAACTCATGTGGATGAAGCAAATGCTGGAAGATTATGGGATTTCACAGGACACCATGACCATTTCATGTGATAACACAAGCGCGATACACATATCCCATAATCCTGTCCAGCATTCGCGCACAAAGCACATCAGGATACGTGAGAACTTTATACGTCAGTTAGTTGAGGAGAAAGTCGTATCCCTGAGTTTTGTTCCCACCGACCGTCAGTTAGTCGATATTTTCACGAAATCTTTAGATGCCCTTAGATTTGAGAGTCTTAGGAAGTCTTTGGGTATTTTCACAGTTGACTGAGGGGTTGGTCTTTGTCTAGAATAGGATGCTTTTTCATGTCCATATCATATGCTTCATATTGTTAGTCTGTTTTATATGTACCATTGCTATGTTGTACAGCTATTTATTTATTCTTTTGAAAAGCCCAAAAAGATTTTTGTATTTTTTTATGCACCTTTTATGGATGAACATTTAAGATAGCCAAGTCACAATTTCACTTCATTTATCCATGTGACTGTTTGATAGAGATTTGAGATGCTACATCATTTCATCCATGTGCTTTACTTTGATTTGAGTCTTTGAGATGTGATTAGTGATATCTTGCTACATGTTTGACTCTTATCTCCTTTAATGCACACATGCACGACTTTATTTGATTATTGTACTTGTCTATCACATGTTGGCTTGAGTGTTTCCATCTCAATTCTGTTTATGCAACTTGCAATATGCAATAAAACTTGACAAGATTGGAATACATGTAAAAACCATTTTTTTTAGACAGAGTGTTTGTTTAAGGACGGGGAGGGGCTGCGAAAGGTAATTAACTTTTCTTTGCGCAAAAGCCACCGTTCAAATGGACCTAAAAAATGGAGGAATTTTATTATCCGGGGTCCAAAGAGGTTAAAAGAGCCCGAAAAAATTTAAAGGCAATAAAAAGAAATTCATGCCAAATATGGGCCATTAGGTTTCACCTTCAATTCTCCAAAGTTTGAGAATTTAGAAAGCCTCTATTCAAAATATATATCTGAGGGAGTTTGGTTGGAGAATATAAACGGGTTTGCACTTCCTTGAAAGTCCTGAAAAAGCATTAAATAGTTTTGGTCATTATTGGTGTGGAAATCACTTTGCGCTTTCATTTGTTGATTTGATTGAGTCAATGTCTCATATTTCCATTTTTTTACACCAATGGAAGACTTTGAGTTCATTCGTTAGGAGTATCCAATATTCATCGTGCACATATGTCATGTTTGTATGCATTGATTTTCCTATCGAATCTGTTCACACCCCTTCATTTTCGCTATCATTGACTTGGTTGTTTTTGTGATCTTCCATGGTGTGATTCTTTGTTGTATATTATGTGTGAAAAATTTTGAAAAATATTAAAATAGCAGTTTATTCCCGTATGTCTTTCTCCATGTGCTTTCATTTCTGCTTATCATATTTGTCTATTTGGGGACATCATAAAAAGGGGGAGAAGAATTATGGGGGAGTATTGTTTTGGTGTTTGGATTGATTTATGAATGATTTGAAGCTTAAGCTTAATTGATCATCAATTTTTGCATTTCATTATATTTCAAACTGTTGCTTGTCAAGGGTATTTGCTTTATCTCATATGTGTAGGTACATCATTGTTCATTATTGGATTGCACACCCTGATGAGAAAAGATTTGAAAGTTTTTGAAGAGCTGAAGATTTGGGAGACATGTCATTTAGTATTCTCAGTTTGAGGGTTTAATGGGGATATTATCTTATATGTCATTTATTTGCATAATTCGGATTTTTATGTATGTACCGGCATAGACATAGGGGGAGATTTTTAAGGACATAATTCTATAAATGTCATGGGTAGAATCTAGGATTTTTCTATTTTCTCCTAGATCACTGTACATATGTCTGATACCGCTACATTCGGCACGTCAACACGATCATCCTCGACGGCCCGTATTCGAATTCGATGCATCCACTTTCTTCACGTGCATCATGCTACAGGCAACGTGTTGCTCAGCTCATTCCCACTACTCCACTACACTTTATCGGTAAAACGTTATCTTGGAGTTTTAAATATTTGCATAAATATTTGGGAAATATTTTTGAAAAATTATTTTTGAAGTCTAGGTTAATTTTTTATCAAAAGCAAAAAAAATTCTAAGTGTAGAAGCGAATGGCCTCGATCGACGAGATCGCTACCCGGAAAGATTGGTCCCTTAAGCCCTCAGAATTGGCTTCGACCCACATAATTGGTCATCTCTACTTTGAGAACACACTATATGGTTAACCTAATTGGGTCTATGCCATATAGGAGTTCCACCTAGTTTGGATATCGAGACAAAATAGGATTATATTTTTTCGAGTTGCATGCTTATAATTGATTTATGAGGATTTAGGGCATGGACGTTTATCAAATAACAAAAGACGCCTCCTATTATCTGTTTAATGTAGGAGACTCTTGTACCTGCCCTTGCATATCTTATTTCTTGTGTTGGAACATTATCTCTTATTCTCCTGATTTATATTTTTTTTACCCTGTTGTATATTTAAGCAAAATTGGGGGACAAGAACTTGAGTACTTATGCTATGATTTATATTTTTTAGTACTAACTCAACTTATATGCCATTGAGTGTTTAGTCTTTTTCAGGCATTTTTCAGACACGGTTGTATAGCTTGTCCTATTTATTAGGGTATTGGTCTGTATTGTAGTTGAGTAATGTATTTTCTTATCTTATTTTCAGTTCTAGGATGGGAATGGGTAGATAGAGATTTTTGTATAGGAAATCAAGGATTTTTCAGTTTTACCCATGAGTTCAGGATACTCAAGGGAATTTTGTCTCCAATATCCAAAGGGGGAGATTGAGAACACACTATATAGTTGACCTACTTGGGTTTGTGCTATATAGGAGTTCCAACTAGTTTGGATATCGAGACAAAATAGGATTAGATTTTTTCGAGTTGCATGCTTATAATTGGTTTCTGAGGATTTATGGCATAGACGTTTATCAAATGACAAAAGATTCCTCCTATTATCTGTTTAATGTAGGCGACCCTTGTATCTGCCTTTGCATATGTTATTGCTTATGTTGGAACATTATTTCGTATTCTCCTAATTTGTATTTTTTTACCCTGTTGTATATTTGAGAAAAATTGGGGGAGAAGAACTTAAGTACCTGTGCTACAATTTGTATCATTTAGTACTAACTCAACTTACATGCCATTGAGTGTTTAATCTTTTTCAGGTATTTTTCAGACCCGGTTGTATAGCTTATCCTATTTATTAGGGTATTGGTCTGTATTGTATATAAGTAATGTATTTTCTTATCTTATATTCAGTTCTAGGATGGAAACGGGTAAATAGAGATTTGTATAAGAAATCTAGGATTTTTCAGTTTTACCCATGAGTTCAGGATACTCAAGGGAATTTTGTTTCCAGTATCCAAAGGGCGAGATTGAGAACACACTATATGGTTGACCTACTTGGGTATGTGCCATATAGGAGTTCCAACTAGTTTAGATATCGAGACAAAATAGGATTAGATTTTTTCGAGTTACTCTATCTCAAAAAAGGCTCCAAGGAATCCCAGTCCAAGTGCTCCAATGCAACACAAAGAGGTAAGTACGACTCTTGAACCACAATTAGGACAAATACACTGCATATACATGTTTATTACGTGTGCATATTTTTTTATGGTGGTTTTGTTGCTTCAAATATTTTTTTGGGAAAAAGATAACATAAGAATTTTTTTCATGATAAAAATTTGATTGGTTCAATTTCTAATTGGTTGATATTTTTTTGAGTCAAAAATTTAATTTTTCCACAAATATAAAAAATACGTATGTGTTATATTTTAATAAGGGTATTTGTGTTTGTTTAGTGTCTTGGTGGTTAGGCTCATTTGTGACCCTATATTTAGTGGTTATCAATGATCCATATTAATAGAGCCTCAATCCTACTGAATACCTTTTAGCCAATCACATTAGTTATTGCACTTCCTTTACACCCTTAGATCTTGGAGAGTTGATCTAAACCCCTCATTTGTAACCAATCCTTTAGTCCCTTATATATAATATCTTTTATGGTTTTTATTTTCTTATGAGATTATAAGAAAAAAAAAGAGAAGAGGGTTAGAGAAAGAGGTGTCGGTGGCTGTAGAAGAGAGAGAGAGAGAGAGAGAGAGAGAGAAAACTCATCTTACACGTATCATCTTCTTCATTATTTGATGGAAACCAAGAGTTAGTGAGAGAGTAGGTTTCCGGTGTACATATAAAAGAAGTCGACGCCGATCACCGTTAAAAGTACAAGTAAGATTCGTCGAAATCTGATCCCACCGAAATCGAGACCATCAAAAGCGCATCATAGCGCATCATCAAGAAAGAGTGAGATCGGAAATAAACCCAAAATATGGGTTCGTCATCTCAACGCCAAAACAAGAGAGAGAGAAAGTTAGTTCGTCGCCGGTAATAGACAGAAAGAGTCATAGCCGGAGCTTTATCTCACCGAAAAAGGGTTCGCCGAAAAATGCATCGAAAAACTTGCCGGATTTTTGAACCCAGGTCAGATTTGTGTACTCTAATATATTTATCTAAGGATTCTTTTAGTACACTGATTGTTTAGGATTCTTTTAGAATATCTTTATATTGTTATTGTTATTGTTATTTTTTTTATCTAAGATTATTGTTTCAAATAAATTTGAAACAGAAGACTTATTCTTGTGGCTTATATTTTCATTTGAGAAAGACACTTTTGGTTTCAAAAATTAATTTCACAAATTGGTGAAATAAATTTGGACATAAATTTTTTTTAAAACAAAATTTGATTTGAAATTTTTTATTCCAAATCTGAAATTTTTTGAAGTCTTGTATTCAAAGCATATTTGAGATGATTTGCTTTGAATTTAGAAATTACTTGTTGTAGGTACCTCGATTTATCACCTTGGGCCCAGGCGAGTAGCCCAATAAATTACCGCCCAAAGTCTGGAGGCCTCACGCCCCAACTTATTCAGTTACGACCTAGTCTATTCCTAAAATCTCGTAAGGAGATATTCTAGGAGTTGTGGATTGACGTGGGGGAGTCCAACACCCCCACTCCCCGGAAACAAACATGTATAAAACAAACCCTTAACCCGGGGCAAAGGGCATGTATTATTTTTCTAGTAAAACAGTCCTCGGAGTATAGAGAAATAATATTGAGAGCACCACCATGGACGTAGGCATTCTTGCTGAACCACGTAAAATATTGTGTTGTGTGATTGGCGTTGTTTACATTCTTTATTTGTTCTGGTGATTGTCTTTTCTTGATAATTTGTGCTGAACTTAATTGTCACCACAATTGGCGCCATCTGTGGGAAACGTTTGTCTTCCCCTAATAAATCCCTCACCGATAAAGAATTTGGAATGTTTGGTCACAGTAGCAATGCCCCTCAGGCAGGGGATATCCGAGAGGACCCTGCCCCTCGCAAGATCAGATCTGAATTTCGACGTTCAGCTCAGAGGGCTCGCCCAGAGCAGCAAGCCTCAGAAGAAAGTTAGGAACCAGCGAGGTCCACACAAATTTCCAGGTTGATCGATGCCTATGAGGCAAGGCTCCAGGAACAAGGAGAGGCTGCTAGAAATCAAGAGGCTGAGAATGCTCGCCTTAAAAGGATATTGGAAAGGATGGAGAAAGAGATCCATCATAGCTCTAAGCAATGCCAATATCGCACTCCTAGCCCTCAAATGAGAAAATCTCGCAGCCGAGGAAGGATCCCTAGACGCGGATCCCAAATAATTAAAGAACACGTGTCAGATGATGACTTGCTCGAGCAACAGCGACGAGCTCACCGTTGTAGGAGCCCAGCTCGAGGAGATGAGGATATATAAAATTTGGTCCGAAGAGAAATGGACCAGCACCCAGCACAACAGGGTACCAGATCGACCAGAGAGCTAGCCCGGTGAGCTCTCAGGACTCAGATGAAATACCCTTTTACAAGGGAGATAGAAGAAGAAGAAGAAGAAGAAACCCCCAAGAAGTTCATAATTCTAAGATTCAAGATCTACGATGGGAAGACTGACACTATCGATCACATTAGGCAGTACAGGCAGGCCATGACTCTCTGGAACCACAGGGATGCACTAATGTGCCAGATCTTTCCCTCGAGTTTGTACGATGTGGCCCAAAAGTGGTTTGAGAGGCTCCCTCATAGATTTATCAGGAGCTTTGAGTCCCTGGCAGAGCTCTTTACGGCTCGCTTTATTACCAGAAACTCCCATCCAAAAAGGATGGATGCCTTGCTAATAATGAAGAAGATGCCCCAAGAGAGCCTCTGAGACTACGCAAAAAGGTACTGGGAGTTATTTAACGAGGTCAAGGACTGCTCAGAGAAGGTAGCAGTGGACTCTTTCAAGATTGTTCTACCCAGCTCTTGCCTCTTGTACCAATCCCTAATTAAGAAGGAGGCCACAACCATCGATGACCTGATGGCTCGTATCAAGAAGTATGCCAAAGTTGAGGATATGACCCGCCTCAGCACAGAGGAGAATGGTCGAGCTAAGCTCGCTATCAAGGGTAACGGCAAGGATGAAAATTAGAAGAGATGAGGCAAGAATAGGGGAATGGGTGGCTCCAAGAATGGAAACAAGAACGATAAAAGTATTTCAGGCAGTAAACACTGTCTTCAAAGAACAAATCTATAAGATCCTAGAGAAGATAAAGGACGAGCCATTCGTCAAGTGGCCTAGAAAGATGGGAGGAGATCGCTCAAAGAGAAATAATGCATTGAGATGCGCTTTTCACAAGGAAGGAGGACACAAAACTGAGCAATGCAAGGCTCTTAAGTCACACCTTGAAGAGTTGGCCCAGACCGGGCACCTAAATGAGTTTGTGGAAAAAAAGGTAGAGAAAGTTGTTGCTAATAAAGGCACAAGGCCCGATAACTTGCTCGAGGACGATGCTGTCCATGAACTCGCAGTGATTCATGGGGCATCTGATCTAAAATAGATTCAGGTAAACTCAACTCGGATGGAAGTGAAAAAACTTACAGCAGTAATGTAAGCTTTTCAGATTGATCCAGTAAAGACACAATCAGTGAAGCGGCGGCGAGAAGATGACGTTGACTTCAGCAAACACATCGGGTTCATGGATGAAGACTTAGTGGGAGTAAGAACCCCACATCATGACGCTTTAATCATTACACTCCGAATAGCAAACTATGACGTCAACAAGTTACTCTTCGACCAGGGAAGCTCATCTGAGGTAATGTATCTAGACTTGTTCAGGAAATTGAAGTTAAGCATTATCGACTTGAACGAAGCCACTATCCCTCTAGTTGGCTTCGCTAGGAAAGTAAATATGCCTTTGGGAAAGATCGTACTGATGGTGAGGGCAGGAAGTGTATCCAAGATGATCGAGTTTTTGGTAGTCGACATTGACTCACCCTACCAAGCTATCCTCGGCAGAGGATGGATACATACGATGAAGGCCATCTCGTCGATCTACCATCAAAAACTCAAGTACGTGACTGAGTGAGGAGTGATGGAGATCCACGAAGATCAAGCGATGGTAAGAAGGTGCTTCATAGCAGCCATCCGCCCAAAACCAGAGAAGAAGGCCGAGAAGGCCAAAGAGAACCTTGAGGAACATGAAGGTTTGTTACCTTCAAAATAGTAGCTAAAGTATTGAAGACCATGAGTGGAGGAGACTAGGCTCCTCCCCTCTGAAAGGGTCATTAAGAATCGGGAAGAGATCTCAGCCGGTGGTAGAATAAAAGACAGAATATTCTTGATTGGAGCTTCTCTCACAGATCGATAGAATAAGGAATTGACTGTACTATTGAGGAGTAATATAGATTTTTCACGTAGGAACCGTACGAGCTGCTTGGAATTGACCCCAGTGTGGTTTGTCATCAGTTTCACATCGACCCCACTTTCAGGCCTATCGCCCAGAAGGCATGGCGAACTACGCCCGAGAAGGCCAACGCTGTAAAGAAAGAAGTAGAGAAACTGCTGGATGCAAGATCCATACGGGAAGTTCAATTCCCTAAATGGTTGTCCAACCTAGTAGTGGTTCCGAAGAACAATGGAAAATGGAGAGTTTGTATCGACTTCACTGACCTTAACAGGGCGTGCCCTAAGGACAGTTTCTCTCTCCCAAAAATTGACCAGTTGGTGGATGCCACAGCAGCTCATGAAAGAATGAATTTCCTGGACACATACTCGGGGTATCATCAGATTCCTCTGTATGCACCAGACCAAGATAAGACAGCGTTCATCATAACCGTCGGATTATACTGTTACAAAGTTATGCCCTTTGGGCTAAAAAATACTGGAGCAACTTACCAACGGCTATTCACTAAGATGTTTAAAGACCAAATGGAGGACACCATGGAAGTCTACATCGATGATATGCTCGTTAAGATTAGTCACAAAGAAGACCACCTCTCAGACCTGTCAAGGACCTTCGAAATCCTCAGGAAATACCGAATGAAGCTCAACGCGAGAAAATGTTCCTTCAGTGTCCAGTCCGGAAAATTTCTCGGGTACTTAGTTAGCGAGCGAGGCATAGAAGCCAACCCGGACCAGATTGATGCAATCAATAAGGTACAACCTCCCCGCACAATTAGAGACGTTCAGAAACTCACGGGCATGCTCGTCGCCTTGAATCGATTCATCTCGAAGTCATTCGAAAAGTGCCAGACATTCTTCCAGCTATTGAAGATGAGCAAAATAGTGGAGTGGAATCAAGATTGCTCGAAAGCATTAGAAGAGCTCAAAGATTATCTCAGCACACTACCCTTGCTCGTGATACCTCAAGAGAATGATTCCTTATACCTATACCTTGTTGTTTCCAGCCACTCAATCATTTCTGCACTAGTATACGAAATAACTAGAATCTAGCACCCGGTTTACTACGTGAGAAAGACCCTCTTGGACACCGAGCAGCGATACCTACCACTGGAGAAGCTCTCCTTTTCACTAGTGGTAGCCTAGAGGAAACTGAAGCACTACTTTGAAGCACACTCTATCATCGTCCTTATGTCACACCCCCTTAAAGCAGTTCTACGGAAAGAAGATCTATCCGATAGACTATCGAAGTGGTCGGTTGAGCTCAGACGATTCGATATCCAGTTCCAACCAAGGAATGAAATCAAGGGGAAAGTCCTCGACGAATTCATCGTGGAGTTTATAGGCAAACAGACTTGTGACCAACTGCAAATCGTGGAAGAGAGGGAAGATCACTCGGCAAAAGTTATTTGATGACTATTTATTGATGGAGCCTGTAACTCCAAGGGGGAAGGAGTAGGCATTGTTCTTATTACCCCTGAAGATACAATCCTTGAACAAGGAATCAGACTTGGATTTGAAGCCTGAACAATGAAGCAGAATATGAAGCATTAATAGCATCCCTGCAAAAGGCACAGGCATTGGGTGCAAAACAACTATAGGTGTTCGACGACTCATAATTGGTCTCCAATCAGATAAGTGGAGACTTCAATGCAAGAGATGAGAGAATGGCAACCCACCTCGCCTTAGCAAAGAAATTAATGTCTAACTTCGAGGAAGTGAGTGTCCAGTAGTTTCCCAAAGGATAAAATAGTCATGTTGACGCCTTAGCAGCCTTGAGTTCAGCAATCAACTCTGACTTAAAGAGAACAATCCCTATCGACTTCCTCGCTCAGTTGATCATCAACCAGAGCGACGAGCTGCCGGACATGGGCCATATTCTTCAAATTGAATCAGCACCTAGTTGGATGGACCCCTAAGGGACTATTTGAAGGATGGTGCACTACCAGACGATAAGAAGGTTGCTCATCAAATAAGAGTCAAAGTTGCCCGCTTTTACTTATCTCCTGAGGGCAAGTTGTATAAGAGATCATTCATTGGCCCTTACCTCCAATATGTTCACCCAAAAGACGTCAAGCAAGTTTTACATGCATTTTATGAAGGGATCTGTGAGAGCCATATTAGAGGCAGATCGTTAGCTTTCCGAGCAATGAAGGAAGGCTACTGGTGGCCATACATGCAGAAACATTATGGGGTTTATGATCATAAGTGTAAAAAATGTCAACTACATGCTCCTATGGTCTACTAACCTGCCAGTGACCTAAGGTCACTTTCCAGCTATTGGCCTTTCGCCCAATGGGGAATGGACATTGTGGTCCCTCTTCCTACCACTGCCGGCAATCGCAAGTATCTGTTGGTCACGATAGACTACTTCACAAAATGGATTGAGGCAGAGCCACTGGTAAACATCGTAGACGCATATATGATGAGATTCGTATGGAAGAACATAATTACTCGCTTCAGAATTCCCAAAACCATCATCATTGATAATGGAACGCAGTTTGAGAGTGTCGTCTTCCAGAGTTTCTATAATGACCATGGAATCAGGCACCATTTTAGCTCGGTAGCATACCCTTAGAGCAACGGCCAAGCTGAAGCTTCCAATAAAATAGTGATCGATGGACTGAAAAAGCGATTAGAGCGAGCCAAAGGGGCATGGGGGAGCGAGCTGCCCCATATTTTATGGGATTACTGCACTACCCCACGTCGAGCAACTGGAGAAACCCCATTCGTATTAACATATGGAATAGAGGCAGTCATCCCTTTAGAATATGCCCTACCAACCATGAGGTCCACCTTGGTCGACCAAGGCCAAAATGATGCAGCATTACTCGCTGAACTTGACCTAGCTGAGAATGCAGATAATTAGCTCTAGTGAAACTAGCGAGCTCTCAGCAACATATAGCAAAGAACTATAACAAGAAGGTCAATTCAAGAACATTCCAGGTTGGGGACTACGTCTTAACGAAAGTTCTTAGTAACGCAGTAAAACCATCTGATGGCAAGTTGGGCCCAAGCTGGGAGGGACCATTCAAGGTGACAAGAGATGACTTACAAGGAGCCTATCACTTAGAGACGCTGGAGGGATGAGAGATACCCCGAGCTTGGAATGCGACCAACCTGAAGAAATTATATTGCTAGTTTCTCTTCATTAATATTTTATCACATTACTAGAATTGGCAACTCATTTTTATTGTGTTTGATTAATAAAAGATTATTTGGCAATAGCATCCCATAAAGTGTTAATTGTGTATTATGAACTTTATAACTTGCACATATTTTCCAAGCGACAGGCACATTAGTCAATATATAAAAGCAAGGAGCCTCCCTCCTCGGGTTTTTGTTATGAAACACGAACAACCTCTAAACATTTCCCTTGGCAATATATGAATCCCTACAGGGGAACTTTAGGCAGCTCGGCTAAATTGAATTGGTCGCCAAATAATGTTTAGCTCAGAAAACTTGATCGGATGGAACATCTAACACCAGGTGTATCCACGCCATTGCCACACTTAGGCCTAAGGGAGTGTGACGACACGACCTAAAAGGTAAAGTAGGGAATAATGGTATCTCGTAAGCATACTGGACTGGGAGGATACTCACGCAATAAAACAACTCTACCCACATCAAATATAATCAGCTATGAAGAGCCCAAGATAATCAAATAAAAATTAATGAAGTATAAAATATACAACGCATGTTTAGTCGGCGAATCACCCAAAATATAAATATTTTATTACTTCACTACATTTACAACAAGAGTTACATTGAATGAATTAAGTAAACCCTATTGGGGATTAGGTCTCTGAGCAAGGTAGTTAGCTACTTGCGCTCTTCAGCCATCATCTGGATGGGGAGATAATTCCAACTTTACTTCATTTGCATCTGGCTCCAATAGCTGCCTGGGAGTAGCATCTATGGGGACCCACTGTTCATCCATTCGAAAAGGGTTAGGCATTAGAGTCGAAGGGGAGATCTCATAACGATACGAGAGGACTGAGTTCTTGGGGACTTTTATATCCCTTGAAACATTCAACCATCCCCTAATAAAGGATAGCGCCTCAAACTCTGCCAACCTCGTTGGAGCATCTACCCAACCCTAATCATAACCGTCAGCCCACACTCGTCGAGGACCTTTCTTGAACAGGTTCCTTATCCGCATGACATCTCTTTGGATCCCGGAAGATATCACATATGCTCGACGAACATCTTCTTAAAGCTCGTCCATCTCCCAAGATGAACCCCCGGCATCTATACCAGCCCGCGGATCGGCCGATGAAGTGGAACCCCATAAAACTTAAGGGGTATCGCTAGATGCTATACCAGATCGTGAACCAATCGATAAAGTGGAACCCCGTAAAACTTGAGGGGTGACGCTCGGCGCTATACCAGCTTGCAGACCAGCCAATGAGGAGGAACATTGCAAAACTTAAGCTGCAACGCTCGATGTATGTTCCCTGAGTTGTGATACCTCCCTCCTCAGATTTTCATTCTCCTGTTCAAGAACTTCTCTGACTTGATTGATCTCGAAGGCATCCAAAATTTTATCCCTCATAAGGTTCACTTCTTCTTGAATAGAAGCACCAACCTCTTCCATCTCCTGAAGTCTATCCTTCAGTTTTGGCAATGAGCACGGACTGACATTTAAAGCTCTTGTTCCTCAACCTAAGGGACTTGCAAATCCTTATAAAGGCTTGTTGAACTTTAATGATCGCATTAGGACCAAGATCCTTCCCAGGTGAGAGGTAGAGGTATATACTCATCCTCATCAATCAACTACAAGCCATAAAAAGAATTAAAGAGCAGAAGAATCAGTATGTAAAAAGGAAAGTATTTTCATTTCATTAAAATGGAACGATCCAAGTACATCAGTAATCAGAAAGACAGTACAAACAAAGAAAAAATACAAAGAAGTTACTCAAAATAGGCTAGCTAGAAACCTCAGTTTGCTCCGAGGCCGTAGATTGTTTTCCCTTATCTACAGCAACAACGACACCTCCCTCAGGTGGAGCAACTATTATTCCATGGACAGAAGGAGCAACAACAGGAACGGTCTAAGAAGCAGAAACACCACCATCAATGGTCGGGGCAGGTGCCTCATCCACAATAGGCTCCAAGCCTGGATCATGCTCATTAAGCAATGGAGAATTGATATCCACTTCAGCAGCCAAAAGATCCTTATGCCAGCCCTTCTTAAAGTTCAGTTGGCTGATGTAGCCTATTTGAACATCGATATCCTTGTACGCAGCATCCCATCCGGTATTATACGAGCTTTCCTTCAAGGTGGCTGCCTCAGATGGCACTGTCTTCACCTTCTCTGCCAGCACTTTATTCTCCTCCAACACATCCAACTTGCTTGAGCAGACCAGGTCATAGGACTACCTTAACTCCCTAAGATCCTTATTTGCCACCTCCTTTGTGCGGTTGGCTTTGGACAGAGTGAGACCAGACGACTTCTGGATAGCATTGAAAGCCTTCAAGCTGCCCTCCAGCTCAACATTCTTCTTCTTAAGATCAGCATTCCTCATTACTAGCTCATCATGACTAATGTAGAGGATGGTGAAGTCGATCACAAACTGTAAAGAAGAAGAATATTAGAAAAAGAAGAATTAAACAGAATATGGTAAGCATAGAAAAGAGAAAGCAGACTTACCAAGGCTAGCCTCTGACTCGCCTGCAGAGCTAACTGGTCGGTCCTCATTGCCTTCTGATGATCAGAAGGTAAAATCGCTCTTTCGAGCAACATAAGAGCCAATTGGAGAGAGAGGGCAATAAAGTCCCCCTCAGGCAAGGCAGCACAGGTACCAAATCTTGACCCACCTTTGTCCTCACCTCATCTCTCTTTCTCTCATTCTTCTCCTTCTCAGCTCTCTTTCTCTCCTCCTTTCTCTCCCTCTCTCAACTGCTCTTCCTCCCTCTTCTTCTTCTCCTGCTCATAAGCAGTAGACTGAGAACCAGTTGCAACCTCTCCATCGCCAGATTTTTATTTTTTCGATCGGTGGGAAAGGAGCACATCATCATCATCATCATCGCAAATTAGATTCTTCCTTCGAGGAGACATGTCTTCCTCGCTTGAACTACTAGATTCACTCAAAGACTCCTGAGCCTCTGAAACCCCTTTCGAACTGGAAGATTCTTCATTAGATCTCTCTTCACTGGAACCACCCTCAGCATCGCCCCTGTCAGCACCCTCACTCTCCTCACCAGAGTTGATTTTCTCCTCGACCAATTGGACGGGATCGGCAGCAGCCTCTTTAGTAATGTCTAGCTCATGGATGCTATCTATAGGTCACGCAATAAAGCTGGACCCAAAGTTCTTGTATTCCAAGATAAAAGCTGCTGATCGAGGGTATTTATCGTCATCGAAGAGCTCCCTAATGTTCCAGGCTTTGACAAACTCATCAGCTCGAACCTCACTGAGAACAGGTTTTGAGTTCTTTGTCCTCGCTGAAAAGAAAGAAAGAAAGAAAGAAAGAAAAATATCAGAGAAATTGTACATGAATAGAGGATCGATAAGCAGAGCAAAAACTAAGCCTACCTATGCACTCCTACCCATAGAAGGGGACCTCAAACCTGCCAGACCTCGACCCCTCAGTATGGGGAGAAAACTACTAATTTCTAGAAAGAAAACCCTCATGCCAATAATCCTTGTGGGAATCGGGTAGATTTACTACCAATACCCTATCAGGAATCCTGGCCTTGAGGTAAAGAAGACCAGAACTTGTTCATGAGAAATAATAACAAAAGAAGATCTCAGCAAGCCCTAAATTAGTTCCATAGAGATGATTTATTCTATGTGCCCATTAACAATCTTCCAGACATTGGACGAACATTGTGCAGGGACAATATTAAAATAACCAAAAAAGTGCAAAAACAAATTTCTTCGAGGAAAGGTAAGACCCTCTTGGGACAACAAGAGAATGTGAATCCAATAAGCGTCCTCAACCTCCCTAACAATACGGGGTATGGGAGCACACTCGATGTCTACCCAATTTGGAATATTATAGAACTTCCTAAATTCGGATATTGATCTATTGCCTATTTCACCGTTAAAAGATACAAACACTAATTACAAATGCGGAGAAATTTCAACAGAAAAACAAAGAGAAAGAGCAAGAGGAACTTATGAAGTAAAAAATTAGCTTGGGATGATGCAAATTGCAAGCGAAGACGATGAAGAAGATTGAAATTGAAAGACGAAGACCTGGGAATGAAAGAGCAACAGCGGAAGCTTGGAGAAGGTTAGAAATATGGAGAAACTTGAAGCGACAATAAGAAAAGACTTCTCCAGAGGATTTTTAAATGTTTCTAATCATAGCGCATAGGCAATGAGACAGGCTGTCGCCAAAATCAGTTCAGAAGAGGCGCTTCGATCTTGAAAAGTGTTGCACAATTTACAAAATAGCCATTGTGACAAATCATTTAAAATTATTGAGCCCAAATTGTGGCCCAACAACTTTAAGGGAAATAATGGGCACCTCGATTTATAACCTTGGGGGCCCAGACGAGTAGCCCAATAAATTACAACCCAAAGTCAGGAGGCTTCACGCCCTAACTTATTCAGTTATGACCTAGTCTATTCCTAAAATCTCGTAAGGAGATATTCTAGGAGTTGTGGATTGACGTGGGGGAGTCCAACACCCCCAATCCCCAGAAACGAATATATATATAACAAACCCTTAGCCCCGGGGCAAAGGGCATGTATTATTTTTCCTGAAAAAAGCTCCCCGGACTATAGAGAAATAATATTGATAGCACCACCGTGGATGTAGGCATTCTTGCTGAACCATGTAAAATATTGTGTTGTGTGATTGGCGTTCTTTACGTTCTTTATTTGTTCTGGTGATTGTCTTTTCTTGATATTTGTGTTGAACCTTATTGTCACCACACTTGTAATTAATAGGATATTGCTTGTATTATTGATTGAGAGGGTGAGAAGCATTTATGCATTTAGTTTAATTCATAAACACTATCACTCTCACATGAACATTTAGTATTTGTGGTTCTTGGTGAGATATTTTATTTGTGGGGATGCTGGAATTCGAGATTCAAGGACAAAACGAGGAAGCTGTGTGGAGAAGAACAAATTAAGACACACAGCCTTTGAGAGTGGAGTAACTCGTGTAGGCAAATTTTCTGATCTTGTATTTATGTTCTTAGTTTCATGCCTAGGTGTTGTTACTTAATTGTGATTCTAATGGATTTTTCATTTTGCTTTGTAGAGGTGGGCATGGATTTTTCCCTTATTTTAGGGTTTTACCACGTTAAACATCACGTGTCTAATTTTCTTGAATCTTCTTAAATACTTTGGTGAACAATATCGTACTCGAGACTTAATTGTAGGTTTTGATTTTTAAAAACCTAAGGTAATCAAACTAACGAATTTAAATAACATATTCAAAAAAATGTTTTAACACATGTAGTGTTTATTTTGAAAAGTGTTTTGTTCAACGAATTTATTTCGGAGTTTACTCAACTTATAAATTTTTTGTTATTAATCTTGTGAACAAGTTTTTCAAGTTGTATCAGAGTTGGTTTATCAAAAGATATTTTAATCCTGAAAGTCCAGAAATTGTTTTCGAAATCTATTTCTGAATATGGATGAAGGATTTGAGAAGTTAGGTAACCTTTCCCCACCACCAGTCTTTGATGAAAACAACTTTTCCTATTGGAAAGTACCAATGGTTGCTTTCATTCAAGGAAATCTTTATGATGATGTTTGGGATATGATTGAAAATGGTTATGAACATCCAACTAAGGCTTTGTCCAAAATTGATCCCACAAGGGTTAATAAACTTCGTAGCGAATTTACTACGGTAGAGAAAAAGAAGTCTCTCAACAACAATAAGGGCAAGAATGCTATCTTTATGTCCATTAACGAGCATGACTTTAAAAGAATATATATTTGCTCTACTTCTAAGGAGGCTTAGAACACTCTAGTCATCGCACATGAGGGTGATGAATGAGTTATGGCCGAAAAAACACATATTCTTGTCAAACAGTACAATACACTGATTATGGATGACAATGAATCCTTTGATGATTTCTACATTAGGTTAACCGACATTTTTACAAAATTACATGCAAATGGTATAACCTATAGTAGAAAAGAAATCGTTCAAAAGATTAGTATGTCATTACCTGCTAAGTTTGACAATAAGAGATATTCCATAGAATAAATGAATGACCTAAACCTGACTCTAGAATTGCTATGTAGCAAATTAAGAACTGTTTAGATGGAGTTAGAGTTCAAAAAATAATTGACTACCCGTAACAAGAGACTCACTAGATTTAATATTATGTTTTCATCACAATTGACTTCACTTAAAGTCAGTCCCTTAGGCTTTGACCTTGACTTGAATGATGATTGTGACTTGGATCACCTTGACAATCAAATAGCTCTTATGAGCAAGCATTTCAAAAATATTATCAAATTCATAAATGCATTAGCCTATAAGCAAGGCACAAAAAATTATCAAGGCAATCAAAATCACCGACCTCATGAAAGACATGATAACAAAAGGACCTATGACAATAGAAAACCTATGATATACATGACAGATGTTAAATGTCATGGGTGTGGCAAAATGGGACATATTGCTAATAAATTCCCAAATAATCCTACCAATAATACTAGGGCTAATTTGTGTAAGACATGGGATGACTCAAGTGATTCTGATGAAGATGAAATTGAGTCAACCCATAATTATGAGTCCTATACGTCATTCTATGCTAGGATCATATACCATGACGATGATGAATGTGTGTTTACTCATGATTCTATTGTTCCTATTGTCACATTTGTTATTGTAAATGTTGTGACTGTTGATGATGAAAACAACATTGATAGTGATAGCTTAAGGGTGTGTCAAACTGAAAGCATTGTCGTTAAACCTAAAGTGTGTGTGAGTTCCACATATGAAATAAGCGATATAGTAGACACTTCATATGATACACTTAGTGGTAAGTGCAACTCTTGAACTACAATTAGGATAGATACACAACATATACATGTTTATTATGTGTGCATATTTTTTATGGTGGTTTTGTTGCTTCAAATATTCTTTTTGGAAAAAGATAACATAAGAATTTTTTTTATGATAAAAATTTGATTGGTTCAATTTTTAATTGGTTAATATTTTTTTGAGTAAAAATTTAATTTTTCCAAGAGTTTAAAAAATACGTATGTGTTATATTTTAAGAAGGCTATTTGTGTTTGTTTAATGTCTTGGTGGTTAGACTCATTTGTGACCCTAGATTGAGTGGTTATCAATGATCCATATTAATAGAGTGTCAATCCTAGTGAATACCTTTTAGCCAATCACATTAGTTATTTAAATTCCTCTCTACGCCCTTAAAAGCGCATCACAACGCGTCACCGACAAAGAGTGAGACTGGAAATAAACTCAAAAGCCGGGTTCATCATCTCGACGCCAAAACAAGAGAGAGAGAAGGTTAGTTCGTCGCCGATAATAGATAGAAAGAGTCATCTTCGAAGCTTTATCTCGTCGTAAAACTGCGCCGAAAAACTTGCCGGATTTTTTAACCCAAGTCAGATTTGTGTACTCTAATATATTTCTCTACGGATTCTTTTAGTACACAGATTGTTTAGGATTCTTTTGGATCATCTTTATATTGTTGTTGTTATTTTTTTTATCCAAGATTATAGTTTCAAATAAATTTGAAACACAAGGCTTATTGTTGTGGCTTATATTCTCATTTGAGAAAGACACTTTTGGTTTCAAAAATTAATTTCACAAATTGGTGAAATAAATTTGGACATAAATAATTTTGAAACAAAATTTGATTTTAAATTTTTTATTCCAAATCTGAATTTTTTTGAATTCTTGTATTTAAAGCATATTTGAGATGATTTGCACTGCATGTAGAAGTTACATATAATTAATAAGATGTTGCTTGTATTATTGATTGAGAGGGTGATAAGCATGTATGCCTTTAGTTTAATTCGCAAACACTATCACTCTCATATGAACACTTAGTGTTTGTGGTTCTTAGTGAGATATTTTGTTTGTGGGGCTGCTGGAATCCGGGATTGAAGGACAAAACAAGGAAGTTGCGTGGAGAAGAACAAATCAAGACACACTGCCTTTGAGAGTGGAGTAACTCGTGTAGGTAAATTTCTCATCTTGTATTTTTGTTCTTAGTTGCATGCTTAGGTGTTGTTACTTGATTGTTATTCTAGTGGATTTTTCATTTTGCTCCGTAGAGGGGGCCATGGATGTTTCCCTTGTTTTAGAGTTTTACCACGTTAAAAATCACGTGTCTAAATTGCTTGAATCTTCTTAATTACTTTGGTGAACAATATCGTACTCGAGACTTAATTGTAGGTTTTGATTTTTAAAAACCTAAGGTAATCAAACTAACGAATCTAGAGAACATATTTAAAAAAATGTTTTAACACATCTAGTGTTTATTTTGAAAAGATTTTTGTTCAAAAAATTTATTTCGAAGTTTACTCAACTTATAACTTTATTGTTATTAGTCTTGTAAACAAGTTTTTCATACTTAAGCCCTTATAATTGGCTTCAACCCTCGAAATTTGTCGCCGCTACTTAAGGTCCTCAGAATTAACCCGAAGAATTGGCCATATATACTTTATCCCTCAGAATTGGCCATATCTACTTTATCCCTCAGAATTGTCTTCAACCCTCCGAATTTGTCATCTCTACTTTAGCCCTCGGAATTGGCTTCGACCTGCAAAAATGGTCATCTCTACTTAAGGCCACATAATGGGCTTCGACCCGTAGAATTGGTGATCTCTACTTAAGCCCTCAAAATTGGATTCAACCCTCATAATTGGTCGCCCCTACTTAAGGTCCTCGAAATTGACCTCGGCCCTCATAATTGGTCGGTCCTACCTAAGCCCTCAGAATTGACCTCAACCCCCAAAATTGGTCGCTCCTACTTAAGGTCCTCATAATTGGTCACTACTACTTAAGGTCCTCATAATTGACCTCGACCCTGAGAACTGGTCGCTCCCATCTTAGGTCTAAACTCGGCTCGCATAATTAGTCATCCCCTATATTACTTTAGGTCCTCAGAAATGGCCTCGACCCTCCGAATCGGTCATCCTCATCCTTTTTTAGTCCTCAAAACTGACCCATTTATTAAACATCATGTGGTGTTTATTCAACGGGTTTCACTTGTTCTAAGCTCACTCGTCGAGGGGCTCTTTAGAAACCACATTCTAAGATCCCCTAACTCTCTCCTTAAGTCCCTATAACCTCCCTATTTATACTCTGAGTATCGATATAGAGCTCATTGAGTGCTCTCAAACATCATTTGACTCCGGTAAACTCTATATTCAAAGCGAAATCTCACACAATCCTCAAAGGGCTCTAAATCCCCTTACCAACGATCTACCATATGCTCAAATCAGCATAACGGTTCAGATGTACGAACCATTTTACCACCAAAATCAATATGGAGCCCACCGAGTGCTCTTGGGCCCCGATTTGACCCAAGTTAACTTCATTGTCAAAGTGAAAGCTCTTAGAGTCCTCTAAGGGAACTAAAACCCCTTTTCAACGGTCCACCCTATGCATGAAATGGCATAACCGTTCGTACGAACAATCCATTTTTCTTAAAAAATTTATCTGGAGGCCACTGGGTGCTCTCGGGCTCCATTTGACCAAGGTCAACTCTTAAGCTCAAACGATACTAAATTAATATTTAAAGAGAACTTAATACCCTTTTTAATGGTATGCCCCGTGCACGAATCAACCTTATGGTATAGACGAACGATTCATTTTACCCCGAAAGGTCACTGGGAGCTTTCCGGCCCCAGTTGACCAAAGTCAAGTCTTCAAACCGAGCGAAGCCCTTTGGAATATCGAAGTACATAGCATAACCTTTCCAAAATTCCATCCCGTGCATGATTCTAACTTACGGTTTGGATGAATAATCCATTATCGTCTGACAATCTCCCATCCAAAGGTTCGACGAGCGCTTCTGAATCCTGTTCGACCTAAAGTCAACTCTCGAATTCGGGAATGGCACAAGGACTCTTAAAGGTATATGAATTACCTTTCTAACATAAGCCCCTTGATCAATTTGGATTTATGGATTGTGTTATACGGCCATTCTTCCAAAATAATATGCACGAGACTGTCGATTGGCAGGTCCATTTCCATCCCTATCGGTAGTGTGTCTAAGGTTACAGGGATATGCCGACTGGAACACCCTACCCTATAAATTGAAGGCATGACCTCACTCCCAGGACACACCTCAGATCCATCAATATCAGTGATCTCAACAATATTGTCTTGCAATCAACGAAGTTTCCTTTTGTGAAATTCCTTTCCATATTTCATTCTTGTCATTTTCATACCCAATTCAACAAAATCTCATTCTCTCTTATTCAACATGCATTCCAACATTGAAGGGAGCTCATTAAGGATCAAGATCAAGCCTCATATCTCCAAAGAAAGTCCAAAATCCTTCTCTCTTTAAATTTATATTTTGCATTAGTTAAATAAATTATTTATTTAGCTTTTACTTTAGCTCATACACATTAATACCTCATCATTTATTAGTTATATTGCACATTCTTTATTTTTTATAAAAAAAACAAAGAAAAAGAGGGTTACACCTATGAATTCCAACGGGATTTCCACCAAAATTTCACAAAAATAAAATTCATTTTATACACACACACATATAAAAATTTCCATTCCAATCTATGGGATAAACCCCACCCTTATACCGCATGCAAACTACGTGTACTTTGATGCCTTTATAGGCTACGTAGGCATTTAGGGTTAAAACCCGAGACTCGAGTACAATTTTCCAATTTTCTAGTTTTTCACACTTGTATCCTTTTCATCTATACATCATTTAATATATATTATATTTGTGATCCTTATTAGCGTTTTATCTAACATATATTATCGTTTCATCATAAGTATCAATATCTCGATAAACGTATACATCGTATTTTCTAGATATTATTTTGGGAACATTCCTGCAGTTGACTTCACTCTATCATTTCCATGATATGAGTTGGGGGATTTCGATCTCCATTTATATATACACGCATACACACTTCATAGAGAAATTAAGGAAAATAGTAACACCGGCCCATGAGAGATCGAAAGGGATGGATGGGTGCCTAACACCTTCCCATTTCGTAATTTAACCTCTGAACAATTGGTTTCATAAGCATCAGTTTGTCTTTGATGTCTCTTTATCAAGGCAACGATAAGTTCTTTTTCCCGTTTTGTGCAAAATAGGATGGCGACTCCTATTTATCAAGGCTCTTTATCAAGGCTCGTAGAGGAAGAGGGCACGAGACCTTTATATTCCCCTCCCTCCCCACCCCCAAGGAAAAGACGAAGAGATGCGCATAAATGATGGCCAAGTTCATCGAGATGAATATCATCTGCCGATATGGGGCCCTGCATGAGCTAATACCAGATAACAGTTTAAATTTCAAGGAATAAGAATTGGTCGATGAGTATGGGATTAAGAGACAAATCTTCTCCCTACCGACCTCAAACCAACGGTGCAGTCGAAGCCTCCAAAAAGAACCTCAAAGTGATCATCAGCAAGATGACCGTGAGTTTCCAAGATTGGACCGATCGAAAACCTTATTCCCTCTGAGGCTACCACACTTTAGTTCGAGCATGTATTGGGGATACCCCTTATTCTCTGGTATACGACATGGGAGCAGTCTTACCCGTTGAGCTAGAAATTCCTTCACTGCACGTCGTGCTTGAAAGAAAAGTCGGTGAGGAAGACTGGCATCAGAGCCGTCTTGACGAGTTGTCACTCTTTGATGAAAGAAGGTTAAAAGCTCTATATCATATAGAAGGGTACCATCTTCGAATAGCACGATCATTTAATAAGAGAGTCAAGGACTGTGGTGTTCGAGAAGGGGATTTGCCCTTAAAGAAATCGTAGAGCCCATCTGTGAGCCCAGAGCAAAATTCAATCCCAATTGGAGCGAACCCTACATTTTGAAGAAGATACTATTCGGTGGAATGCTATGCTCATTGACCTCGATGGGAAAGAAATGGACCGTCCAATCAACTTACACCATCTCAATAAATTCTACCCTTAGTCTGAAATCTCGGCACACTAAGACTCTTCTCATCTCCCTTCTATTCTTAAAAAATTATAAATTTAAAAAATTCTTCGTTTCCCTCTACTCAGAACTACGTGGGGCTTGATCCTCTAAAAATCTTTTTACTTTTAAAAATGAAACTCAAAATTTTTTAAAACCCCCAGAGGTACGTAGGCAGCTCATACGCTTTACATGAGCACGACCCCTTTCTTTTTCAAAAAATTCCATTCTATTCTTATCCCCAAGAACGATAATTAATTTTATCATGTACATGAACAAAAAGGATTATGTATGCCTTAGCGATTGGTATGGATAATTCAAATGAAAATATCATCAAGAGGCACAGCGATATATTTAAAATCTTCTTTATTCCATTAATGAAAAATTCTAGTACGATTACATGAAATAGCAGCGTAGGGAGTCAAATATCTTCCCCCACCAACCTAACCTTATCGTCTTAAAAACAAAATAAAATTAGTCAAACTACTCCGAAACAACCTTTCCCAAAGGTATTCCTACCAGAAAACAACCAGATACATAACCAAACACCATACAAAAGCTACACAAATAAAACTCCCCAGGGATCCTACCCGCAACTGCCAGAAGAATTAGCTCCATCATCATCTACATCTTGGTGTCCCCAAACTTGCCCTGCTTGGATGGAATATCGAAGACTCTCCATTTAATGGTAATCTCGGAGCAGCCTTGGGAAAACCACAACACCTCCCTCCATAGGGTCAAACATAGCAAGCCACCTCTATCCGGTCTCCTCGACCAAAATCTTAGCCACTACCCTGAAGGTACCTATATAGAGGACTCCTGGGGTTTATTTTTCATGTTGTAGCTATATAAACCTTCAGCTAGTTGGGCTTAAATTTTGACAAGATTTTTTGTTGTTAGGGTGAGTCTAGTCACCTACGCCAAGCTCCCAATGGAATTCGACACCAACTCCGTTTATCATTTCGATCTCCGAATTCAGCCATTTATGAAAGGTTGTCTCTCGCACCCTCTATGGCTCATATGATTTATAATATTCACATAGGACATTTTGCACCTCATTGCACGACATTGCATTATCATGATTAATTGATTGGATTTTGTCTTTAAAAAGTATTTTAAGAAAAATAGTTTAAAAATTAATTTGGAAGTTATTAATATGATTGAATATTTTTGTAACGAATAAATTTTTAATATTATATTTTGAAATAAAAAATATTTTTTTTTATTAATTTGAATGTATTAGCATGTGTATATATATATTTTTATATATGTATGTATGCTATAAAGTCTATTATTTTTAAATTGCGTGAATAGGCGTTTGCCCATGTGAATGATCCCATAGCAGGTCTTGAGATATAGACATCTAGCGTTAACAGTTGGCGTGTTCCTCTATATAATTGTACACGATTTGACCACTGAGTCAATTGAATAGGCTTGATCTGTTAAATTGATTGGACTTAAGCAGGTCTCTAGGCCTAGCCTATTTAGTGTATATGGTCTACTTGGTCTTTACGTTTTTACCATAGTCAATTACTGTTATCAATTTGAAATCTCCAAATCTTATAACTATTTGGATCTAAAATGACGCCGTGTTCTTTTTTCCATATGGTAAATTTGGTAGTGGAATCCAGTTGTTATCCACCGTTATTTAAAACGACTTCGTTTTTCAATTTTGGCTAGTTTTGTTATCCGCCCACAGTTTTCTTTCTAAACAAAGGCTAGTTTTTATACTCTTTTAAAATGGCTGCATTTTATAAAACGGACGAGCACGTTTTTCTTTTAGTTGATACCGGCTGGCATTACACGCATCCGATTTTTAAATGACCCATTTATTTTTCTTTATAAACCGTGCGGTCTCATTTAATCAGTGAATGTGTGTGTATCTTCACAATCCATGTTCTATATGTTTTCACTAATAATAACTTTCTTAACTTGTCTACAAATACAGACCTTTCTGTCTCATTTTTAAAAAACAAGAGAGAGAAAGAGAGAGTTTACATATTTTATACACTGATTTTTCCCATGTGTGTATGTTTGAAGAAATAATCTCTTCATCGATTATTTCTAAAACTAACACTATATTTTCGTGTATGTGTGTAAGTTATTTTGAAAAACATTTTTTATATCATTTCAACATTGTTTTAAACTCTCTTAGGGTTCGTATGTGTTCTTGAATTTTTTTTATCAAAACGAACCCTATCTATTTTCACTACTGATTTGTGTGAAAATTATTCACATAATAAAATCTCTCTATTTTTGTGTGTTTAGATCTGATTTCTAGATCTTGTGTGAATAACTTGATATTTTTGGTGTATACTCTTTATGTACTTGTTCCATCTCACATAGCCCTGGTATACAAGACGCCTACCACTGAGCTCACATGTGATTAGTCACTAAGTCGTTAGTGGATACCCTGATTTAACCAAAAAACATAGCCCTGGTATACTAACAAATTCTCTTAAAGGATTAAAGGTATTTGCTACTTTTGTGAGAATCACTTCGCACACTAATTCACATATTTGTATTAGTTATATCTGCCTACATCCGTGATAATCCATGCTACATGTTTTATATTTGTGCCTAGTCACATAAAATACACACAGTTTTTTATGACTAATGTTTAAATTTCTTTTGTTTCTTTATATCCATCTTAGATGTGTTTAATGTGTAAGCTTGAACTATTTGCACACATAAATCACGATTATGTGTATTTTGATCTGTCAATCGTGTTTCTAAGTTCATGCTTGATTAAAACGTGTTATTTTAAATCACGTCTAAAAAGGTTTGGTTAAAAAAAGTTTAGAACTATATAAGGTTTAGAAAGTTAAACCTACTCCTCTTAAGGGCCGAAATTGAAAGAAAGAAATATTGACTGATAGTACAAATATTGCACACTGCCATGGATGTTACTTAGGCATGCAGAAAAGCTTATAGGCCGCGGCCCTACTCAGCACAGGGTGTAGCCATACTCAGCACAAGGTGCGGCACCCACAGTTTTGGTCATTCATATATGCCGCAACCTTATATTACATAGGGTGCGGCACCCACGGCTTCAGCCTCATATAGGATGCAGCATTGTAAGGACATAATTCTATAAATGTTCGGGGTAGAATTTAGGATTTTTCTGTTTTCTTATAGATCACTGTACATATGTCTGATACTGCTAGATTCGGCACGTCAACACGATCATCCTCGACGACCCGTATCCGAATTCGATGCATCCACTTTTTTCACGTGCATCATGCTACTTGCAACGTGTTGCTCAGCTCAGTCCCACTGCACCACTACACTCTATCGGTAAAACGTTATTTTGGAGTTTTAAATATTTGCATAAATATTTGGGAAATATTTTTGAAAAATTATTTTTGAAGTCTGGGTTAATTTTTTATCAAAAGCATAATTTTTTCTAAGTGTAGAAGCGAATGGCCTCGATCGACGAGATAGCTCGAGCGACTTTGCAAGTCGTTCGCGCGAGATAGAATGTCGCGCGATATCGTTCGAACGACTTCTGTACTTCGTTCGAGCAACATGCTATCTCGTTTGAGCGACATGTCATCTCGTTCGAACGAGACACCGCCTCGATTTTTGTATAAATATTTGATCTCCTTCTGCACGTTTTTCAAGTCTTTTTGCAATCTCGAAAATCTGTAAAATCTACCCAGAACAAGACTTCACCTTTTAAGGTTTTCTAAACCTTTTTGATTCACAAAACTATTCCCATATATGCGTGTGAATCTTTAAACCTTTAAGAAGATCGTTTACTCCTCTAGAGTACTGTGTCAGGAAGCCGTTCTCTTCATCACCGTTGCCTTACTGGAAGGGATTGTTCCAGCCACCGACAACAGAACCGACACCCGAGGGTATTTCTGTGTCACTGTATTTTCATTGTAAGCCGTTGTAAGCCGTTCTCTTACAAATATTATTGTGAAAATAAAAGGTTTTGCCCCATTGAGGATTTTTTCTCATATATGTGTTCTTGCATGTTTCATCATCGCACTTAATATCATATAGATGCATGCTTAGGAATTGTTTGGTAAAAAATGTGTTTAATTAAATAACTTCATTATTTGAACGCAAGCGCACTCCTCTTCAAATTGGTATCAGAGCCAGTTACACAATTTTACCGTGTAATTTTTCGCAATTTTTTTTCTAAAATATCAATTTTCTGAAATTGATTTTTTTTTAAAACGAGTGTGTTCATTATGGAGAAGTTATATAATAAAATGCTAGTTTTTGACGGGACAAACTATGCCTATTGAAAAGCCCGTATGAGATCTGCATTAAAAGCCATTGATGAACGTGTCTGGATTTTGGTTGAAAGAGGGTGGACACCTCCCTCCGTTACTGTTGATAATGTGGTTAATTTGAAACCTGTCACTTCTTGGACTGAAGAAGAATTTAAATGGTCTTCTTTTAATTCTAAGGGTCTAAGTGCTATTTCTGGGTCTGTCACACCTGATGAGTTCAAACGCATAATGACGTGCACCACGTCAAAAGAGGCATGAGATGCTTTACAACTCACCCATAAAGGAACTAATGCTGTGAAAGAGTATAAGTTGCAAAATTTGACAACTCAATTTGAAACAATCACCATGCATGAGACTGAATGTTTTGATGATTTTTATGCTAGACTTTCTGACATTGTTGATACTAGCTTTAATCTTGGTGAACATATTCCTAATGCTAGAGTTGTTAAAAAGATTCTTCGTTCTTTGCCTAAGCGTTTTATCCCAAAAGTCACTGTGCTAAATTCTATGGGTAATTTAAATACGCTAAAATTGGAAGAACTTGTAGGAGATTTGCAAACATATGAAATTGATATGTTCCCTAAAACTGCTAAGTCTAAAGATAAGGGAATTGCACTTAATGCCCAAGAGAAAAAGAGTGAGGGGTCGGCTAGAAAGAGAGTAGAGTCATCTAGAAAAAGAGAGACTGACACGTCTGATTCTGATTCTGATTGTGATTTTGACTTAGATGATTTGGCTCTTTTTGCAAAAAATTTCAAAAGGATTCTCAAATTTAAGAAAAATGGCAATTTTAATGATAAAAAGAAATTTGAGAAAAATAAGTTTGAAAAGAAAAATGAAAAAGTTTTTAAAGATCCTCCTAAGAAAGAAAGTGAGATATGCTTTGAGTGCGACGGTAGGGGTCATAGAGCCTTTGAGTATGCCACTCGTCTGAATAGAGAAAAAGGGAAAGATGTCCTTAATGCTACTCTTAGCGACGACAGTGAGGTCGAGACGGTGGATTCAGGAGATGAGTCACCGCATGAGTGTAACTTCACCGCATTCATGGCCAGTCATGTGAGCACTCCTAGTTCTCCTCACGACGATGAGGATGATGCTTCACAGGGACACCTCGATAGTGAGATCGATGTGAGTGAGGGGGAGGATGACACAAGTGAGAGCGAGAGTGATATTCAACGCGCCTATGCTGAGTTGTATTCTGAGTTATTTAAAACTAAAAAGCGTAACAAAGCGTTAGTCCTTAAGATCACCGGCTTAGAGGAAGAATTAAGAAAAGCGAGAGAGAGAGAGTCCTCCACCTGCACCGCCCTGAGAGAGAGAGAGAGAATTAGCCTGTGTTGAGAAAGAAAGTTTATTGAGAGAGAGAGAGAGCACTTTTGAGAATGAGAAAGGGGACTTGACTAAATAAGTGGCTAGTCTTACGAGTCAGTTCCATTCCTCCGTGGAGACTCGGAAGAAACTTGAAGCCCTTGTTTCCCAGCGGACTCATGATCTTGAGAAAGCACGGGAAGTCAAGGTACAAATCAAGGACAGATCTGGGAAAATGGGAAAGATGCTCCTCGTCCCCGCTTTAGGTTTTGGTGATCGCCAGGGAATTGGTTATGATGGTGCCTCCACGTCCCAAATTGCACCTGGACCAGTCCCTGAGTTTACTACGACTCCTTATGGCCATCGTCAAAAACCTCGAAGGAGAGTTCGACCAAGAAAGGCAAACCAAGGTCCGCCTTTGACTGTGTTCTTTTGTACTTATTGCAAAAGAAAAGGCCACCTTAGGGAGTTTTGCTATAGCATGGGTCAGACACGACGTACTACTGCTCCACCACGTCATACTGATGAGTTTTATAGTCCGAGAGAGCGAGTTGAGTTCTTAGCTTCCACGTCCCAGAGTTTAATGAAAGAATTCCGACGGATGTTTTTGCCGTTAGTGAATGTTTCTCACATTCCAGCTAAAACCAACAACAATAAAGGCAAACAAAAGGTTACCTCTTCTTGGGTACCTAAGAAAGATAAAAAGTCCTTCGTTGTTCATGTTGCTCTCAAAGCACACAATACCTCACAGTGGTATTTTGATAGTGGGTGCTCCAGACATATGACAGGTGATGCCTCATTTTTTACGACTCTTGAGGATTATCAGGATGACAGAGTCACCTTTGGAGATGGGAGCAAGTATAGCATTATAGCATGTGGTACTGTTGAGTTACCTGGATTCCCTAAGCTAGAAAATATTTTGTACGTCAAAGGTTAGAAAGCAAACCTTCTCAGCATTAGCCAGCTGTGCGATGCTGACTTTGCAGTAAAGTTTGACCGGGACGCTTGTAAGGTCTATAATCAAGCCGGTAAACTGTTAGTGCAAGGGGTGAGGACAAAGGATAATTTCTATGGGACTGAGCCCATATCCTCACTTGTCTGCTACATCGCCACGATCACTCCTATGGATCTGTGGCACCAACGTCTAGGTCACGTGAACGTTAGAGATCTCAATCGCTTAGCTAAAAAGGACCTAGTACGTGGCTTACCATCGCTTGGAAGGCCAACTTCGACGATTTGTGGACCCTGTCAGTTGGGAAAACAAATTCATAGTCCCCATAGGAAGTTGCATTTCATTACTACCTCTCGTGTTCTTGAGCTTATACACATGGATCTTAAGGGTCCCACCCGTACAGAAAGTCTAGGTGGTAAGAGGTATATTCTCGTGATGGTGGATGATTTCTCCAGGTACTTCATTGTAGGTTTTCTGAGAGAGAAATCCAATGTTGTAGAGTTTTTAACGACCAAGTGCCGTGTCCTACAAAATCAACACGAAGTCACTATTAACAGGATACGTAGTGACAATGGCACTGAATTCAAGGAAGCAAAGGTAGATTTGTATTGTGATAGCCTTGGGATCAAACATGAGTTTTCTGCTGTGAAGACTCCTCGACAAAATGGGATTGTTGAGAGAAAGAATAGAACGATCCAGGAGATGGCTAGATCTATGCTTCTAGGTCGTAAAGTTTCTAGGAGATTTTGGGCAGAGGCCGTGTCTACTGCATGCCACACGATGAATAGGGTTTATTTGCGTCCACACACACGTCAGACTCCTTATGAGTTGTGGACTGGCAAGAAGCCCAACATGGCATATTTCCGTGTTTTGAGGAGCAAATGCTACATCCTACGGGATAGAGAGAAATTAGGAAAGTTCGACTCCCGGAGCGACGAGGGAATATTTCTAGGATATTCATCGAATAATAGAGCGTACCGGGTTTTAACCTGAAGAGCTCTAAGGTTATGGAATCAATAAACATCACCGTGCAAGATGACGAACCTCCGACGGTTATTGATCCTAACCTTTAGTGTGAGGATGAGGACACATCTGACAGTGATCCACTTGTCCCCCACCACACTCTATGGTCCCCATTCCTGTGTTAGGGGACACACCTGCTTGGGTTCGCAAGAGTCATAACCCGTCTGCCATTATTGGCGATCCCACTCTAGGGGTCAAGACTCGTGCTCAGCTAGAGAACGTTGTTAGCCATCTTTGCTACACGTCCAAAGTCGAGCCCAATAACCATAAAGAAGCACTCAAGGATGAACACTGGATATCTGCTATGCAGGATGAGTTACTTCAGTTTAGAAAGAATAATGTCTGGGAACTTTTCCCCCGACCTAGTGAGACTAATGTGATAGGTACCCGGTGGATTTTTAAGAATAAAATGGATGAAAATGGTACCATAATCCAAAACAAAGCTAGGTTGGTCGCTCAAGGCTACACACAGATAGAGGGTGTTGACTTTGGGGAGACATTTGCTCCTATTGCGAGGCTTGAGTCCATCCGCCTACTACTCGCCATCGCATATCATCTGCACTTCAAGTTATATCAGATGGATGTCAATAGTGCCTTTCCGAATGGCATTCTACAGGAGGAGGTTTACATGGAACAACTAAAAGGGTTTGAAGACCCTCAGCACCCAGAACACGTCTATTATCTGAGAAAAGCCTTGTATGGTTTGAAGCAAGCACCCCGTGCTTGGTACGAGAGGCTTACTTCCTATCTCTTAGCTCGTGTCTTCAAGAGAGGGGGAGTTGATATGACGTTGTACGTCAGGAGAGATGACGGTGCTATTTTGGTAGCCCAAGTCTATGTGGATGACATAGTCTTTGGATCTACGTGCTCCCAACATGCTCATCACTTTGAGGAGGAGATGAAAAGTGAGTTTGAGATGAGCATGGTTGGTGAGCTTACTTTATTCCTTGGTCTCCAGGTTCGTCAGCTAGAGGATGGGATGTTCATCTCCCAATCCAAGTATGCTAGAGACCTAGTGAAGAAATTTGGTTTAGACTCCGCTAAGCATGCACGTACAGCTATGAGTACCACTACCAAGATTAGTAAGGACACTTTAGGCAAGAACGTAGAGCAAACCTTATATCGGAGTATGATAGGTAGTCTTCTCTACTTGACTGCCAGTCATCCCGACATCGCCTTTAGTGTTGGAGTCAGTGCGCGATATCAGGCGTCCCCGAAAGAGTCACACTTACTTGCTCTAAAACGTATTATTAAATACGTGAGTGGGACTCTCTCATACGGTATTTGGTATTCCTTTGATACTGATGACTGTTTATCCGCCTATTCAGATGTTGATTGGGACAGGGATGTAGATGGTTGTAGGAGCACTTCTGGTGGGTGTTTCTATTTTGGTTCTGCTCTTTGAACACAGCGGAGGCTGAGTACATAGCCGTCGGAAGTTGTTGCACGCAACTCATGTGGATGAAGAAAATGCTGGAAGATTATGGGATTTCACAGGACACCATGACCATTTCCTGTGATAACACAGGCGCGATACACATATCCCGTAATCCTGTCCAGCATTCGTGAACAAAGCACATCAGGATACGTGAGCACTTTATACGTCAGTTAGTTGAGGAGAAAGTCGTATCCCTGAGTTTTGTTCCCACCGACCATCAGTTAGCCTATATTTTCACGAAACCTTTAGATGCCCTTAGATTTGAGAGTCTTAGGAAGTCTTTGGGGATTTGCACAGTTGACTGAGGGGTTGGTCTTTGTCTAGAATATGATGCTTTTTCATGTCCATATCATATGCTTTATATTGTTAGTCTGTTTTATATGTACCATTGCTACGTTGTACATCTATTTATTAATTCTTTTGAAAAGCCCAAAAAGATTTTTGTATTTTTTTATGCACCTTTTATGGTTGAACATTTAAGATAGCCAAGTCACAATTTCACTTCATTTATCCATGTGACTGTTTGATAGAGATTTGAGACGCTACATCATTTCATCCATGTGCTTTACTTTGATTGGTGTCTTTGAGATGTGATTAGTGATATCTTGCTACATGTTTGACTGTTATCTCCTTTAATGCACACATGCACGACTTTATTTGATTATTGTACTTGTCTATCACATGTTGGCTTGAGTGTTTCCATCTCAATTCTGTCTATACAACTTGCAATATGCGATAAAACTTGACAAGATTGGAATACATGTAAAAACCGTTTTTGTGAGACTGGGTGTTTGTTTAAGGACGGGGAGGGGCTGCGAAAGGTAATTAACTTTTCTTTGCGCAAAAGCCACCGTTCAAAAGGACCTAAAAATGGTGGAATTTTATTATCCGGGGTCCAAAGAGGTTAAAAGAGCCCGAAAAAATTTAAAGGCAATAAAAAATAATTCATGCCAAATATGGGCCATTAGGTTTCACCTTCAATTCTCCAAAGTTTGAGAATTTAGAAAGCCTCTATTCAAAATATATATCTGAGGGAGTTTGGTTGGAGAATATTGTGACACCCCGCCTAATTAAATACCGGGCGATCACTCCTTTATTAAATTAAAATCAAGGTGAACAGTTGGTTCATTCTTAGCATCACTGTCGTAAAAATAACTTTTCCAAATTTAACACCCTATTTAATTTAGCTAAGTGTCAAAACCATTTTTTAAACATTACTTTCCAATTTTATTTATTTATTTTATTAAACAATCAATCCAATAATTTAACATTTAACAACCCAATCCCATCATTTAAAACTTAAAGTAAAACATACATGCTGAATAAATCCCAAAGTAACAGTACTAGAAATAACTGAAATACAAATGTCCCAATAAAACAGATAAATAGTGGAAAGGGCGATACATGCCCAATAAGGAGAATGATAGAAGTGGAATCAAGTAAATGAAATCGTCTAAGCAAGTGGCCTGCAACTCCCACCTAAGCTGCAGCACGTTCCTTCCAAGGGATCCTAAACAAGACGCCTCTGTGGCTGGGCACCTGTAATATATACATATATATACAAGAGAGAAAGAGGAATAGAAACAGGTCAGAGCCCGATAGTGTATATGATTTAAAAATTCGTTTAGCAAGTATTTAAATTGGTACAGGCCAATGCAACAACATATTAGTGCGACACTCTCTTGAGAAATTCTCGCCTCTCTTCTAATGTGCACTCTTATCGCACTAACCTTCTCAATGGTTTATCTCATCATATATCACACTATCCTTCCCCAAGGATTTAACTTATCTTAGGTGACTCTCAAAATTTAAGATTTAACAACATCATGGTTTAAAAAGGATAATTTCATTTAGTACAAAACGCTCATTTTAACTTTATTGATTCATAAAGTTTTTTTTTCAATATCATATTATACTTTTCAAAGCAAGTATTTCCAATTTGAGTCATTATACATGTCTTACTTACCATAACACAGTAGGCAGTTTTCCATATTTCAGAAGTTCATATATATATTAAATACTCGTATAATATATATATTCTAACGGCACCCCACATAAAATTTTATGGTGCGGGCATACTCTGCTATCCAATCCCCGTATCAATCGTACTAAAGGGAATACATGTTCGGAATCACTCTCGAACTGTATAAATACATGCACAAATAATATTGAGGCGAAGCATAGTTTTCAAGTCCAAGAGGTCAGTACATACCCTCACGTCTCTTAGGACCGTGACTACCGATTCGATAGCCTGTACCTAGGATTTCTATCTTCTAGGGTACGATTCAATATCCCCCATAAGGCACACGAGATAAGATCGTCCCAGCGCGGAAACCTCAGGGATAGCAAGTAGCGCGGGCATGATTTTCACAAGTATATAATATATGCATACACAATCATATAAATATACCACTTTTATTATATCAATTTAGGTTTATCCAATAACCCACATTCACAACATTTATCCTTATTTTCCCATTATTATTTATCAAGTATAATGGTTCGTTTCTAACTTTAATTCGAAGGGTTTTTCCAACTTACTACGTAACCCTCATGGACTCTATTCTTCCAAATGTACAATTCAGTAGATATCCATTTATGTTCCAACGTAACTCTCTCTTACGTGTCTCTCCCCTTTAATATATACTTACATTATCCCTTATGCAAAATATCCCAAAAATATAGACTTTGCCTTACATTAAAGGATTTTGAATTTTATTTTCAAAGATGAGAATTTCAAACGGTTTCGAAATCGGAATTAAAATGGAGTTTTAATTGAATTTTTATTATCTTTAAGAGTCCTCAAAACATAAAACTGTCTAGCAAAAAAAATATTAAAAAATATTGAACGGTCGGATCGAGCTTAATTTTTTTCTGTAGCTTCCTCTCGTCTTCAGCTAATTATCTGTAAAATTTCATCCAATTCCAACAGTCCGATCGTCCGGAATAATTTTTTTTTAGTGTTTGTATATGATTAGAACTCTTTTCTTAATCAAACTCTTAATCCTTTACATGACAAAGGGTTTCCAGAATATCATATAAATCATCACTACATGAAAATTTCCCATCTCAAATTGGGTTTTTCTTCCATAAATTTCATCCTAATAAATCCTAAACTAATATGGATGATGCATCAACGAAATAAGCAAGATAAACACTTGCCTGGGATTTTCAGAAATCTGGTTTGGTGTTGAATTTGGTGTGGTTGCGTTCCCCGTCTCGCGATCTACGCGTTGGCGGTGGCGGCGGTGCAAACGAGTGAGTTTTGAGCCTTGGAATTCCTTGAGAGCTCTCTCCTCTCCTCTCCAATGGCCGTTCTAGTGTTTTGAGTTATCTAACCCTAGGAGATAACCTAAACATCTGATATAACTCCTTTAATTTTCGTGGGTTTAATTACCCAAAAATACAAAATGACTAAAATGTCCTCCCGGGGTACTAATTAGGCCTAAAACGCCCGAGACTCAAATCAAACTCCCGGGTATACTTTTCTGACTATCTCGACCCTTCTGGACGCGTTGACGCACTCAAAATGACCATACAAATAACTTATAAAATATTTACTTTTATTTATCAATATTTAGTCCTGACGCGACACGGGCGCGTCCCGACTCAAATTTCTAAAATTGTCATTTTATTCACTCGTGACATTTAGTATGGCCACTATTATATATTACTTTGCTCATTAGTAATATTCAACAAATTTTCCCATAATTACTAACTCTCATCACGTTAATAATTATAACATAATTAATTTCCGGATTTTTATTAAATAATTAATTCACATTAATATTAATAAATCCCCAAATTAATATAGCATAAAAATACGGGGTATTACAAATATAAACGGGTTTTCACTTCCTTGAAAGTCCTGAAAAAACATTAAATCATTTTGGACGTTATTGGTGTGGAAATCACTTTGAGCTTTGATTTGTTGATTTTATTGAGTCAATGTCTCATATTTCCATTTTTTTACACCAAAGGAAGACTTTGAGTTCATTCGTTAGGAGTATCCAATATTCATCGTGCACATATGTCATGTTTGTATGCATTGATTTTCCTATCGAATCTGTTCACAACCCTTCATTTTCGCTATCATTGACTTGGTTGTTTTTGTGATCTTCCATGGTGTGATTCTTTGTTGTTTATTATGTGTGAAAAATTTTGAAAAATATAAAAATAGCAGTTTATTCCCGTATGTCTTTCTCCATGTGCTTTCATTTCTACTTCTCATATTTGTCTATTTGGGGACATCATAAAAAGGGGGAGAAGAATTATAGGGGAGAATTGTTTTGGTGTTTGGATTGATTTATGAATGATTTGCAGCTTAAGCTTAATTGATCATCAATTTTTGCATTTCATTATATTTCAAACTGTTGCTTGTCAAGGGTATTTGCTTTATCTCATGTGTGTAGGTACATCATTGTTCATTATTGGATTGCACACCCTGACGAGAAAAGCTTTGAAAGTTTCTGAAGAGCTGAAGATTCGGGAGACATGTCATTTAGTATTCTCAGTTTGAGGGTTTAATGGGGATATTATCTTGTATGTCATTTATTTGCATAATTCGGATTTTTATGTATGTACCGGCATAGACATAGGGGGAGATTTGTAAGGACATAATTCTATAAATGTCCGGGGTAGAATCTAGGATTTTTCTATTTTCTCCTAGATCACTGTACATATGTCTGATACCGCTACATTCGGCACGTCCACACGATCATCCTCGACGGACCGTATCCGAATTCGATGCATCCACTTTCTTCAGGTGCATCATGCTACATGCAACGTGTTGCTCAGCTTATTCCCACTACTCCACTACACTCTATCGGTAAAATGTTATTTTGGAGTTTTAAATATTTGCATAAATATTTGGGAAATATTTTTGAAAAATTATTTTTGAAGTCTGGGTTAATTTTTTATCAAAAGCATAATTTTTTCTAAGTGTAGAAGCGAATGGCATCGATCGACGAGATCGCTCGAGCGACTTTGCAAGTCGTTCGCGCGAGATAGAATGTCGCGCGATATTGTTCGAACGACTTCTGTACTTCGGTCAAGCGACATGCTATCTCGTTCGAGCGACATGCCATCTCGTTCGAGCGAGCCACCGCCTCGATTTTTGTATAAATATCTGATCTCCTTCTGCACGTTTTTCAAGTCTTTTTGCAATCTAAAAAATCTGCAAAAACTGCCCAGAACAAGACTTCACCTTTTAAGGTTTTCTAAACCTTTTTGATTCACAAAACCATTCCCATATATGTGTGTGAATCTTTAAACCTTCAAGAAGATCGTTTACTCATCTGGAGTACTGTGTGAGAAAGTCGTTCTCTTCGTCACTGCTGCCCTACTGGAAATGGATTGTTCCAGCCGCCGACAACAGAACCGACACCCGAGGGTATTTCTGTGTCACTGTATTTTCATTGTAATCTGTTGTAAGCTATTCTCTTACAAATATTATTGTGAAAATAAAAGGTTTTTCCCCATTGGGGATTTTTCCTCATATATGTGTTCTTGCATGTTTCATCAACACACTTAATATCATATAGATGCATGCTTAGGAATTTTATGGTAAAAACTGTGTTTAATTAAATAACTTTATTATTTGAACGCAGGCGCACTCCTCTTCAAGCATTCTGCTATGCTGGATGCAGCCTTATACTATGCAGGATGAGGCACTCAATATGCCTGCCTTACAGTCCGCATCCCCCTCATTCATAGCTTCTCTAGACTTGATACATGTCACGTGCTCAGGGAACATGACGCAACTCACATACTCCTATAAATAAACGTTCACACCTCGATATAGAGGGGGGTATTCAAGAATACCTGGCGAAGCCTTGCCAAATTCTCTCTACACAACCTCAACATACAGGTTGGGGCCTACTCGTCGTCATCCCAGCTATCTCTCTGGTACACCGAAATCCTCATTACTACCATGTATTCTCCTTTAATCTCATATGTGTACGCCACTTTAGGCTTGATTATATTGTAATACGCAACGCATATAATGAGAATGGAGCAGCACAGTGAATGTAGGCATATTTTAGAGGCTGAACCACTCTATATCTTATCTTTTATCTCTCTTTACTTGCTATATTTTCTTATCATGCACATTATACTTGATTTGCTTGTACGAGAATGACAAGTGGACGATTTCTCGTATCATTAATATGGCACCGTCTGTGGGAAACAAGATATTTCAATCTTGTTTCTCTATATTTTGAGCTCTTAAACACCTTATTATATTCATGGGGATCCTTTGGATCATTATCTCATGTGTAAATTTTGGTTATTAAGCTTTATTTTACATTTACACCCTTAAATGGGTATTTTGTATATTCAGATCTGCTCTTAGGTCTTCATTTTATGACCCCGGGCCTATTTTGCATACCCCTGTGATATCATTTCATCTAGACAATGCTGAAAAGCATGATGGGCTTTAGCCCCTTAAAGATGATTGATTAGGGAAGAATTATATTTACTCCATTTTTGTTGTTCTTTGCCCGTGATCTAGGGTTTATCATTAGAATTGTGTCATTTTGTGCACCGAGAGGTTATTCTCTTATGGATAGACCCCAGTAGGTATGTTATCCATGTGGTTCAAGAGAGAAACTCAGTTTCTGGGTTTCAATTTTAGGATTGTTCCCCACTGCCAAGGTAGGGATGCAGCATGGTAGTTTAACTTCCTTGATTGTCGCAGCCTCTACTGGTGCGATTGCTTTACAGAAACTTCAAAACCTCAAGGAACGGACTCAGGTGGTCTCCAGCTCAACCTTGGTAAATGTCACACAAAATCCACTGCAGTACACCTATGTGCTTCACTGGTCGCGGCCTCAGCAATAATGTCATGCAACGGTGCAAATGTTGCGTCCTGACTTCCTACTTGGCTAATCCATTATATCTGTGATTACTCACTTCTACCAGTTTTACCTCAGATTATATATTTTGTAAAGACTAACAAAGCAGAAAATGGAAGGAGAATCTAGCAAGAGCGCAGAACTCAAAGATGAGATCGTGAAGGTGTACAATCACCTCAACCATCTCTATGACTGTCATGCCTCACTCGAGACCCAAGTCATCTATTTAACTTAAAGGGTCCTCATGCTTGAGGCCGCAGCCTCACCCAATGTGGGTGCGGCACCCACGATTATTGTTGCCGCAGCCCCAGAAGTTCCATCCGCGAAAGCAGCTAGTAGGAGCCAAAAAAAGAGAATGGAGAAGGCAGAGAGGAGGCCTACACTCCATTGGCCTTCTCGATTGAAGACATCTTTGATTTCATCAAAGAGGAAGAGCTATTGAGGTGGCCAGAAAAGCTGAGGGTTTCAACCCACAAGAAGAACAAAGTTAGTTGGTGCAGATTCCATCAGGACCATGGCCATGATACTGAGCAATGTTATGCTCTGAAAGATGAAATTGAGAGGCTCATAAGGCAGGTGATGTTGCAGCAGTTCCTCAAGGATGCCTGAGGGGTGCAGCCTAGCTAGAGAGGGCACATTCCTCTTTTTATGACCATATCTATATTGTATCTATCTCTATTTTTAGTGAACTCTTTTTAATAGTTCCATTTTAACTTTGTATTAAAATAGTAAAATCTTATATATATGAATAGATATGTGAAATCAAGTTCACTCTTATAATGCCATATTTTGATTCTCATTTCCATGAAATGTTATCTTATAAAAGACCATTTTGTCTTAAACAAATCTTGATTCGAGATGGTATGTTATATCGGGAATGATAATGTCTAAATGGGCCCATAACGCCCGTCAAGATGCATGATTGTTCGAAAGCAAATGATAATTGAAAATGGAAAAAGCAACTATTGAGAGCAGTTATCTAAATCGGTCTGCAATAATATCTCATAAAAGACTATATCCCAGCATATAATATCTACATTCTCAAAATCAGTTATCAGAAAGCATTATTAGCCCACGGGGACCACAAGTGCCCATTCTTAGCTTTCGGAATGAGTCATTAGCCCGGGGAGGTTACTCACCCGGAAAACATCATTAACTTGGAGGATATGACACTAAACATCATTAACTTGGTGATCTCGCTCTAGCTTGGGGAAGATACATAATACCTAGTCGGGGAAGGCATGAAAATAACCTATAGGGGTTGGAGACTTAATTGTCTATGGATAATCCTGTATTTGAAGGGGCCAAAGACTTAAATGTCTATAGATAATCCTATTATATCTTGGGAAGGCTTTATATATATCCACATAAACTTGAGGAAGCTTTATAATACCTAGCCCGGGGGGGGGGGGGGGGGGGCTGATAATAACCCATTCGAAGCGAATAAAGCAAAGTCATGAAAGGCAATTGAAACGACTAAAGGATGTTGTGTTGCTATCGTCAAGAAGCCTGCCAAAGCTAAAAAAGAGGACGGACTTAGCCCAACATGCTACCATTAGTTTCCTAAAGGGCTAAGAAGGTGCCACATCCTTACTAGTATGGCTGCAGCCGTTAAGTTCATTCGTTCAAAAGATGCGATAGATAAAGTTAGGATTAATGACAACGTGCTGATAGTTGGGTTTGGATCAAATTATAAAGCTACAGCATAAGGAATTCAAACACTCAAAGGTGTCACGACCCTGTTCAAAAAGAGACTGTAGCCACCATCCAATATATTTCTCTGGCAACAATCTACAAGAATTTAAATGAAAGTCCAAGGTGAAGAAAAGTGGTCGCAGCATGTATGAAGAAATCATTTGTACTTAGATGCTGCGACCCTAATCTATTAGTTACATTCAATCAAGCAATCAAGTAAGAAAGCAAACAATAATTTAAGTTTGTAGTATTGGACGTATAAAGCATGCAAATGATATACAGAAACCATTGATTTCCAAAGGTGGTAGCATCCTTGATAATAAAGTTGAAAGCTAAAAACATTGGCAAAGATCAGTGTTAAGATTATACAAACAAAAGGTTACAGCCATTCAAAGAGGAAATAAAAAGATAAAGAGGGATGCAGCCCTAAGATTTAGGATCGTCAACTTCATCTCCCTCTTTTCCCTCCGCAACCGTCATGGTCTCTTCCTTAGCTACCGTTGCTTCGACCTCTACCCTCAACCTGGCTCTTTCTTCTGTCGCGGCATTGATCTCAGCCACGCACTACTGATGCTCAGCATCACCAAGGCCCCAAGAAAGAATCGTATCCTTAGAGTCGGGGAGTATTTTTATGACTCTATGCCTGAGCTCTTGGTAGCTGCGGAGGTAGGCTTTATTGTTGATGAGGAAAAAGTCTTTGGAGCCCTTGAATGACTCCACAGTTCTGTCAATAACCAATTGAAGGGCCACAACATGATCCTCTCCTATCTGCTTGCTTCAGCATCCTTGGCAGCCTTGGCGTCCAATTCCTCGTACTTCTTCTGCAGGAACTCAAGCTTATTGTTTGCAAACTCCGCGACCTTAGCAGCTTCCAAAGCCTGATCTTGGGCAATCTTTAGGAACTCCGCGACCTGCCTGAAGTTCTCTTCATCATCTTACTTGTCCTTCTCTGAGGCCTTAATGGTTGCATATGCATTCGTCTTACACAACTCAAGGGTCGCGACAGAAGACTTCTTTCCTGCTTCAAAGGAAGCTGCCCTAGCATTCTCTAAATCAGTGGAGTTAACTCTCTTCGCGGCCTCTTTCAGCTTATACAGGGCCTCTTACTTCCTCTTTTGAGAAACCATGATGTCCACGGCCTGTAAAGAGATTTAAAGTTATAAGTAAATATGGAATTTAAAAATAAAGTTTAGAAAGTACTTGCACTTACCCTCAGCAGACTGTGGAGACCATAATCCTCCAAGCTGTCATGGTTTTCATCCACGAGTCTATCAAGGTTCGCAGTATCTGGGACCCTCTTCATCCTATGGATAGCCCTCGCCGTTGTGTCCCAAGAGGATTCAGGGTTAGGCAGCCTAAGTTGGGGTTGTGGACGACCATCAAGACCAACACTGGAGCGACACTGAGGAGGTTCCAGGTTGGAATTAATTGAGACAATTGGGGGTGGTGGGGGAGAGCTTGAATGGATTAGGGCATCAGACGTTGACATCAGCACTACCGCGACCAGATTGGCCCTAATTTCATCATCAAAAAGTACCCTCAGTCCTATCGTGAAGACCCTCCTCAACTTGGAGTTAGGGCGCGACAGGGGTCGTTTGTCCCATAGCCTAATTTTGGTCACTTGAAGGGACCGCGACAGGGATATTGGTCTTGGTCCTTTTCCTCTTTCATTGCCTAGTAGTGTTGTTGAGGACAGTTGTGTCCTTATCCATCTCTGCCAGTTGGGCAGCCAAGAGCTCCCTATCAACTTCCTCACCTGACAAAAGAAATACAACAGTAAAAATCTGGTTTAAAAATAATTGCCACGGAACAAATTGTTAATAGAGTTATTACCTTCTACGGCCATCTCTTTGGGAATAGATTTATTGGGGAAGTAGCCCATTTCAAAAATAGAGGCAGAGGTTACAAGTGTGCTGAACTTCTTCTCCTCAGCAGGAACTGTCGCGGCCTTGTCAACTCTCTTTTCTTACCGCTTACTCAGTTACAAATTTTTAAGAACTGCAGAAAAATACAAAGGTTAATATAAAACCAAAGTGGAGAATAATATGCAACTATAAAAGGGGAATGTGGCTATAATTGAAAAAGTACCTAGTTTGGAGGGACACCCCTATTTTCGCAACATCCTAAATGATCTCTCACTCTCTTCAGAGTGGATCTCACACCCTTCTCCAAAAATGTAGAAGTATTTGCCCTTCTAGTTCTTTATACTGGTAGGCCTCCCAGAGTAAAGGGTCTCATCCCTGCCGTGGACTGAGAAGTAATAGTAGCCTGCAAACTTTACTGAATTTTCCTTTGGGTGGTAGAAGTAGAAAAACTCCGCGGGAGTAGTGTCTCTATTGAATTGATTCTCCCATAGTACAACAGCTGCAAGAATGGACCTCCATCCATTGGGATCTAATTGGGGTAGGGCTAACCTCATTGTTTAGAAAATTATTCTAATGGGAACAGGGACTGGCAGCCACAGCCTGTAAATGAAAGCATGTAGGGGTAAGCAGACCCCATCATTAGCAAGTGTCGTGCATGGCCTTTGCTCTACGACTGGTGCTGAGCACATCAAGTTCTCTGGAAATTCAGAGGCCTCAGCTACCTGATCAACCCATTCTTGGGTCATAGTACTGTGGGTGCTAAGTGCAGCAAAAGGTCTCTCAGCCCTCCCAGATGTGCCAACAGGTTCATCCCAAACATTAAATGCACCCCTTATCGCGACATTAGCATCTACATCCATTGGTTGATTACTAGAATTGGCCTCTTCCTCTATAGCCGTAGAATCTGAATCTGAAGTTAGTACCAAACAGTTGGGGAAATCCTTCAGTTTGTAAGGCCCTACTGACTTCAAAGGAGGCACTGAAGGAAGCTCAGGAGGAGAGACTCCAAAATGTTTTTTCCAAAAGCCTCCCAAAAATTCGTCTGGGTCGAAGTTCATATGGCTAAAGCAGTACCTAAAAAGTAGAGAGTTCGCAGTTAGGTACCACAGCCAGTATAGTAATAAGGCCTATTAGAGGTCGCAGCAGGAGAGAATGAGCTAAATGGAAATAATTAGCAAATTTGGCTAGATATGCCAAGTGTTGGGTTCTAAAGTGCTAGAAATTAATTATCATTGCAGCATATTATTTTATGGGGAAGGATGTACGTTATCTTCTTACATGTCGTCGTCATTAAATAATGGACAATGCATGGTCTAAACGCCATAGACTCTAATCTGAAAACCCAAAGAAAAAGGGATTATCCTATCAAAAGTTGCAACATGCCTCAACCTTCACTTACCACAGCCCGCAGATACTTCTTAAACTAATATTGGAATGTTGCATGGATTCAAGGCAGCCCTAAATTACTAAAGGGGCATTTCATCATGCCGCGGCCTCTCACTCAAACAAGTTAGTATCTAATGTTGATTAATTCAAAGATTCAGAATCTGAAGGGTTTGTTCAAGAGCATCAACAACAGTTATATGACTTTCATGCGATCCAACATAAGTGCAATTTATATGATCTAAGCCTAGCCAGTATCATTTGCCCCTTTGGTTAACAATGGAAGATTAATTCAAGAATGAAATCATATTCTGTTATAATCCAAACAGCTATGTGAATTCAAATGGTTTCTAATTGGGAAATTGGTAGAAACAAATATATTCAAGCAGCAAACATGATTGCAATTTAACAAAATACATTCAAATAAGTACAATTCGTGATGAGTGTAGCAAATTCAGAAATTCAGAAGTTTAGCAAACTCGAATTAGGAATTATGAACTGAAAAAGCTATTAAAGAGGTTGGTACTTGAAAAAATCACCCAGAAATGAAGACACCGACGGAGCTCAGCCTCAAAACACCTGAGAATCACCACACACAGCTTTCAAAGGTCATTGGAAAAGCAAGAGAATGAATGATCATAGTTTGGCTATCGATGTGATCTCAAAGGTTTGGGAAACGTAATGAAGTCCATAGCCATTAAAATTTATATAAGAGGGCGCGGGAAGATGAAGTGTCGCCCTGGAAATACTGCGGCGCCTGCAGAAGACTTGATTACTCAGCCACAGCCCTAATCGCAATCTCTTGGCACTATGACTTGGGGGCTTATTAATAGTACAAATATAGCACCATGCCACGGATGTTACTCAGGCATGCAGAGAAGCTTATAGGCCGCGACCCTACTCAGTATAGAGTGCGATACCCACAGTTTTAGTCATTCATATATACCGCAGCCTTATATTACATAGGATGCGGCACCCACGGCTTCAGCCTCATACAGGATGCAGCCTTCTGCTATGCTGGATGCAGCCTTATACTATGTAGGATGCGACACTCAATATGACTGCCTTACAGGCCGCATCCCCCTAATTCACAGTTGCTCCAGACTTGATATATGGCACGTGCTCAGGCCACGCGACACAACTCACATACCTCCTATAAATAAAAGTCCACACCTCTATATAGAGGGGGGGATTTGAGAATACTTGACAAAGCCTTGACAAATTCTCTCTACACAACCTCAACATATAGCTTGGGGGCTACTCGTCGGCATCGCAGTTATCTCTCCGGTACACTGGAATCCTCATTACTACCATGTATTCTTTTTTATTCTCATATGTCTACGCCACTTTAGGCTTGAGTATATTGTACTACACAACACATATAATGAGAATGGAGTAGCACAGTGGATGTAGGCATATTTTAGAGGCTGAACCTCTCTATATCTTGTCTTTTATCTCTCTTTACTTGATCTATTTGCTTATCATGCACATTATACTTGATTTGCTGGTACGAGAATGACAAGTGGACGATTTCTCGTATCATCATTGATTGTCCTTATTCTTTTAATTAAACCTTACCTAACTTCGGACCAAGGACTTTTGAACAAGACTGCTAAGATCTTGCATATTAAGTTTATTAGATTAATCTTTCTTTAATCTAAACGAAAATTTTAAAATAGTTTTGAAATTTTGACTTGTACTTAAATTGCTATATACTTTAGTCAAATATTGGATGTATATATTCTTTCTTAGAATATTTGTGTTCTTGATTGTGCTTTCCTTATTTGAATATATTTGTGGCACAACATTATGTCATGCACTTAGAACACCACATTCTCATAGGCACAAACTATTGTAAATATCTTGCCATATGTGATTGTTCTTATATTTGAAGAAATATTTATGAAAATCGATTTAAATCAAGGTAGCTTAATTTAAAAGAAAAAAAGAACATGAGATTTGTTCTTGATATCTAGGATATCTGAAATGTGTTGCGTAGCATTCGGGTTGTATCATTAAGTGTGTGTGTGTGTGTGTGTGTGTGTGTGTCATTTAGAATAACACAAAGCACACAAGTACTTCACTAAGAACTAAAACAGAATAGGCACTGAGCCGAACTTGAGCTAAGGAGAGCGAGATGGAGAAGCTGTGATGTGAAGAACACAAAGTCAATAAGAACAGACTAAAGGGAGATCAGAAAAAGAAACCAAGGAGAGCTTGGTATAGTTGACGTAATATCTATATTTATCTACTTTACATTTTCTTGTTTGATGTTTGTATAATCGTTCCTATTTCATTTTGGTTGTAGTGGAAGTAAACTAGGTTGACTCTTACGAGAATCCGTCATTTTTCCCGAGGAAGGTTTTTTACGACGTAAAATAAATACCATGTGATGTATTTTCTACAACTGTCACCTAATAAGAAAAGGTAGCAGTTAAGTTTAGAAACCCACTTAATAAAACTAAATTGATTATTATTATGTAAATCATTTAGGTTAACCTTAGATAATAATTTGGACTTTTAATTGACTTTGCAAACTTAAATCTATTTTAGTTTAGTTGTCAATTGAAGAAAGGTTTAAATTGGTCCCCTATTGATAATCTATAAAACTCATAGGTAACATGTGTTTATTTAACACTAGTTTACTTTTGCACATTAGTCTATTGAGCTATAGTCACCCGCTCAAGTGGTATCAGAGCTAGACTTTACAAAGGATTTCTTTTATAAACTCTTGCTAAACTCTTTTTACTTTATTTTCATGGATGATTCAAGTCAGTTGCTCAGGTTTGGAAATTTTAGTACACTTATTATTTTCGATGGAACAAATTTTCCATACTGGAAAATTAGAATAATTACATTTATTCAAGGCACATTAAGAGATGAAGTTTGGGATTTAATTGAAATGGTTATAGGCACCCCACTACTCCTATAGTAGAAGGTAGAACTATTTTTAGAAAACTTAAAACATTCGAATTGAGTGTTGATCAGAAAAAAATAAGCAATTTCAATAATAAGGGCAAAAATGCAATTTTCATGAGTGTGAGTGAAACTGAATTAAAATGTATATGGCATTGGACTACTAGTAAATATTCTTATGATACTTTAGTAATAGCACACAAGGGTGATGATAGGGTAAAGTAATGTAAAACGTAAATTTTGGCTCAACAATACAATATGTTAGTGATGACAAATAACAACCCATTTGATGATTTTTTTATGCGTTTAACTGATATCATTACCAAACTCCATGCAAATGGTATGGAATATTATAATAAAGAAGTGTGTGTTTAAATTTTGAGGTCCCTTGCCCCTAGATTTGACCATAAACATTAAATCATAGAAGAGATTAATGATCCATCTCTCACCCCAAAATTGTTAAGCTCAAAATTGAGAAATATGGAACCTGAATCAGCCTTTAGGAAGACTCTTACATCTTATGCCCCAGAATGAGTTGTCCAATACTTCAAAAGTTGTTTTTAAAATTTCCCGTCCTAATAAAAATAAGCGTAAGGTAGTTAAAAAACAACCTGAGTCGAATGATGACTCCGATGTGGATTCATATGAAATTGATGAGATTATCAACTTGTTGTTATGTCTTTTCAATTTAAGAAACTTTTGAAGTACAAAAATGTTGTTGCTAAAAGACATACACAATTGAATAATCAATCGAGTCAGTCCACCAGGCACCATAATAGAAATTTAAAGAAAACTTCTGATTATGATAGTAGAAGTAATAAGACTGATAAATCTAAATTGGCTTATAACAATTATGGGAAACTCGATCACTTCATTACTGAGTGTAGGTTTAACCCACAGTCCAAGAATTCTAAAACAAATAAGCCTCACATTTATAAAACTTGGGATGAATCTTCTGGTTTTGAATTAAAAGATAACTAAGAAGATTCTGAATCAAATTGCCTTGCATTTTTAGGAGAAGTTTTAGACTGTTGCGAAGACGTGTACTTAGCAGGAATGATTGATTCTGAAGATGAAGATGAATTTGATGAAGTACTTGATTTGATTGATGATTATAAATCTTTGTTAGCTTAACAACCTTCTATGCTTAAATTAATTGCTCCATTTGATGTAAAACATGCTTTGTATGATACTAAATCTGATGATAGCAACACTTGTCACACGGACACCCAAGATAATGAAAACTTTGTTGGCTATGATGATTACTCGAAATTATATGTCAGAACATTACAAAATAGACAAGAATTATCGAATCTAGTTAAAATTCTTAGTGAGTCATTAGAAAATGAAGATAGATAGTTAAGCAAACTGAATAGGAGATAACTGGTATCAAATCAAATTTTGAATAAGAAAGAAGTGATTTTCAGAAACAAAATTATGATTTTGAGAATGAAATATCTGATCTTAATGAAAACGTTTCTATATCTGAACAAAGATATAAGGGCACATTGGTTGATCTTGAAAAATATAACCAATTGTGTGTCAGTGCTTTTAGAAGGATTAGAGAAATTGACTTAGAAAAATTGAAAGAAGATTTTGATTTATATAAACTTTTGGACTCTCGGAAATATGATTTTAATACAAAAGGATTGGGTTGTGAAGAACCTTGTATTAGGCCTACTATTTTTGTTAGGGATAGTACCCAAGTCAAACCAAATCTGATTAGTTCCACAATTGATAAAGGAAAATAGATTTTGAATAAAAGTACTTCTAAAACTGTACTTGATGAAAGTTATCCTCCCGTGACGTGTGTTGACTCTCACAAGTACATTCCACCCCCTAAAAGGATATACGTGACTACTAAACATAACTTAGGTTTCTATAAGTCTATAAAGTCTGTTCCTTATGTTAAACATTGTGCTGTTAATTGTTATTTTAGCTTTTGTGATGTTTTAGGTCACAAAAATTGAGAATGCCGTAGTAATCACAAGAAAGGTGCTCATTTTGAATGTCTTAACCAGAAAGTGCAGCGATTTACAAAGTTTCCTAGGAAGTGCACTAATAATAATTGGAACTGTTTCTTCAATAAATCTTGGCTTCATATCAATAAGAAAGTCTTTACTAAATAAAAACTCTATCCTAGATTCCGAAAGGCACAAAAACCTTTGAAAACCTTGACTATTTGGATCATGATTTATGATTTGAGACCTCAAATGGATTTTTTTAATCGAAGAAATGCCCAACTAATGTTAGTGATGCGTGAAAAATTGAGTAAATCAATAAGTCTCTTCACGAGAAGGTTAAGGACTTAAACATAAAAAATACCTTAAATTTATTCAATGATGGAGGAGGTGAGTTTAGTGAAACTGGAGTTATCAGGTATTGTGAATCTAATGGATATTCTTACCAATTTAGTTCTCTAAAATCTCTCAACTGAATTGGGGTAGTTCTTACTATTGCTTGTGATTTTCAACTTGCTGATATACTTTTTGTTTCTTTTGATAAATCAAGTTTAGAAATAACTCCCACATATGATTGGAGAAATTGTACTTGAATACTAGCTTGTGTTTATTCTGCATCCTGATTACTAAATCTCTGAGGTTTTAGGATAAAGATATCTACTAATAATGGTATCTCTTAAACTCATGTTTAATGTAGGAGATGTTTATTTTGCAGTCTATAAACATTCATTATTTTCTCTTACTATTGTCAAATTTGGTCAAAATGGGGGAGAATTGAGTACATATTTTTTATTAATGTGTTGATATTATTTCATGCATAGTATCTTATCTTACTTTATTATGCACATTTATTTCTTCATTTTAATATTTTTGTAGAGCAAATACTACTAACTTGATTTCTTAGCAGAAAGTTTATTTATGTTTTGCAGGTTTTCTCGTCGATCATCATGAGTTGAGTATTTTCCTTTCTAGGATGGGTGGGTAGTTAGAATCACTTTGTATAGGACATTTTAGGAATTATTTTTACCTTAGTATATCATTTGATGTACTCAAGGGTTTTGTCAAAATTAGTCCAATCGGGGAGTTTGAAGGTACCTATATAGAGCACTCATAAGGTTTGTTTTTCATGTTGCAGTTATATAGACAATCATCTAGTTGGACTTAAATTTTGACAAGATTTTTTGTAGTTAGGGTCAGTCTAGTTACCTATGCCAAGCTCCCTACGGAAGTCGACACCAAATCCATATTATCATTCCTATCTCCAAATTCAGCCAGTCATGAAAGGTTATCTCTCACACCCTCTATGGCTCATAGGATTTATAATATTCACATAGGACACTTTGCACCTCACTGCACGACACATCATGACTGATTTATTATATTTTTTGTCTATAAAAAGTTTTTTTCAAAACAGTTTAAAAATTAATTTGGAAGTTATTATTATTATTAAATATTTTTGTTACAACTAAATTTTCAATATTATATTTTGAATTTAAAAACATATATTTTTTAATTTAATCGAATGTATTAGCATGTGTATATATATTTTTTATATATGTATGTTTGCTATAAAGTCTATTATTTTTATATTGCGTGAATACATGTTTGCCCATGTGAATGATCCCATAGTAGGTCTTGAGATTTAGGAATCTAGACTTAACAGTTTGTATGTTCCTCTATATATGTGTACACGATTTGACCAGAGTCAAAGCAGCAAGTTTGATCTGTTAAATCGATTGGACTTAAGTAGGTCTCTAGGCCTAGCCTATTTAGCCTATAAGGTCTATTTGGTCTTTATGTTCTGACCGTAGTCAATTACTGTTAGCTATTTGAAATGTCAATATCTTATAATTGTTTGGATCTAAAACGACGTTGTGTTCTTTTTTCCCAATGGTAACTTTGCTAGTGTAATCTAGTTGTATCCATCGTCATTTAAAACGAATTCATTTTTCAATTCTTGCCCCTGGTTTTGTTATCTGCCCACGATTTTCTTTCTAAATCGGGGCTAGTTTTTATGCTATTTTAAAATGACAGTGATTTATAAAACAGATGAACACGTTTATCTGTTAGTGGATACCAGTTGGCATTACATGCGTCCGATTTCTAAAAGACTCATGTGTGTTTCTTTATAGACCATGCGATCTCATTTAATCAGTGGGTGCGTGTATATTTTCGTAATCCATATGTTATCTGTTTTCACCACTAACAGCTCTCTTAACTAGTCTATAAATAGAGACCTTTGTGTTTCATTTTTAAAAACTGAGAAAAATATTTTCGCACTAAAAGTCTGCCAAATTTTTGTAAAGAGAGAGTTTGCATATTTTAAACACTGATTTTTCCCTTATGTGTATATTTGAAGAAATATATCTTCATGGATTATTTCTAAAACTAACACTACATTTTTGTGTATGTGCGTAAGTTTTTTTGAAAAACATTTTTGATGTCTTATCAAAATTGTTTTAAACTCTCTTAGGGTCCATATGTGTTCTTGAAAAAGTTTACCAAAACGAACCCTATCTTTTTTCACTATTGATTTGTGCAAAAAAAAAATTGTATAGTGAAATATCTCTCTTCTTGTGTGTTTAGATCTGATTTCTAGATCTTGTGTGAATAACTTGATATTTTTGGTGTATATTCTTTATATACTTATTCCATCTCACATAGCCCTGGTATATAAAGAAAATCCTTTAAATGATTAAAGGTATTTGGCTACTTTTGTGACAACCACTTCACACACTAATTCACATATTTGTATTAGGTATATATGCCTAGATCCGTGATAATCCATCATGCTACATATTTTATATTTGTGCCTAATTACACAAATTAGACACAACTTTTCATGAATAATGTTTAAATTTGTTTCTTTTCTTTAGATCCGTCCTAGATTTGTTTAGTGTGTATGTTTGAATTATATTGCAAACAAAAATCACGATTGTGTGTATTCTGATTCGTCAATCTTGTTTCTAAGGTCATGTCTGATTAAAACGTGTTGTTTTAAATCACATCTAAAAAGGTTTGGCTAAAATAAGGTTAGAACTATGGAAGACTAAGAAAGTTAAACCTATTCTCCTTAAGGACCGAAATTGAAAGAAAGAATTATATAATGTCCTTATTCTTCTAATTAAACCTTAACTGACTTTGGACCAAGGACTCTAGAACATAATTGTTTAGAACTTGCATACTAAGTTGATTAGATTAATTTTTCTTTAATCTAAAAGAAAATTTTAAAATAGTTTTGTAATTTTGACTTGCACTTAAATTGCTATATACTTTGGTCAAATATTATGTGTATATATTCTATCTTAGAATATTTGTGTTCTTGATTGTGCTTGCCTTATTTTAATATATTTGTGGCACAAAATTCTGTCATGCACTTAGAACACCACATTCACGTAGGCACAAACTATTGTAAATATCTTGCCATATCTGATTTTTAATATTTATGAAGAAAACGATTCTGAAAATCAGTTTAAATCAAGGCAGCTTGATTTAAAAGAAAGAAAGAACATAAGATTTGTTCTTGGTATCTAGGATATCTGAAACGTGTTGCATAGCATTCGGGTTGTATCATAAGTGTGTGTCATTTAGAATAATACACATCACACAAGAACTTCACTAAGAACCACAACACAAAAAACTACAATCTGACACAGCTTAAAACTGTGCTAGATCAAATCTCGCACGGTTTTGAACTGTGCTAGAATCAAGTATTCCAAAATGGCCATTTTTTTCTGGCACAGTTTAAAAGTGTGTCAGATTTTACCAAACAAGAACACTTATGGCACACTTTAAAACTGTGCCAGAATTTGATATTTCTGGCACAGTTTTGTCAAACTTTATAACTGTGCCAGATTAATTACATTTTGGTACTCTTTTGGCACAATTCAAAATCGTGCCAAAATTTGATACACTATTGGCACGGTTTTGAACTGTGCAAAATGTTTTGCATCAAAGAAAAAAATAATTATTTTAAAATAAGAAAATTCACAAATTGTGAATCTCGAAAGTTGTTGATAAACTAATATACATACAAACTTCAAAATATTAAAAGTATTATTTATTTATAAGCTAAAAAAATTGGGCAGAGTTTCCTCTGTTTTCCACAGATTCTACAACCTGCTAATATATAATACATGCGTATTGTAAAGTCCGCATTACCATAAAATATAACAATAAATTTATAAAAGTCCGCACGGCCATAAAAGCTAACAATAAAAAAAACACGCACGGCCAAAACACAAAAAATTAGAATCCTAAATATTAACGACATTAAGTAAATAATCCCCATGTTGTAAGCCATTGACTTCGTGTGTTCCACGTTGACAAAATCTAACGCCAAAATGTTATCCTGTAAAACAATAAGACATAAAAAGGATATGATATTAGTAACTGGGTAATTTAAAAAAAATCTTATTCAAGCTGAAAATTTGCATATACGAATTAAAATTACTATTGTATTCTCAAATCGAAGTTCTTGTGACTACGTGGTCAGCTTCTATGAGTTATATTAGTCCCATGCGAGGTGTTCGTACCTCTTACGGGGCCGTTTGAGGGTTGGTTTGAGTTTTCACCATTTAACGTCTTATTTTTAAGCCTAATCTATATGTTTTTAAATTATCATCATATTCTCAAACCGGGATACCCGTGACTACGCGGTCAATTCCTACGAGTAACATTAGTCTGTGCGAGGTGTCCGTGCCTCTTACAGAGTCATTTAGGGGATGGTTTGGGTTTTCACCCTTTAACACGGCTTGTTTTTAAGAAAAATCTAGATATTTTTAAATTATCGTCATATTCTCAAACTGAAATACCCGCAAACATGCGGTCAATTTTTACGAGTTACATTGGTCACGTACGAGGTGTTTGTGCCTCTTACGGGTTGTTTGGGGTCTAATTTAGGTTTTCACCCGCTAAAGACATGTTTTTAAACCAAATTCTAGATATTTTCAAATTATCATCGTATTCTCAAACCATATGTCACGTGACTACAAGGCCAGTTCCTAGGAGTTACATTGGCCCCGTGCGAGGTGTTAGTGCCTTTTATGGGGCTGGTTTGAGGTTTCACCCTCAAACGGAATGTTTTTAAGAATAATCTAAATATTTTTAAATTATCATCATATTCTAAAATCGGGAGACTCGTGACTGCACGGTAAGTTTCTACAATTTACATGAGTCCTTCACACGGATGTACGTGCCTCTTTCGGGGCCGTTTGGGGGCTAGTTTGAGTTTTCACCCTTTAACGGCTTATTTTGAAGCCTAATCTAGACATTTTTAAATTATCATATTCTCAAATTGAGATACCCACAACTACGCGGTCAATTCCTACAAGTTACATTGACCCCGTGCGAGGTGTTCGTGCCTGTTACGGGGTTATTTGGTGTCTAGTTTTGGTTTTCACCTACTAATGGCATTATTTTAAGCCAAAATCTAGTTATTTTCAAATTATCATAGTATTTTCAAATCGTATGTCCCGTGAATATGCAGTCAGTTCCTACGAGTTACATTCACTTCGTGCGAGGTGTTAGTGCCTCTTACGGGACCATTTGGGGGTTGGTTTGAGTTTTGACCCTCAAACGGCATATTTTTTAATAATAATCTAAATAATCTCAAATCGGGAGACACGTGACTACACGGTCATTTTCTATAAGTGACGTGAGACGTACGAACACCTTGCAGTCACGTGTAGTCACCCTTTATCGACTTGCTTTGAAGCCTAATCTAGATATTTTCAAATTACTATCATATTCTTAAATCAGGAGAACCATGGCTACATGGTCAGTTCCTACAAGTTACATTGGTCCCGTGCGAGGTGTTTATGCCTCTCACGGGGCTGTTTGGGAGATGGTTTTTAAGGTTTTCATCCTTTAAGGGATTGTTTTTAAGCCTAATCTAGATATTTTCAAATTATCGTTGTATTCTCAAACCGAGAGACCCGCGACTACGTGGTCAATTTTTACGAGTTACATTGGTCTCGTACAAGGTGTTCGTGCCTCTTACATGGCCGTTTGGGGTCTAGTTTAGGTTTTCACTCACCAACGCCATTTTTTAAGCAAAGTCTAGATATTCTCAAATTATCATCGTATTCTCAAATCATATGACCCGTGACTACGCGGTCAGTTCCTACGAGTTACATTGGCCCCGTGCGAGGTGTTAGTGCTTTTTACGGGGTCGTTCGGGGGCTGGTTTGGGTTTTCACATCTCTAAAAGGAAATAATTTTTTCTATTAAACGTGTATGTTTTCTAATCTTTCCAGCTCCTTTAATCAGACAACTATAACCACAAGATGAATCAATCGAACATGAAGATAAAGAAACTTACAAACCTGTGGAACCGGTATGTCTATTTCAAGAAAGCCTACATATTCCATCGTCTTGTGTATCTCTGATACAATCTGTATAAGGAAAACATAGATCAACATATGAATAATTTTTTTACTTTCACCCTCACTATTATTTTAACTTTCGTATTACACCCTCACTTATATAATAATTTGAGATACATTCATAAAAGCATCGCTAAATCTCACATAATGTTATACAAGGCCCTCAAAATGACACTTAGATAGATTTACCAATGCTTTGGGAAATATATCTCAAACTTACAAAAGAGGGGTTTTAATAAATAAAAACTCAGGGTGAAAGTTAATATGGCCCTATAATCATTACATGGATATGCAAGTATCTATGAGGGTAAGCACTTCCACATGAAGTCAGAAGATTTTAACACAATATGATAATAACAAAAAAAATGGAATTTGAGTTGAAAGTTTTAGAATTCAAAACTTTGGATCATTTGATCCTTAATTACTCAAAAACCCATTTTATGCGATGATTAATTTAAGCCTTCTCATATAAATCTGTGCAATATAATTAAGGGTCATTTTGACTTGGATCATCGTTGAGGGAAATAAATTTGTGTTCATTCGTAGAAAAAAATGACGAGAAAGTAGAACATGAATAAAACAGTTACGTGTTGATATATTTATATAATTACCTCAGCAACTTCAATAGGTTCCTCTTATTATCTCAGCCTGACAAGAGGCTCACAACCGGAATGAACAGCTTCCTCATGTCTCTAAGCTCGAAGCAAGGGACTTGGGAAAATGAGATACCTGGCCTTTACCTCCTGCATTTATAGCTTCCCTTTTCACGTCTGCTATTATAATTATAATTATAATCAACATTATTGAAAAGCTTAATCAGAGCTCTAATAAATGTAGTTCTATATTATATATGGCTATGAAAAGAATAAGTTACACAATTATGTCTTAAGTAAAAAGCTAACACAGGAACGCACTTGAAAATAGAATCTCTTCGTGTCTTCTACACCCACAAGGTTATCTATTCTTTGTGCCATTTGTCTATCGCCGAGTGTAATCAACATTAATGACTGTAAACACAAAAAGATAAAACTAAAATAAGGTAAAGAATGGCATCAATATAGATCTAACTCAAATGCAATGCTATTATAAAGATTAGCTATATAAGTTGTTAATTATATAGGAAGATATAGCTTCGTTGGTAGTTATATCTTGGGTAGCTATATCAATTGGTAACTATAAAAAAGTAACTTCTCACACATAGCAGTTGCTTATCAGTGAAAAAAGTAACTCCTCAGATATAGTAGTAAGTACTCAGACATAGTAATTACTCTGGTATGAGCAACCTTGGGCAAGATATAGCTACTGATCAGACATAGAAGTGAAGAAATATTTATACATCAATCTTTATATAGCTATTGATCTGAATCAATTCTTATTGTTTGAAGATCTCCAACATAATTAAAAGTTTAAAACATATAAAAATGAACATAACATAATAAATCTCAATGCTTATTGTTTGAAAAACTCCAACATAATTAAAAGTTTAAAACAGATAAAAACAGAAAGAACATAATAAAACTTTATACATTGGTTCTTCAATATATTCTAAGCAAGGAGAATGATAGCTTTTGATGATTGAAACAACATAAAATAGTATTTGACAGTAGAAACTTCCATGTAAGACCCTTATTTCACAAGAACACATCAATAGTTCAAATTATAACTAAACCAACGCCTCGTACAATCGTTAAAAGTGATTATCACTAGTGGTATTTCTTTCTTACTTTGTCTCCCAACTACCAAACACACACACAATCCTTAATTACTACACCACCATCAGAAAAAATACTAAAATACAACGTTAAAAGGCTCAGTCCCAAACACAAATATCCTAATTTCTATTAAAACCAATATAGTCTCCTTGACCTAAGTAAGGTGATATGAAACCATAAATACCAAGATTGTCATCTTGTTCAATTTCCCCTATCAAATTCGAGAATGATGAACTAGAAATTATCTCATAATGACTATTCAACTACAACAAAGTTGGCAAGTTTAAAAATTCAAAGCTTGAATATTATCCAGACATGCCTTGCTTAACGGAGTTTAGTTTATTTAAATGTTCTCTTCCATATGTTTCATTAATGGGAAGGTCTGAATTTATACATGTAACAATTCCTTATACTAAGCCTACAAAAGTGGAACTGAGTCATAATAATAATAATCCTACATATATGACATCAAAGATAGATACAATTATGAATTTTAAGTTAGAGATTTTCGCTAATATGCTCTTGCAAGATTGGGGTACCACAATGGACACCGATCTTATAGCGATTGTTTTATGGAAAAATGATCATAGAGAAAGAGGAATTCAATTGCTATGTGCTTCAATGAAAGACTCGATTAGCACATAGGTAAGTATCCCCAACATTGTCACAATAGATTGTAGGAGTGGTCGAAATCGAAACATGTAGCTCGAACAATAGATTTTGAATCCAATTTATTTCAGCCACAAAGGATGTAACACCCAAATATTATACATTTGTGGAAGAGTTGGCAAAGGTTTTTGTTTTTTTGAACTCCAACTGATTGGTGTGGATACCAAAAAGACAATGTAAGCCAAAGTGAAACTACGATCATTGATAGAAATTGTGATTATTATGAAAATGCTGGCCGGTTTGACAACTGGGCTGAATGTCTCATGAAAGTCGATACCGAGGAGTTGGTGAAATATATTCTCTGGTTTGGGTTTTCACCTTTAACGGCTTGTTCTTAAGCTTAATCTATATAAATTCAAATTATCATCATATTCTCAAACCGAGAGGTCCGTGACTACGCGGTCAGTTCCTACAAGTTATATTGGTCCCATGCGAGGTGTTAGTGCCTCTTACCAGGCCGTTTGGTGGCTGTTTTGGGTTTTTACCCTTTCACGGCTTGTTTTTAAGCCTAATATATATATTTTTAAATTATCGTCATATTCTCAAATCGGGAGACTCGAGACTTTGCGGTCAGTTCTTACGAGTTACATTGGCCCCATATGAGGTGTTAGTTCCTCTCACGAGGCCATTTTTGGGCTGGTTTGGGTTTCTACCCTTCGATGACGTGTTTCTAACCCTAATTTATATATGTTCAAATTTGATGTACCTTATATCTTTGACTTACTTAAGTCTATACTATATAAGTGCTCATCTAGTTTGGAAATTGTGACAAAATTTGAGTCCTATCCCTAGTTACCAAAGAACCTCAGACTCTACATTTAATTCCTCTATAAGTTCTTAAAGGTAGCTCACTAACACCACACATTAGGATTGCATACATTATATCATTCTATAATTGGTTGTGTGTGAGTTAATTCCTTTAAAATTGATTTTCTACTATTTGGGGAATTTTTAAATAATTTTTAAGATTTAAAAATGATTTTTAGAAATTAAAGATAATGGTTTTAAAACCTTTGGGGCTAGATTATAATTTATTTTTATAACATATAATTTGGTTGGGTAAAAATCGAAAGTGCTTAAGAACATTGTGGGTACAATTTGTATTTTTAACTTTTCAAAAACACGCGTCTCATATTGCATCTCAGCCTTACACGTGTTTCTTATATAACGGCCATATGTGTGTTTTCTCCCTCTTACATACTTAAGCCTCTCTGTGGACCATTGGATAAATTCTAATCAACGATCTGCATATGTTTTCTCATAATCCCGTGTTTATTTTTGAACCAATCAAAACTGTTTTAAAAGTGGTGGGTTAATAACCATTAGATTAACTTCAAATTAATCTTGATCGTTAATTTTCCCTCGAAGTTACAGATCCTTCTTCTCTCAGTATATAAGGAGACTTCGTCTATTATTTTGAAACTTTTGTTACTTTAACCTCTAAGAGATAATAGAGAGAAGAGAGAGAAAATGGAGAAAGAGTTAGAGAGAGAGAGAAAGAGTTCAAAGAATTTTTAGAAACCCTAACTCAAACTTTAACCAAATCCAAACCAGAAAATCTTTTTCTAAGTGTTTTTAGTTCGAGATTTGTGAAGTTTTCTCCTCTACTAACTTATCTCTTTGCCAACTTAATCAAGTTGATTAAGTCTCTATTTTTTTGTATAGAAATCTGAGATTTGATTTCTATGATACAGACCACTTAGTTATTGCTAGATATGATTTATTGTTTCAAGAAATCTAATTTTTGTTGGTTGTTTTCAAAATAAATGTTGTTTTCAAACCCTGAACCAACAAACCCCTTTCTGATTTCATCTTACTCAAACTTTCAGACTTAGATCTAGTTTGGGATCTTGATTGGGGTTTTCACTTTCAAAATTATTTCACGTTTTGTGAAATAAGTTAATATTTTTAAAACAAAGAAAGTGTATATGATCTTGGCTAGTTTGTATAGAAAGATTACCTCTTGATCTACTGTTATTTAAAATATCCAAAGTCTGATTTATTTGAATAAGTTGATTTTATAAACCCTTGCCTCTCGAGAGATCTGTTTGTAATTTGTTACTCATATTATCTATAATTAAGTGTGTGTGAGTTGCATGCATGAGTTTAGAGCACTACACCACATACACTGAAAAGTGTTGGTGTTGAGATATTGGACTTTTAGAGTCGACGTAAAGATAAAAGGAGTAAAGTTATGAAGCTGGGAGAACATCAGCAATATAAGAACCTTAGAAGAAGTCAGAATACGCTAGAGGAGTTGGTACATTTTTGAACTTAGATTAGGTTTGATTGTGTGTCTTGATTGTTATATAGCTTGCAATTTGTTACTCATTTTTAGTGGAATTTATACTTTTGTACCGTAGAGGTCACCGTGGATGTTTTCCCATTTGGGCGGGTTTTTGCCACGTTAAAATTGCTTGTGTACACTTCCTCTTCCTCATATCCCTTTTTTAAGGATGTGTTGGTTTATTTTTATTAAAGTTTTATTTTTCAAAACTTGTAAACCTATAACTGAAATTACTCGATCATACTCTTTTACACATCTTGTGTTTAAAATTTGTTTTAAGAAAAGAGTTTCTTAAACAAACTGAGCCATTTAGATAGTTTAATCTTGTATTAAACAACTTAAGTGATATTTTTTCAATTAGTATCAGAGCTTTGGTTTTTCAAAAATTCTTTAGATCTTGAGTTTCTGGAAAAAAAATCTAAAAAACATTATGGACAAAAAATTTGAGAGACTAGGTAACCTGTTGAAGCCCCCTCTTTTTGATGGAAAAAACTTCCCTTGCTGGAAAGTAAGGGTGGTAGCATTCATCCAAGGGACTTTGGGAGATGATGTCGGGGAAGTTATTGAAATGGGTTACACCTTTCCTACTAAATCAGCCGATGAAGGAAGTACTATGAGGATTAGAAAGTTACTAAGTGAATTCACTAAAGAAGAGAAACATGTTTAACTTAATAACAATAAAGGCAAAAATTCCATATTCATGTCTATCAATGAACACTAATTTAAGAGGATACCATTCTGCTCTACCTCTAGAGAAGCATGGGACACCCTAGTGACTGCACATGAGGGTGATACCAGAGTTAAAGATGCTAAAACTCAAATGTTAATCCAGTAGTATAACTCCTTGATCATGACTGAGACTAAATCATTTGATGACTTCTATATTAGACTGACAGACATTGTGACCAAATTTTATGCCAATGCGATTATTTATGATAGAAAGGAAATTGTCTCTAAAATACTAAGATCACTTCCACAAAAAATTGATAATAAGAGATATGAAATTGAGGAGATATTCTTACACCTGAACTCCTCGGTAGCAAATTGAGAACTGTGCAAATGGAATTACAATTTTAAAAAATAATTAACCCAGTCCCAAAAGAGACAGTCTACCTCTAATCTTGTATTTTCATCTAAGTTGACCACACCTGAATTTAGCATACCTAACATTGAATTAGACTCTGAGGAGGACCGTAATTTAGATACTATGGATAATCAAATTTGACCTAATGTCTAAAGAGTTTAAGAAAATTATGAGCTTTTGAAATAAAATAGCAAAAAGACAAGGCAAACCTACTTATCCAAATCAATCTAACAACAGGCCCTGATAGAAAGAAAAATATTTCTTCTCTATATATATTTTGTGTCGTTGTTGCAACTTCTTTTTCTATCAAAATTCCCTTGAACCTACAAAATTATAACAAAACTAGGGTAGAGGGTAAGTAAGGGAGTCAATCCAAATCTAAGGGTGAAACACGAAATTGGAGAGGACATATATATAGAATCATTTGCATTTTATTATATTTTTTTATTGATTTTTCAAGGGATTTTTTTAGCTAACTAACTATACTAATTTTTATAACTATTAATTAAGAACTAAAAGCTAATTTAAGAAAGGTGAGATAAACAAAATTGTCCTAATAAGTAAACTAACAAAATTGGACTCATGAGGGCTTCAAAATTTCATCCCATTAATGGGAGATTAGCCCTCAATAATCATCATCCAAAAATATAAGATAAATAATTGAAAGCATGAGATGATTAAAATAAAAGTAAAAGAGAGGAATAGATCAAACCAATTTAAGCTTTGAATTGACATGAAATCTTCAATTACATCATCAATCTCTCAATTACTCATCCAAAATCTCTCAATCCTAATTCCTCACTCATGTATTTATGGAATCTAAACTAAAAATTACAAACTAAAAATTAAAAGGATAGTGGATGAATTCATAATGGACAATTAAATAATTAAAGAGATTTGCTAAAAATGCAAATCCTAAAATTATAAATTGTACATTAGAATTCACCCAAAGAAATAAATTCTAGATCATTAATTTATATTGAGATAATTGCTAAAAATGCAAAATCTCAACATAAATGAATGGGTTAGAATTTACCTCTCATAAGGGATAAATTTCACTACATCAATCTATTTTGAATTAATTGCTAAAAATGCAATAATTCATAATAAAGGGGTGGGGTAAATTTTATCCTAGAGATAATTTTCAACACACACCTCTATATTGAGGTATTTGCTAAAAATACAAATACTCAACATAGAGGGGTGGGGAGAATTTTATCACACCTAGCTTAAAACTAATTTTGAGATCCTTTGCAAATGGGTCTTCCTCTTCAATTTATACAAGGCATGGAGCATGAGGGTAAAAATGGGAATTGGCTATGGTGAATGTGGGTACCCCGATTTTATCACCATAAGGCCTGGACGAGTAGCCCATCCTCAGCAGCCCAAAACCCAGGCCCATCACTTATGGTATTCATCCATTTACTCCACGATGCCATGAAGAGGAGTTGTGGGGGTACACAATCCCATGAAAGGTAGATGGCTAATAAAGAGGAACCTATCACCCCCACTACTCTAAGACATACATGTATAAATTAAACCCCAAGTCCGGGGCAAAGGACAAGTTGTATTCTCTGTACTTACTCTTCAGAATATAGAGGAATAACACTGACTGAACCACCGTGGACGTAGGCGCTTCTTTGCTGAACCACATATCCCCGTTGTTGTGATTGGTCTTTTATCGGCTTTTTCTTGGTTGTTACCTCTTTCATATTTTATTTGTGTTGCATAATAATTGCCTCCACAATTGGCGCCGTCTGTGGGAAACGTTTATCTTTCCTTAAGAAGAGCCCACACCAAGAAAAAAATCTAAGATGTCTGATCACAGCAGCAATGCTCCTCAAGCAGGAGACATGCAGGAGCCACCCGCTCCTCGCAGGATTAGGTCTGAAGTCCGACGTTTCGATCAAGGGGCTCGCTTAGAAAGGCCAGCCTCAGAAGAAAGTCAAGGACCAGCAAGGTCCACTCAGATATCCAGATTGATCGATGCGTACGAAGCAAGGCTCCACGAGCAGAGGGAGTCTTCTCGCAAGTATGAGGCTGAGAATGCTCGCCTGAAAAGAAGACTGGAAAAACTGGAAAAAGAACTATGTCCTGATACCAGGAGGCGCCCCTATCGCACTCCTAGCCCTCAGGCGAGCAAATCTCGCAGCCGAGGAAGGAGCCCTAGGCGGCAACATCAAGGGTTCGAAGGTGGCGACTCAGACGACGACCTCCGCGAGCAGCTGAGAAAAGCTCGCCACTATCATAGCTCTGCTCGCCGCGACGACAACATACGGAACCTAGTCCGCAGAGAAATGGACCAACATCCAGCTCACCGCGGCACCAGGTCGACCAGAGAACTCGCCAGGAGAGCCCTCAAGACCCAGATGAAATCGCCCTTCACAAGGGAAATTGAAGAAGAAGAAGCTCCCAAAAAGTTTGCTATTCCAAGGTTCAAGATTTATGACGGGAAGACTGATCCCATTGATCATGTCAGGCAGTACCGGCAGGCTATGACCCTCTGGAATCACCGAGATGCGTTGATGTGCTGTATTTTCCCCTCGAGCCTTCATGACGTGGCCCAGAAATGGTTCGAGAAACTCCCTCACCGATCCATCAGAAATTTCAAATCCCTGGCCGAGCTCTTTACGGCCAGGTTCATCACCAGCAGCTCCCATCCCAAAAGGATGGATGCTCTATTGACGATGAAGAAAACTCCTCAGGAAACACTCCGAGACTACGCGAAAAGGTATTGGGAGTTATTCAACGAAGTCGAGGACTGCGCAGAAGAGGTGGCAGTGGCTTCATTCAAAATTGGGCTACCCAGCTCTTCCCTCCTCTACCAGTCCTTGACAAAGAAGGAAGCAACCACCATTGATGACCTGATGGCCCGGATTGAGAAATACGCAAAGGTGGAAGATGTCACCCGCCTTAACGTAGGTGAAAACGGTCGAGCCAAGCTCGCCACGAAGGGAAGTGAGAAAGTTGATAACCAGAAAAAAGGAGGAAGGAATGGGAGCAAGAATGGCCCCAAGAACGGAGGAAGTCCTGACATTGCAAAGTCGTTCCAGGCAGTCAACACCGTCTTCAAAGAACCAATTTACAAAATTCTCGCTAAGATCAAGGATGAGCCGTTCGTCAAATGGCCCCGGAAAATGGGAGGAGACCCATCGAAAAGAAACAACGCGCTGAGATGCACCTTCCACAAAGAGGGAGGACATAAGACCGAGCACTGCAAGGCTCTTAAGTCCCACCTCGAGGAGTTGGCCCAATCCGGACATTTGAATGACTTTGTGGAAAGGAAGGTAGAGAGAGTGACTGTCCACAAGGAGGCAAAACCCGACAACGTATTATAAGACGACACCGGACACGAATTCGCAGTAATCCATGGAGTATCCGATGTTAAGCAAATCCAGGGCAACTCAGCTCGGATGGAGGTAAAGAAGCTGACAGCAGTAATGCAAGCTTTTCAAATTGATCCAGCGAAATCACAGGCAGGAAAACGCCGCCGAGCAGAGGACATCAACTACAACAAGCACATCGTCTTCACGGATGAAGATCTTGTGGGAGTGAGGACCCCACATCACGATGCCTTAGTCATTACACTCAGGATAGCCAACTTTGATATCGACAGGCTGCTCGTAGATCAAGGAAGCTCATCCGAAGTAATGTACATCGACCTGTTCAGAAAGTTGAAGCTGGACATCGCCGACCTGAAGGGAACCACTGTCCCTCTGGTCGGCTTCGCTGGAAAAATGACCATGCCTTTGGGCAAGATAGTACTACCAGTGCTCGCTGGGAGTGTTTCGAAAATGATCGAATTCTTGGTGGTCGACATCGATTCGCCGTATCAAGCCATCCTCGGCAGGGGATGGCTTCATGCAATGAAGGCAGTCTCCTCGACCTACCACCAGAAACTCAAATATATCACCGAGCGGGGAGTGATGGAGATACATGGCGACCAAGCGATGGCGAGAAAGTGCTTCATAGCGGCCATCCGACCGAAGCCAGATAAAAAAGACGTTCGAACCAGCGAGAAAATGGAGGAAGGTGCAATCCCCTCCAAATAGCAATTAAAATATGGAAGGCCCGGAGTGGAAGAGACCAGGCTCCTCCCCTCCGAACGAGTTATAGAAGACCTGGTAGAAGTAATTGCCAGGGAAGGCGACAACAGCAGAGTCTTCCTGATCGGGACCTCACTCACTAACGAAGAGCAAAAGGATTTGTTAACCTTACTCAGGAGCAACATAGATGTTTTCGCTTGGGAACCCTACGAGCTGCCAGGAATCGATCCCAATATGGTCTGCCATCAGTTGCACGTCAATCCCACATTCAAGCCGATAGCACAGAAGGCAAGACGAACTGCTCCCGAGAAAGCCAAAGCAATAGAACAGGAGGTCGAAAAACTGCTGGATGCAGGATCCATACGGGAGGTGCAGTTCCCCAAATGGTTATCCAACCCAGTGGTAGTTCCAAAAAGCAACGGTAAATGGAGAGTTTGCATAGACTTCACTGACCTCAACAAAGCCTGCCCAAAGGATAGCTTCCCTCTTCCAAAAATAGACCAACTAGTAGACGCCACCGCAGCTCACGAGCGAATGAGTTTCCTGGACGCATACTCAGGCTATCACCAGATTCCCTTATATGCCCCAGATCAGGATAAAACGGCGTTTATCACGATGGTTGGTCTATACTGTTACAAGGTCATGCCTTTTGGGCTTAAAAATGCAGGGGCAACTTATTAGCGGCTGGTTACTAAAATGTTCAAACAACAGATGGGAAACACAATGGAGGTCTACATCGACGACATGCTCGTCAAAAGCAAGGAGAAAGAAAACCACCTTTCCGACCTGGCAAGTACCTTCGAAATCCTCAGGAAATACCGAATGAAACTCAACGCGAGCAAGTGTTCCTTCGGTGTCCAGTCAGGAAAGTTCCTTGGGTATTTGGTCAGCAAGCGTGGCATAGAAGCAAATCCGGACCAGATTGAGGCAATTAAACGGGTGCAACCTCCCCGCACAATCCGCGATGTACAGAAGCTCACTGGAATGCTCGCTGCTCTGAATCGTTTCATCTATAAATCCTCCGAGAGATGCAAGCCCTTCTTCCAACTCTTAAAAGGCAGCAAAATGATAGAATGGACCCCAGATTTCTCGCAAGCATTAGGCGAGCTCAAATCCTACCTAAGCTCCCCACCACTGCTTGTTATACCACAGCAAACGGACCCCTTGTACCTCTACCTCTCTGTATCCAGCCACACTATCAGCTCAGCGCTAATGTGTGAAGTCGCAGGGATCCAGCACCCAGTCTATTACGCGAGCAAAACCTTACTAGACGCCGAGCAACGCTACCTGCCATTGGAAAAGCTCGCATTCGCCCTAGTAATGTCTTCGAGGAAACTGAAGCATTACTTCGAAGCTCATACGATCGTTGTCCTTACATCACACCCCCTCAAGGCTGTCCTAAGGAAGGCGGATTTGTCAGGCAGGCTGTCTAAATGGTCAGTCGAGCTCGACCGGTTTGACATCCGATTTCAACCAAGGACAGCTATCAAGGGTCAAGTCCTCGCTGACTTCATAGCTGAATTCACGGTCGAAGAACCTCTCGACCAGCCTAACCCAACAGAACAAAACAGCCAGGCTGCAGGGGAAAACTGGAAGCTATTCGTTGATGGAGCCTCCAACTCAAAGGGGGCAGGAGTAGGAATTGTTCTCATCACTCCCGAAAATGCAGTCCTCGAGCAAGGAATTAGGCTGGGATTTGCAGCCTCCAATAACGAAGCAGAATACGAAGCCTTAATTGCAGGTCTCCAAAGGGCGCAAACTCTAGGAGCAAAGCATTTACAGGTATTCGGAGACTCGCAACTAGTTTCCAATCAGATAAGTGGAGACTACAACGCGAAGGACGAGAGGATGGCAGCCTACCTCTCGTTGGTAAGAAACTTGATGACAAACTTTGAAGAAATCAACATCCAGCAGTTTCCCAGGGGGCAGAACAGCCACGCTGACGCCTTGGCAGCCCTGAGCTCGGCAGTTGATTCCAGCCTTAAAAGGGTCATCCCTATCGATTTCCTTAGCTACCCGAGCATTCACCCCAACTGCGAGCTAACAAGAGCGAAATAAATACTCCAATTGGAACCATCCCCTAGCTGGATGGATCCCTTAAGAGGCTATTTGAAGAACGGAACGCTCCCAGATGATAAAAGGACCGCCCACCAGATAAGAGTCAAAGCTGCTCGCTTTCACTTATCTACGGGGGGCATCTTGTATAAAAGATCTTTCTCCGGCCCCTACCTTAGATGCGTCCACCCAAGCGAGGTCGAGACAGTGCTTCACGAGCTTCACGAAGGAATCTGCGGAAGCCACATCGGAGGAAGATCTCTAGCCTTCCGAGCAATGAAAGAAGGTTACTGGTGGCCGTATATGCAAAGGGACTCCGCAGTATATGTCCGCAGATGCCTAAAATGCCAGCTTCACGCCCCCATGGTCCACCAGCCTGCCAGCGAATTAAAATCCCTGACCAGCCCCTGGCCTTTTGCCCAGTGGGGAATGGACATCGTGGGACCGCTACCCACCGCTGCCGGCAATCGCAAATACTTATTGGTCGCCACCGATTACTTTACCAAGTGGATCGAGGCAGAACCTCTGGCGAACATCCGAGATACTGACTTGATGAAATTCATATGGAAAAATATAATCACTCGATTCGGGATCCCCAGAACCATCATCACTGACAATGGGACACAGTTCGAAAGTGGCCCCTTTCAGGACTTCTGCGACCAACACGGAATCAGGCACCACTTCAGCTCGGTAGCTTATCCTCAGAGCAACGGACAAGCTGAGGCTTCCAACAAAACAGTGATCGCTGGATTAAAAAAGCGGTTAGAACGAGCAAAAGGCGCATGGACTACCGAGCTACCACATGTCCTATGGGCATACAGAACGACTCCCAGACGAGCCACAGGTCAGACGCCATTCTCACTAGCATATGGTATGGAAGCGGTCATCCCATTAGAAGCAGGATTGCCTACAATGAGATCCGACCTTGTCGAGCAGAACCAGAACGATCAGGCTTTGCTCGCTGAACTCGACTTGGCTGACGAACGCAGGGAACTTGCCCTAGTAAAACTAGCGAATTATCAGCAACAGCTCGCGAAGCACTACAGCAAAAAGGTCAATCCGAGGAAGTTCGAAATTGGAGACTATGTCCTAAGAAAGGTCCTGGGCAACACAGTGAAGCCATCAGATGGTAAACTGGGCCCAAACTGGGAAGGACCTTATGAAATAATTAGAGACGACCTGCAAGGTGCCTATCATTTGAAAACGATGGAGGGCAGAGAGATCCCACGAGCATGGAACGCAGCTAATCTCAAGAAATTCTACTTTTAGGAGTTCTATTGTTAGATCTTTTATTGTACTCATTTTGGGAAAAGACAGTTTATTTCTTGACTCACCAATAAAAATCTCTCAGTTGATTACTCTCTAAAAGCATAACAATTATATCTTATTGCACATCCTTTTCAAATCACAGGTATAATAGTTGACATAGCAGGGGAACACCCCTCCTCGGGTCATCGTCACGAAAGCACGACAGACCTCTTAGCATTGCCCATGGCAATATATGAAGCCCTACAGAGCATTCTTAGGCATCAAACCTACTTTGGTTAAAATCCTGACCGGATGAAGACATCCAAAAACAGGTGTGTCCTCGCCAATTGCCCCTCTTAGACCTAAGGAAGTGTGACGACACGGCCTAAAAGGTAAAGAGAGAGCACAATGGTATTCTTAATACTGGACTGGGCGGACACTATAAAGATTGTAAAGCTGGAAAAATATAACAGAGATTGGATAAACACGTTTAGTCGGCAAAACGCCCAAAACTCAAATATATCCATTAATCTTTTATATTTACAAACAATAATGGTACATGTTTAGTCGGCAAAGACTCGCCCAAAGCATTTACAATTATTAAAAAACAAAAATCAAGAAGGGGCTAGCCTCTGAGCAAGGTAGTCAGCAACCTTAGCTCTCCTCCCATCATCAGGGGCAGGATCGAATTCCTCAACAACTTCACTTGTGTCCAACTCCAGTAGCCGCCGAGGAATAGCATCGATAGGAATCCATCGGTCATCTCGCCTAAATGGATTGGGCATCAGAATAGAGGGAGACATCTCATGCCGATACCACAACATCGAATTTCTCGGCACCTGCAGCTCTTTGAGAGCACTCAACCACCCCCTGATAAAGGAAAGCTCCTCGAACTCTGATAACCTTGTGGGAGCATCTAGCCAGCCCTGATCATAGCCATCAGTCCACACTTGGTGAGGGCCCTTCTTAAATAAATGCCGCAGTCGGGTGACGTCCCTCTGAAGCCCAGCAGCAGTTATGTAAGCTCGCTGAACATCTCCGCGCAGCTCCTCCATCTCCCTCTCACGCTACTCCTCAGCTCCCCTACTCCTACCCCGCGTACTCCTACCAGCTCGCGGGAGGGATGGCCGAGCAACTCGCGATGAGGAAGAACCTTGTAGGACTGCCGACGCGGTGCTCGGAGAATGCTCCTTAAGCTGCAAGACCTCACGCCTCAGGTCGTCATTCTCCCGCTGAAGAAACTCCAAGACCTGATTAATCTCGGTGGCCTCCAATAACTTTACTCTCAGCTCGCTGATTTCTTCTTGCACTGAAGCTCCGATCTCCCCCATTTCCTGGAGCCTGTCCTTCAATTTATCCACCAGCTCGGACTGATCCTTATACTTCTGGTTCATTGATTTAGCAAACCTACAAAGCCTAGCAAAAGCCTGGCGAACTGCAGGGCTTACATTAGGACCCAGAGTTCTACCCAATTGAGAGGTAACAGGAATATAATCATCCACATCAACCAACTACAGAGAAAAGAAGAGAAAAGAATGAAATCAGCACAAGTAAAAACGAAGCCTTTTTATTTATACCAAGCGAGGTTACATCAGAACAAGAAAGAAAAAATTACAAAGAAACCCTATCACTTAGCAACCTCGGTGGATGGATCCTTGTCTTTATTAGCATCAGCAGGGGCATTACCCTCCGCAGGAGTATCCACTGCCTCCTCGACCAAGGGATCATCAGAAGAGGTCGCCCGAGAAACAGGACAGGTGCCTTCAGCAGTTGGGGCTGGGTCCTCATCCACTACCGGCTTTGGCCCTGGATCATGCTCATCGAAGAGTGGAGATGCAACATCCACCCCTGAAGCCACAAGGGCCTTGTTCCACCCCTTCTTGAAGTTCAGACGGCTAATATAGCCTATCTGAACCTCGGCGTCTTCATACGCAGCAGCCCAGCCAGAATTGTATGAATCTTCTTTAACAGTGGCTGCCTGGGCTTTCTCCATCTCCAGTTGCTCAGCAAGAACCCTGTTCTTCTCAACAAAATCCAGTTTGCTCGAGCAGACCTGTTCATACGACTCCCTCAGCTCGCCAAGCTCCTTGACAGTATTATCTCTCTCGCGAGCAGAATTAGCGAGGGCCAAGGCAGAAGAAGCTCGAGCCGCGTCAGCAGCCTTCAGATCGGCCTCCAGCTGAGAACCCCTGGCCATCAGAGTAGAATTCTGCTGCTCCAGCTCGCTGTTCCTTCTCAACAGCTCGTCGCGAGAGCGATAGAGCACAGCGAAGTCAGTCACAAACTGCAGAAAACAAGGGAAAGATCAGAAAGAGGAAACCATCAAAACAGACGAAAAGAAGTTGAGAAATAGAAGAGAAACCTTACCAAGGCAAGCCTCTGGCTAGCTTGCAAGGCCAGTTGATCAGACCCTAACGCCCTCTCGCGATCTGCAGGGAGGACTTCCCTCTCAAGCAGCGCAGGGGCGAGTTGAGGAGAGGTGGCCACCGAAGCCCCCTCAGGCAAAGCAGATACTGGGACCAAGGCTTGAACGGTCTTAGTCCTCAGCTCCATCTTCCTCCTCTCCTCCTCTTTCTCTTTCTCCCTCCTCTTCCTCTCTTCCACCTTCTTCCTCTCCTCCTCCTTTTTCTTCTCCCTCTCCCTCGCCTGCTCCTCCTCTCTCTTCTTCTTCTCTTGCTCTTGAGAGGAAGGCCGAGAACCAGTAGCTATGGCCCCGGAGACAGTCTTCGACTTCTTGGACCTCTGTGCAAGAAGCACATCATCATCATCATCATCATCCCGGATCAGATTCTTCCTGGGAGGCATTTCTTCACCTGGACTGCTGGTAGTACTCGATGAACTACTACTATCAGCACTGCCTCCACCCAAGTTACTCACAACACTTGCAGGCTCGCTCTCCGAGCTGCTCTCCTCCTCGTCCACTTGGATGGGCTCAGCTGAAATCTCTTCGGAAGAATCAAAATCCGGAACAGATTCCACAGGTCGGGCTATGAAGCTGGAGCCTGTGTTCTTGTATTCAAGCAGAAAAGAAGCAGACCTAGGGTGCTCGCCGTCACCCAAAGGTTCCCTGATGTTCCAAGCTTTCACCAATTCCGAGATACGAACCTCGCTGAGAGCTGGCTCCAAGTTCTTTATCTTCGCTGAAAAGGAAAGAGCAAGGAGGAGTTAGAAAAATCACAAAGTTAGCAAAGGTTGAAACAACAATACAACATCTACCTATATATTCTTCCCCATAAAAGGGGATAGTGAACCTCTCGGACCTCGACCCTTCAAATTTAGGGGAGTATTGCCAGTTCCTAGCGAGAAAACCTTCTTGCCAGTAGTCCTTATGGGAATCAGGTAAATTTACTACCAATACCCTATCAGGGCTCCTGGCCTTAAGGTACAAGACCCCTGAACTCGTTCGAGAAAAAGAATAACAAAAACAGACCTCGGCAAGCCCTAACCTCGTGTCGTACAACTGATTTATCCTGTGCACGCCATTCACTATTTTCCACACGTTGGGCGAACATTGTGCAGGCACAATACCAAAATAACTAAAAAAGTGCAGAAACAAACCATTAGGGGGAAAGGTGAGACCCCCCTGAGAAAGCAACAGGACGTGAATCCAATGTGCATCCTCTATGTCCCTAACGTTCCTAGGCGGCGAGACACAACACTCAATCTCTACCCATTCAGGAATACCATAGAATTTTCTAAACTCAGTTACCGACCTATTTCCAATCTTTGCCATTGGAAAAATGCAAGAAAAACTATAAACCCAAGAAAAAGGGCACGAAAGACTTACAGGACAGAAGATCATATCAAAAGGCGAAGAAGCGACGAGAGTGGAGACCGAAAACAGAAGGTACAAAACTCAAAAGTTCTCAAAAGATAGAAGATTGCTGGAAGAACTGGAACGACGAAGAAAAAATGTGTTTTATTCCAACAAGCCTTCAAAACTAATCATAACACACGGATAGCGAAGCGGGTGCCGCCAAAGCAACTTCACAGTTTTCAAAGAAATCAACCATCATTGCTGATCATCTAAATTCATCGGACCCATAAAGAACGGCCCGACAAATTCAGGGGCAATTGTGGGTACCCCGATTTTATCACCATAAGGCCTGGACGAGTAGCCCATCCTCAGCGGCCCAAAACCCAGGCCCATCACTTCTGGTATTCATCCATTTACTCCACGATGCCATGAAGAGGAGTTGTGGGGGTACACGATCCCATGAAAGGTAGATGGCTAATAAAGAGGAACCTATCACCCCCACTACTCTAAGACATACATGTATAAATTAAACCCCAAGTCCGGGGCAAAGGACAAGTTGTATTCTCTGTACTTACTCTTCAGAATATAGAGGAATAACACTGACTGAACCACCGTGGACGTAGGCACTTCTTTGCTGAACCACGTATCCCCGTTGTTGTGATTGGTCTTTTATCGGCTTTTTCTTGGTTGTTACCTCTTTCATATTTTATTTGTGTTGCATAATAATTGCCTCCACAGTGAACATGTGGGAAAGGTGAGAGCACATGTGCATGGGGGTAGAATCTGATTTGGGATAGTTTTGGAATTTGGGTGAGGTAAGAAGAGTTAGGGGTAAAATTGGTAAAAGATTTAGAAGTGGGTTTAATTGACATATGGGTTTAATTGGTTTTGTTGACTTTGGTTTTGCAGGTCACGATTTGGTTTGGGAGAAACATGGTTCGGGAGATGGGTCTTTGAAGATGGGTCAATGGGATATGGGTATTGGTATGGTTTGGGGTTTGAAATGGAAGTTGGGTTACAGGTGTTGTCGGGTTCAGTGGGTAACGACCGGAGTGGAGGGAGAGGCGCCGGGTTTGTAGACCGCCGACGGTGGGTTGAGGTGCGCCGGTAGCTCCGATTTGAGCTCGTCGGTTGGAGGTTTGTTGTTGAGGTTTGGTTTGTGGTAATGGAAGAGGGTGGAGAAGGAGGTGAGTGCTTTTGGGTTATGGAGGTTTTAAGAGAGAGAAAGAATGTTGGGAAAGAAGATGAAGTGTGGAGGGTTAGTGTGTGTGTGAGGTGTAGAGGTGTTGAGTGTGGGTGAGGTTGTGTCAGGTGTAGGATAAGGGTGTGTGTGTCATTTGGACCCTTAATAAAAACTAAGACCTAAAATAAAATTAAAACTAAAAAATCTAATCTAACTAAAAATAAAATAAATTAAAAACAATAAAAATAAAAGTAAAAAAAACTAAAAAATAAAATCCTAAGCTATAAAAAAAACTAAAATAAAATAAAATAAAAGAAATAAAAATGTAAAATTAAATGAAAACTAAAGTCCTAAAAAATATATAATGTAATAAAATGAACTCCTAAAACTAATCCTAATAAAATAAAATAAAAAAATAAAATAAAATATAAAAATAAAAAATAAAAAATAAACCTAAAAATTCTAAAATGATCCTAAAATAAATTCTAGAAATTCTAAATAAATTTAAAATAAATTCTAAAAATTAAAATGACTCAAACTAAAAATCTAAAAATAATAAAAAAAAAAAAAAAGGAAACAAACCAACACACACAGGGCTTGGGTGAAGTTTGGGCTAGGTTTAGGCTTGGGTTAGGGTACGGGAGAGGGAATTAGCTCCATTCATGCGCAATTACTTTGATTTAAACGCTTGAACTCTGCAACGCACGATTAAGCCTGCATAATGAACAATTAAGCACATAAGACCCATATTGTCGAGAATTAGTAACTAAAGTACATCTATTTGGGGTATAAAATGCACAGTTTAGGATGGGATGATGATATGATGGATGGATGGTGGATATTTGAGAAGAGTGTATCACTCATAGATGAACAAATGTCTTTATTTCTTGACTGCAACTTTCTCTTTTTCTTCTTTTTAAAATACACATCAATGTATGAGATAAATCTGCTAAAAATACAAATAACCCCAACATAGATTTGTATTTAATTTTTCTCTATCTGAATCGTCTTTGGGAGATATATCCGCTAAAAATGCAAACACTCTCTGTAAGGACACAAATTTCCAATTGAGTCCATATGTAGTTTTGGCTCAATTCCGGACAAAAACATTTATTCATAGGTTAGTGATTTATTGTAGTACTCTCAAACCTATGTAGTGTGTGTTGAAGACGTAGCGGCAAAGAATATAAAGCTTCATCAAAATGTCGGTTTGCGTGCCTCATTTCTACGTCATCATCTAAGGTTCCATGCTCCCAAGGTATGAATGTAATTATATTTATATAGGAGCTTGGAACAATATTTATTGGGTGTTAGGTTTAATAAAAACCATGTTTTACTTTCAGAATAATTTAATTGGAACTTTAATTTAACGTATATAAAGTTTCTGGGCCAAAATAGAATTTTAGAAAAATTTCTGGAAGTCGTTCGAAATCTCGTTCGAACGAGTTTTTCGTTCTAACGAGGTATCTAACGAGTTTCTAACGAGCCCAGACTGGTCACTCGTTAGAAGTCTCGTTCGAACGAGAGTCTAGTTCGTTCGAACGAGATGCCAGCGCGGGAACAGTTTTGAGCAGTTTTTGGCAGTTTTTACCCACTTTTCCCACTTGGTTTTTAACCAACTTTTTCAGACTTAATAAGGTGCGGGAATGACTTTTTCCAAAGTATCTTTTTCATACCATACAAACTCCTAGAGAGTGTCTTGATAGAAAATTTGTTTAAGGAAAAAGATCAAGTTTTGAGTGTTAATTTTTTAATGAAAAATCCTACACACTCTACTCTTTACACCCAATAGTTGTTTATCCAAGTTCTATATACATATCTTTACTTGGAGTTTTGGCACCGGTTTATCTCTACCGAATTCAAGAAGAGAAGTTTTGGTTTGCTTCTACATCCATCAAAGAAGAAGACTTTTTGTTGTGATTCTACCCACACGGAGAAAGGCTCCATGCTAGGGTGACGGTGACCATATACAGTCCCATCGGTGGATTTCGAGACCACGGTAGTGTGAGGTTGTCCGCTAGGAAGAGGTGTCTACGAGAAGAAGCGTCGAGGCTTAAGAGGGATCGAGTCAGTCGTTGTAAGTCTATCTGTCTTGTAATTGTAATTCCGTATCTAGTGGACTTGTGGCTAGGGCCGTTCGAGGTTGTTTCCCGTCTTGGGTTTTTCCTCGTACATCGCGGCGTAGTGTGACATTGTTTATTTTTATCTTGCACAAAATTTAGAACGCATGCTTTAGGTTTAATTCAAGATAAAATTCGGTTTAATTCTCACACTATATTACAATTGGAATTTAATTTAATATTGGGTAAAATTGTGTAATTCAAGTCACCTGCATTAATTTGGTTTGGCCTAACTTGTATATTATGAACAATCATAATTTAGGCAAATTCTAGGACTTGGATTTAATTGGACTTAATCGGTTTAAGTGAGTATTAATTGTTTTGTTTGTTTCATTAATTCTCACTTTTGTTTTTGAGTTAACTAAAATTTGGAATTTTAGTATTTGTTTTGTTGAACCATCACACTGTTTACGCTTCCGCATATAAATTAAGTTTTTACAAAAATGAAATTACAAGTTTGATTTTAATTGAAGAAAGTTTTAAAATCCGGGGACCCTCACGCTCCAACAAGTGGTATCAGAGCCAAAAACGATAAATTATTTCGTTAAGATCTTTTAATTTTTTTTGGCTAAAATGGATTTTTCCTCATATTCAAAATTTCCTATTTTCGATGGTTCAAACTACGCGTATTGGAAAGTACGAATGAGATCGGCACTAAAATCTATCGACGAGAGAGTTTGGATGTCTGTTGTTACCGAATACTCCCCACCAACTTACTTAGTTGAAAATGAACGTGTTATCAAACCCGCCAATAGATGGACTGAAAATGGGTTTAAACTTGCTAACTTTAATTACCGAGGTTTAAATGACTTATTTAGCGCTGTCGCACCGGATGAATTCCGACGTATTATGACGTGTGAAACCACTAAAGAAGCTTGGGATATTTTACAATTAACTCATGAAGGAACTAGTGTCGTTAAAGCTTCAAAACTCCAAAACCTCACCACTCAATTTGAAACTATCAAAATGGATGAAAAAGAAACTTTTGATAAATTTTATGCTAGACTTTCTGATATTGTTAATTCATCCTTTAACTTGGGAGAGAAAATACCTGACGACTGTGTTGTAAAGAAAATTTTGAGGTCCCTACCCGATAGATTTATTCCTAAAGTGACCGTTTTAAATTCTTTACCCACTTTAGCCTCTACGAAATTAGAAGAGCTTGTAGGTTATTTACAAACCTATGAACTAGATATGTTTCCCTCTAAAACTGAAAAGAAAATTGAAAAGGGTGTTGCTTTAAAAGCCCGAAAAGAGGTTAAACAAGTAGTAGAGAGCGAGAGTGATAGTGACTCGGAAGATATGGCTTTGTTTGCTCGTAAATTTAGAAAATTTCTTAAATTTAACAAAGATAAATTTAAAAATGATTTTAAGAAATTTGATACTTCTAAACATGATAAAAGCGAGAAGATTTCTAAAGCCTAGAAGATCCCTAAACCTAGTAATGAAAATATTGATAGGGACGAGTCTAATAAATGTTTTGGTTGTGAAGGTTATGGCCACAGGGCTTATGAGTGCCCCACTAAACTAAGGAAAGAGGGTAAACGACCCACTGCATATAATGCAATCCTTAGTGATAGTGATAAGGAAGAAAAGCCCGATTCCCCCACTAAGAAAAATTTTGTGGCTTTTATGGCTAGTCATGTGAGTGATAATGAGAACTTATCGATTGATGACACGATAGCACATGCCACTTCCAAGGTCATTGCTCATGATTCCCTTGTTTTTAATGATAGTGAGAGTGGAGAAGAAAGAGAGAGTGAAAATGAAGAAGAGGTTGATGAGAGTGAACTTCAAAATGCTTTTCATGAATTATATAAAGAATCTATTAAATTGAAAAGAGCTAATTTGAAGTTAGAAGCGAGATTAAGAGAGAGTGTCAAGGTCGTTAATGAAAATTCTTTAATAGAAGACCTTAGGACACGTGAGAGAACTCTTCAAGAGAAGCTAGCATATGTAGAAGGCGAAAGAGATAGCCTTAGGGGTTTAATGGAATCCTTGAAAAAAGTGCTTCTTGCTTTTGAAGAGCGAAATGTTTTACTAGAATCTAACATTTTAGAATTGGAAAATAAATTAAAAGATTCTAGTAATGTCAAATTTGATTTGGAATGTCGTTCAGAAAAACTAGATAAAATGTTAGGAACGGTCCAAATTAAAAATTACACTTGTGGTTTAGGCTTCAATCCTTGTAATGAATTTACTCATAATGCCCAAACCAATGTTTTAGGAGAATCAACTAGGAATACCTTTAAAGATCACTCCTTAAGTAAATCTTTTCGACATGTTCTCACTTGTACACATTGTGGTCGACAAGGTCATCTTAGGAAATTTTGTTTTGATCTTAAACGAATTCCTAGAAAATCCCATTGTAAAGTAACCATGGTAGCTAATGTTCCTACACCCCAAGATTGTCATTCTTCATTAATTTGGGTTAGGAAATCCGATTTGGTTGCCTTACAAAATAGGGATTTTGATTCTCATTTACTTTCACATGCTTCCTCCCTTGCTAAATCTAATGGATGAATGTGTTAGTGTTTGCATACTTTAGCGTTTGTACTTCATGCTATATTCATATGCTAAATGTATGCTTGTTTAGTCATTTTCTAGTCATTACCTTATTTCATATCCCATGCTAGAAATCATGACTTGTTTATCTTTTTGTATTCTATTTTGTGTTTGAATCAATTGAAAAATATAAAAAGATTTTTGTTTATCATTTGTGTTTTATTTATTTCATTTAAGCTTAATGAAAAATACAAATGACTTTTTTGTTTGTCCTTTTGAGTAAATATTTATTTTTGATTAAAAATGTTAAAAACTCAAAAAGATTTTATTTTGTGTGTATTTTAGTTTGACACACTTTATGTGGCATATATTTGTGTTTGAATCCTATCTTATACGCTCCCATGTGGCTAGAACTTTTGGTTTAGATTTTCAATCCTTAAAATGTTCTTTACCATGTTTTATATGGAGTAGTTGGATTTTGTATTGTTTAAATGGATTCTATTTCTATATGCCTATTTTCACACATGCACGAGCTCTTTTGAAATCTTAATGTCACATGTTATATTTGAGCTTTTTGAGGTGTTCTCCTACCAATCTAGTCATCTACATATCTATGACCTAGGAGGACTAGTGCATGTCAAAATCCGTTGCATGTGAGATTTGTGTGAAAATGAAAACATGATAAATAAATATGCACGGGGAAGGGCTCCGAAAGGACTAAGTGATCCTTTGCGATAGTAAGCCACCGTTTCTTGGATCTAAAAGAAATACGTGATCCAAAGGCCTAAAAACAGAATATTTGGCATTAAAAAGAAAACAACTGCCAAGGCCTATGTTTGTTTGATATATTCATTCAAAAATAAAAGAATATATATGCTTATTGAGGGAGAATTGGATGGTATATCAACGGTTTGCACAATGTCCGTTTATCCTAGTTGTCTTTAATGTCATGACTCTATTTGGTTTGTAGAATCATCATCATGCTAGGCTTGTATGCATTGTGTATGTTTGTTCATTGAGTTCAATCTTTATATTGTCACATGAGGTTATATTTAACTGTGATGAAGTTTGCAATCAAATGAGAACTCCGTGAACGTTTCTTAAGTGTTTGGGTCTAAATTTAATTGTTGCTAGTACACACCCCTACACTTCCGTTTCCATATGACACATTTTTGCCATGCGAGTGTGCAAACTTATTGTATTTTGTGTCATGTGTGTGTTTATATCTATATATATATGCAAGTGCTCTATTGGTATATCTTTAGTATCTATATATATGATATTTATTTGTCTTTGCCTTGCGTTTATTGCCCATACGCTTTCATGTCTTTTCACTTTAAGCTTCCACATGTTGTTTATTAGTTCTTTATCCTTTGCCTATTCCCGAACAAAAAGGGGGAGAATGATGATAGGGGGAGAAATGGTATCTAATACTATTATTACCGTATCTTAGTTTGTGGGAGATTTATCTTAGGGGGAGACGTCTTTCTAAGTAGGTCATGTGTCTTGATAAAGAGGAGAATTAATTTAGGGAGTAATGAATTAATTGCATTTAATATTTTGATATTCCCTATGCATTTGATAAGTTTGCTTAAGTGTGCAGGAATTATTCTAAAGCGGCATCTTTCTATGGCAAAGCGTTTGATCCTTGGGTTGTGTCAAGTTTGGGCGGGTTATGTTTTGAGTCTAGTGAGCTTGACGGCCCTTTAGGATTTTTGTTTTGGTTTTTGTCCCGGAATAGCCAAAGGGGGAGATTTGTAAGGACACAAATTTCCAATTGAGTACATATGTAGTTTTGGCTCAATTCCGGACAAAAACATTTATTCATAGGTTAGTGATTTATTGTAATACTCTCAAGCCTATGTAGTGTGTGTTGAAGACGTAGCGGCAAAGAATATAAAGCTTCATCAAAATGCCGGTTTGCGTGCCTCGTTTCTACGTCATCATCTAAGGTTCCATGCTCCCAAGGTATGAATGTAATTATATTTATATAGGAGCTTGGAAAAATATTTATTGGGTGTTAGGTTTAATAAAAACCATGTTTTACTTTCAGAATAATTTAATTGGAACTTTAATTTAACGTATATAAAGTTTCTGGGCCAAAATAGAATTTTAGAAAAATTTCTGGAAGTCGTTCGAAATCTCGTTCGAACGAGTTTTTCGTTCTAACGAGGTTTCGTTCGAACGAGACTGCCAACGAACCTAATCTGGTCAGTCGTTCGATATGTCGTTCGAACGAGTTTTTCGTTCTAACAAGGTTTCGTTCGAACGAGTTTGCCAACGAACCTAAACTGGTCAGTCGTTCGATATGTCGTTCGAACGAGTTTTTCGTTCTAACGAGGTATCTAACGAGTTTCTAACGAGCCCAGACTGGTCACTCGTTAGAAGTCTCGTTCGAACGAGAGTCAAGTTCGTTCGAACGAGATGCCAGCGCGGGAGCAGTTTTTGGCAGTTTTTACCCACTTTCCCCACTTGGTTTTTAACCAACTTTTTCAGACTTAATAAGGTGCGGGAATGACTTTTTCCAAAGTATCTTTTTCATACCATACAAACTCCTAGAGAGTGTCTTGATAGAAAATTTGTTTAAGGAAAAAGATCAAGTTTTGAGTGTTAATTTTTTAATGAAAAATCCTACACACTCTTGTGTTTACACCCAATAGTTGTTTATCCAAGTTCTATATACATATCTTTACTTGGAGTTTTGGCACCGGTTTATCTCTACCAAATTCAAGAAGAGAAGTTTTGGTTTGCTTCTACATCCATCAAAGAAGAAGACTTTTTGTTGTGATTCTACCCACACGGAGAAAGGCTCCATGCTAGGGTGACGGTGACCATATACAGTCCCATCGGTGGATTCCGAGACCGCGGTAGTGTGAGGTTATCCGCTAGGAAGAGGTGTCTACGAGAAGAAGCGTCGAGGCTTGAGAGGGATCGAGTCAGTCGTTGTAAGTCTATCTGTCTTGTAATTGTAATTCCGTATCTAGTGGACTTGTGGCTAGGGCCATCCGAGGTTGTTTCCCGTCTTGGGTTTTTCCTCGTACATCGCGGCGTAGTGTGACATTGTTTATTTTTATCTTGCACAAAATTTAGAACGCATGCTTTAGGTTTAATTCAAGATAAAATTCGGTTTAATTCTCACACTATATTACAATTGGAATTTAATTTAATATTGGGTAAAATTGTGTAATTCAAGTCACCTGCATTAATTTGGTTTGGCCTAACTTGGAAATATGAACAATCATAATTTAGGCAAATTCTAGGACTTGGATTTAATTGGACTTAATCGGTTTAAGTGAGTATTAATTGTTTTGTTTGTTTCATTAATTCTCACTTTTGTTTTTGAGTTAACTAAAATTTGGAATTTTAGTATTTGTTTTGTTGAACCATCACACTGTTTACGCTTCCGCATATAAATTAAGTTTTTACAAAAATGAAATTACAAGTTTGATTTTAATTGAAGAAAGTTTTAAAATCCGGGGACCCTCACGCTCCAACACTCTCTATGATAGATCATCTCCTTTTTTTTTACTTACTCTTTTTCTTTTCCTTTTTTTTCCATATTTTTTTTTCTTTTTCCAAATACGCATCAATGTATGAGATAAATCTGCTAAAAATACAAATAACCCCAACATAGATTTGTATCGAATTTTTCTCCATCTGAATCGGCTTTGGGAGAGATATTCGCTAAAAATGAAAACACTCTCTATGACGGATCTTCTCCTTTTACTTTCAACACTATTCTCTGTGGATATGGAAATGGCCGGTATGGTATATGGTGATGATATGGAAAATGGAAGGTGTACGAATGTATGATAAATGGAATTTGGTTGGTGTATGATTGAAGGTGTGGTGAAAACCTAGTGATCGGGACAAATTTCAAGACACGTGTTTCTTACAACTCGAAAGTGATGTCGTTCTCGGTGATCAAGCCAAAATTTTATGAAAGATAATGAGATCATACGACAATTAAATTACGGACCCAAAAGAATTTGAATCAACTTGTGACTCGAAGATTGCGTAAAATTCCCAAAAAGGTGAAAGGCACGAATCTCACAAGCTAAAGTCTCTACTAGTGATCCTTAAGGTTCTCTTTAGAATTGTGGTACTCCTCAACTCTTAACCGTAATGACGTGATAAGTACGCAAATTTTGTTGAGTCTAGGAATTCATAGTGCAAAATGCCTTGTTACGTATTACATAAGCCATTTAGAAAAAATATTCTCTAGCTTGATTCCTAGACTTTGAAAGATGGATGATAGAAAATTCACGTCAATGATTGAGATGAAAGAAACTGCGTGAAATTTTAAAAATCAGGTTCAAAACTAAATTTTTTTCAAAAGAGGCACGATTTTGATAAAATTCCCCACCCCCAAACAAAAACGAACATCGTCCTCGATGTTAGGTAAAATGATTTGAGAACATAAGGTAGGAAAGAGTTTACCAGAATGAACCGCTAATGAAGTGGACAGATATCGCCAATAATAAACATGAATAAGTGATAAGAGAAAAAGATGTGTACAAGTCTATAAAGCATGGTATAGCATTGGGTGATGTGAAAACACCACCCCCAAACAGGATAAGACTAGTACAAGAAACGCGGGTTGCCTCCCGGTAGCGCTAAGTTTAATGTCTTCAGCCAGACCGAATTATTCTCACCCTAAAGATAAGATCTATGAAAATGCGGGGCGTCAGAAAAATTGGGGTGATGAGAATCAACCCCAAACAAGACTGAAGCGTCAGTCTTGTTGGATAAATTGACAAAGGTGAGGGTGAAGAAACACCGATCACGGCCTTATTTTTTATTTTCAAGATTTTCGCTTTTTTTATTTTTTTGGTTTTTCAATAATTTGAAAAATAAAGGAAATATTTTGGAATTTTTAGAGAATGAAAGGAAGAAAATATTTTTGGATTTTTTGAAAGAAAGGGTGGGGAAAAAAATATTTTTGGATTTTTCGGAAGAAAATATTTTTGGGGTTTTGTGAAAAATAAAGGAAGAAAATATTTTTGGATTTTTCTAAAAAATAAAGGAAAAAATATATATATATTTTTGGATTTTTTCTAAAAAGGAAAGAAAGAAAATATTTTTGGATTTTTTTTTTTGGAGGAAAAAGGGTGGTGAAAAAAATATGGACTCTTTGAATTTGCCCGAACTAACTAAAATCGACCACCGAAAAATGAATTGGACACACACACACAGGTCAAGAAAATTTCCTAACTAGCACATAGCCAATTTTTATCTTTATATATAGTGAAAGGGTAGTCAAATTTTAATTAAGTCTGCGGGCGATAAAAATCACGGAAATATATGAGTGATCGCCTTTGCAAAATATTCTCCTAGTGGGCCACCTAGTTGATTGATTTTAAATTTAGTGATGGCTAGGGTAGCACACAATAGGTAAGCGAGTGAGTCGGGTGATGAAATCCCTTCTCGTGAGTGATCGGGTGTAGGTCTTAGTAATTTAATTCATCACACCATTCAAAAAAATAAATGCGAGAATAAAATCACACAAGAGCATACAAGATCACACAAAAGAATTGACTCGCTAACAGGAGAGGCGCGAGGGTGTAAGAAATATACCTCCCACGGTTTTTAGGCCGTGGGGTGCCGAAAAATTTGAGTCGACCGGGCGGAGATCACGCCTATCTCAGTCGTCCCCGGGAGTCCTACCGACCCAAAGTAGAGAGGCTTATAAATCCTCGCCTTTGGACGCCCTCTCTCTACCTTGTCCGATTTACCTATCACGCTTGGCTTCAATTTATTACAAATAATGAAAAATAAAATGGTGTCCTATGCACCGCAATACAAGCCAAGAATAGAATAATCCTAAATACAAGCCTTCAAAAAATATAAAAATGGTACAAAAAATAATAAAGTGCAAAAAAAAAAAAATGAACTACAATATAAATGAATCACAAAATGGAATCCGATCCGAACTTCACAATCCCAAGAATGGCAACGGCGCCATTTGATAGAAAGATATTTTCATCATCCCCGGCAACGACGCCATTTAATAGAAAGAAAAATATTGCTTCTCTATATATATTTTTGTGTCGTTGTTGCAACTTCTTTTTCTATCAAAATTCCCTTAAACCTACAAAATTATAACAAAACTAGTGTAGAGGGTAAGTAAGGGAGTCAATCCAAATTTAAGGGTGAAACACAAAATTGGAGAGGACATATATATAGAATCATTTGCATTTTATTATATTTTTCTATTTTTACTTTTTCTATTTTTTTTATGGATTTTTCATGGGATTTTTTTAGCTTACTAACTATAGTAATTTTTATAACTACTAATTAAGAAGTAAAAGCTAATTTAAGAAAGGTGAGATAAACAAAATTGTCTTAGTAAGTAAACTAACAAAATTGGACTCATGAGGGCTTCAAAATTTCATCCCATTAATGGGAGATTAGCCCTCAATAATCATCATCCAAAAATATAAGATAAACAATTGAAAGCATGAGATGATTAAAATAAAAGTAAAAGAGAGGAATAGATCAAACCAATTTAAGCTTTGAATTGACATGAAATCTTCAATTACATCATCAATCTCTCAATTACACATCCAAAATCTCTCAATCATAATTCCTCACTTATGTATTTATTGAATCTAAACTAAAAATTACAAACTAAAAATTAAAAGGATAGTGGATGAATTCATAATGGACAATTAAATAATTAAAGAGATTTGCTAAAAATGCAAATCCTAAAATTATACAATTGTACATTAGAATTCACCCAAAGAAATAAATTCTAGATCATTAATTTATATTGAGATAATTGCTAAAAATGAAAAATCTCAACATAAATGAATGGGTTAGAATTTACCTCCCATAAGAGATAAATTTCACTACATCAATCTATTTTGAATTAATTGCTAAAAATGAAATAATTCATAATAGAGGGGTGGGTGAATTTTCAACACACACCTCTATATTGAGGTATTTGCTAAAATGCAAATACTCAACATAGAGGGGTGGGGAGAATTTTATCACACCTAGCTTAAAACTAATTTTGAGATCCTTTGCAAATGGGTCTTCCTCTTCAATTTATACAAGGCATGGAGCATGGGGTAAAAATGGGAATTGGTTATGGGGAACATGTGGGAAAGGTGAGAGCACATGTGCATGGGGGTAGAATATGATTTGGGGTAGTTTTGGAATTTGGGTGAGGTAAGAAGAGTTGGGGGTAAAATGGGTAAAAGATTTAAAAGTGGGTTTAATTGACATATGGATTTAATTGGTTTTGGTTGCTTTGGTTTTGCAGGTCATGATTTGGTTTGGGAGAAACATGGTTTGGGAGATGGGTCTTTGAAGATGGGTCAATGGGATATGGGTATTGGTATGGTTTGGGGTTTGAAATGGAAGTTGGGTTACAGGTGTTGTCGGGTTCAATGGGTAACGGCCGGAGTGGAGGGAGAGGCGCCGGGTTTGAAGATCGCCGGCGGTGGGTTGAGGTGCGCCGGCAGCTCCGATTTGAGCTCGTCGGTTGGAGGTTTGTTGTTGAGGTTTGGTTTGTGGTAATGGAAGAGGGTGGAGAAGGAGGTGAGTGGTTTTGGGTTATGGAGGTTTTAAGAGAGAGAAAGAATGTTGGGGGAGAAGATGAAGTGTGGAGGGTTAGTGTGTGTGTGAGGTGTAGAGGAGTTGAGTGTGGGTGAGGTGGTGTTAGGTGTAGGATAAGGGTGTGTGTGTGTCATTTGGACCCTTAATAAAAACTAAGACCTAAAATAAAATTAAAACTAAAAAATCAAATCTAACTAAAAATAAAATAAATTAAAAACAATAAAAATAAAAGTAAAAAAAACTAAAAAATAAAATCCTAAGCTATAAAAAAAACTAAAATAAAATAAACTAAAAGAAATAAAAATGTAAAATTAAATGAAAACTAAAGTCCTAAAAAATATAAGATGTAATAAAATGAACTCCTAAAACTAATCCTAATAAAATAAAACTAAACTAAAAGCTAATAGAATAAAAATAAAAAAATAAAATAAAATAATATATAAAAATAAAAAATAAACCTAAAAATTCTAAAATAATCCTAAAATAAATTCTAGAAATTCTAAATAAATTCTAAAAATAAAAATAACTCAAACTTAAAATCTAAAAATAATAAAATAAAATAAAAAGGAAACAAACCAACACACACAGGGCTTGGGTGAAGTTTGGGCTAGGTTTAGGCTCGGGTTAAGGTACGGGAGAGGGAATTAGCTCCATTCATGCGCAATTACTTTGATTTAAACGCTTGAACTCTACAACGCACGATTAAGCCTGCATAATGAACAATTAAGCGCATAAGACCCATATTATCGAGAATTAGCAACTAAAGTACATCTATTTGGGGTATAAAATATACAGTTTTGGGTGCTTATCAGGCCCCATGAGAGAAGACAAGACAAATACCAGTCTGATAATCACAAGGGACCTGAGAAAGACCTTAAAAATGTTTAATGCTATAGATGTGGAAAGTTAGGACACATGACTAGTGATTGTAGAGTTAACTTAGACAAAATTCACAAACATAATAGGGCTCATTTAAGCAAGACTTGGGATGACTCAAGTGACTTTTAAAATGATGACCCTGAGTCATCTAACACTTTTGACCCCTGTATGTCATTATTTGCAAAGATAATCTACAATGATGATTTGGAGTCTGATTATACCATGACTGATATTTTGCATGCTGGTTTATCTACCTTATTGCTTGAGAATGTCGATAATGCTTCAAATGTCGTGTGTGTAAGTCAAAGGGAATGCTCTATTATTGATTTAAATGGGTGTGTGAGTCCTAAAAATGAACCGCTAAGGGACACTGCACACTTAGCGACTTCAAAAATGATGACATTCCTGACATTCACACACTGTACACAAAAACACTAAAGAAAATCACTAGGCTTGAAAAAAACATCAATGATCTTACCCAAAAGATAGAAACCTTAAGTCTGATGATTAAACAAAATGCTGAAGAGTATACTACCCAATGTCTAACTCATGAGAATGAATCCAAAAATTTTAAACAAAAACTGAAAGAGTTGTCTAACTCTAATGAAATTCTGGAAAAGAAATACAAAGGAACATTGTTAGAATTAGAACAAAAAAAAAAAGAAGAGACATTAACAATCATAAAAAAAACCGCAAAATTTGAAAATAATTCTAAGTGTTTTGAAGATTGTGTAGATGAAAGCAAAACCAATTCTGATGATAGAACTGGAATAGGTTTTTATCCCAACTCTAAGACACAAATTAAAACCTTTGAAACCATAAAGTTTGTGTCTGGTGGCAAAAGACCTATTGAAACTTGTCCAAATTTTCAAGGTTCAAAAAATGATTTTGATAAAAAAAAACTGAAGTTAGACATTGGTGAACTAAGAAACTCTAAGCATAATGTTGAACAAAAGACCAATATGTTTACCCTCCTATTCGATAAGAAGATTCGATGTTTCATCATGTGCCACATAGGAATAAGACTAGAGCTCAAAACCTAGACAAACCTTTGAATAATACCTTTTCGAAGGTTATGAGTTCAACATCCCTCTTTACTTCTCGTATAGTGATGTCTATGGACATTCCCTAGATGTTTGTTATTCTAAACGTCTATGTCATCTAGTCTATACTTATCATGCTTACCATAACTTCAACTATTTTAGGAGAAGCCGAAATAATTATGTCCTTCCTAGACAGCCAGATAACAACTCTAACTATCGTAATAGAAAGAAAATGATTAATACTAAAAGACAAGCTACAAGAAGGAATCTTAGATTCTATTCTAGACCAATTGCTCCAACTGTTTATAAAAATAATAAAATTGCGCAAAAATATTTTAAATAAAAGGCAGAAGCTCACAAGTTTTATCAAATACGAGCTAATAAGAGCAAATTGAAAACTAGAGCAATTTGGGTTAGAAAAGATGATCTATTACCCTAGTTAAAATGCAACATAGTGATCAGTTCTTTTATACCTGAACACACTACAACTGGATGGTATTTAGACTCAGGATGTTCCAAACATATGACTGGGGGTGATTCCAAACTCTTAAACAAAACTAAATTCTCCGGAGAAAAAGTCTTATTTGGAGATGGTGTATCGGCCCAGATCATTGGTAAAGGAACACTCCATGAAGAAGGATTACCCATTCTTTAGAATGTTCTCTTGGTAAAAGTACTTAAAGCCAATTTACTAGGTATATCATAGTGTTATGACTCCAACCATACTGTCACTTTTTCAAAGAACAATTGTAAAATTTTAAATGTAAAAGGTGACTGCATTATTACAGGACTCCATACTCTAGATAACTGTTATACAGTCAATCCAAGTATATAGGTCTGTAACATTGCAAGAATGGATGACAATGATATATAGCATAATAGGTTGGGTCACATTAAATATGATAATCTTGGCAAATTATGCTCCCAAGAGATAGTTAGAGGTCTTCCCAAGATCAAAACAATTTGAAACATTATGTGTGGTCCATGTCAAGAAGGAAAAGTTGTCAAGGCTCCCCATAAAAAAGTTAAAGAAGTTATATCCACTAAACCTCTAGAATTCATCCATATGGACCTAATCGGTCCTTCTCGTACTGTTAGTCTTTGTGGCAACAGTTACACCCTTGTTATGGTTGATGATTTCACTCGATTTACCTGGTTTGCCTTCTTAAAACATAAATAAAAAACCTTTCAAAAGTTTTAAAAATCTTAGTTCGTATAGAAAATGAAAAGGGAACCCAAGTAGATAGAATTCGTAGTGATAGAGGAGGAAATTTTTGTAGATTCAGGTATTATAGAATATTGTGACTATAATGGTTATAAACATGAATTTAGTGCTACCTAGACACCTCAATAAGATGTAATTGTTGAGCGTAAAAATTGCACTCTTCAAGAAATCACCCGTGTGATGATTCATGCAAAAAACCTACCAAAACATTTTTAGTTAGAATCCATTCGTACTGCCTGCCATATAATCAATCTCGTCTACTTAAGGAAGAATACAAAACAAACATCCTATGAGCTTTAGTATGGAAAGAAACCTAACTTAAATATTTTAGAACCTTTGGTAGTCCCTGTTATATCTGTAAGGACAGAGAACATTTATCTAAATTCGAAACCAGAGGTGGTAAAGCCATCTTTTTAGGATATTCTCCAAATAGTAGAGCATATCGTGTCTACAATCTTTGTACCAAAAATCCATTAATGTGGTTGTAAGTGACACTAATGTAGATGTAAGACCAAAGAATCGATTATTATAGATGAGTCCAAAAATATTTTAAATTATGACTCTCTAGAGATAGTTAAATCTTTACCAACTGAGACCCCTAATGTACCTAATTGGGTTTTCAAAGATCATCCTTTAGATAGTGTAGTCTGTAATCCTACTGAGCCTGTTCGTACAAGATCTCAATTTTGTAACATTGCTCATTTTGCATGTTTTATGTCTCTTATTGAGCCTAAAAATGTAAATGAAGCCTTAAATGACACCTTGTGGATAAGTGCTATGAAGGAGGAACTTTTTTAATTTGTCATTCATGATGTTTGGTATCTTGTACCCAGGCCTGAAAATAAAAGGTTTATTGGCACACGTTGGATTTTTAAAAACAAGACTGATGAGTCTGGGATGATTATTAGGAAAAAACTAGATTAGTTACCTAGGGCTACTCTCAGATTGAAGGAATAGATTTCGAGGAAACCTTTGCTCCTGTCACTCGCCTCGAATATGTTCTCTTAATTTTTTCCATAGCATGTCATTTTTATTTCACTTTATATAAAATGGGTGTTAAGTCAGCCTTCCTTAACGGAATTTTATCTGAGGAGACCTATGTACAACAACCCAAAGGGTTTATTTTCCAAATTATGTTTATTGTCTTAAAAAGGCTCTTTATGGGTTAAAACAAGATCCTAGAGCTTAGTATGAGTGTATATCCACCTTTCTTTTAGATAATGGATTTAGGAGACGAGGGAATGACCAAACCTTGCTTGTTAAACATTTTGACAATAACATTACTATTGCTCAAGTTTATGTTGACGATATCATTTTTGATTCCACCTCCCTTTTAGAAGTAAGACTTTCTCTGACATTATGCATAAAGAATTTCAGATGTCACTTATGGGGGAGTTACAATTCTTCTTAGGACTCTAAGTTAAGCATAATTCAAAAGGATTATTTCTATTGCAATCGAAATATCCCTCGGAGATTGTTAAGAAGTTTTGCCTAGAAATAGCTAAAGACGCTAGGACTCCTATGAGTACCACTGTCAAACTCTCTAAAGATGAGAATGGAAAATCTATTGATACCAACTTGTATCGTAGTATGATAGGAAGCTTACTTTATCTTACTTCCTCCCATCCTCACATCATGTACTCTGTGTGTGTGTGTGCTCGATATCAAAATAATCCTAAAGAAAGTCACCTTTTGTGCATTAAAAGAATTATCAAATACATCAAAGGCACTCTAAACTTAGGACTTTGGTACACTAAAGACACCTCTAGTACTATAGTAGGTTACATTGATGCTGATTGGGCCGGTTGTATAGATGATAGTAGGAGTACTTCAGGAGCGTATTTGTACATTGGTAACAACTTGGTAGGATGGAGTAGTGAGAAATAAAACTGCATTTCCTTGTCTACTATCGAATGTGAATATATTGCAGGAGGAAGCTGTTGCTCTCAATTACTTTGGCTAAAACAAATGCTAAAAGATTATGGTATCATTAAAGACAAGTTACATCTATATTGTGACAATCAAAGCGCGATTAATATTTCTAAAAATTCTATTCATCACTCTCGTACTAAACATATTAAAATCAAATATCATGTTATAGGCGAGTTAGTTGAATCTAAGGATTTAGAAATAAATTACCTTCCTACTGAATTGCAATTAGCTGATTTATTCACTAAACCCTTAGATAATGCGCGTTTTGAATCTTTACGCAAGTTGATTGCCATGATTATTGCTGAATGATGTTATATGACTTATGACTATTTTTCTTTACCCTTTGTCCATCTGAGACAAAATGGAGGAGAAATTTGAGTCTTATTTGACTACCTTAGTTTTGTACATCTCTAAAAATCTTGATCTTAGTGTTTATCTATAGGAATCAGTACTATCAGTTGCAATAGAATTTTGTTAGGGTACTAATTTGTATCTAGTTGAGTTGTGTAATTTTATCTTTATAGGATATTGGGTAGATAGAAAACTTTGTATAGGAATAGGATTTTCTTATTTCATTTCGTATCCCTACGAGTCCTCGTTAACTCAGAGGAGATTTTGTCTCATATTTCCAAAGGGGGAGATTGAAGCACCCTATATCTTTGACTTACTTAAGTCTATACTATATAGGTGCTCATCTAGTTTGGAAATTGTGACGAAATTTGAGTCCCATCCCTAGTTACCAAAGGACCTCAGATTCTACATTGAATTCCTCTGTAAGTTCTTATAGGTAGCTCACCAACACCACACACTCGGATTGTATACATTATATCATTCTATAATTGGTTGTGTGTGAGTTAATTTCTTTAAAATTGATATTCTACTATTTTTGGTAATTTTTAAATAATTTCTAAGATTTTAAAATGATTTTTAGTAATTAAAAATAATGGCTTAAAAACCTTTGGGGCTAGGTTATAATTTGTTTTTATAACATAAAATATGGCTGGGTAAAAACCAAAAGCGCTTGAGAATATTGTGGGTATAATTTGTATTTTTAACTTTTCAAAAACACATGTCTCAGATTGTATCTCAACCTTACACGTATTGCTTATATAACGGCCAGATGTGTGTTTTCTCCCTTTCACATACTTAAGCCTCTATGTGGACTATTGGATCAATTCTAATCAATGATCTACATGTGTTTTCTCATAGTCCTTGTGTTTATTTTTGAACCAATCAAAACCATTTTAAAAGCGATGGGTTGATAGCCATTAGATTAACTTCAAATTAATCCTAATCATTTATTTTCCCTCGAAGTTACAGATCCCTCTTCTCTTAGTATATAAGGAGACTTCATCTATTATTTTGAAACTTTTGTTGCTTTAACCTCTAGGAGAAAATAGAGAGAAGAGATAAAAGAGAGAGAGAGAGAGAGAGAGAGAGAGAGTTCAAATATTTTTTACAAACCCTAACTCAAACTTCAACCAAATCCAAACCAGAAAATATTTTTCTAAGTGTTTTTAGTTCGAGATTTGTGAAGTTTTCTCCTCTACTATCTTATATCTCTTTGATAACTTAATCACGTTGATTAAATCTCTATTTATTTGTATAGAAATCTGATATTTGATTTCTGTGATACAGATCACTTAGTTATTTACTAAACCTGATTTGTTGTTTCGAGAAATCTAATTTTTATTGGTTGTTTTCAAAATAAATGTTGTTTTCAAACCCTAAACCAACAAAACCCTTTCTGATTTCATGTTACTCAAACTTTTAGACTTAGATCTAGTTTGGGATCTTGATTAGGGTTTTCACTTTCAAAATTATTTCACGTTTTGTGAAATAAGTTAATATTTTCAAAACAAAGAAAGTGTATAGGATCTTGGCTAGTTTGTATAGTAAGATTCCCTCTTGATCTGCGATTATTTGAAAGATCCAAAGTTTGATTTATTTGACTAAGTTGATTTTAGAAACCCTTGCATCTTGAGAGATCTATTTGTAATTTATTACTCATATTGTCTCTAATTAAGTGTGTGTGTGTGTGTGTGTGTGTGTGTGAGTTGCATGCATGAATTTAGAGCACTACAGCACATACACCTTCACACTACTCCACTGAAAAGTGTTGGTGTTGAGATATTGGACTTTTAGAGTCAACGTAAAGCTAAAAGGAGTAAAATTATGAAGTTGGGAGAACATTAGCAGCATCAGAACCTTAGGAGAAATCAGAATATGCCAAAGGAGTTGGTACATTTCTGAACTTAGATTAGGTTTGATTGTGTGTCTTAATTGTTATATAACTTGTAATTTGTTACTCGTTTTTAGTGGATTTTTTACTTTTGTGGCGTAGAGGTCACAGTGGATGTTTCCCCAATTGGACGGGGTTTTACCACGTTAAAATTGCTTGTGTATGCTTTCTATTCCTCTCATCACTTTCTTAAGGCTATGTTGGTTTAATTTAATTAAAGTTTTGTTTTTCAAAACTGGTAAACCTATAACTAAAATTACTCGTTCATACTGTTTTACACATCTTGTGTTTAAATTTTTTTTTAAGAAAAGAGTTTCTTCAACAAACTGTTCGGAGCCATTTAGATAGTTTAATCTTGTATTAAACAACTTAAGAGGTACTTTTTAAAAATTATCGTCGTATTTACAAACCTAGAGACCCGCAACGACGCGATCAATTCCTACGAGTTACATTGGCTCCGTGCGAGGTGTTAGTGACTCTTACGAGGCCATTTAGGGTCTAGTTTAGGTTTTCACCCACTAACGGCATGTTTTTAATCCAAAGTCTATATATTTTCAAATTATCATCATATTCTCAAACCACATGTCCCGTGACTAAGCGGTTTGCTCCTACGAGTGACATTGGTCTCGTGCAAGGTGTTAGTTCCTCTTACGGAGCCGTTTGGTTTGAGTTTTCACCCTTTAACTACTTGTTCTTAACCCTAACCTATATATTTTCAAATTATCATCATATTCTCAAACCGAGAGGCACGTGACTACGCGGTCAGTTTCTATGAGTTACATTGGTCCCGTGCAAGGTGTTCGTGCCTCTATAGGGGGTGTTTGGGGACGGGTTTGGGTTTTCACTCTTTAACGGCTTATTTTTTAAGCATAATCTATATATTTTTTAATTATCGTCATATTCTCAAATCGAAAAACCCATGACTAAGAGGTCAGTTCCTATGAGTTACATTGGTCCCCAGTGAGGTGTTAGTACCTCTTACAGGCCGGTTGGGGGCTAATTTGGGTTTTCACCCTTTAATAACTTGTTTCTAAGCCTAATCTATATATTTTTAAATCATTGTCATATTCTCAAACCTAGAGACCCAAGACTATATGATCATTTCTTACGAGTTACACTAGTCCCTTGTGAGGTGTTCGTGCCTCTTATGAGCCGTTTGCAACTGGTTTGGGTGTTCACCCTTTTAACAGCTTATTTTTAAGCCTAATCTAGATATTTTAAAATTATTGTCATATTCTAGAATTAGGAGACCCGTGACCACGTGATCAGTTCCTATAACTTACATTGGTTCCATACAAGGTGTTTATGCCTCTTATCGGGCCGTTTGAGGTATGGTTTGGGTTTTCACCCTTTAACGACTTGTCTTTAAGCCTAACCTATATAGTTTCAAATTATCATTATATTCTCAAACCAGGAGATCCGTGACTACGCGGTCAGTTCCTATGAGTAACATTGGTCATGTGCAAGGTGTTAGTGCCTCTTACGAGGCCATTTAAAGGCTAGACCTACAAATAATTCTTCTTGTCTTGGACCTAAAAATAATTTTTTACAATATGAAAGATTGTGCAAAAACTTGTATATACATCATTTATATGGAATCGGCATTATAAACTGAGTCTATTATCTATGTAATATATTTTTGCAACGGAGATAGTTAAGTAGATGAATGAAATTTCAAATTACTTAACCAAACACCATCACTTGAACTTGTACAAATCAAAATATCTAAATATCAAAATACAAGTAAATAAACTCACTTGTACATTATATCGAAGATTTCATCAACTAACTTCTTCGAATTCTCATCGAATGAATCAATCCTCTTATTTTTTGTGTAGTATTAGGTGTGGATATTGGACAATTTTGAGGGGCATCTCTAAGTACAATTCAATTGCTGACAAGGAAAAAAATAAAGATATAGAAAATATGTAATTACGACCATAAATTATATATGTTGTGTCTTCATTTATAAATTTATAAATGTCTTCTTTGAATGAGGATTTTCGAAGAATAAAGTTCATAAATTTGCTTACATGAAGCTACTTTATCTTCTTTAAATGAGGAGGCTCATTTGCCCTTGGCATGAATAGATATTTCTTGAGATTTGGACTGGTTTGGGGAGTTTATGAATTTTTCTATTGATATGAGACTCCGAAGAATAGAGTTCCAGTGACGGAGATAGGGGGTAAGATAGAGATTTACACAAGCCATTACCACCTGTAAACAACATAAGAATATATCAGATTTTTTAATAAGGGAAACTCAAATCAACTCAACTTCACATGCTCATTCTAAAAACATCAGTTGCAGGAACTCGTGCTATTCTGAAGCTAGATAGGCCGAAAAAAGTTCGAAGAGCTAGTCAATAAAAAGCTTTTATCAGAGTCCTAATACTGCTTATTAAACCCAATAAAAAGCTTCTATCAGAGTATTAATACTAATATTTCTTATGAGGTATACCTTCTTATGAGGTATACCTAATTAAACTTCTATCAGAATGATAAAAAACTTCTATTATATTAACAGATTGCACAACATAGCATTCTCGTGAAACCAACATTATAAAGAGCCAACATTTTATTTGGCATACTGCATAGACACTTGCAATACTCATCTATGTTTCTGTGATCAAATAAAATAAAAACATATATGTATAGTTCAATATCAAATAAAACATTGTGGAATGCTATATTGACAAACATTGATCACTCTTACCTGAATATTGTTGTTACGTCTAAATATGGGATTGCAACTCATTTTCTTCTTTGTGTACCTTAACAAAGAGGTCAAAAAATCAAAAATTCATATCAATGTTAATCTATGTTTAGCTAAAAAAGATAGGGTGATAAGGATGATATGAAACGTGGTTGTGCTAATGGAGCAATATAAGACATAGTGACTAAAATGGGCTCAAATACTACAAAACCAAGACAATTACTATTTGTATGTGAACTTTACCACAAAAGCAAGAAAATTAATTAATATAATTACTTCATGAATACCCACAACACCATGTGCACACAATGAACGCCGCATAATTTCCATTCTTCTACCTCATCGTACAACATTCTTCCATTAGTCGTTGCTTCCATCCATATGTAAGCCCTAAAATCGGAGGTTAAATCATATACTTGAGGTGAAGTTTAAATCGAAAGTTAAACCATTTGAATCAAACATGAATATTACACAATTACCACAATTAGCAAGCAATAGCAGCATACATAGTCAATCTCAACCACACAAACAATTCAAATTAGAAAATGGACTCAAATGTTAGAATAACGCATATATGTCAGATATGGATTCCTGAGATTTTTTTCAGGTATATTACACATAATGAAACAACTAATAAACACCCACTTAGGCAAAAAAAACTATGCAGAAAAAATCACTATGATGTTAACACAAGGCATCAATTAGAGATCAATAATGAGATGGAAATAAAGAATACCTAACACCGCATCACTAACAATTCTAATTGCCATTCCAGCTAAAAAGCCAGCAAGACCACAGATGAAAGTGGTGCGTATCCATGGCCTTAGGGTTTTTTCGGTGTTGGTAGTAACACTAATAATCAAGATTGTAAATACCCAACACACCAGCCATAAATAGGAACAATTGACTTCATCACTAGCTCAGGCCTCATCACTCCCATCGATATAATAGGAACAACTTCGGTAGACCTGACAGGATAAAAAAATCATTTCCAATGGCCTCAAACTTAGCATAGGTCTTGAAAGCATGATCCATGCACTTGGCGACTATATCACCGCTCTGAAATGGTGCGGATTTGAGGCGGAAGAGATAAAAACTAGGGATTTGCTTGAGCGTGAGAGAGAGAGAGAGGGAGGTGATATTGAGATAGGACAGAGAGCGGGAGAACAAAAATCATTGAGGGGATTAATTTTTTTAGAATATTTATATTTTAGTGAAGTGTTCTCAATTTTGGCACACTTTTTAACAGTGCCAAAATTTGGCGCTGCTTAAAAGTGTGACAAATTATTATTAAACCGTGCCAAAATTTGGCATAGTTTTAAACAGTTCCAGATTTTTAATATAAAGGTGTGCCAAATTGGAATTTTTAGTGTAGTGAACTAGGACACAATGGGCACTGAGCCAAACCTGAGCTAAAGAGAACAAGAGGGAGAAGCTGTGACGTGAAGAACACAAAGTCAACAAGGACAGACTAAAGGGAGATCAGAAGAAGAAACCAAGGAGATCTTGGTCTAGTTTAGGTAATAGCTATATCTATCTACTTTACATTGTCTTATTTGATGTTTGTATAATCATTCCCATTTCGTTTTGGTTTTAGTGTAAGTAGACTAGGTTGACTCTTATGAAAGTCCGTCGTTTTTCCCCGGGAAGGGTTTTTGCGACGTAAAATAAATATCGTGCGTTGTATTTTCTGCCACTATCACCTAATAAGAAAAGGTAAGAGTTAAGTATAGAAACCCACTTAATAAAATTAAATTGAATATTATTCTATAAATCACTTAGGTTAACCTTAGATAATAATCCAGACTTATAATTGACTTTGCAAGCTTAAATTTATTTTAGTTTAGTTATCAGTTTAAGAAACGTTTAAATTGGTCCCCTCTTGATAATCAATAAAACTCGTAGGTAACTTGGGTTTATTCATCACTGGTTTACTTCCACACATTAGTATATTGTGCTATAGTCTCCCGCCCATACCCTCCTCCACAGACATTTCATGCAGTCCCCAGAAACATGTCAAACTCTGCCAACAGATTGGGAAGGACAGGTCGACGATTGACCCATAGAGAGCCTGGTCGCATGAGCATTCCTTCCGTAAGATCTTCCACAAGAAATAATTCTAGAACAAGGGATAGCATGATCTGTTCCCATCCAACTTGATGCAGGAGCCATCAGTTAAAGTACAAAAAGGTTTGCCCGAGGCCAACCAACCAAAAAGACTGATATTCCCCTAGTTCCGGAAGAGGGTGTAACTCCCCCACCAAGGTACCGCCCAACATAGACATCGAGCCCATGCTCGAAAAACGAATTCTCCCAATTCTCTTCAGTCAGGCCAAAGATGATGAAGAAGCGAGTGAAGAAATTTGGCACAAATTTCCAAGGGGTATTCAAGAGGGATCGCAAAATGAAATCTCTCTGACAGCCACACAAACAACATAACGAGGCTGCCCCTCAAAAAGTTAGAACAACCTTCTCTCTAAGCATCTAGACCATTCAGGTTCTCTGATAGTATCATAGTTGTAGGATTATAATAGTATGACATCCACGCAGTGATAGCATCAAGTTGAGGATCCACCATTCGGTCCCCGGTCACCAATACTAGATTCGAAGTTAAGCCTAGGGAAACATCACTAACAAAATCAACATCGATACAGTCTCTTCAACACACCAGATTCAGCCCAATCCAATGAAGGCAACAAGCACCACTTTACAACACAGCATTCCATCCCCTAATCCATATGCCAACCGAGATGCCAAGGCCTTCCACAACTTAAAAATTTCAAAAAACTCATATTTACTACTTCTTCACAAAGTAAATCCCTTCAAAAGGGAAGCTCTTTTTCAACCAAGCCTCCGAGGCCATCTTCTACTCAAATATATTTAAAAAAATCAATAAAAATGTGAAAACACACACTTTTCCAACTCTTTCACAAAGCAAAGAACTCCGCAACAAATTAAAGTGATTGTAGAGTAAGCCACTAAATCTAGATAAACAAATAAAATATGCATCTCTTTTTGCCTTGTTTGAGTCTCTTTTCAGGTGCAATGCCACTACATCAAGCATGCAATATGGTCAACACCAAGCTCCCACAGTCAATAATGAATCTACAAGAAAATCCCGATGTCCATCCCCAAGGGATAGAAGGTCACCTGTAAGATCCCTAGAGAAAAATCAATATTTGAAAAAGGACGTCCAAGAAAAGTGGTCTCAAGAGGAAAGAAGAATTTACCCCATTTCTCACACCACCGTCGACATAGTCCCTTCACCTGCCTGAGGTAATCCAAAAGATGGTGCCACTACCGTTTGGCACCCCCTACACCCTGTCAGTCAGCACCCCCTTGAAATTTTGTAAAAAAAAAATTCCTAAAAAAGTACCAAAAATTTCGAGAAATTCCCCATAAAACTCCTAAAATTACCAAATGAATTTTGGAACTTTTTTCACCAAGAAAAACATTTTTTCAAGTCTCTCAAATCCCCAACTGAATTAATACCACATTTTCTCCCAAAATTATTCCCCCCAGCAGAATTCCCAATCCAATTGGATATCTCCACAGCAACATCTCCAAGGGACACCACAGAAATCAAAAAATTCCCCACCAGGGATACATCCAATCCTCGGATTAATATCTTTTCCCGAGATGAGTCTTCAAATTTTCCCAAGAAAATTTTACTCAACTTAAAGACTTCAGAATTGGCTTTGACCCTCAGAATTGGTAGCTCTCACTCAAGGCCCTCAGAATTATCTTCGACCCTTAGAATTGGTCACTCTTACTCAAGGTCCTTTGAATTAAACTCAACCCACATAATTGGTCACTCCTGATCAAGCTCTCATAATTGGCTTCGACCCACCGAATTGGTCATATCTACTTAAGCCCTCAGAATTGGCTTCGACCCATAGAATTGATCATCTCTACTTAAGCCCTTAGAATTGGCTTCGACCCGCAAAATTGGCCATCTCTACTTAAGCCCTCAGAATTGGGTTAGGACTGCAGAATTGGTCATCTCTACTTAAGCCCTTAGAACTGTCTTCGACCCATAGAATTTTTCATCTCTACTTAAGACATCATAATTGGTTTCGACCTGCATAATTGGTTGTCTCTACTTAAGCCCTCGGAATTGGCTTCCACCCTCAGAATTGGTCTCCCATACTTAAGGTCCTTAGAATTCACCTCGACCCATAGAATTGGTCATCTTTACTTAAGGCCTCTGAATTGGCTTCGACCTACCGAACTAGTCATCTCTACTTGAGCCCACATAATTGGCTTTGACCTACGGAATTGGTCATCTCTACTTAAGCCTCAGAATTTCCTTCAACCTTCAGAATTGATCACCCCTACTTAAGGTCCTTAGAATTAGCCTTGACCCACTGAATTGATCATCTCTACTTAAGCACTCAAAATTGGCTTCGACCCGCAGAATTGGTCATCTATACTTAAGCCCTCAGAATTGGCTTCGACCCGCAGAACTGGTCATCTCTACTTAAGCCCTTAGAATCGGCTTCGACCCGTAGAATTGATCATCTCTACTTAAGCCCTCAGAATTATCTTCAACCCTTAGAACTGGTCTCCCCTACCTAAAGTCCTCAAAATTGACCTCGACCCTTAGAGTTGGTCTCTTGTACCTAAGCCCTCATAATTGACCTCGACCCTTAGAATTGGTCGAAACTACTTAAAGTCCTTGGAAGTGAACTCGACCCTCAGAATTGGTCGCTTCTACTTAAGGTCCTCAGAATCGACCTCGACCCTTAGAATTGGTCATGCCCATCTTAGGTCTAACCTCGGTCCGTAAAATTGGCCATCCTCTACATTACTTTAGGTCCTCGAAAATGGCCTCAACCCTTTGAATCAGTAATCCTCATCATTTTCTCGTCCTAAGAGTCGACCTCTTTTTGAAACATCATGTCATGTCTATTCGATAACTTTCACTTGTTCCAAGATCACTCATTGAGGGGATGTATAGACATCACATTCTAGGACCCCTTGAATCTCTCTTTAGGTTCTTAGCACCTCCCCGTTTCACTACAAACCCTATGTCATACTTCGAGTACCAATCTAGAGGCCATTGGGCACTCTTGTGCCCTATTTGACTCCATTAAATCTATCGTCAGATTGAGAGTTCAATGAATCCTTAAAATTCTATGAATCCTCTTTCTAACGGTGCATCCTGTACACAAATCGGCATAGCAGTTCGGATGAACGAACCATTTTACCACTAAAAATTGATCTAAAGTCCACAGGGAGCTCTTGGGCCCCAATTTGACCCAGTCAACTTTATCGTCAGAGAAAAATCTTTTTGAATCCTCAAAAGAGACTGAAACCCCTTTCCAACGATCCTCCCCTTGCACGAAACGACATAATCATTCGGACGAACCATCCGTTTTCCCTCAAAAATTAATTCGGAGGCCACCGGGCTCTCCCGGGCTCCGTTTGATCAAGGCCATCTCTTCATCTCGAATGAGACTAAATTAATCTTATAAGTGCATTAAATACCCTTTCCAACGGTCCACTCCGTGCATGAATCAGCCTTACGATACGGACGAATGACCCATTTTACTCTGAAAGGTCACCGGGCACCTTCGGTCCCCGATTGATCAAAGTTAACTCTTCGAATTGAGTGAAGATACTTGTAATATCTAATTACCTCACATAACCTTTCCAACGTTCTTCCCCATGCATGATTCTGGCTTATAATTTGGACGAACGATCCATTACCGTCCGAGGATCTCCCGTCCAAAGGACCGAGGAGCGCTTTCGAGCCTCGTTTGACCTAAAGTCAACTCCCAGATCTAGGAATGGCCCGAATGACCCTTAAAGGTCTCTGAATTACCTTTCTAATTGTATGACCCATGTCCAATTTGGATTTATGGATCACGTTCTACGATCATTTTTTCAAAAAACAATTTACATGAGACTGTTGATTGGCAGGTCCATTTCCCTGCCTATCGACAGTGTGTCTAGGGTTACCAACCGATTGGGAGGGCTAGGGATATGCCGATTGTCACCCCCTACCCTATAAATAGAGGGCATAACTTCACTCCCAGGACACACCTTAAATCCTTCAATAATAGTGTTCTCAATAAAATTCTCTCGTAATCAGCAAAGTTTCCTTGTGTGAAATTCCTTTCCATCTTTCATTCCTATCATTTTCATACTCGATTTAGCAAAATATCATTCTCTCTCATCCAACAGCCATTCCAACATTCAAGGGAGATCATCAAGGATCAAAATCAAGCCTCGATTCTTTAAAGAAGGTCCAAAATCCTTTTATCTCTTTAAATTCTTTATTTCGCATTAGTTACATAAATTCTTAATTTAGCTTTTATTTTAGCTCATACACATTAATAACTCATCCTTTCTTAGTTATATTGCACATAGTTTATTTTTTATAAAATAGAAACTAAGAAAAATAGGGTTATACCTATAAATTCCAACGGGATTATCCACCACAATTTCTCAAAACTAAAATACATTTTCTACGAACACATATAACAAATTCCTGTTCGAATCTATGGGATAAACCCCACCCTTATGCCTTATACGAACTAGGTAGACTTTGAGGCCTTTATTGGTTACGTAGGCATTTAGGGTTAAAACCCGAGACTTGAGTCCAATTTTCTAATTTTCCCATTTTTCACACTTGCATCCTTTTCCTCTATGCATTATTTAATATATATTATATTTGTGATCCTTATTAGATTTTTATCTTACATATATTACCGTTTCATTATAACGATCAATATCTCGATAAACGCATACATCGTATTTTCTAGATATTATTTTGGGAACATTCCTATGGATGACCTCACTCTATCTTTTCCAAGATATGAGTTGGGGGATTCTGATCTCCATTTATATATGCATGCATACAAACATCAGGAAGAAAATAAGAAAAATAGTAACACGAGCCCATGAGAGACCGAAAGGGTGGGATGGGTGCCTAACACATTCCCGTTCCATAACTTATCCCCCGAACCTCTGAACTATTGGTTTCGTAAGCATCAGTTTATATTTGATGCCTCTCTTTTGAGGCGGCGACATCTTCTCTTGCCTTTTTTGTGCAAAATAGGCTGACGACTCCATCCTTTTACATCACCCCACATCGACGATGGCCGAGGCTCTCCTAGAGGAAGAGGGCACAAGACCTTTGTCTCCCCCTCCGAGGTAGAGATGTGCGTGAGGTATGGACACGTAGGAATTTACATTTGTATCAATTAATATGACTGTTGATATTCATGGGTACGTATACAGTGACTGTTGGCGAGTCGACACAAATGGCTTTGATATTCTTTATGGTTCATATTCTTTTGGTCGGTCAGCCTCCTCACCGACTAGGTGTCTTTAAAGATGATCAAGATAGTTGAATGGCCACGTAGGAGAACGGTTGTCTATTTTTCACAGGTTTGCATAGGAGAGTGATTTTTACATACAACAGTTATTATGAAAAATATTGAAAAAGAAAAAAAGATTTTATTTTGATAAAATTTCTAAAAAAGACAAAATGAGTTTTGCATTTTCATATTTTATCTTCTATGGATGAATATTTAAGATATTCGAGTCACCCCTACATTCCATCCATTCACGTGACTTTTTCATAGTATTTTGTGGCATGACTTTGTTTCAATAATGTGCTTAATAATGTGTAGATATCATTACGTTGATCACTGATGATTACATTTTACATGTTTGACTCTTTTTCACCTTTATTACACACATCCGTGAGCTCTATATACATTATGCTTACTTGTCATTGGTAAAACAAGATGTTCTTGTCTCAATTCTACTTAATAGCGAATCAAATGTGCAAACATGTAAGTTGTGCAGGTGAGAACCATTGCCCATATTTCATTTTTTTTCTTATATGTTAAGCAATGGAAAGAGGCTACGAAAGATTATAATATTCATTGTGTAAAAAGCCACCATTTGCATAAAAGAGCCTAAAAAGATTAGAGGCCCACCAAAATAGAAGTGTCATGTCATCTATTTTATATTCATTGATGCTTCGCTACATATGAGCATTATGATTTCTTCAAAATATTTGAGAGTGAATTCTTACATATGAGAGATTTTGAAGGAGTCATAAAGTACAAGATCAATGGGTTTTCCTAACGAACTTTCTAAAAATATATTAAATAGTCTGGCATTATTAGTGTGAGAATCATTTAAGTTCATGGCATATTTATTATATTAAGTCAATTTCATATAAGTTCACTATTTCATACACCTAGGGTAGACTTTGAGTTCTTTCTTTAGAAGTGTCTCATGACTTCGTGCACCTATATTATAATTATTTATGTCGATTTGACTATGGAAAAGGTTCACACAATTACATTCCATTTTTACAATTCGAATATTTTACTGTTATTCTATGGTGACTATGTGTTTTGTACCTATATGTACTCTTTATAGCTTATATTTGAAATTTTTAGAAAAATTTCCAAAATATAGTCATATGTTCTCTAGGTTTCCTTTTTTTATACCTTATAAGATTATCATTACATGTGTGTTAAATGATAATCTTTGCGATGATATTTTGATTCTTCATATTATGCTTATTTTTCATGATTAGTTTTTACTCCTTTGTCTATTACGGACAAAAAGGGGGAGAAAAATTAAACGGAAGTTTTTATCTTTTAAAACTCGTATACATCATGGTATTTTGTTTGAATCGTGTGTTTAGGTCTTGGATCCCCATTCACAAGATGAAGACGAAGCTAACCAAAGAGAAGAACAATTTCAGTTGAAGACTTACAAAATAAAGCATTTTCATTTCTTGATTTGGGAGGGTATTTATTGTATTAGTCTTTAGGATTCAATTTGGCTTCAATTTGTGCTTTTTGTGGGAAAAGTTAAAGGCGGAGATTTATAAGCGCAAGTTTTATAATTGCTCAGTATACTTTTATTTTGGCTTATCCCATTACACCTAAACTGCACCTTCATGACTACTAATATGGATTCGAAGACAAAGTTGAAGGTTTTGGGAATATTGAAGAATCGTACATCTCAATAACGTTTAGAAGAAGTTATAGATGCATTTGGTAAATATTTATTTTTCGAGGGGTTTTAGAATTTATAAGAGTTCGTATTTCAAAATGTTTTTAAGAAAATTTTGAAAAAATTGCCAACTCATTAGAACGAGAATGTCTTATTGTTTGAATGAGCTATACAATGGCGTTAGGATGATTTCTCTTGGTTCGAATGAAATCTGGATTGTCACCTCTGGTCAAGCTTTGGAATCTCATTAAAAGTTGTTAAAACAAGAATGGGTAGGTCGCTAGAACAAGAGTTCCAACGATAGAATGAGTTGCTTTTTCATCGAGCTCTGGAATCTTATTAGTTATGACGTTAGAAACCTGATCGAACGAAAATAGGGGTGTCATTCGAACAAGGTACCCGTTCTTTGAACGAATACGTGAGATATTGTTTTTTTAAATTAAATCTGATCCAATTCTCTAGTATTTATCCTTTGGCAACTACTTTCCTTTTAAATAGAAATGCAAGATTATAGTCTCCAAGAAATCTTTTTGGAATCTTTTCACACACTTTTTGAGTTCTATTTGTGATCAAACTCTTATAATATTACTCCAAACCCCTTAAAAACTTTAAGATCACTTTATCAAATCAAGAAGAATCTTTCTAGTTCAAAAATTCTTATAGATATTAATCGCTGCCGCTGATTTGGGGAGCAAAGGCTCTACTGCAGAAGAAGAAGGTTGATCGATGGATACCAAAGGAAGACTGCTTCCAATGGGTGGTGCTGGACTATGCCATTGTTGTAGAAGATTTGAAGAATTGTGCATCATACTTAGTTGTTCTAATAGTTTGTACGTCGACCGTGTCTATTAGATCTTGTATAATGCTGAATAAAGGTTTTGCCCTTTTAATGGATTTTTCCTTACTTCTTAGAGTTTTTACATGATTCATTTGTTGAATTTAAAATTGGACCACATCTTTGTATGCACACTTAATTAAATCAAAGAAAAAATTTAGTAAAATAGAATTTGTGTGTGGTTGACTAATATATGAATCATTCCATAGAATCCTTGCATTCTCACTTTGTAGACAGACTTGTAAGGTAAAACAAGATAAAAATGCATTTTGACCACTAGAAAAATACCAGATTCATCACCCCATAGGGAATATACTATTACGAGGTTATGCCCAGAGAATTCAAGAATGTCGAGGCAACCTATAAAATAGAAGACGCAACCATTTTTCACGACATCATACACAAGCAAGTGGAAGTCTGACGACATGATCATTAAATCCAATGATCACAAAGGACACATTCTGACACTCCAAAATTACTTCGAAGACTACGCGTCTTTAAAATGAGGCTAAACCCTCATAAATGTGTCTTCGGAGTCACCAAGGGGAATGTCATTGAATTCATTATCAGCAAAGATGGAATCGAAGTAGATCCCGCCAAGGTTAAAGCCATACGAGAGATGCCACCCTCAAAAATGGAGAAAAAGGTCAGAGAATTCTTAGTCCAAATACAATTCATAAGACGGTTCATCAACCAACTTACCACCATATGCAAACCCATCTTCTAAATACTCAAAAAGGTCTCACCCAAAGAGTGGAATGCCCGTGCTAAGAATCATTTGAGATAATACAGGAGTATCTCACCCACCCGTATTAGGGCTTCCCTAATCGTGACAACCACACCTACTCTACATAACCATAAACCACACAACCTTTGGAGCCATGTTAGACCAATACATAGAAAGTTACACAAAGGAATATGCCATCTTCTATGCCAGTAAGAAACTAGTATTCTACAAACTGAAATACACCGCCTTGGAAAAGGCTTATTTGTCTCTCGTGTGGATCACTCGTAAAATCAGCCATTACATGATGTCCTTCAGCATATGACTCATCTCTAGGATGGATACCTTAAAATACCTATTCAAAAATCCCACTCTCTCTAGTCAGATGGCCAAATGGCTGTTAATGTTTTTTGAATTCAAAATCACGTACATCATGCAGAAATCCACCAAAGGACGATCCATATTAGACATTCTTACGAGACAACCCTTATCAAATGAGAAAGAATAGAATGAGGTAAAATTCTCTGATAAGGACCTCTTTGCCTTATATAATAGAGAAAATTAGGAAATCCAGTTCGACGTGGCTTCCAATAAAAGGGGATTCAACATCAGAATGCTTCTTGTATCTACCTATTCATGTTACCCCATAGAGCTATCAAACTCACTTATGAGTGCACCAGTAACATGGACGATTACGAGGCTTGCATCTAAGCCCTCAAAATATATCTAGAAATAGGAATCATCGAGATAAAATCCTATGGAGACTAAAGCCAAATCACCGGTTAAATATTAGGTAAATGAAAAATCCAGGACAATAAACTACTACCTTACCATGCCTTAACAATTCGGGCATATCGAATTTGAATTTCTCTCTAGGGATAAGAAATTCTTTGGAGATTCACTCACCACCCTCTCCTCCATGATATATATGCCAAAATGAACCCCAAAGATCATGTGAGAGCTGATAAAAGGCTTTTTGTGTATCTGTCGTTGTCTTCAAAAGCCTAGTCTCAAAATCTCTTGAATACCTACAAAACTTATTTAAATAACCCGTACTGCGGTTAGTACGAGTATCAATCCAACTTTCCAGGTGAAACTATTAATGTGAATGCTTGCAATTTCAATTTTTTATTAAAATGTTTTTCTATTTTTTTTAAAAATAATTTCAAGGGACAATTAAATAATAAATGTTATAAATATGAATTGAGTAAATAACGAAAAATTATATGTTATCGAGTATGATGAATATGAGAAGGTTCAAGAGATGGGATTAGACCGCGTGTTCAGTTATTTTAATATCACAATTTATTTAACTGAAATATTTCGAGATAATATTAAATATATAATCTAACTCTCATTACAATCATAAATTCAATAATTTCTTTTTCAGAAATCTCATTTAAAAATGTCCTTACTCTGCAAAATGAATTTATATTCTCTTTAAAGAAATGACCCGCTAAAATCAATTTATAAAAAGAAAAAATAAATCCAAGAATCACAGATTCGAGTTAATATTCAATTTTAGAAAAAAACATATCTCTAGTTGGATTCCAAAATTAAGTATTAAAACAAAATTAATTCACTATCTCTCAATACGTAGATTAATGTGTGACAATTAAAAATAAATTTTCCTAGAAATATAGCAATCAATTAAATTACTCAATTAAACTTACATCCTATGCAGTTTCGCCCCACCCCTTGAACAGGGTGTTTAGCCAAACATTATCATGTTAAAACAAACAACAATCAATAAAATATCAAAAAAACACATCAAATTGAGAAAGAGAGGAATGGAATACAATATACAAGTTTTCTTTTCGAATTGCGTTCTTGAACTTAGTCTCAACTCTTCCACAAATAATCTCACTTGATCACACAAATAAAAATGAAGATAAAACTTTGAATTTATTCTAATGCTAAACTAATTTTTTTGTATTTTTCTGAATGTTTTTTTTATTTCTAAACTGTAAAAAATGTATAGTGACCTCGGTCTCTCTGTGTTCGTCTTTTTTTCAAGCGCCCTCTTTATTTTATAACCCACATTGATGCTTTATTGAGAAGAGATTTTTGTGGGATTTAATTTGTCTAAGTCAAGCTATTTTGAGGTCTTTGCACGTGGGTTTTGTGACTTGACTTAGTTCCAAATTCAGTTCCTCATTTCATAACATGGAAGCTTAACTATGTAATCGGGTATGGGTATCATTGGATTTGGGTTGTGGGCTAAGGTTACTGGGCTGGAGTTTTGGAGCTCCCATGGTAGGAGGTCCGTCTTGGGCAATTGGATAAAGGTAATGGGCTTGGTTTCGCAATGGGTTCACGGGTTTAAGCATCCGAGTTAAAAGAAGATGGTTCCGGGTTATCGAGTTAGGGTGCTGGTCAGTTGAGTCGGATGTGCTGGATAAGAAAAGGGTAGGAGGTTTTAGTGGCCGAATTTGAATGGATATGGGTATGTCAACTTTGAGGTTTATGGGTTTTGCAAATAAAGGGTTTGGTTTTTTGTTGTTAAAAGTGGTGAGGAGGTGATGGGTATGGGTCTTTGGGAAATGGCTATGGAGGTTTGGGAGGATGGGTGTCGTCGGTATGGAAGAAGAGAGGAGAGATGGTGTAATAAGGTGATGAATAGTGATGGAGGAGAGAGAGTTGTGTGTGTGTGTGTGTGTGTGTGAATGTAGGGTAATTATTGTGTGTGTTTAATTTATACTTACAAAAAAAAAATAATGAAAACTAAAAACTCTATAAATATTTACAACTCAAAAAAAATCTAAAATGACAAACATTAAATCTATGAAAAAAATAAATTCCTAACCTATAAAATAAAAATAATAATAATAATAATGATAAATTAAGCTAATAAAATTGAAAACAAATAACATAAAACAAAGTAAAATCTAAGAAACTACGCACACCTATTTTATTTACAAAAATAATATGAAAATACCCAACGCACAAACTAAAAATACTCAGACCCTAATATTTACAATTATATGTACGCGAATAAAATAATAAAATCATAAAAATTATATATGACTCCAAATAATAAATCTAAAAATAATAAAATAAAAACTAAACACACATAAGGTTCGGTTGATGGATATTACTCGGTTTAGGCTTAGGTTTGGTTCGGGACTGGGCCCGGGGCATCGAAACTCATCGAGGAAAGCTTAAACGGGACTTCAGACTTCACGATCACTTTGATTTATTCTTTGATCGCTTTTAACTACTATTGTGTCACAATTACATCGATTTAGTACCATTTGATGTCGCGACTGACGATTGACCTGCAATATAGATAAATACGAACATAACGCCAATTTTATTAAAAACATGGGACTAAAATGCTTCTATTCAGGGTATAAAATAGACACTTTTTGTTACTTATCACACCAACCCCAAACAGAACATTGCTATTCCTCAAGAAAAAATAGAGAGAAAACAGATATAAGTGACCAAAAGTATGCCACTTTTGCAGGCACTGTCGATTGCACTTAGCATGTGCAACAAGCCATTAAACCTATAGGTTTTCCTACATGACGAGTGTTATCTCGCGAGGGTTTGCAGTGAATGTACCCACAAAATTCCTATTTTTTATTGAAAAGTAGTCTCCTATAACTAAAAAGGCATTAAGGAACACCGTATTCACAATCAAAGATGGCATAAAATTAGTTACTACCAAAAGCATAACCCTTCCTAAAACTCAGCATGTGTTTTGTGAAACAATTTTAAGTATCATTAGAGTAATTCCTAGATCTCCTTTATAGAATCAAAGCATTGGCTTCAATTCTCACTGGATATATCTCTCTTAATCGAACTCTCTGAGAATTGGGTAAGTGTATCTCTCTAGTGTATATGGAGGTCATGTCTCACACACTTATAAAAATGAAGGATACATGAAAGAAATTTGATCTCATGAAGGAATGCTAACCATTAATTTGAGAATGTCGAGTTATTCACCATATAGACTTCTCGTTTGTCCGAACAACTCACCAAGGGTGAAAATGGGGTTTATGTAAGGCAAGAGGAAAAATGAAATGAAGAAGATGCTGGTAGGGTCCTTTGAGAAGAGTGTGACAAACTTTGAATAACTAATGTCTTCATTTTTTTGAATTTTTGATCGCATGCTTTATTTTTCTTCTTTTCTATTCTTTCTCTCTCTTTTTTTGCTTCTTTTTCTATTTTTTTTTTGTTTTTTTTTTTAATTGCGATGCATTTTCTTTTCATAACTCAAATGAAGATAATTTACATTGACAATTTCAAACACTCTTTTTCTCAAAAACGGTGGTAGTGATGGGAAGATGATATGTGGATGGTATCTGGGACATATATGGTTAAGGGAAATATGGAAAGAAAGCGTGATATAAACATTGATAAGTATATGGTAAAAAGGGGTTAGTGCTCGGGGCAAACTACAAGACACATGTTTTGTTACAACTCGAAGTGATGTCATTCTCAGTGATTACGCCAAAATTGAAAAACAATGAGATCATGCAATGACCAAACACAGTACCCAAAAAAATGTTGAGTCAACTTGTGACTCAGAGATACGTAAAAACCCTCAAAAGGGTGAAAATCTCAAATCTCACGGGTTTAAGTCGCCACTAGTGATCTTTTAAAGCTCTCTTGAGAATGTTGTTACCCTTCAATTTTTTATTGTAAACGTAATAGTGTAAATATTACTGAGTTTAGGAATTCATAGTGCAAATACGCTTTAAGAGGTATTAATTAATTTATTTGTAAAAGATTAGGGTCAAACAGAGGTATTCCGAGACTTCTAATAGAATGATGATAGACAATTCATGTCATAAAAAAATTGAGTTAAGCTGCCCCAAAAAGATTTTAAAATGATTTGTTTCTGAAAATTTTCAAAAAAGGTACGATTTTGATAAATTACCACCCCCAAACAAAAGAGAACATCATCCTTGATGTTTAAAACTTATATAAAAATAAAAATCACGAGGGAGGAAAGATATTACCATAATGAAACCCGAGTGAAAATTTACAGCATGATGGAGCAGAGGTGGAACCTCAAGAATAGATGCGACACAAAAATATGTACAAGTCTAGAAGCATGTGAAAATCATTCGGTGATGTGAAACACCACCCCCAAATAGGATAAGATTCGTACTCAGAAACAAGATATGAAGGGCTGCCTCCCTATAGCGCTAAGTTTAACGTCTTCAGCCAAACCGATCCATTCCCACCCTAAAGATAAGAAATATGAAAGCACGTGGTGGCAGAAAAATTTGGTGATGGGAATCACCCCCAAATAAGACTGAAACGTCAATCTTGTTGGATAAAGGCGAAATAGGGTCCATGCACTTGTAAAGCAAAATTCTTTACGCGATGCAAAGCATCAGTGGATCACGGGTGGGTGGGGAGTAGGGCAGGGAGAAGACATGTAAGGTAGGGTGGACAGTCACCGGTCATGAGCCTTATTGAGAGTAAAGGGGAGGTAAGGGCCCTATAAGAATGGTGCTCCAATTGGATAGGGAGGCAAAATGGTTTGGTAAATGTACGATGATAATGGTCGCACCATAACACATGAATAAGCTGATAGAAATAAAAATCCCCACGACGGGATAATATAGGGCATCGAGGAACCAATTAGGTGTCACGTAAGTGGAGAGTAGCACAAATACTCTCACAGATGTCGGGGTGGATGAAAAACTCAGGAGTGGACTCGTGGAGTACTAGGGTGGAAGGTGGATGCATTTGAGGATCTAAATGCAAAGATGGTAACAGGTGAGGTATAATATCCAGGTCCGAACTAATTGGTGGGGTGGTGGGGATAGTGGGTGGGTCGGGTGGGACAAAGGGTGAGGCAAGATGATGTAACTCACAAGTAGGAGAGATACACTCCTCATGAGGCTCGGAGTGATCCTCGAGTGCACTCGTAGGAGGAGGTGTGAAAGTAAATGATGGAGTGATCAACTTATCCACCCGAAAGGCACCATCCGAAGTGGTGGGACAGGATCCATATCCAAGAGGTAGAAACCTTCTCGAATTCAATCATGCTACAGTGGGAAACACTCTCAGCCGGAGCTAACCTATAATGAAATGGTTCGTTGAGAACACACAAGGTTGGCTCGATAGGTGTAAACTCGGGCGTATGTTGGGATTCAATGGGATGGTAAATAGGAACCTCGATGGTGGGTTCCTTGAATGTGATAAGGTCAGGATCAGTCTCAGAAATGATGTATAAGTCAACACAATTGTCAACTTGAGGTCTGGACCGCGAGGTGGTCTCAATGTCGAGATTTTTGGGATGATAGGATTGGTTACACTAAAAATCAGTGGAACAAGATGACCCATCATCGTTCCATGTCAGTGCAATATACGTTAACTTGGGGTGGAATTCGACTCTCTCGCACACTCAAATTCATTTAATCTTTGTTCAAGTCGTTAAAGGGCGTCAGTTTGGGATTGAAGAATGTGTGCATGTTCGAGTATGAACTTATGTAAGATGCTTTGGAGAGAGGATGTGGATGATGGTGGTGAAGTGGTGGGTGGTGATGGTGGTTGATGTGGACACAATTCACTATAGACACTAGGGTGTGGAGAATACTCATATAAAGTGTGGGAAATGGGTTCAAGTTCATCATAAACGAGAGGAGAGTCTCCATGAGAGACAAAAGGTTTATCATCATGAGGAGCATAGTAAAGGGACTGATAAGGATGAGGTGCACGAGGTTAATATGATGACTGTTGGAAATGGTAAGTATCCACAACATCGGGTTGGGATTCATATGGTATGGAAAGGTGATCCGGCCTCCATGAATAGTTTAGGTTCTCATACCCCTCGGCATTATATATGTCATAACAATACACCGAGGGTGATTTCAAAACAGTGTCATATGGAAACACTTGGGCTATGGTTGGTTCAGATTGATATGAAAGATATGGACACTCATAGGACAAGTAATTAATTGAAAAGCAATGTGTGCACGACGAAGCATGGGATGGTTAACACTCATCATTGGAGGCGGTGGAAGATGTGATGTGTGCACGAACGACATACGAGTATCGATGGTGGGTATGTGAGAGTTAAAGCCACAAAGTAATGTATGAACATTCGACTCGGGCTCAACGTCAAACATGATTCAAGAGAAGGTAAAATGACCAAAGTATTCCCGTAAAGGATGTTCTTCAGCTATGACGAGAGGGATATTTTTAGATTTTTAAATATTTTCAAAAGAAAAGAAAATATTTTTATGATTTTTGAAAATAAGAAAAGGAAAATCTTTTTGGCATATGGAATATTGAAAAAGAAAGAAAATATTTTTGGGATTTTGGGGAAAATATTTTTAAAAATGAGGGAAATATTTTGGGGCTTTTTCAAAAAAGGGGAGAAAATTTACACTTTTTGAAACTCAAAAGGACGGAGCAGAAAATTGACTACCAAAAAAGATGAATATGTACGAGCAAAGAAAACAAATCCTAGCGAGCACGTAACCAATTATTATTTTCAATTAAGTGATAGGATAGTCAAATTTTTAATTAATCCGCGGGCGAGAAAAACACGGAGCCGTATGTCGTCTTTGAAAAAAAAATCTTCTACTTAATGTAATACCCCTTACTTTCGTGTATTTATTTTTTTTATATTAAATTACCTGGTGTGTGTGTGATTTAATATAATTGAAAATTAAAATGGGAATTTGTCATGAATATTAATTTGTCTAGAATAGCGAATATTTATGCGAATTGTATATTTACTAGTGTGATAAGGCAAATATAATTATATTGCCTGCTATTACGTCATATGTGAGTATTAGCGACGGGTATTGGTTATCTCTCAATCGGTTTATGTATGTGTGTGTGTGTGTGTGTGTGTGTGAATTATATGAGGTTGCGAGATAATTTGTATTTCGGATTCTCAGATGATGAATTGGAGTGCACGATAGATCCGAGAAGGGCCAAGAAAGCTAAAATGATCGCCTGGGGGTTTTATTTAGGCTCCGAGGGCCTATAGGGGTATACGATCATTTTAAGTGTGTGTTATCATTTAATGTTGGGATTTATTAGTGATTGGTTTACTAGACTTAAATGAGAAGTTAGCCAATCTTTTTAGAAAGAGAGAAGCTCATCTTCGAGAGAACAAAGAAAGAAGAGGAAAGAGGAGAAAACCTTGGAGCTTTGGTAATTTCCGGATAAATCCTCGATTTTGAGGAAGATTGAGACTCTACAAATTTGAGTCAAGTGATTAAACTTGTTAAATGCTTAGGATGTTAGATATATGATTTAGAGGGTGGAAATATTGTGGGAGTTAGATATAAATGGATTTTCGAGATGTAGAAAAATCTCGTAGGAACAAAATCTGAACAGGCCAGATCGTTGTGGTTGTGGACCTCGGATCGATTCGTTTTAACAGTGGACCCGTTAATTTTTAAAATCCATCAGTTTGATTCGGTTGTGACATATTTTTAACTCTTCTGTAATTCCTTTCCATTTAGACTTTGTGTTTAGGAACTCTCCATTATTATACGATAAACATGTTTATGAAAGAAAATATGGGTTTATGATATCTTACGATGGTGGGGTTGCATCGAAGCTATTACAGAGATATTATTAGAAGTTTTTATGATGATTCCATTCGTAATATTCTCTGAGGAGTGGGGATTATTTTAAGGATGGTTACAGGGTAATGAGAAAGAGAGGTCATGTATCCTTAATAATGTTAAAATTTTTGATATATCAAATGTGTGATTGATAATAAAGGTTCAAGTGAGCAATTGAATCATAAAATGAATTGGGAATACTTCTATGGATTATTGACTAGTGTGATGAGTTATATACACATATCCAAGATTATTTATATATACATTCAGATATGAGATGGTTTGTATATACTATGTGTGTGTGTGGGTGGGTATGTGTGGGTGTGGGTATATATATATATCGTGCGTGTATGATATAAATATTTATTATGGGGACATACCCCTCTAGTGCTATCATGGGAAGTTGCGCGATGTGGGTGAGGCCCCTGGCTTGAGGAATGGGTTGCTTATAGGCCCCAGGTCATAGCGCCCATATATTTATTATGTGGCATTTATCAGGGATAAGATGTCTTGGGTATGATTCGTCTTATTTTGGGTGAGTAACTATGACCGTTTCCTCTACATTTGTAATTTGGTTTACACTAAGTCGTTGTGAGAGTATGACCGCTGGTAATCCACAATGGTATGCGAGAAATTCCTTGGATGATGATAGCATTGTAAAGACTGCATCCATTGAGTTAAAGCTCTAAGGGATGGTTAGTATACATATATTATATGTGTTATGTATGCGTACCAGGTAGCGATGATTGATCTCTATAATAGTGAGACTAATATTATATAGACTTGAAGATAATGTGTGATGTTAAGATAATAACTAGTGAAGGTTATTAAGTAATGAATTGCTAGAAAATCATTTAGGATAAGAATAAATTATTATGTTTTGGTTAAACTACATACGCGAGTGGGGTAAATGCATAGACTTGATTTTGAGTTATCCCTAGTCATTTGGGTAGCTTGATTAATATTAAAATGCATACGTTTAGGTGCGCACTATAGGTGAGGGTAAGGTTCAGTCTCAAGAGAGTGCAACACTACTTTATAATATGAAATTTGTGCATTCATAATTGTTATGCATTTTAATTCCCTTACTAAACTATTTTAAAACCCGGGAACTGACCTGTTTATATCCTCTCTTTTTCTTTTAATTATTATGTATCAGGTGTTCCATCGCAAGGACACCAAGGTTGAGTCTTCCATTCATGTGTTTATGGAACTATAGCATGTACAGATTATTGCAGGACTTTTGTTGTACTAATTTTTCGATATCTAGTTAGGTGCATAATTGTAATTCGGGTGTTTACTCAAGCGTTGAAGTGTTGTATATCTTATACATTTCAGAGAATTGTTACATTGTATTATCTATTGCCCGATAGCTTATTCGAGTATATTATTTTATTGTACATGTTGTATATTGATGATCACTTTCGATTGTTGTTTATGGTCTGAATATTTAATTTGATTTAAAAAAAGTAGCATCCGTTTATTCTGTTATTAGTGGTTACTTACTTTTTAAGTCTTTTAGGCAGTCGATGCTGAGAATGATCCACTTGAGATTCCTATTTTATCTTATTATAAGGATGGCCAGCCATTATTATTATAAGCGGGGTGTCACAGGTGGTATCGGAGAATCAGGTTCTAAAGTCTTATGATCTATGCGGATTTTCTACGTTCTACCGTAGCATTTTTTAGATAGAGCCATATTATTATGATTGTTATGCTCATTATTCTTTGATGATCTTCGACTTCGATCAATTGCTTGAATTATGCACTAATACAGTTTATCCTTATTTCACATACAGTCAAAAAGAGGTCACCCGTCCAAGGCAAATAAAGGGGCTGAGAATGTGGAACCCTAATTTCCCCAGGGGATGATGACTACAGTCGAAGTTGCCAATATTGTGGCACAAGCAGTCATGACAATGATGTCATAATAGCTTCCTCGGGCTCAGCAATAGCCTGCAGCTCAGGTAACTCAAACCCACATGGGTCCATCCACGTGGGAGAGAGTATGGGAAACTTTTTAAAAGGGATATCCTTCGAAATTCTAGGGGGAGCTGGTGTGATTGTTGTAAGTCAATGGAAGAATGATATTCAAAGGAATCTTAGAATGGTTGAGTGCAGTTAGGTTCAAAAGAAAATACTCGCCACGTTTAAACTAGTGGGTGCGTCTCTCTATTGGTGGGAGTCCATTACTACCTCTGAGCAGAGAGATACAATGCCCATAGCAGAATTTTAGGTACTTTTTGATTGTAAGTATTTTCCTCCTAAAGTTCAGATCGAGATGATAAGGATATTGTTAGATGTAACTCAAGGAGACAGAATAGTGGATGAGTATGAAAAAGAATTTTCCCACCTGGGGAATTTGGTGCTGGATAAGGTAAATTTGGAGGAGAAGAGGATTTTATAATTTATGGGAGGTTTGAATTAGAGAATTCGTCAACATCTATTGGGAAACCTGACTTTGAAAACTTTTGCAGATGTAATGAATCTTACGTTATTACATTTTCAGGATCACCATCTAAATTTTGAAGGGGAGTAAGAAGTTTGTAGACTCGGGCTCATCGAGTAAGTCGAGAGTAAATGGTTCCAGTGGGGCACAATAGGCTCAGCCATAAGGAAATAGGAAGAAAGAGCGAGATATCCATTCAGGCGATTCAGCTAAGAGGCAGAGTTCAGTAGACTTTAGATTCGATGGTGGTGGTTTTAGATAAAATCCTCAAGGGGCCCAGCAGTAGCAACAACAGAATGTTCCCCAAGGCCAGGAAGGTTGGGGGAACAATAGGGGAGGGCAATCGGGCTGAGGTCATCAGGTCCAGCGGTAAGGGAAGCCCAGATTTAGGCAACAGGGCTATAGACAGGAGAACTTTATAGGCTATTGCTATCACTACGAAGAGGCGGGACACAGTGTAATACCCCGTATTTCTGAATATTTCTGTTTTATGAAATTGGAGAATTAAATGAGAAAATATGGATTAATTTAAATTCCGTAAGAGTAGTAATCTAATGAGCTTTATTTAAAATTATAATTAAGGAATATTAATCGAGAGATAAATACCGATTTATATTGCCTCATTATATTTACTTAGTGCGAGTGGTAAATAGTTACTTAACGCGTGTAGACCGTGTTGGGGTGAGAAAGAGTAATAATTTTTAAGTGACTCAAATGATAATTTAGAGGTCGCAGATGAGTCCAGAAGGGTCGAATTAGTCAAAATAGTATACTCGGGGGTACTAGTTGAGTCTCGGGGTAATTTTGGACTAAACCGAGACCGTTCGGGGGAGTTTTGGTCTTTTAACATGAGAGGATATGGGGACCTACGAATTTGGGAGCTTTTTATCAGCCGTATGAAAGAGGGATTAGGGTTAGAACACCCATGACAACACCAATACCATTAGAGAGAAGAGAGGCACAACTTTCTAAGGCAAAAGAAAGAATTGGGAAAGATTCAAAGGAGATTGTCACTATCAACTTGTTGGGGAAGAAGGATTTAAGGATGAAGATCATCAATCATCAACAACAACCACGAAATCAGACCCTGCTGATCATAAGGCAACTTGTTTATTGCAAAAATTTTAAAGTTATAATACCCATGTGTAGGGTTTTTAAATAGTCTTGTTTAAATCAATATCTTGATAGGAGAATGATGATATTTATACATGTTGGGATAGGAATCGCATGTAGAATGATTCAACTTATGTAGAGGATTAATATTCAGATTAGACTTGATGATTTTTCGGAATAAAACCTGAATTTTTAATGAAAATATGGGAAGAACACCATAACTAGGGTTTCAAGAAATTCTGGGTTTAATTCACCATTTCTTTAAAAGGGATTGGAGTTTTGATGCATTTGACACGTTAGAAATTGTCCTAGTATATGTGAAAACATGTTAGGACCATTGGGTCGAAGTTTGGTGGACTATAATAGAGTTTGAAGATTTGTTAATGCAGGAAAAGCTTAACGAAGAAGACGAACTGCGTCTGTCCCTGTTCGATCGATCGATCGATCGACCATGTCTATCGATCGAACTAAGCAGTCGATCGATCGACTCAAGCTGTTTTTTCCGAATTTTTCGTGTTTAAGTTTTCGTTGATTTTCGGGAATGAATGAGTGTCCTAGGATTTACATTATACTTATATGGGAGTGAGAATAAGACCAGTAGGTATATTGTTGAGGTCCGATAAGGCCATTGGGTGTAGGGCATGGATTACGAACCGATGAGGAGAAATTCGATTTAGTGGAGTATCGGGGAATTCGGAATTGAGTTACGAGGCGAAGTAAATTCAATTTAAGTAATAAACCAGTAGGGTAAGTAATAACTACTGAAATTATATGTGAGGGGTAACTAGGACCCTTAGAGTTGCGTGAATACTCGAATAAATGCAATAGTGAAATAAATTATAAATTAATGAGTACGGTGGATATAAGTAAAATATATTTCGTACGTGCATGATTTGATGGGTCGGGTGTGTGCCTACTAAATTATATAAAAGTTTGGGTTAAGAGAATATTACCTAAATTAATTATGTTAGGGTCGATGAGACATTCCGAACTAACATAAAGTTATTATATGTTTGGGGTCGATGAGAAATGCTGAACCAAACCTTGAACTGGTGTTGCGATGAAAGAGTCCCGAATGAGAATATGTGTGTATATATATTTTTTAAATAGTTGGGGTCGATGGATAATTCCGAACCAACTCTCACTTGGGGTCGATGTATCATTCCGAACCAAGAATCATTTACGTGTGTATATAAATAATTAGGGTTGATGTATCATTCGGAACCAATTTTTACTTGGGGTCGATGAATCATTCCGAACCAAAAGTCCTTTACGTGTGTGAAAAATACAAGATAGTAATGATTGATATTTAGTATATACTGTGTGTGAAATATATACTTGATAATATTCTACTTATGTGTATTAGTAGATTGATATATATTATGTATTTAAAGATACATACCGAACTGGTAATTTAAGTAGTGAAACTTAATTATGAAACATAACGTTAAATAGAGAATATATATTTAGTAATTTAAGTAGTGAAACTTAATTACAAAAGTGGGAAGACAGAAAATATGATTATTGTAGAAATTTAGTAGTGAAACTAAATGAGAAGTTCTGAAACATAATATATAGGAAATGTTATTTGTGTATTAATTAACCTTCGTGAGATGTTAATGTAATGAATGTACGGTGTGGAAAATATGAGAACTTAAGTATAGATAAGTTCAGATGATTAATTAGTCCTAGATTGCTTGGAAGATATGGCTAGGTAGGCTAAGTGTAGAGCGTTAGGTGTGCACAAGAGATGAGGGGTGAGGAAACTCAAGAGAGTGTACGAGAATCTAACATGTGCAATCAATAACCGCATTTTATATTGTGATAAACGCTTGCTAAATATTTTCAAAATGTTTTGAGTACTAACTTTTGCTATAAAATATTTTCAAAACCTTTTAGGTGTCCAGCCACAGGGACGCCATGTATGATGATTTCCTTCCAGGGACTCGAAGCTGTAGCACAGTGGATGCTTACAGGATTTTGATTAGACGATATCTCTCATTCAGATCTAGTGCAGGATCTCTCACTTTTCTTGGTATGGACTTGTGGTCCGGTATTAGTCTCAGATGTTTAGTTTCAGATTAGTGGATTGTTCTTGTTCTATTGTTGTTTGGGAATTTTTAGCCGATGGTTTATTCGGTATTACTCTTACTCTTTTGTACTTACACTTTGTTGATTGGGTTATAGTACATGATTATTTTGTTTCTGCATGGTTGGTTTATCTATTTTAAGAAAGATAAAATTTGGCACCGGTCTAATTTTACTTAGGGGATTATTAATTAAAAAGTTTTCGACAGTGATGCTAAGAATGAACCATTTGAGAAACCTGTTTTAATTTAATAAAGGCTTGATCACTCGATGTTTAATTAGGAGGGTGTCACAGATGGTATCAGAGCATCAGGTTCTAGTGTCCATAGGATCTGTACGACTTACTACGTTTTTAGCGTATCGTTTGATTGATATAGAGCCCTATCTTAGGATTATTGTACTCCTCTACGTATGTAGTTTACGTTCTCCTGCTATTTAGTAGATGTAGTGTTATATATACGAATTTGATTGGGCACGGTACGTCGAATATGGCGGTAGGACCAGCATTGGCGTTAGAAGGACTGCAGGAGGGAGGAGCTCGGCATAAAGCATGGAGTGTTCGAAGATGGTGACCATAGGAGAGATGACCGTTGTTGAGGTCACTCCTAATGGAAGTAGATGATGCAAGGGTTGTTGAGGCATAGCAAGCATTTTTGAAGTATCGCGGTGGCAAAGAGGGATGCTAATCTAGACCGCCCAATGCAGTGATAGTGGGAGTAGGTTTGAAGAAATTTTGATGAGAACGAGCCGTAAAAATGTGATAAAATGGCGACTGTGCATGTTAACCAATGGAAGTAGTATGTCCAGAGGTTTTGGCATTAAGGATGGAGTAGAAATACTCAAAAGTGAAAATTTGAGTAAATTTTTTAGGCAACGTGGCGGGGATACCAGTCACCACATCCGGACCGAGGGTCCGTATACAAATAGAGGAACCTTACATATAGTTTAACCGCAAAGTTCTCCAATGATGATTCAGAAGCGAAGGGAATGGGAATATCTAAACCCCTCACGTGAAAGCCTGGTAGAGGCCAATCGTGAGAGAGAAATTTATCCATTGAAGTGAACTTGTACCGATGAGATAGGTATAAGGGAAAAAGAGCCCTTGAGAGAATGGACTCTCGAGTTGTAATTCACAATTTTTGGTAAAACTCTTCTTGAACGACTTTTGTATATGAAGATAGTATGGTACTTCTTACAAGGTTGAGGTAAATGATCTTAGGTGGGCGGAGCTAAGAGAGTTTGAGAATTTAGTCAAAGAGTAAGACTAAATGTAATGGGGCTGATGCAAGATATAAGTGGAAACCCACTAGGGGATTTAATGATTAGATTCTAAGTCGGGATTGTTAAGACCTATAGTGCGTTCCTCTTAGTCAGCAGAACTAAGGGAACCAGAATGATAGTGTTCAGGATCAAGACTACCAAGTCCGAGAGGAGGGATACCCAAACCGGTCAGTATGGCCTAGAGTCAGGTATTTTTGAAAAGATGTCTAGTGTGGATTCTAGGGCCACGCTTTTTATTTTAGCTTGAAGTTATTTGAGGAAATAATAACTCCAATAAGTTTTGGATTCCAGAGAGGACAAGTGTGTTATGTACGGAAACTATCTGAACCACCAGAGTGATGGACAAGGAAGCATATGGGTTTTAGCCTCGAGTGAATGGGGTATATGACGATGCCTCACCTGAGAGAGGGTCGAGTTGTCATTATTCATCAATATGTGAGAGACTTCGGAGATTATGAACATGTCATAGTAATTGATTCCGGTGTGTGGGAACCTAAATAATGTGAGTCAAGGTATGTAGTATGACCGCTGAGTGGAGAGATCGAGCTCGCTGTTGTAATTAGTGCTAAGGACTTAGTGATAGTATAAGCGCGGTGCCACTTGACTCCTTTAGAAATATTGGAGTATGGTTGCACATATTGTCGAGAAAAGGAATTTGGACATCTCGACTATGTGTTGTTCCGACAATGCTCAGTAAGAATGCATGGGGGAGAGGTCCCTTGTTTAAGTTCAGTTGAACAAGGGGACACGACTGAATTTTATGCACGTTAGGAAAAGGGACATTGTTAGATGCTAGGGCATCAGTGGAGCCGGTAGTGTTGTGGAGGAACAATAAAAGGCGTACATCCCCACGAAGGGATAAGTGGGACTTTGTGGGGAAGGATTTGATTTTTGTCTATAGGGGATGGAGAATACCGGCAAGGTTGTAGTCACGTCGTGTAGACAAGGCTAGAGTTGAGGAAAAGCATGTTACGGGTGGGACGCTTGCAATGTTTTTACAAATGTGCACGGAGAAAAGGGTGTATGGGCGCCTTAATCAATTGGCCCTCTTAGACATCCGAGATAGAGGGATGCAAAAAAAAATTATTTTGTACGCCGGTGGGGAAATTATAAAGTAACCAACCCCAAAAGTGCGCCAATTACGAAGAATGCACGAATTGTAAAGTATAATATACCCGGAGAGAGAGGGGATTAGAGTACCACTTAAGGAAAGACGACGTGAGTGAGAAGCGGTGTTGTGGAAGGGACATAGTGAGATTTTCTCCAGACACACCACTAGTTGATAGAGAATGATAGACTCGAAATGAGCAACCGGAATGTGGTAGTGAAACTACGTTTCCAATGATGGAAAGAGGAGACAGACTTATAAATTATGGATGGGCTGTGAACATCATAATTAAGCCAACATTTCGCTGGGGTAGCGGAATGGGGTGATCGGGATGGATTAGTACATAGTTGAAAAGGGAGAGTGCACAAGTACACGGTGCCGCTCTACATATTTGTGAATCAGGATGAAATCCTAAAATTCCACCCTGTGAGAGATGGTCAAGGAGGAATAGAGATAAAGTTTTATTTTGAGTATGTTATGTTACCTAAGACCCAATGTTAGCGAGAAAGGATGATGATACGCCCTTATGATAGTGGAATTTTGGAGAAGCCCACTAATCAATTCGTAGGTTGAATGTATACCTATATGAGCATATTTATAGGTAGTGTGAGTGCCTATATGATCTGTACATAAAGTTTAGGTTCTTGGATACCTATTAAGAACTTATGTGTACTTTGAGGTGTGGTTCGAAGAGACATTTCGAACTTTTAGTCCTTAATGCGTGATATAAGGACATTCTATTGGAGTATGACATTTTGGTATATAAGAAGTGTGAAATATATGAATCACAAATTGTCTACTCATGTGCAATGAGATATATATATACTTATATTGTGCTCGAAGTGTGGTTCCGAGACAATATAGCCAATCACTATTGGTGATCGAGGTGGGATTCCGAGCCAATAACCCCAAAAGTGTTATAAAAGGGGGGGTGATTATAAAATAAATGTTGATAGTATATGCTATGTGTAACGTATATATACCTTATGATTTCCTGCGTATGTGCGATAATAAGTATGATTAAATTATGTATTGGGGCCGATGATGTTCCGGACCAATACATGAGGGATCGATTTGGGGTCGATAATTTTACGAACAAAATCGATGATAAATATTAGTATCGATGGAAGTTCTGAACCAAAATATGCAATACATTTACCTTGGGGTCGAGGGAATTCCGGACCAATGTAAATGATAGGATGATTGGGGTCGATGATCTTGCCGGACCAATTTCCCTTATAGTATATATTGTGTGTGAAATATATACATTATAATATTCTACTCATGAGTGATAGTAGACACATGGATGCTATATATAGAGAGATATACATCAAAAGGGTAAATTAAGTGAGACTTAATTATAATATATGAGATATGGATAACATGCGATAAGAGTTATAATGAAGCAAGGCACGTACTTGGGGAGACCGTCAGGATGATATTTTGAATTTTGGGTATTAGAGGATGCAGTGATGTATAAGGTCCTTAGTCTTAATACCAGTCTTATCCTAATTTCGGGGACGAAATTCCTTTGTAAGGGGGGAAGTATGTAATACCCCGTATTTCTGAATATTTCTGTTTAATGAAATTGGAGAATTAAATGAGAAAATATGGCTTAATTTAAATTCCGTAAGAGTAGTAATCTAATGAGCTTAATTTAAAATTATAATTATGGAATATTAATCGAAAGATAAATACCGATTTATATTGCCTCATTATATTTACTTAGTGCGAGTGGTAAATAGTTACTTAACGCGTGTAGACCGTGTTGGGGTGAGAACGAGTAATATTTTTTAAGTGACTCAAATGATAATTTAGAGGTCGCAGATGAGTCCAGAATGGTCGAATTAGTCAAAATAGTATACCCGGGGGTACTAGTTGAGTCTCGGGGTAATTTTGGACTAAACCGAGACCGTTCGGGGGAGTTTTGGTCTTTTAACATGAGAGGATATGGGGACCTACTATAACATTTTGGGATTGACGAATGTTTACACATCTATTGGTATTTTGGTTTATAAACCTGAAGTTGCTTTTGATTGTTTCTAAATATATTAAATTCCAGACAAATATGTTGTCCAACGTAGTGTACACCAACTATTTTTTAATTCATTTTGGCAAACTTTTGGGCCTAATACCTTTTTACATTGTTCAATTTTGGATCTGCTCATGTTTGAGTTTTGGAGAGATAAAGAAACCTTTTGATTACAGAGCAGTGATATATGTGTTATTGAAGATAGGGGATGGTCATGGTAGTTTGTAAATACACCTACAGTTTTGTTCATATTGCATAGTGTGTCTATAAGTGCATATATAAATTAACATTGAAACAAGGATTAGATACATGCCGCGGTGCTTTAGTCGCCAGTATGATGACTTGCTTATGATGCAGAGTGTGCCGCGGCTTCATGGCATGGATTCTGAAATCTTGACATCTTTAAAATGCTTCTATAACTGCCGCGGTATTATGACAAATTTCTTCAATAACCGCTTACTGAACCGCCAGTCCAATAATTGATGACCATAGCCATATCGACATGGAGGGGCTTTTGAATATTAAACCCTTTGGACACAAGGCTGCAGCACCACTTTATGTGTGTATTCTTCGTGAAGTCCGCGGCCTGTTGGGACAATTTCATGCTGTAGATGATCGCCTAGGCCGCGGTGCCAATGAAGTATGGCTTTAGGGCTGCGGATTCTCTTCTAGTCTTGTAAGAGTGCCTCAGATGTCTTCAGCCATATTGATGGGCTGCAGCAATTTTCCAGGCTCCATTTTCCAGGCTGGGTTATGTTTTCAAGCCACCCACAGCTAATATACGGGATACTATCAAGCCTCCCCAGGCTGGGCTATGTTATTAAGCCGCCCACAGCTAATATATGAGACACTATCAAGCCTCTCCAGGCTGGGCTATGTTATTAAGCCGCCCACAGCTAATGTATGAGACACTATCAAGCCTCTCCAGGCTGGGCTATGTTATTAAGCCGCCCACAGCTAATGTATGAGACACTATCAAGCCTCTCCAGGCTGGGCTATGTTATTAAGCCGCCCACAGCTAATATATATGAGACACTATCAAGCCTCTCCAGGCTGGGTTATGTTATGAAGCCACCCACAGCTAATGCGTGAGACACTATCAAGCCTCTCCAGGCTGGGTTATGTTATGAAGCCACCCACAGCTAATGCGTGAGACACTATCAAGCCTCTCCAGGCTGGGTTATGTTATGAAGCCACCCACAGCTAATGTGTGAGACATTATCAAGCCTCTCCAGGCTGGGTTATGTTATGAAGCCACCCACAGCTAATGTGTGAGACATTATCAAGCCTCTCCCGGCTGGGCTATGTTATTAAGCCGCCTACAGCTACTGATATACACAAAGCCCTCCATAGCCAGAGATTATAAGCCTCCCGGCTTGATGACGCGTCCCAAGAGATGAGAACAGGCATTGTAAGCCCCCGTGGCTAATAAAAGCTCCTTGAATCCCCGGACGCTTTCATGATTGTAATCATCATATGATAAGATACAGTTGCACATCGTGAGGGGAACTTTTGAGCTAATTAAGACCGCAATCCCTCCATAGGTGCATCCCAAAATAGTAATAATCTTCCAAGATAATGTGTTATTCTTCCCTTGGAATATGGCTGTCGAGGTTCCGGGTGTGCCGGAGGTCAGGCCACGTAGCCCCCAAGTCGTATGTTGAGGTCGTACGGGGAGAGCCGTGCGAGGCTTAAGCAAGCGTTGAAGAGAGTGTTCCAGAGGAGAGGAAATCCATGCCTTATTTCGAGGTGCGGTCCTCTATTTATAAGAGTGATGTGAGGTGTCACGTGCTATGAGCACATGGTCCGTAGTTGGTTGCAGTGGAGAGGGATGCGGCCTATAAGATAGATGATAAGTGCGGCACCATATGCTGAACAGAAGGTGTCGGGCCCTCCAAGGGAGGGGCCGCGGCCTGTGTATGTAACGCGAGTTGGTTAGGGCCGCACCCTGTTGGTTAGGGCCGCGCCCTGTTGGTTAGGGCCGCGCCCTGTTGGTTAGGGCCGCGGCCTATAAGCCCGCCCATGTATGAGTACCTATCCGTGGCGGGGTGCTATATTTGTCATATCAATAAGCCCCCAAGCCGTAGTGCCAATTGGTAGAATGTTGGGGCTGCGGCTGAATTATGTACCAACCGCGGATGCTGAGAGATGTTTCGTGCTTATTGAATTATGTTGCGGCCTGTTTGATCCCAGGCAGCGGTGTTGCATGACGTGCCGCGGCCTGATCAAGGCGACGTTTCATCTTCCGCGTTCCCTTATATAAATGGCTTCTGGCCGTGGACTTCTTTACATTTTCGAAACCTTGAGAGAAAATTCTGTTCCTCCTTGTTCTTGCGTTTTCCGGCGACTTTCGAAAGCGGTGTGTGGCGGTTCCGTGGTGGTTGAAGGCTGAGCACCGCCGGTTTCTTCATTAAAAGGTAACTTTTCCACCCATCAACCTTTTAACAGTTCTTTAACTTCTGCATTCGTAAATATCTCAACCTAGAATCATGTATTCTCCTTCGTATTAGATTTGCCATGCTCTTTTCTGCATAGTTGTTTTGGGATTTGTACTGGGTAATAGGTTTTGAATAGAACATCAATGTTGCAGTTTAGGGTTAAACTTTAGGGCTTCTGAGTTCCCATTGTGTTCTTGAGTGTTCTAGGGTTTTGATCTTCGGATTTACAACTGCTGAAGTAATTACCTGTTTGTGTTTGAGGCCGCGGAGTGAAATAATTTCTTAAATAACTTAGAGCTGCTCAGTCAACATATCCTTCATTGCTTAATAAAAATCATCTGCGGCATGTAGTAAATAAGGGTTGTAACCAGTATTAAATAAAGGTTGCAGCCTGTAGTGACTCAGTTTTAGATTAGATTCCGCGGCTACGCAGAATTTGTCTTTATCTCAATAACTTTAGTCCGCGGCTACAAACATCCTTTAGGGCTCTAGAACCCAACACTTGGCATGTTTAGCCCATCTTGCTACTCCACTTTAATCAGATTAATAATCCTGCCGCGGCTTCCTAGGAGCTTTTTAGGACCATATTGGCTGCGGCACCTAACTGCGGTCTGCTTTTCAGGTACTGCTGCAGCCATATGAGCTTTGACCCAGACAACTTTCTGAAGGGCTTTTGGGCAAAGCACTTTGGGACTTCTCCTCCTGAACTCTCTTTCGTGCCCCCCTTAAGATCAATAGGGTCTTGCCAATTGAAGGATTGCCCCAACTGCATAACATTAGATTCTGATTCCGCGGACTCTGATTCTAAGCTTGATTCTCAGTCCGTGCCGATGGAGGAAGAAGCCAATTCGAGCAATCATCCACTGGAGGCAGGAGGTACTGCCGCGGAATCTAGAGACCCCCCAGCTGGTACGTCTGGGAGGGCTGAGCGACCCTTAGCTGCTCTTGGCATCCACAGCATCATGACCCAAGATTGGGTCGACCAGGTAGCGGAGTCCTTCGAATTTCCATCAAATTTGATATGCTCAGCTCCTGCCGCGAACCAAAGGCCGTGCGCGGCACTCACTGATGGGATATGCTTTCCACTTCATGCATTTATTTACGGGCTGCGGTTGCCTGTTCCTGTTCCCATCCGTCGACTTTTTCAAACTATGAAACTGGCCCCAGCCCAGTTAGATCCCAACGGCTGGAGAGCTGTTCTTGCCGCGGTCGTTCTTTGGGAGAATTTGTTCAAAAAGGACATTACTCCCGCGGAGTTTTTCCATTTCTACCGCCCGAAAGAGAACTCTGTAAAGTTCGCGGGCTACTACTACCTTTCCATCCGCGGCAGGGATGAGACCCTATATACTGGGAGGCCAACCAGTGTAAAGAACTGGAAAGGGAAGTACTTTTTCCTTTCTGGAGAGGGGTGGGAGTTCCACCCTGAAGAGAATGAGAGGGAGAGGTCTTTTCAAATGCCGCAGCGATGGGGGACCCCATCCAAACTAGGTATCTTTTTAATAGCCGCGTCCCCTATTTATAATTTGCCACTTTTTTATACCAACCCTTGTAATGTCTTCTGCAGTCCTTGACAATTTGCAACTCAACCCGCGGCAGGAGAGGAGAGTTGCCGAGGCCGCGGCTGTTTCTGCTGATAAGAAGAGATTCAGCACTCTAGTGACCTCTGCCACTATATTCAACGCAGGCTTCTTCCCTAATAAGTCGATCCCCCTGAAAATGGCCGTGGAAGGTAACTTTTAATCTGCGGATTACAACTTGATTTTTGAGTTCTTCAAATGCTTGTGCTTAACATTGTTTCTCCCTTTCAGGTGAGGAAGTGGACAGGGAGTTGCTGAACGCACAATTGGCGGAGATGGACGAGGACGCGGTGGTCCTCAATAATACTGCGCGGAGCAGAAAGAGGAAGAGGGCAAAGACAAAGGCCCCCACCGCGGAACCTTTGGGGGAACAAACTACTGAACAAACTACTCCTGCCGCGGAGAAGCCAACCACTGCACCCGAATCTCAAACATTTGATGACGATATTGGAGCCAATCTGGCTGCGGCAGGATTGATTCCTGATATGTCTGCCCAACAATCCTCACCTCCGCCACCACCAGTTGTGGCCATTAATGCCAACTTGCCACCTCCACAATTTCGTGGAGGAGCTAGACCTGATGGTAGGCCGCGGCCACAACTAAGACAACCTGATCCCAACTCTTCCTGGGATACCACCGCGAAGGCTGCCAGAAGAATGAAGAGAGCCTTAGATGCCGCGGACCTTGACAGATTGGTCGAGGAAGATCAGGACGACCTGGAGGACTGCGGCCTCCACAGCCTTCTGAGGGTACGTACCTGTCGTCATTCTTTCAACTTTTACACCACATGTATTTTTCATATTTCCTCTTTATTTCAGGCCGCGGATGTGATTGTTGTTCAGAAGAGGAAGTACGAGGCCTTGTACAGGCTGAAGGAGATCGAGAAGAGTGCCCATGCCGCGGACTTGCAGGCTGCACGGACCTCTTCATTTGAAGCTGGGAAGATGTCATCTGCCGCGGCTCTTGAGGCAGCAAAGATGGATTTGGAGAGGGCTAACAAAGCCAGGGAGGAGGCAGAGCTCAACTTTAGCCAGGCCGCGGAATCTCTCAAAGCCTCCCAGGCTCAGACCGTGGCCGCTTCCCAGGTCGCTGAAGTGGCCAATAGCAAGCTTGCCCATCTGCAAAAAAACTATGAACTGCTGGAGGCCAACAATGTCGCGGCCATACAGAAGATGCAGGCGGACCATAAAGACGCCCTTCAAATGGCCATTGACCAAACTGTGGAGTCCTTCAAAAACTCCAAGGAATTCTTCCTTATAAATAACAGGGCCTACCTCCGCGGCTTCCAGGAGCTGCGGCAGAGGGTTATCAAGAATTTCCCTGAGGCCAAGGAGATTGTCCTTGGCTGGAAGCTAAGTGATGCAGAACACCAGGACTGCATTGCTGAGCTTAAGGCTGCAGCTGAGGAAAGAGCCAGGTTGAGAGCCGAAGCTGAGGCGGAGGCCGCGGCAGATGATGAAGAGACTGAGACGGCCGGGGAAGGTGATGAGGTTGATGACAACGACGACGCAGCATCTTGAACTTGTAATCTTTCATCATTCATAGGGCTGCGTCCCTTTTGTCATTTTATCTTTGTTGTGGCTGCGGCCCAGTTTTGTAAACATTATAATGTTAAGGCTGCGGCCATATATTCCGCTTTATATAAAGTTTATTTGTTGCATCTCTTTGCCCACTTTCCTTCTCATGCCTTGATGAATGGTTGAATGTACTTACTTTCCACTTTGCAAATTGAACTTACTCATAGGACTAATAATAGCCGTGGCAACATAGCATAATAAATTAGCAATTTGCCTTTGAATAAACTTGCATGAACTAATAGTGATGGCCGCGGCAGCCTAGCATAATAAATTTGCAGTTTGCCTTTGAATGAACTTGCATGAACTAATAGTGATGGCCGCGGCAGCCTAGCATAATAAATTTGCAGTTTGCCTTTGAATGAACCTGGTCGAACTAATATTAATAGCTGCGGCCCCAACTCTTTGTTGAAACAAGGATTAGATACATGCCGCGGTGCTTTAGTCGCCAGTATGATGACTTGCTTATGATGCAGAGTGTGCCGCGGCTTCATGGCATGGATTCTGAAATCTTGACATCTTTAAAATGCTTCTATAACTGCCGCGGTATTATGACAAATTTCTTCAATAACCGCTTACTGAACCGCCAGTCCAATAATTGATGACCATAGCCATATCGACATGGAGGGGCTTTTGAATATTAAACCCTTTGGACACAAGGCTGCAGCACCACTTTATGTGTGTATTCTTCGTGAAGTCCGCGGCCTGTTGGGACAATTTCATGCTGTAGATGATCGCCTAGGCCGCGGTGCCAATGAAGTATGGCTTTAGGGCTGCGGATTCTCTTCTAGTCTTGTAAGAGTGCCTCAGATGTCTTCAGCCATATTGATGGGCTGCAGCAATTTTCCAGGCTCCATTTTCCAGGCTGGGTTATGTTTTCAAGCCACCCACAGCTAATATACGGGATACTATCAAGCCTCCCCAGGCTGGGCTATGTTATTAAGCCGCCCACAGCTAATATATGAGACACTATCAAGCCTCTCCAGGCTGGGCTATGTTATTAAGCCGCCCACAGCTAATGTATGAGACACTATCAAGCCTCTCCAGGCTGGGCTATGTTATTAAGCCGCCCACAGCTAATATATATGAGACACTATCAAGCCTCTCCAGGCTGGGTTATGTTATGAAGCCACCCACAGCTAATGCGTGAGACACTATCAAGCCTCTCCAGGCTGGGTTATGTTATGAAGCCACCCACAGCTACTGATATACACAAAGCCCTCCATAGCCAGAGATTATAAGCCTCCCGGCTTGATGACGCGTCCCAAGAGATGAGAACAGGCATTGTAAGCCCCCGTGGCTAATAAAAGCTCCTTGAATCCCCGGACGCTTTCATGATTGTAATCATCATATGATAAGATACAGTTGCACATCGTGAGGGGAACTTTTGAGCTAATTAAGACCGCAATCCCTCCATAGGTGCATCCCAAAATAGTAATAATCTTCCAAGATAATGTGTTATTCTTCCCTTGGAATCTGTTTAAGACAAAAGGTCTTCTTGTGAGATGACAAATTATGAAAACAAGAGAGGAATGAGATATGGCAAAATTTGCTAATCCATATATTTATATATGTATGTTTCAGCTGATGGCTTTGCTAATAAAACATAAAATCTTGAAGATAAAGGCTGTAATGAGCTTCCTCAAACATAAACAGAAAGATCTGAAAAACAGAAAAACTAAGGGAGAGATGTGGCCTGCGGCCTATGTTAGGTCTGGCTGCAGCCTTTAATCATTCTTGAGGAACCTCCTCAGCATCCCTTGCCCAATTAGTCTTTCGATCTCATCCTTCAGAGCATAGCACTGCTCCGTTTCGTGGCCATGGTCCTGATGGAATTGGCACTGAGCGGCTTTGCTTCTCTTGTGGGGCGGAGTTTTCAGCTTTTCTGGCCACCTCAAAAGTTGATCTTCCTTGATGTACTCAAGTATCACTTCAATCGGGTAGGCCAGCGGGGTGTAGGGCCCTGACTTCTTCTCTGCCTTCCTCTTTTGGCCGCTGATTGCCTCTACAGCTGCATCCTTTGAAGATGCCGCGGTCGTCAAGCACGCGGGTGCTGCTGAGATGAGTGCCGCGCCCGTATTGGGTGAGGCCGCGGCTTCTAGCATGAGTACCCTCTGAGTTATGTAGTTGACCTGGGTCTGGAGCGAGGCATGGCTGTCATACAGATGGTTGAGATGGCTGTACAGCTGCACAATTTCGTCTTTGACTTCTGTGCTTTGACTGGACTCTCCTTCCATCCTCTGCTTTTGTTAGTCTTTTACAAAATATATATATAATCTGAGACAAAACTAACAGCAGTAAGTAATCTCACAAATAGTGGAGTAACCAAGTAGAAAAATGGGGATGCAGCGTTTGCACTGTCACATGGGCTTACTGCCGCGGCCGCGGCCAATAAGGCACATAAGTGCACTGCCGCGGCCTTGTATGATATACACCAAGGTTGAGCTAGAGACCACCTGAGTCCATCCCCTGATGTTTTGAAGCTTCTGTATTACAACTAACCCAGTAGAGGTCGCGGTATGTAAGGTAGTTGAACTACCACACCGCGTCCCTACCTAGGCAGTGAAGGCACAATCCCAAAATTGAAGCCCGGGAACTGAGTTTTTCTCCCAAAACTTGTGGAGAGCATACCTACTAGGGTCTATCCATGAGGACATAACCTCTCGATGCACAAAGTGGCACAGCTTGAACGATAAACCCTAGATCACAGGCCATGTACAATAAAACAGGAATAGGTACAATCCTTCCCTAATCGTTCATCTTTTTGGGGTTAAAACCCATCGTGCTTTTCAGCACCATCTAGGTGGAACGATATCATCGGGGAATGCAAAACAGATTTAAAGTTATGAAACAGAGGTCCAAGAGTAGGTCTGGACTTGAGAAATAACCATCAAAGGGGTGAATATGAAGCAGAGCTCAACTAACCAAAATTCACACATGAGATTCTGATCCAAAAGATCCCCATGTGTAATATAAGGTGTTTATGAACTCAAAATGTAGAGAAACAAGATTGAAATATCTCGTTCCCACAGACGGCGCCAAACTGATGATACGAGAAATCGCACACAGGTAGATCTCGTACCAGCAGATCAAGTGTAAGTGTAGAATAAGTTGATAAAGCAAGTAAATAGATAGAAAACAAGGTATAGAGTGGTTCAGCCCTTAAAATAGGCCTACGTCCACTGTGTTGCTCCGTTCTCATTATATACGATGCACTTTACAATATAAGCCTGCCTAGAGAGGCGTACAAGTATGAGAAATAGGGAGAATACATGGCTGTCGAGGTTCCGGGTGTGCCGGAGGTCAGGCCACGTAGCCCCCAAGTCGTATGTTGAGGTCGTACGGGGAGAGCCGTGCGAGGCTTAAGCAAGCGTTGAAGAGAGTGTTCCAGAGGAGAGGAAATCCATGCCTTATTTCGAGGTGCGGTCCTCTATTTATAAGAGTGATGTGAGGTGTCACGTGCTATGAGCACATGGTCCGTAGTTGGTTGCAGTGGAGAGGGATGCGGCCTATAAGATAGATGATAAGTGCGGCACCATATGCTGAACAGAAGGTGTCGGGCCCTCCAAGGGAGGGGCCGCGGCCTGTGTATGTAACGCGAGTTGGTTAGGGCCGCACCCTGTTGGTTAGGGCCGCGCCCTGTTGGTTAGGGCCGCGCCCTGTTGGTTAGGGCCGCGGCCTATAAGCCCGCCCATGTATGAGTACCTATCCGTGGCGGGGTGCTATATTTGTCATATCATTTATCAGCCGTATGAAAGAGGTATTAGTGTTAGAACACCCATGACAACACCAATACCATTAGAGAGAAGAGAGGCACAACTTTCTAAGGCAAAAGAAAGAATTGGGAAAGATTCAAAGGAGATTGTCACTATCAACTTGTTGGGGAAGAAGGATTGAAGGATGAATATCATCAATCATCGACAACAACCACGAAATCAGACCCTACTGATCATAAGGCAACTTGTTTATTGTAAAAATTATAAAGTTATAATACCCATGTGTAGGGGTTTTGTATAGTCTTGTTTAAATCAATATCTTGATAGGAGAATGATGATATTTATACATGTTGGGATAGGAATCGCATGTAGAATGATTCAACTTATGTAGAGGATTAATATTCAGATTAGACTTGATGATTTTTCGGAATAAAACCTGGATTTTGAATGAAAATATGGGAAGAACACCATAACTAGGGTTTCAAGAAATTATGGGTTTAATTCACCATTTCTTTAAAAGGGATTGGAGTTTTGATGCATTTGACACGTTAGAAATTGTCCTAGTATATGTGAAAACATGTTAGGATCATTGGGTCGAAGTTTGGTGGACTATAATAGAGTTTGAAGATTTGTTAATGGAGGAAAAGCTTAACGAAGAAGACGAACTGCGTCTGTTCCTGTTCGATCGAACTCAGCAGTCGATCGATCGACTCAAGCTGTTTTCCCCGAATTTTCCGTGTTTAAGTTTCGTTGATTTTCGGGAATGAATGGGTGTCCTAGGATTTACATTATACTTATATGGGAGTGAGAATAAGACCAGTAGGTATATTGTTGAGGTCTGATAAGGCCATTGGGTATAGGGCTTGGATTACGGACCGATGAGGAGAAATTCGATTTAGTAGAGTATCGGGGAATTCGAAATTGAGTTACGAGGTGAAGTAAATTCAATTTAAGTAATAAACCAGTAGGGTAAGTAATAACTACTGAAATTATATGTGAGGGGTAACTAGGACCCTTAGAGTTGCGTGAATACTCGAATAAATGCAATAGTGAAATAAATTATAAATTAATGAGTACGGTGGATATAAGTAAAATATATTTCGTACGTGCATGATTTGATGGGTCGGGTGTGTTCCTACTAAATTATATAAAAGTTTGGGTTAAGAGAATATTACCTAAATTAATTATGTTAGGGTCGATGATACATTCCGAACTAACATAAAGTTATTATATGTTTGGGGTCGATGAGAAATGCCGAACCAAACCTTGAACTGGTGTCGCGATGAAAGAGTCTCGAACCCGAATATGTGTGTATATATATATTTTAAATAGTTGGGGTCGATGGATAATTCCGAACCAACTCTCACTTGGGGTCGATGTATCATTCCGAACCAAGAATCATTTATGTGTGTATTTAAATAATTGTGGTCGATGTATCATTCAGAACCAATTTTTACTTGGGGTCAATGAATCATTCCGAACCAAGAGTCCTTTACGTGTGTGAAAAGGACAAGATAGTAATGATTGTTATTTAGTATATACTGTGTGTGAAATATATACTTGATGATATTCTACTTATGTGTATTAGTAGATTGATATATTTTATGTATTTAAAGATACATAACGAACTGGTAATTTAAGTAGTGAAACTTAATTACGAAACATAACGTTAAATAGAGAATATATATTTTGCAATTTAAGTAGAGAAACTTAATTACAAAAGTGGGAAGACAGAAATTATGATTATTGTAGAAATTTAGTAGTGAAACTAAATGAGAAGTTTTGAAACATAATATATAGGAAATGTTATTTGTGTATTAATTAACCTTCGTGAGTTGTTAATGTAATGAATGTACGGTGTGGAAAATATGAGAACTTAAGTATAGATAAGTTCAGATGATTACTTAGTCCTAGATAGCTTGGAAGATATGGCTAGGTAGGCTAAGTGTAGAACGTTAGGTGTGCACAAGAGATGAGGGGTGAGTAAACTCAAGAGAGTGTACGAGAATCTAACATGTGTAATCAATAACCGCATTTTATAATGTGATAAATGCTTGCTAAATATTTTCAAAATGTTTTGAGTACTATCTCTTGCTATAAAATATTTTCAAAACCTTTTAGGTGTCCAGCCACAGGGACGCCATGTATGATGATTTCCTTCCAGGGACTCGAAGTTGTAGCATAGTGGATGCTTATAGGATTTTGATTAGACGATATCTCTCATTCAGATCTAGTGCAGGATCTCTCACTTTTCTTGGTATGGACTTGTGGTCCGGTATTAGTCTCAGATGTTTAGTTTCAAATTAGTGGATTGTTCTTGTTCTATTGTTGTTTGGGAATTTTTAGCCGATGGTTTATTCGGTATTACTCTTACTCTTTTGTACTTACACTTTGTTGATTGGGTTATTGTACATGATTATTTTGTTTCCGCATGGTTGGTTTATCTGTTTTAAGAAAGATAAAATTGGGCACCGGTCTAATTTTACTTAGGGGATTAGTAATTAAAAAGTTTTCGACAGTGATGCTAAGAATGAACCATTTGAGAAACCTGTTTTAATTTAATAAAGGCCTGATCACCCGATGTTTAATTAGGCGGGGTTTCACACACATGAGAGAATAGTGCCCATAACAAAACAGAGTACATGCACCGGGAGCTCAGCAAATTCAGTAGGTGCCTTTACCGCCTCCAGCACCTGTCCCAGTTATTCAGCCTCATCAGGGACAAATGCAATACGGATGAGTTTATAATGTCCAGAATGCGGTGTTACCCTAGGGGCAATAGCCTCCAATAGCAGTTGAGGGTATGTTCCCTATCCATGGTCGTATGGGTCGGGTGTTATTTGATATAAGAGTATCCCATTTATTTATAACCGTTCATTTTTCATGAGCGGCAGGGTTGTTAGAGTCTACCGATAGTCTTTTGATGTGCATAGATTCTCCTTTTGTTAATGGGGTGCTTATTCACTCCATTTGAAAAGGGGTGGAGATAGATGTTAGAAGATTGTGTTTAGCTGTTGGTTTATTTGTTCTAGATATTATTAGGTATGACGTTATTCTGGGCATGGAATGATTGGAAAAATATCGAGCGATGGTAGATTATTTTGGGAGGTCAATTTTATTTGCCATTCCGTTCAGGCGATGTATTTATTTTCCACGCCTCTTCCGAAAGGAGGTTCGAGCACCCATTTATATTATATCGAGGAGGAGACTTCCTTAGATTCTGGTGGTTAGGGAGTTCGCTGATGTTTTTTAAGAAATTCTAGGCTTACCTCCAAGTCATGAGATCAAGTTTCTCTTTGATCTAGTGCCTGGGACTAGGCCAATTGCGCGAGCTCCGTACCATATAGCTCCTTTGGATATGAGGGAGTTATTTAAGCAATTCCATCATCTTTTGGATTAGGGCTTTATTTATCGAAGTACGTCATCATGGGGAGCCCCTGTGTTGTTCATGAAGAAAAGGGACGATTCTCTGCGGTTGTGTGCAGATTATCGTGAGTTGAATAAGGTGACAATTCAAAATAAATACCTCTTACCTCGAATCGACGATTTATTTGATCAATTAAGAGGGGACGCTTACTTCTCAAAAATAGATTTGCATACGGGGTATCACCAACTTCATATTAGAGATCGGAATATATCAAAAACTATATTTTTTATACATTACGGATCCTATGAGTTTTTGGTTATGCTATTTGGGTTAACTAATGCCCCTGCAGTATTCATGGATCTGACGAACAGGGTCTTTCGGGATTTCTTGGACCAGTTTGTGATTATGTTCATTTATAATGTCTTTTTCTATTCTCGGACAGAGGGAGAGCACACGGAGCATTTGCGATTGGTTCTACAGACATTACGGGACCATCAACTATATACCAAGTTCGAGAAATGTGGGTTTTGTTGAGAGAAGTGCAGTTTTTAGGTCATATAGTGTCAGAGAAGGGTATTTATGTGGACCCAGGTCAAGTTACAGTGGTGAGGGATTGGGGTCAATCCATGACATCAATGTAGATCCGTATTTTCTTAGGTTTAGTGGGTTATTATCTTCATTTTATTAAGGGCTTTTCGGAGACTGTCGGCCCTTTGACGAATTTGAACCGAAAGCGGGTACAGTTTTTATAGGATGATTACTGTTAATTAAATTTTGATGAGATAAAATATAGGTTGACATCGGAACCCGTTCTCGCGTTGCCTAAAGCGGGAGTGGAGTATTTAGTCTTTACTGATGCATCTCTCCAAGGATTAGGGGGGGTGCTTCAGCAAGAGGAGAGGGCTATTGCTTATGCGTCTCATAAACTCAAGCCCCGTGAAAGGAATTATCCTACCCATGATCTGGAGTTGGTTGTCGTAGTCTTTTCATTGAGGATATGGAGGCATTATCTCCTGGCGAAGAAATTCAGTCTTTTCACGGATCACAAATCACTGCAATATTTGTTCATCTAGAAAGATCTAAATATGAGGCAAGGTAGGTGGTTGGAATTTTTAAGGGATTATCAGTTTGATGTCCAATACCATTCGGGGAAAGCCAATGTAGTAGCTGACGCGTTGAGTCATCGACCCACTGGGCAATTAGCGGAAGAATGGAAAGCCAAGTGGAAGGAACTTATCCAGGATGATAAAGTGGCCAGAGCATGTATGGCAGTGTTGACAGTCACACCCGAGATGGTGATATGCGTGGTGAAAGCTCAAGCCGAAGATAAGGATTTCCAATATATGATACACAAATTGTTGACGAAGGGAGCTTAATCCTACTCTATCAGTTCTGAGGGTGAATTACAGTTCAACGGGAGATTGGTAGTCCTGGACGATAGGGATTTGCAACATGCTATTATGTCAGAGTCTCACGGGTCGAAATTCATGGTCCATCCAGGTGGAGACAAGATGTATCAGTACATGCATCAATAATACGGGTGGGCAAGTATGAAAAAGGACATAGCTGAGTTCGTCTCCCAATGCACCACTTGTCAGTTAGAAAAAGTGAATATTGTAGCCATTAAAGATTCCAGTATGGAAATGGGAAAGCATCTCCATGGATTTTATCATGGGATTACCTATGTCGCAGCGTAGTCATGACTCCTTTTGGGTTATAGTGGATCATTTGACTAAGCCATCACACTTTTTACCTGTGAGAATGGATTTTATGACGACGCAGGATGTCAAGCTCTTTATTGCATAGATTGTGTGATTGCATGGAGTGCTGATCAATATTGTGTTGGATCGAGATAAAATCTTTGTCTCCTATTTTTGGCACAGTTTTCAGGAAGCAATGGAAATTGAATTATAGTTGAGCACTGTATACCATCCCCAAACCGATAGGAAAAATGAGCAAGTAAATTAGATGTTAGAAGATATGCTCTGAATGTGTATGTTGGATTTTGGGGGAAGTAGGGAACAATACCTACCGCTGGTAGAATTTGTTTATAATAATTCTTACCATTTTACCATAGGTATGGCGCCTTACGAGGCATTGTATAGTCGCCCATGTCGTTCACCTGCATGTTGGTTGGAAGTCGGGGATAATAAACTTCTTGGACCAGAGGTGATCTATGACACTTCGGCAAAAATTGAGTTGGTTCTGAACCGCATACACGTTGCGCAAGACCGGCAAAATAGTTATGTAGATGCGGATCGTAGACACGTGGAGTTAGAAGTGAGAGACCAAGTGTTGCTTAAGGTATCCCCAATGAAAGGTTTAATGATATTTGGTCAACAGGGGAAAACTTACGCTGAGGTCTGTAGGGCCTTTTCCAATTATTGAAAGAATTGGTCCTATGGCCTATAAACTTTCTTTGCCAGAGCAACTGCAGAGAATCCATGATGTGTTCCACGTTTCATCATTGAAAATGTATCGAAAAAGTGAGAGGGCATATTGGTATGTTCCATTAGAAGAAATTGAATTGCAACCTGATATCTCATATGATGAACAACCGTTTGCCATTTTAGACCGTAGTGAGCATAGGCTGCGATCGAAAGTAGTGCCTTTAGTTCAAGTCCAATAGGGGCACCATAACAACGATGAGTCGACGTGGGAACGATAGGACGATATGCAAGCCAAGTATCCTTACCTCTTTCCATAAGGTACGCCTGAAATTTAAGGACGAAATTCCTCTGTAAGGGGAGAGTATGTAATACCCTTTAATTTTTTGTATATATTTTTTTATATTAAACTACCTAGTGCGTGTGGTTTAATACAATTGAAAATTAAAATGAGAATTTATCATGAATATTAATTTGTGTAGAATAGTTAATATTTATGCGAATTGTATATTTACTAGTGTGATAAGGTAAATATAATTATATTGCCTGCTATTACGTCATATGTGAGTATTAGCGACGGGTATTGGTTATCTCTCAATCAAGTTATATATATGTGTGTGTGTGAATTATATGAGGTTGGGAGATGATTTTTATTTTGGACTCTCAAATGATAAATTTGAGTGCACGATTGATCCGGGAAGGGCCGAGAAATTCAAAATGACTTCCCGGGGGTTTTATTTGGGTTTCAGGGGCCTTTTTGGCTAGTTTGACTCGAAAAGGGGTATAAGAGTCATTATAAGTGTGTATTATCATTTAATGTTGGGATTTATTAGTGATTGGTTTACTAGACTTAAATGAGAAGTTATCCAATCGCATTACAAAGAGAGAAACTCATCTTTGAGGGAACATAAAAAGAAGAGAAAAGAGGAGAAAACCTTGGAGCTTTGGTAATTTCCAGATAATTTCTTGATTTCGAAGAAGATTCAGACTCTATGAATTTGAGGCAAGTGATTAAACTTTCTAAATGCTTATGTGTGTGATTTATTTCATAATTTGTGTGATGTTGAGTATGTTTTGCAAAACCCTATATTTTGTGTTTAACTCTAGCATATTTTTTGTATATATGGGTTTGATGGTGTAAAAATGGTTTGGATGTTAGATATATGATTTAGAGGGTGGAAATATTGTGGGAGTTATGTATAAATGGGTTTCCGAGATGTAGAAAAATCTCGTAGTAAAAAAATCAAAACAGGCCGGATTGGTTTGGTGGTGGACCTCGGATCGGTTTGTTTTAACAGCGGACTGGTTCGTTTTTAAAAGCCATCGGTTCGGTTCGATCGTGACAGATTTTTAACTCTTCTGTAATTCCTTTCCAATTTGGTTTTGTGTTTAGGAACCCTCTATTATGATAGGATAAACATGTTTATGAAACAAAATGTGGGTTTATGATATGTTACGACGGTAGGGTTGCATCGAGGCTGTTATAGAGATATAATTAGGAGTTTTTATGCTGATTCCTTTCATAAATTCTTCGAGCAGTGGGGATTCTTTTAAGGGTGGTTACGAGATACTGAGAGAGAGAGGTCGTGCATCCTTAATAATGTTAAAATTTATTATATATCATATGTGTGATTGATAATAAAGGTTCAAGTGAGTGATTGAATCGTAAAATGAATTGGGGATACTTTTGTGGATTATCGACTAGTGTGATAAGTGAATGCACATAGCCAGGATTTATTGTATATACTATGTGTGTGTGTGTGTGTATATCTTGCATGTTTGATATATATATATATATATATATATATATATATATTGTGGGGACGTGCTCCTCTAGTGCTATCAAGGGAAGTTGCGTGATGTGGGTGAGGCCATTGGCTTGAGGAGTAGGTTGCTTATAGTTTCCAAGTCATAGCATTAATTTATTTATTATGTAGTATTTATTAGGGATAAGACGTCTTAGGTAAGATTCGTCTTATTTTCGGTAGGGAACTATGATCGCTTCCCCTCCGTTTGTAATTTGGTTTACACTAAGTCGGTGTGGGAGTTCGACCACTGGTAACCCAGGATGGTATGTGAGAAACTCCTTGGAAGATGATAGCATTGTAGAGACTGCATCCATTGAGTTAAAGCCCTGAGGGATGGTTAGTATACATATATTATGTATGTTATGTATGTGTACTTGGTAGCGATGATTGATCTCATATAATAGTCAGACTAATATTATACATACGTGAAGATAATGTGTGATATGTTATGATAATAACTAGAGAAGGTTATTAAGTAATGAATTGCTAGAAAAATCATTTAGGATGAGAATAAATTATTACATTTTGGGTAAACAAGATACACGAGTGGGGCAAATGCGTAGATTTGATGTTGAGTTATCCCTAGGCATGTTGGGAAGCTTGTTTAAGATTAAAATGCATAAGTTTAGGTGCGCACTATAGTTGAGGGGTAAGGTTGAGTCTCAAGAGAGTGCGACACCACTTTATATTATGAAATTTTTGTATTCATAGTTATTATGCATTTTAATTCACTTGCTAAACTATTTTTAAACCTCGAGCTCTGACCTGTTTATATCCTCTCTTTTGCTTTTAATTATTATGTATTAGGTGTCCCACCACAAGGACGCCAATTTTGAGTCTTCCATTCGTGTATTTATGAAGCTGTAGCATGTGAGGTTGTTGCAGTGCCTTTGTTGTAGCCGCTTCTAATTTTTGGATATCTAGTTAAGCACATAATTTTAATTCGGGTGTTTACCCAATGGTTGAAGTGTTGTATATCTTATACATTTCAGAGATTTGTTACATTGTATTGTATGTTGCCCGACAGCTTATTCAGGTATATTCTTTTGTTGTACATGTTGTATATTTATGATCACTTTCTGTTGTTGTTTATGGTTTGAATATTCATTTTGTTTTTAAAAAAAAGGCATCCGTTTATTCTATTATTGGGTGGTTGGTTACTTTTTAAGTCTTTTCGGCAGTTGATGTTGAGAATGATCCAATTGAGATTCCTGTTTTATCTTAGTATAGGACTGACCACTCATTATTATTATAAGCGGGGTGTCACACTTTCTTTCCGAGAGAATAAGAGGCTTACTAGTTAAGGATCACCACATTAGCTACTACAACGATCGACCATCCAGTACCACGCTGGGGGAAGCACAAACCCATTTTACTGTGCAACCTCACCTAAAACCCAGTTTCCCTATATAATTGTCTTAAGAAGGTCGATTGAAGATTGGCGGGGGTGGAAACAACTCACTAGAGTATCCTTAGAGTGTATAGATCCAAAAAGGTCCTATGCACACCGATCTTAATGAGCTTGCTAGTTAATTGGTTTTAATTAAATGATGGCACGAGTAAAAAGAAAATGAGATAAAGTGATTGAGTGGGTGATGAAATCCCAACTCGTTGCAATGATCGGGCTTGACACCGATTTATTTGTAATAATTATTCATTAAAAAACAAAAAAAATGAAAAGGGAAATGGGGCACAAGAGAGATAGAGAGAAGCCTTGGAGTGGAAAATTTGAAGTCTCTCTATTTTGGGTCCATATGACTCTCAGGGACGGCTGAAGTTAGGAGAGCTTCCCCCCGTCGACTTAACTCGGTCTTCACACCACCTGTGTAAAAGCCGTGGGAGGTAAATTTCTTTACCACTCGTGAATCTACTAAAAGCGAGTTTTTAGTTCCTCATTTCATGGCATGGCAGCTTTGGTGTGTAATCGGGTATGGGTATCGTTGGATTTGGGTTATGGGATAAGGTTGCTGGGTTGGAGTCTTGGAGCTCCCATGGTAGGAGGTCTGGCTTGGAAACTGGATAAGGGTAATGGGTTCAGTTTCACAGCGGGTTCATGGGTTTAAGCATCCGGGTTAAATGAAGATGGTTTTGGGTTGTCGAGTTAGGGCGTTGTTCAGTTAGGTCGAATGTGCTGGATGGGAAAAGGGTAGGAGGTTTTAGTGGCCAGATTTTAATGGATATGTGTCTGCCGTCTTTGAGGTTTTCGAGTTTTGCAGATAACGGGTTTGGTTTTGTGTTGTTGGAAGTGGTTTGAAGGTGATGGGTATGGTCTCTGGGAAATGGCTACGAAGGTTTGGGAGGATATGTGTCGTGGGTATGGAAGAAGAGAGGAGAGATGGTGTAATAAGGTGATGAATAGTAATGGAGGAGAGAGAGTTAATTGTGTGTGTGTGAATGTAGGGTAAGTATTATGTGTGTGTGTGTGTGTGTTTAATTTATACTTACTAAAAAAATAATGACAACTAAAAACTCTATAAATATTTACAACTCAAAAAAAATCTAAAATGACTAAAACGTAAAATCTATTAAATAAAAAATTAAATTCCTAACCTATAAACAAATAAAAGACTCAAAATAAAATAAAATAAAAATAAAAATAATGACAAAATTAAGCTAAAAAAATTGAAAACAAATAAAATAAAACAAAGTAAAATCTAAGAAACTATGCACACCTACTTTATTTACAAAAATAATATGAAAATACCCGACGCACAAACTAAAAATACTCAGACCCTGATATTTACAATTATATGTACGCGAATAAAATAATAAAATAAACAATCTAAAAATAATAAAATAAAAACTAAACACACACAAGACTCGGTTGATGGCTATTACTCGGTTTTGGCTTAGGTTTGGTTCGGGACGGACTCGAGCATCGGAACTCGTCGAGGCAAGCTCAAACGGGACTTCAGACTTTACGGTCACTTTGATTTCTTCGTTGATCGCTTTTAACTGCTAATGGGTCGCAATTACGTCGATTTAGTACTATTTGATGTCGCGAATAACAATTGACCTGCAATATAGATAACATAAGGCCAGTTTTATTAAAAACGAGCGACTGAAATTCTTTCATTCGGGGTATAAAATGACACTTTTGGTTTCTTATCAAGCGCAAGAAATATCACAATAGAGATCCACGAAAATAATATAAATAGATGCAGAAAGTAAAGATCACACACACAACACCGATATGCATGGTTTGACAACTTGACTACATCCACATGGAGGTTTCTATGATTTGATTAGATTATCTCAATGCTCAAGGTTACATCCCATTGCCCCGGGCCGGAGATTACAATTTATAGATGTGTAAATTCAGAGATTGAGCTATATAAATAACTCAATATATGGTGTCCCTGAATATCTCCTTCGAGATTGTTGGTAACTAATTTGAATATATCCATAAGTATTTCAGTGTATATGAGATACACGAGTCTTTCTTGAATAGAAGATTTGGGCCGGGAAGTTCGTCTTACAAGTTGGGTTGGTCGGCTACTCTCTTGAGCCAAGATAAATTGGTACCCACAATTGCCCCTAAAAATTTTAGACTGAATATATAGGCCAATAAATTCTATATGCATTTGGGGACCATTAATTGAAACTTTGCCTTTAAAACTAGAGTGGCAGTATTGCAATTCTAGCAAACTTAAGAGGACACGCTCATCCGAGGTCAGACACCATGGAAAATTTGTAGTTATGTTGAAGAGGTAAGGGAACACTAGTCCAAGCAGTTAGATGAAGGGCTAAAATCTTACTTCATTATCGTGTTTCATTATTTGCTCACACTTCAAACTGGCATACATCTCCTTCGTTAGCTCACTTCTCAAACGTTCCTTCATCTACTGAGATTATAGTGTCTTCTTCTTTAACATTTCATATTCTTCAGTGCTTCTATTAATTCTCGTAACTTCTACTCATCTATTCCTTGTTTCCAACTCTGTGATTGTTCTTCATTTATAACTAGGGTTTTTATCTGTTATATTATCCATGGCGCTATTAGATAATAAGTCAATAGTAGAATTATGGAAAACATATGATATTATTGACTGGGTTAAAATTGACTATTCCCCTCTCCCTAAAGATGTTCACGAGATTGAAGGGGGCACTGGATTCACACCCTGTTGATCAATCGAGGTGGGTTGACATTTCCCCCACACCCTCTTTTCCTTAGATTCTTAAAATATTTTGATGTCATCCCTGCCTAGTGTGCCCCTAATGTCTGGAAGATTATAGATGTGGTATATAAAATAAATATGCTATACCAACCTAGGTCTTGTTGAGCTTTGCTATTGCTATTCTTGGTTGCACCCTACCGACGGTGTTCTATATTTGAAGACGAGAAGGGAAGATAGGGTTATGGTTGTAAACCTCACATATTCTCACAAATATTACTGGGGTCATGGGTTTATTACCAGAAATTGGCAACATCCTCCCCTTCCTGAGGGCGATATATACTGGGCCCCCTCAATTTTTGTCTTTGAGGAAGATCATAAAGGTCTCTTTCCTTTTTTCTTCTATGTACTTGCTAGTTCTTATTTTTTTGGCTCATCAACTTACTGCTTTTGTTTTCCTGTCCTCTGACTAATGTTTCTCTTCCTCTTTTTTGCAGCTCGCGATGAAAACCAAGAGCCTGATTTGAGTCAGGTGAGTGTTCCTGATCTCCTAAAGGCTTGAAGAATCAAGTAGAGACTTCCAAACGATAAGAATACACACTCTACAGCTTAATTATTTGAGTATAAAATAATTACTAGTAGCTTTATCACTCGTCCGGTCGATAAAGTCCCTGACTTGAAGGTTACTAAAGTTAGGCCCTTTGAAATAATTGTATTAAATTAGGAAGAAGAAGAAGAAAAAGAAGAAGAAGAAGAAGAAGAAGAAGAAGAAGAAGAAGAAGAAGAAGAAGAAGAAGAAGAAGAAGAAGAAGAAGAAGAAGAAGAAGAAGAAGAAGAATATTACACCCACTATAAAGAGGAGAGTGCTCAAAATTGATGACTGTTGATACAAAAATTAGTCAAGTAACGTGGACCAGTTATGATAAGACACGTGTCGTCCAATATGGCATAGTAATATACATCGAGCAACTAATCATGCCGAGCTACTCAGAATACCAAGCTACTCAATATACCAAGCAACTATCTCGGAAGACCAAACGACCAAGATAGATTCAATGAATATTCTTATTATGTACCGATACATATGTCTATCTAATAACGTCGTATTATCTATTCACATGGGCATCCCAAGGGCTATAAATACATTGTATACCTTCATAAGAGGGAAGCGATCATAAGCAAAGCTAATCAAGATTAAGGCAAAACACCCAGCAATACAAGACAGTGAACGTAGGCCATTTCATTAAGGCTTAACCACTTTAAAAATCCTTTGTCTTATTTCTTTATTCACATTTATCTATGGTTAATTAATTAGTTCAAATCTATTTTTTTTTACATCAACAGATTGGCGTCGTTTGTCGAAAATGACTATACGAGCATTTTTCACTAAAAACTCATTAGAAATGGCTGATATTCTAGAATTTAGCCACAGGAATAGTGATGGGAATCCCCCAAATCCTTCGGCTCCTCCAAATACACAAGATCTCACTGGGATTCTAATAAATCTAGCCCGGGAATAAATGGTTATGCAAGAAACCATGCAAAAGTTCATCCAAACTGTCCAAAATGGAGGATCTACCCAGTCAGGATAACGTAGCATTAGTAGAAAGATGCGTCCACCAGCCTTCAGATCTAGACACACTGAAGTCCGTCATGCTGAGAATTCAAGTGATCCATCCTATCACTTTGGCTTAACTTCACTTATAAGAATTCTGGATTCTTCGAAAGATGTTACTCTAATTCCAGAATAAATAAGTGCGCTGGAAAGGTTGAGCAGAGTCTCTCCGTTCGATCGTTTAGGCCCTAGGAGGAACATAAATCCTCCTCAGATTGCGTCAAGAAATTATCAATGACCAAATAATTTAAGGGAAGGCTCGACCGAGTCACATCCCAATCTCAGGCATGTAGCTCGCATAGAAAGATCCCAAGACGAGAATTCTACGCGATCTGTTGCTCGTTAACCAGAGGCTGGAAATGATGCATGGAAGGGTTCCATTTAGAGATTGTAAGACAGGCTAGGGGAGATAGCTAAGGCCAAGAATCACCTCCAAAGAACATTTATCAAGGGATCTCCATTTGTACAAGCAATTGTGGATTTCCCCACACCATCGAAAAGTCAAGGCTCACCTGGTCACGCCTAAATATGATGGCAAAACCGATCTTGTTCTTCATATAGAGCATTATTAAGCTGCAGATGATATCTACGCAGTCCCAAATGAAATGAGGTGCAGGGCATTCTCAGGAACTATCATTGGATCTGCTCAGATATGGTATAATAGCCTTCCTCGGTGGCAGATCGCAACCTTCCATCAGTTGGTCGAGCTCTTTATAAATAATTTCTATTTTGGTGGAAAGCCAGTTAAAAGGGTAGCACATCTGTCGAGTGTTAGACAGAAGGCGGGAGAAAGCACCAGGGACTATATCACTTATTTTAACAACGAGAAACTGGAAGTCATTGATTATGAGGATAAGACAACCATCACGGCTCTCATGAGTGGTCTTTTACCAGATAAGCTGTACTACACCCTGGCCAAGGATCCGCCCAAATCCATAGCCGAATTGATAGCCAAAAGAGCCAAAATTATTAATACCGAAGAAGTTATGGTTGCGAAGAAGAATGCAGAGTCAAGGGCTGAAACTAAAGCTGAAGGAAAATCGGAAAGGAAATATCACAAGCATAATGGTGGGGGCAGGCAGTCGAAAGGCAAAGAAGCATTAGACCAGATGAGGAGGTATGCAAATTATACTCCCTTAAAGGTGGATATAAACCACATTATGGAAGAAATCAAGAACATTGAGGAACTAATTTGGCCAGAAAAAACGAAGTCAGCCCTTGAAAGAAGGGACTAATCCAAGTACTGCGAGTTCCATAAAGATCACAGTCACACGACCAAGTAGTGTATAGCTCTCTAAAATGATATAGAAGAACTCATTAGACGAGGAAATATGAACAAGTACGTTAATAAAAAGAATGGTGGAAGGACCAATAATAGAACTCGACAGAGGACCAAATCTCCTTGCCGACCAAGAGACGATAAGAAAAGGGGCCGTGAAGATGAACCAGAAGACGGCCCCGATCTCCCAAAAAGGCTAAGACAACCTCAGCATGAGGTATTTTCACTTCGTTTTTGTTCATTCGATTGTAACATGATTATAGGTGGAGATGCAGAAGGGGGTGATCATACCGCTGAGAGAAAATCTTACCTCAATGAGGCACAAGCTTGTTCTTAAACACAACGAATAAATCTAGCAGAAGAGGATCGCCCGAGGAAGGTTAACAAAGATAAGTTGGTCATCATTTTTTTCTAAAAATAATCTAGAAGGCGTTTTGTATCCTTATAATGATCCTCTAGTGATAAAGATGAGAATAAAGGATGTAAACATCTCGAAAGTACTAGTGGATAATGGTAGCTCGGCGGACATCATATTTTATCTATGCTTCGACAGTTGGAACTTAAAACTTGGTCAACTGGAGCCATATCACATGCCCCTTATTGGGTTCTCTAGAGAGTAAGTTTTTCCACTTGGGACAATCAAGTTAGACATGCTGATTGACACCTGGCTTGCTTGTAGATCAGAAAGGTGCGCTTCTTCTTGATGGATAAAAATGTCCCATCAACCTATAATATAATCATGGGGAGAGTAGGCTTGAAAAAGTTTGAAGCAGTTCCATCCACTATACATCAGTGTTTAAAGTTCTCGACCAGCTTTGGGGTTAGAATTATGAAGGGCGACCAAAAAAGTAGCTCAGGAATGCTACTACTCGTCTGCCGAGCAAGAAGAATTGGAAGATGCAAGGAAGAAAATAACCACTTATCAAGTGGACAAATCTAATGAGTCTGAGATTAAATCCTTATACCCTAGAGATGAAACGGAGCTCGTTAAAGGCCAGGTCATAGAGGCAACAGAGAGAATTATTCTGGATGATGAGAGACCAGAAAGAATAACTCAGATTAGTGCTTCACTTGATCCGATATTGAAGCAAGATCTGGTGGTATTTTTTAGGCATAGAAAGCAAGTATTCACGTGGAGTCATGCAGATATGCTGGGGATAGATCCATCATATATGTGTCATGAGCTCAATGTCAATAAAGAGATCAAATAAGTGAAGTAACAAATAAAATTTTTTAGTCCAAAAAAGAATCAAGCTATTCAAGAGGAGGTAGAAAAGCTACAGAAGGCTTCTTTCATTGAAAAAGTTAAGTATCCTGATTGGCTAGCTAATGTGGTGATGGTGAAGAAGAAGAAAAATAAGTGGAGAATGTGTGTGGAGTTCACAGACCTGAATAAAGCTTTCCCAAAAGATCATTTCCCTCTGCCCAGGATAGATCAACTAGTAGATGCTACTTCGGAGCATGAATTGTTAAGCTTCATGGACGCCTACTCAAGATACAATCAAATTAAAATGAAGCTAGAAGATAGGGAGAGTACCTATTTCATTACCCCGCGAGGAACATATTGTTACAATGTTATGCCTTTTGGTCTTAAAAATGTAAGTTCTACATATCAACGGCTAATGAACAAGGTGTTCACGGAGTAGATTGTATGATATTTATCTTGTCAATCTTTATAAGATCAACTATAATAATGTTGTACTTCGCTGAGTACATGTCTATAAAGGGATAATTTTTCCTTTGTTGATTTGATTGCCTAGACAATGGAACTTTGACCCATATGTTTGCCTAATTATAGTGACTTATAACCCATAAGTGCCTAAGCAATGGAATTATTTTTATCACATGTTTCTGCTTAGTTCTAGCAATCATTTATGTAAATAATTGCCTTGGTGCCTAGGAAATGGATATTTTACCCATCTTCTTGCCAAAAGATCATTTCCCTCTGCCTGGGATAGATCATCTAGTCGATGCTACTTCAGGGCATGAATTGTTAAGCTTCATGGATGCCTACTCTGGATACAATCAAATTAAAATGAAGCCAGAAGACAGGGAGAGTACCTCCTTCATTACCCCACGAGGAACATATTGTTACAATGTTATGCCTCTTAAAGATGTAGGTGCTACATATCAGCGGCTAATGAACAAGGTGTTCGCAGAGCAGATTGTATGATATTATCTAGTCAATCTTTATAAGATCAACTATAATAATGTTGTACTTCTTTAAGTATATGTCTATAAAGGGATAATTAGTCCTTTGTTGATTTGATTGCCTCGACAATGGAACTTTGTCCCATATGTTTACCTAGTTGTAGTAACTTATCATCCATAAGTGTCTAAGCAATGGAATTATTTTTATCCCATGTTCCTGTTTAGTTCTAACAATCATTTATGTAAATAATTGCCTTGGTGACTAGGCAGTGGATATTTTACCCATCTCCTTGCCTAGTTTAGATGCCACTTGGGTCACCCATAATCAAACAGGCCTTGCCTTTCTCGATTATTACACTAACATTATTGGTTGTGTTGATGTCGACCAACTTATAGTTGGTGATTGTTGATGCCGACCAACTTGTAGTTGGTGATTGTTGATGCCGACCAACTTTGTTGGTGTTTGTGCTGATGCTGACTAACTTTGTTAGTGTTTGTGTTGATACCGACCAACTTTATTGAGAAATTTTTTATTGTTACTCAGTTAGGTTAGTGTGTAGCACTAGTACTCCGAAAAAAATAACACAAATGAATATCAGGAAATCCGTATTTTCATTTATTCTGAAACAATGGGGTACATGTGTAGTTACATTACTGGTAATACTTTCACATGTGCTCTGCATTCCAAGGATTCGTGAATTCTTCTCCTTCTAGAGTTTCTATTCTGTAAGTGCCAGGTCGAACAACAGATGTGACACGATAGGGCCCATGCTTGTTAGCTTCCAATTTATTGTGCTTTTAAATTAACTTCTTGAGCACATAATCTCTTTCCTTGAGATCACATTTCTTGACTCTTTTATTGTAGAACATGGTGATCCTTTGATGATAAGTTGCATTTTGGATTGCTGTATCTTCTCTAACTTCTTTGAGCATGTCCAAGTCAAAACGTCTCATCAAATCACTTACTCGAGAATTAAAATTAAGAACCCTATGAGTAGGTAGTCCTAACTCAACAAGTATCACTGCTTCACTCCCAAAAGCTAATATGTAAGGAGATTCCCCAGTGGCTGTTCGGGGAGTTATTCGGTAAGCCCATAGCACTTAGTGCAACTCGTTTATCCAGTTTCCCTTAACATCATCTAACCTTTTCTACAACCCATTCAATAGAGTTATGTTCGTCACCTATGTTTGTCCGTTACTTTGGGGATGACCCAGAGAAGAATGAATCTTTTGAATGTTAGACTGTAAACAGTATGCATCAAACTCCTCATTATCAAAATGGGTACCATGATCAGTGATAAAAATATGTGGCAAACCATATCTGTAAATAATATTCTTCCTAGTGAATTGATATACCCTTTCATAAGCCATATCAATGAGAGGTTCAGCCTCCACCCATTTTGTGAAATAATCCACAGCAACCACCAAATATTCGAATCATCCTCTTGTAGTTGGTAGAGGCCCGACTAAATCTATTCCCCACGTGGCAAATGGCAAAGGGGAAGTGATTGGTGTCAACAGTGCCTAAGGAGTTCTTCGTATAGTAGAAAATCGTTGGCACTTGTCGCATTTATTGGCATAAGCTATGCAATCGGCGCGCATTATTGGCCAGTAGTACCCCTGCGTATTCATTCTCTATAAAAGAGTTCTACCTGCTACGTGAGCTCCATAAGATCCTTCATGAATTTCTTCTATCAGATCTTTAACCTCTACTGGGTGAACACATCTTTGCAAACCAGCTCTCACACCTCTTCTGTATAGAACGTCGTTATTTAAAATGTATCTGGCAGCTTTAAACTTTAACCTCTTAGCTGCAAGTTGGTCGGTTGGTAACGTGCCTTCTTTGATATAAGCTCTGATGGGATCCATCCAGGAAGGTCACATATCCGAAGGGATAAAATTTACCATTAAATCTTCATCAATACTTCTGCTTGCCAGTATCTCAATTAGAATTGTTCTTCGTAGCTCGGTGTACGTAGCTGAAGCTAACCGAGCAAGTGCATCTGCTCTAGCATTCTTCAGTCTTGGTATTTTAATCACTTGGATGGCTATCAAATTGGATACAATCTCCATGGTTTTAGCCAAATACCTCGACATGAACTTTCCTTTCACTGCGTAAAGAGTGAGCATCTGATTTACCATTAATTGCCAGTCACTGAACACCATAACTTGCTCTGCGTTCAATGACTTAGCTAAGCTGAGGCCCATAATTACAACTCCATACTCAGCTTCATTGTTGGAAGCTTTAAATTGGAAACACGTAGCATATTCTATATCTAATCCATCTAGACTGTTAAGAATAATTCTAGCTCCGTAACCTGTTGCACACGAGGAACCATCAACATATAAATTCCATATAGGGATATTATCATCAAACCCTTGGTCTGACAAGATACCTTGATGGAATATCTGATGCTTCTTTTCTCCATCCTTCAACTTTGGCCCATTATTAGAAGATTCTAGTTGATCAACTACCATCTCCTCTGGCCGGTCTGCTGCTAGGAGTTGCTCGGGAATAATTTCTGTTGATTGTCCAGCATTTTTGAGTTGCTCTTCATAATCCCTCTGTTGATCGAAAGTATCTGGGTAGGTAAATTCAGCGATAAAATCCGCCACTTCCTACCCCTTGAGAGAAGATCTTGGCTCATAGATAATGTCATACTCCCCTAATTCTATTTCCCAATACATTAATCTTCCAGACTTTTCTGGCTTATGTAACGTCTGTCTGAGTGGAATGTCAGTATATACCACTATCATATGGGCTTGGAAATATGGTTTTATCCTCTTGCTCGCCTCAATCAACACCAATGCTAACTTCTCTAATTTTGGATACCCGATCTCTGCTCCCCTGAATGCCTTGCTCGTATAGTAAACTAGTTTTTGCACTCCGTTTTCTACTCGTATTATAGTCGAACTAACCGTACTTTTAAAAATATCTAAGTACAAATATAATTTTTCTCCCAACACCGTCCTGGACAGTAAAGGAGGTGTTCCCAAGTATCTCTTCAACTCTAAAAATTCTTTCTCACATTCGTCATCCCACTCAAAGGTCTTTCTAAGCACCTTAAAAAATGGAAGACATCTATTAGTTGCTCGGGAGAAGAATCTGTTAAAAGGTGCTACGCGCCCCGTGAGGCTCTGCACCTCCTTCTTGGTGGTTGGGGATTGTAGTTCTAACAAGGCTTTTATTTTGTCAGGATTTGCTTTAATACCTCATTGATTCACAATATACCCGATGAATATGCCTTCTTGTACGCCAAAAACGCACTTGGTTAGGTTCAACTTCATCTGGTACTTCTCCAACTGATCGAATGTTTGGCTTAAATCGGCTATATGATCAACAACTTTCTTACTTTTGGTCAACATGTCGTCGACGTACACCTACATATTTTTGCCAATCAAATCACAAAAGGACAAATTATCCCTTTATAGACATATACTCAGTGAAGTACAACATTATTATAGTTGATCTTATAAATATTGACAAGATAAATATTATACAATTAGTTTATTTCCAAGAAAATAAAATTACAAAAAGTTAAATTTTCTTCGTTAAACAATCACTAACGAAATACAAATAGCCTGTTCTATTGCTTTCTTTCCTTCAGATTTAGGTACAGGCTCCATTCTAGTTGGAGGATCATCTAAAGCAAAAGAAGAGTTAATAAAATTCAAATCTTGAATCATTCTGGTTTTGCTCGAGCTGGGCCAGTCAAGCAGATGTTGAGGTCGGGATATCTCAAAATATTTATGAAGATTGTAGTCACCAAGTTTTTTGGAAATCAAACACTGAGGAATGGAGCGGGCTGGAATCCAGCTAACATCTAGTTTAAAAGGAGGCACTGGCAGATCAAGTAATCTGGGCTCATACCAATCCCACATATCTGTTCCTTGCTCGAACTTCATCACAGTTAAGGCGTTCAACCATTCATGTTTGTATAATTAATTTTTGGTTTGTTTCAACCTGGCATCAAGATGACATAAAGCTTCATTATATCCCCTCATCCAAAACTCTCTCGACTGCTTGTGGAATCGATAAGCCAATCGTTCAACATGCTGATGAAGTCGCTTCACCAAGTTTTCTTTACTCTCCAACGCAGAACTCTGGTTGGACAGTTGCTCAGTAAGAGTTTGAATTTTTTGGGATATCTCAGCTAAAGCTTAATTTTTGTCTTCAGTTGAACAGCGTGATTTTCTAAGGCTTGTTGAGTCCTAATCTCTTCAATGCTGCTCCGACCATCTCTTGCTCTACCCCGTGAAGAAGATGTAGGTCTGGCCCTTTTCAAATTTTCTAAATCTTCCCCCAAATAGGCATTCTCAGTCTCCAAAAATGAAAAACCTTCATCATTAACTAGGATCAGAGCTCCAGACGAAGCAGCAGATTTTAGTTGACTCATCTCTTCCCTTAAAGCAATATTTTCCTCCTCTAGGAGCTTAGCAATATTTCTATGCTCCTCAATCTCAAGTTTTAACACACCCTCTCTCTTATTATGGGCTGAAATAAATTTGTCATAACCCCGATCAGCACTCAACTATTGGTACTTCTTCTCATATCCCTCATGCAGAAGAGCAGTGGCTTCCTTGTGCTGAAGTTAAAGTTCTTCGATCATTCCTTGAAGATCCTCAATCATTTCATAGTAAGCCATATTATTTGCAACAGCTCGATCAAGTAGACATTTTAAATATTGGTAAGCATTAATTGCTCTCTCAGAGGCATCAGACCCAAGAATATCAATTATTTATGCTTCAGTAAAATCTGCACACCCAGCTTTAAAGTAATCAGTACACTTCTTCATCAACTCTGTATCATGAGCTGACAATAATTACATCCTGGCAATGAACTAGCAAGGAAAAGTAAAACTAGATCAACACCAGCACAACTATATCTAACAAGTAAAGGAGAAATTCAGAATAAATAACAAAGTCCATTTTATTGATTATAAGAGAAGAGAATACAACCAAAGGTACAAAACAAAAAGGAAAAAAATAGAGAAAAACATCAAATTGCCGAATAACTTTACACCTTCTCCTTATTCCTTACAACATATTTAGTTGATTTTGATAAAGGAATTGATTTCTCGGTAGGCATCTGGCATTGCTCGATAGAAGTGATTGTCTACTGAACTTGCTCGGAGGATTGAGGGATATTGGCAGCAGGTGTTTATTCTATTATCAACAAAGAAGATTCATTAGATCCAGCTTCATCTTCATCTTCTTCTTCTTCAATAGCAGGAGGAGGGCCATGAACATGTCTTTGAAATAGTTCAGAATCCTCAGTAACATTCAACTCTTTCAAAGCTGCAGTACAACCATCCCTGAAGAACTTCAAACTTGCATACTCCATTTGGGTAGAGGCAGCAATTATAGCTTTATTCCACCATTTATCCCAGCCAGAGCCAAAGCCCTGTTCACAACAACCTTTCTCTTCACCCTCTCCGAGGAAGTCTTTTCCCTAAGAAGCTCTTCGATAGACTTTACCTTCTCCTCAAGGTCTTTCTTCTGCCGTTCAGCCTCTTCAAACTTTCCCTCAGCTTCCACCTTGTTGGAAACGACAACCTTCCATTTCTCCTCTGCCTACTTGGAAACATTTACAGCTTGTTGATGAGCTGTATCAGCCTCATTGGCATCTTCCTCAGCTTTCTGTTGAGTTATTTCAGCGGACTTGATTCTATTTTCCCAAGCAGCTTTACCATCCTCGTACTTTTATCGGGACTCCACCAAAGATTTTGACAACCTAGCAAAGGCTTCTTCTACTCCACTGGATGAAGTTTAAGCCTTGATAGCCTCATCCTTCTCTAGGATATTATTAAAGTACACTAAAAATTACAAGAGAAAAGAATTCCAAGTCATAATATGAGCATTGTATAAAAAGGTAAAATGACAAGTGTAATGACACTTACTTATGCAAGATGTTAGGAAGGCGAGTCAGTAACCTTCTCCCAATGAGTAGAAGTCTCAGTAGATCAACAGTCAGGAAGAGTTCCAAACCTAATCAATTTCTTGACCAAGCCAGGAGTAATGAGTGCTGGAGTACTAACTCTCAAAGAAGGTACCTCAACCCCAGAAGGTTGGGCAACAACATCCACGATCTTCTTAGCAAGACCCCTTCTCAATTTTTTCAAATGAGCAGCATCAATCAAAAGTGCTGCCTCTTCTTAAATAAGGACAACCCCTTCAATCAAAGGTGATGCCTCTTTAGGAGCAACAGGGGGCTTCTTGCTGATGTCTTTGGCAGTTGTGACTGCTCCACCAGATGAAGTAACATCCTTTTTCTTAGTCCCTTCAGCTGGGACATCATCTTTTCTCTTCTTCGCCCCATCAGCACCAGGGGTAACCTTGGTAAATAGATCAGGCATTCTCCATTTCTTTTTCATCAGATCAGCAATAGAAGTACGTAAGTTAGAGGAAGATTATTCAACAAATGAAGAAGATGCTGGAGCCTGCTTAAGGTCAATCACCAAGGGAAGAACAAGAGGTCGAGCAATAAAATAAGAAGTGGTGTTCTTGTATCGCAGCAAATAGGAAGCAGACCTCACGTGTTCCCCAGCTATTGCTTGATGCAATCCCCGGATAAATTTTAAATATTTTATATTAATATCACTCTATTTTGGGGATTTTCTCTTATTGTCAACTATAACATACAAAAAATAAATGTCAGTGACGCATTTTATCAAACAAAAACAGAGCTAAATTGAAAAATAAAAACAACCTATCCCATTGCCAAAAAATGAACTTCTGGGACCTTGGTACACATCTTTCCCCTTTAATGGGGGGTGTTGCCAATTTTTCATCACAACTCTGTGTTCAAAATAATCCCTATTAGCATCAGGGAGATTGACCACTAAAGCTCTGTTAGAAAACCTAGTTTTTAAATAAAAGGTGATATCACTAGTAACCCATTTATAACAGTACATGATTTCAGGAATCCCTAGACGAGTTCCATGAATTTGATTCAACCTATGTACATCATTAACTACCCTCCGTGTATTTGGAACTACTCTTGCAGGAACAATATTAAAATATTAGCAAAATTCCAAACACAAGGGATTAGGCGGGAAAGAAAAACCACATTCTGCTACAAAAATGGAAGGAAACCAATGTCCCTCAGCTAGAGAAAATAGATTAGAAGGGCAAGGAAGTTATTCAAAGTAACACAAGAAGGAATCCCAAAATCGGCCCTAAACTTATCCAACGATTCGATAAGGTAAACCATGATGGCTAAATCGAAGAAAGAAGAAAGAAGGAAGAAGTTCTTACAGAAAAATCAAGAAATCAGCTAAGGCAGATGAACTGAGAAGACGATCGTAAGAAGAAAAGTGAGAAGAAAAAAAGTTTGAGAATCTAGATGGCAAAAAGTAGAAAATAATCTGCTTTTACCACCTTTATATACGCTGCTTTGGAAAATGGGAAAAGTAATGATTACAAATGACGACGATTGCATTTTCGGCAGCTGAAAGATACAAGTTCCCAAGCGTTCGCAAAAAAATCAAAATATGTACAAGTTTGCCACCTCGCGCTCAAAACTAGTATGCTAAGAAGAAAATCTCACAAGTGTCTAAGGGCTGTAACCAAATAAGGCATGTGAAAATGTGCCTGAGCAACTTGTGGGCATAATATTTCACACTCTCGCATCCAATCTCAACTATGAGATATTGGGGGCTTCTGTTGATACAAAAATTAGTCAAATGACGTGTACCAGTTATGATAAAACACGTGTCATCCAACATGTCATAGTTATATACACCGAGCAACTTAACATGCTGAGCTATTCAAAATACCGAGTTACTCAGTATACCGAGCAACTATCTGGGAAGACCAAATGACCAAGATAGATTCAATGAATATTCTTATTATGTATCGATACATATGCCTATCTAATAACGGCGTATTATTTATGCACATGGGCAGCCCAAGGGTTATAAATACATTGTAATACCCTCATAACGGGGAAGCGATCATAAACAAAGCTAATCAAGATTAAGCCAAAACACCCAATAATACAAGACAGTGGACGTAGGCCAATTCATTAAGGCTGAACCACTTTAAAACTCCTTTGTCTTATTTCTTTATTCACATTTATCTGTGGTTAATTAATTAGATCAAATATAGTTTTTTACATCAACAGTGATGATCAGGCAATGCTATCTGATAGAATAAAGTCTTTGAAGATGTCAGAGGTTGATTCTCCAAGGGCTAGTGATTTTAGCCCATGAGCTAAGGGGAAGGAAAAAGAGAAGGAGAATAAGAGAGAAAAGAAGAGAGACATAAACAGAGAGAGAGAGAGAGAGAGAGAGAGAGAGAGAGAGAGAGAGAGAGAGAGAAAAGAAGAGGAGGAGGAAGAAGAAGAAGAAGAAGAAGAAGAAGAAGAAGAAGAAGAAGAAGAAGAAGAAGAAGAAGAAGAAGAAAGAGGATGACAAGAAGAGGTTAGTCTTGAAGGCCCATGTTGTACCTCTTTTCACTTTAGATGTTAAGGGTCCATTATGGACAACACCCCTGTTCTTGCCCATGAACTACTAAACAAGGTTGTGATCGCGGCCAACCATAAGCATTCCTCATGACTGGGGTCATCCCAGCTAGCACTCTAGTCTGCTCAGGGACTTGCTTTGGTAGTTCTCTTCTCTATCATCCTTTTATCTCTTATGTTCTATATGTTTCTTCTCTATACTAACTTAGCTCCTTTTGTTTTTTAACAGTTCTTGGTTGATTTTACTACTCTTTTAGATGGTCATGTCGACCAGCCCAAAAATAATTGAGAGCTAAAAAATGCCCTGAAGAAGTTTGAGAAAGACTTAGCTGATGATTGTGTTACTTGATAGGGGGGGAAGGAAAAGGAGATAAAGGCCTATGCTGACCTCCGGGCTGCCAAAGACTTAGTGGTGGCTAAGTAGGAGAAGTTGGCCGAAGAAAACTTAAGCTTGGGTGGAAAGGTTCAAAATCTAGAGGAATAACTCATGAAAAGAAGGACAGTAGCTATCTGTTAGGCTAGAATGCAGCCTATGATGATATTGAACTCCAATTACGCTATGCAAAGAAGGCATCCTTCAAAAAAGGATGGAATCAAGCACTAGAGGAAGTGGGAGTTCCTTCTAACTCTTAGCTCATCGATCTCCATTCTCCCGGGCCCAAACCTCTCATGGAAAAAGAGCCAAATGTTGGTCAACCTACTAACCAAACTAAGAATGAGTCTTCTTAGGTCGGGGCGGGTGCTGACCACATAAAGAGGGATGCCGAGAAGGGAAAGGCAGTAGATGACTCTGAGCAGTTGAAGGAATAGGGCCTTTAGCTTAGGACTTTTCTCTTTTTATGTCTTATTTGTGCCATGTATTCTTCCTTTCTTCCTCCAGTTAAAGTGGCCTTTGGCCTCCCCATCAATTCATGGAAAAAGAACTTTTGGCTTATATTAATGTGTTCTCCTCTTATGAATATACTGATGTTTGGTTGTAATCTTATTTTTTGTATTGTTTGTAACCCGATGAGGATTATATCCCTCCTACCTCAAAGTTGGCGATAATTTTAGGACCAAATATCAGTAACCAAGCTCGCAAGGCATTTATAAAAATATGTAAGTCTCTGAGGGCGAGGATCGAGTAGTACAAGGACCAATTCATCCTATTCACCAAATTAAAGAATGATCTCTAAGTGATGGAGACATCGGTTCCTTAGTCCAAGTGAAAATAAATAGTTTGAGGGCCTAACTTCTATAGAACAAAGACATGAGCCAAGTGGGTGAAGTGCTTCAAGATAAGAACTATGCTCTGAGGAAAGAGGTCATCGAGCCAAAAAAAAGATGTCCAAAGGGCATACATTATTACAGTCGGACTTTAGAAAGATGTCACGTGGTTTAAGCACTTATTTAAAATGGGTCCCCGAGAGGCATGGGCAGTTGGTTATGATGAGTAGTGGATTGATGCTCTATCATGTCTAAAGGAGGCTAAGGACATGGCATTCAAGAGTAGGTGGTTGAATTCCGTTAGGGAAGTCAAGACTCCCAAGGAATCAGACATATGGTATAAATACCAGGTTGATTGTTCTGCTTATAATCACAACCTCGTCTCGAAAGATAAAAATGGATCGCATTTATGTCATCCCTGCCCAGCTCCTCAAACATTACCTTAAAGACAATGAGGATGTGTTCGCCCCTAACCCTGACGATGGACGAAGAGCACGCATAGCAGATTATCTTACTTGCCACCTCAAGTCGTCTTAGGTTCTTATTGGGTCTATGTGTACTTTGTCTTAATGTAATTTTACCTCCCAATTTTAGTCAATATATAAAGTTTAATTTATTAACTTGTTCCATATTTTGATCATGTGCTGACTAAATATGAGTTAGTAAATAACTTTGTGTTTTGACTACTAATTGGTGAGAGTTGGTGTTTCCTGACCACTTTGGACCTTTGTCGATCGACCAATATTACTGATCTTGATAATAAAATGAGTTAGTATTTGGGGTTAATAGTTTTGGGCTTTTCAGCCGACTAAATAATTTAAGGATAAGGGTTTAACCATTTTGGGACATGTTGGCTAAATGAGTTTGCTAGCTTGTGCTAGAACATTCTTCCAGTCCAATATGCCTTAGTAGTATCATTCCATCTACCTTACCTTTTAGGTCTTGTTGTCACACTCCCTTAGGCCTAGGTGAGATGATGGCGATAACGTACCTAGTTGATGGGCAATCTGCCCGATTAGGTTTTATGCGACCAAAATAGTTGGCGACTAACCTAAGTTGGCTTTTTTTGCCTAAGGATCCCCCGTAAGGCTTTTGTTGTTGTCGAGGCAACTCATGAGGTTTATTGTGTTTGAGATAAAGACCTGAGGATTGGATTGGTTGAAATACTTTATTAACTTGTTGTAATTACTATAAACCCTACTCAGCACATAAGATTTCTTGATTGAAACAAGTTAAACAACTTGTTGTAATCCCTAGAGTTCTATTGTGAATGAGGGAGTTCTTTGGCTAAGACAAGCTAAACAGTGTTCTGTTAACAAAAGATAATTTCTTCCTATGGCCAGGGGAGTTATCATTTAGGAAGGGTGCAAAATACTAAATGCAATTAAGAAATTCGAAGCAGCCAATATATGAGATCAAAGTACGAGAGCCAACCAGCATTTATTCATTGAATAATACCTTATAAGCAAGATAAGTTTGAAATAAAAATTTGTATAAACTAAATGTGCTAATAGAAGATAAAGAAGAATAAAGGTATAACTTCTTGAGATTGGATGCATTTCTTGGTCTTGGTATCTCTCTGCCCTCCAGCATTTCCAAGTGATATGCTCCTTAAAGGTTATCCCTAATCACCATAAAAGGTCTTTCTTGGTTTGGTCTCAGCTTTCCATATGATGGTGTTATTGCACTGTCAAGGACTTTCCTTAGGACATGCTCTCCTATTAGTAACTTTCTTGAATTATTTTTCTTCTTGTACTGCTTAGCCAGTTGCTATTGGTAGGAACCCAACTTGAACATAGCATATTCTCTTCACTCGTCTGCTAAGTCAAGTTCATCACACAGTGCATCATTGTTAAGGGCTTGGTTGACCAAGGTGGTTCTCATAGTAAGGAGACCTGCTTCCAGTGGGATAATAGATTACATTCCATAAGCAAGCGCGATAGGTGTTTCTCCAGTCGGTTTCCTAGGAGTAGTGCGATAGGCTCATTAAACATGGGGGAGCTCATCCACCCAGGCATCCTTTGCTCTTTCCGATCTCTTCTTCAGATCGTTCAATATGGTTTTATTGGAAGCTTATGCCTGACTGTTGCTTTGGGGATATGCCACAGAACTAAAGTGGTGCTTGATGCTATGTTTATCACAGAAACCTTGAAATAAGATGCTTTTAAATTGCATCTCATTGTCGGTGATGATAGTCCTTAGTATACCAAAGCATGTTATGATGCGTTTACATATGAACCTAGTCATGTCAGTGTCACAAATATTTGCCAATGGTTTTGACTCTACCCACTTAGTGAAGTAATCTGTGTCGACCATTAGATACTTGTAATTTCTAGGTTTTGTAGGTAGTGGTCCCACGATATCTAGTCCCCATTGTGCGAATAGCTAAGGACTTGTCAGATATTTCAGGTTGCTAGCTGGCTGGTGGACCATAGGAGAGAACTTCTTACACTTTTTACATCTATAAACATAGGCACTTGCATCTTTTTGCATATGAGGCAATTAGTAACCTTCTTTAATCGCTCAAAAGGCCATTGACCTCCCTCTTGCATGATTCCCACAAATACCATCATGAAGTGCACTAAGAACTTGCTCAATGTCATGTGGCTGGATGCATTGGAGGTAAGGGCCTGTGAATGATTTTTTGTAGAACTTTCCTCCTAGGGTGAGGTAAAAATAGTCTTCTTTTACCCTTACTTGATGAGACAACCTCTTGTTATTAAGCAATATGTCATTCCGTAGATAGGCGATGATTGGATCCATCCAACTGAGGGCCTTATCTATGAGGAGGACTTGTTCGGATACCATCATCTAGTCGATTCTTGGCAAGGTGAGGAACTCTCTATGGATAGTTCTTCTAAATTCGGAGTCCACTGCTGAGCCTAGGGATGTGAAAGCATCAAGATGACTATTCTTCCCTTGGGGTAACTGTTGGACGTCAACCTTCTCGAATTCTACCATAAGATTTATCACTATAGTGAGATAGGCTACCGTTCTGTCATATTTTGCGTAAAATCTTCACGCACTTGCTTAAAGACCAGTTTGGAATCATCGAATACATTTAGCCACCTTGCCCCCAGCATTTGGTCCTTATGTAATCCAGCGATCAGTGCTTTGTATTCAGCTTCATTGTTAGAGGCTTTAAATCCCAGCTTGATTCCTTGTTCGATGACAGCACATTCTGGTGTGACGAGGATAATTCTTACTCCTGCCCCCTTAGAATTAGAGGCTCCATTAACGTATAGGGTCCAATCTAGAGACTGTGCTTCCTCATCTGTTAATTGGTTAATTTACTTTTGGTCGATAGGCTGGTTCCCCATAAATTCGGTGATAAAATTAGCCACGACTTGCCCCTTAATTGTTGTTCTTGGTTAAAAGTGGATATCGAACCTCTCGAGCTTGACCGACCACTTAGAGAGTTGTCAAAAAGGTCGTCTTTTCAAAGAACAGCTTTGAGGGGATAGGAAGTGATCACTAATTATTAAGTGAGCTTCAAAGTAGTGCTTCAGCTTCCTTGAGGCAACCACCACAAGTGAGATTTTCCAAGGGCAGGTAGAATTATTCCGCATCCAAAAGTGATTTACTAGCATAATACACAGGATATTATCCTCTGTCCTTCTCGCATACCAGAGTCGAGCTCACAACGTGGTCTGATACTGCTAGATAGAGATATAATCGGTCTCCATCATTATGTATCACCAATAGGGGCAATTTATTGAGTTAGGATTTGATCTCCTCTAAATCTCTTGAATAGTCATCATTCCAAATGAGCCTTTTATCCTTCTTCAAAATATGAAAGAATAGTCTACGGCGCTTCAAAGACTTGAAGATGAAGTGGTTGAGTTCTTCGAGCATACTAGTGAGTTTTTAAACATCTTGTGACATCTATGGAGCCTAGATTTTAGTGAACATGTTAATCTGATCCGAATTAACCTTAATTCTTATTTTGCAAACTAAATAGCCTAAAAACTTTCCTGATTGGACACCGAATGAACACTTACTTGCATTAAGTTTCATCCGGTATTTCCTGAGGATTTCGAAGGTTCTGGCTAAGTCCATGATGTTGTCATCTCTATTTTTTCTCCTGACTAACATGTTGTCGATGTAGACCTCCATGGTGTCTCTCATTTATTGCTTGAACATCTTTGTGACCAACCTATGATAGGTTTCCCCTGCATTCTTTAGACCAAACATCATGGCCTTATAGCAATATAACCTAATAGGTGTTATGAAGGACGTTTTATCCTAGTAGGGGTCGAATAATGGAGTTTAATGGTGCCCTGAATAGGCATCCAGAAAACTCATCATTTCGTGTGATGCCATATTGCTAACTAGCTGATGAATCTTAGGCAGTGGGAAGTTATCTTTTAGACATGATTTATTGAGATCAATAAAGTCAACACATACCCTTTAATTTCCACTGCTCTTTTGTACTACCACTGGGTTGGATAACTATTTAGGGAATCCAATTTCCCTAATGGATCATGTATTCAGAAGCTTTCCTACTTCGTTCTCCACCGCTTTATCCTTCTCAAGGTCTATTTGGCGATACTTCTAAGTGATTTTCTTGAAGGTTAGATCAATATGAAAAAGATGACAAGCTACATTGGGATCGATCTTAGGTCGTTCATATGGCTCCCAAGCAAAAACATCTAGATTGCCTCTCAAGAAGACAATAAATTCTTTCTTTTCGTGATCGGAGAGTGTAGTTCCAATCAAAAACTCTCTCTCTCTGGGAAATTTTTATCAACTCTAACTTCTTCTAGGCTTTCAACGACAACCTTTCAGTGGGGTGGACCCAGTCTGCTCCACCCCTGGTTAGCCTTACCGTATTTGCTATTTAGAGGGTGTATCCCCATCCTCGGCTTCCTCTAGAGCATATTTTGGTTCCTTTTTCTTTTCCTTCCTAGGGAGGATGGCCACGATGAAACACTTCCTAGCAATGGCCTGGTCACCATAAATCTCAACCACCCTCGATCAATGATACACTTCAATATCCGGTGATAGGTATACGTTATGGCTCTCATGACGTGCAACAAAACTTTACTTAGAATAACATGATATGCGGATTTTATGTACACCACCAAAAATTCGATTAACTTTGAAATATTTCTTGCCCTAACTGGAAGGATTATTTTTCCCATTGTCATTGTGATTTTCCTTGCAAAGCCGACCAATGAAACTATGGCTTCCTTGAGGTCGACAAGGTTAAGCTTTAGCTTATGGAATAACTCTAGGGACATCACCTCTGATGAATTTTCCTGATCTACTAATAGTTTTTCGACATCCCAATTTGTAATTCTTAGAGTTATCACAAGTGCACCGTGATGTGGAGTCCTCACTTTAACTATATCTTCCTTAGTGAAGATGTTATGTTTGGTGTAGTCAACGTCCTCTGGTCGTTGGTGCTTGCTAGCTTGTCTTTTTGCAAGGTCAATCTGGAATGCCTCCATGACAGTAGTGACTATCTTCAGCTCTATCCAAATAGTGTTCCCTTGGATATGCTTCAGGTCGGATGTCCTATGGATTATCGCAAACTCCTATCCCACATCATCATCAAGGACATTATTTGGTTTCTGGTAGCCATTAGTTACGACCTTATCAACATTCATTTTAATGTATTCACTGAGATGTTCAGCTTGTGCTAACTCCTCCAAATATGACTTCATAGCCTTATAATTCTCGATTCTATAGTCGCCATATTTGTATAATGCACATCTCGATGCGTTATTACTTTTAATTGGGTCATCACCCATCTTTTTAGGCCACTTGATGAATTGTTGATCCGTGATCTTGCTTAAGATCTTATAGATCATTTCTTTGAAAACTATTTTGATAGTCTAAAATGCTTTTGAAGGGTTAACTTTACTCCCACTCTTGGAGCCGTTATTATCCACATTCGTATTCCATTTCTTTGGAGTGTCACTCTTGTCTCCTCCCTTATTTGTATTTGCTCGATCATTGTCCCCTATATTAAAATGAACCACATTATTAACCTTAGTGTATTTCTTAATACGGGCCATAAGGTCATCAATGATGTTGGCTTTATTCTTTATTAGGGATTGGTGCATCAGAGATGTGGTCGGTAGACCAATCTTAAAGGATACAACAATAACTTGCTCCGAGAAGTTCTCCACCTCATTGAATACTTCCTAGTACTTTTTGGGATAATCATGAAGGTTCTCATGCAGTTTCTTCTTCATCATGAGCGTTGCATCCATCCTCTTGGGGTAGGAGTTACTCGTAATGAAGCGATCGATAAAAGCCTCTACTAGGGCCTTGAAGCTCTTGACCGACCTGTAGGGAAGATTGTCGAACCACTTATATGCTACGTCATGTAAGATATAAGGGAAAATTTGACACATCAATGCGTCATTGTGACTCTATAGGTTCATCGCCTGCCTGTACTGTCGAACGTGGTCTATGGGATCCATCTTCCCATCATAAATCTAAAACTTGGGAAAAATAAACTTTTTGGGGGGTTCTTCTTTTTTAATAAATCTTTAAAAAGGGAATTTTGTCTGGCTGTTGGGATCTCTCTTAGCCATCTCTTTTATAGAACTGGGTCCTCGATGGGCTGGATGTTGGTCCATCTCTCTATCAACCGAAATTCTGATGTTCTTATTTTGATGATCATTGCTTCTGCGGAGTATTTCTGATGGGACATATTTAGATCTATCATGGTCACGCCTGGAGCTCCTCCCTCGCCTGAGGATTAAGAGTCCTATTACGATGCTTTTGGGTATCTCTATGGAGATATTTCTCCATCATTTCAAATCTCTTTTGCAGGTGAGCATTTTCTTCCACCTGGAGGCGTGTGGCCTCATCTTATTATCGAAGCTTGGCTTCGTAAGCATTGACCAACCTGGAGATTTGGGTAGACTTAGGTGGTCCTTGTATTTCTTCAAAAGGTTTCCTTTCTTAGAAAAAATTGGGGTTTAGCTACTGGAGAATCTCTTACCTGAACTCAGGTGGGGTTGGCTCTTCGTGTACATCACCAACTTGAGGAATATTGTTGCTGTTATGAGACATTAAAAGCTCTCTATGTTTTTACAGGAAGAGAAGTTGATTTCCACAGATGATGCCAATTATGAGTGAAAGAAATATCACAATAGAGATCCACGAAAATAATAATAATAAATGCAGAAAGTAAAGATCACACACAACAATGATATATGTGATTTGGCAACTTGAATACGCCCATGTAGAGGTTACTATGATTTTATTAGAATCTATCAATGCTCAAGGTTACATCCCATTGCACCGTGACAGGGTTTATAATTTATAGATGTGTAAATTCAAAGATTAAGATGTACAAGTAACTTAATATGATCGTGGATAATTAGTGGCATCCCTGAATATCTCCCCCGAAATTATTGGTAACTAATTTGAATATATCCGTAAGTATTTTAGGTTATGTGAGATACACGAGTCTTTGTTGAATAGCAAATTTGGGTCGGGAAGTCCATCTTGCAAGTTGGGCCGGTCGGCTACTCTCTTAGTCCAAGATAAATAGGTTCCCATAAATCATATTCATTGTAACGAGATAGCGCATCCCTTCTTACTAATTTGAGATCGACGTTGTCGAGTAAATGACAATAGGACGCATGATATGGTATTACGACATATGGAACTTTCTAAACAAGAAACACTACCTTCCCAAGATGATTGGAAGCCCATTTCATCATATGTGGCGAAAATTCTACAAAAGATGGTTCGACAGGGTACACTTAAGATGCATCAAATATGGAGAGACCCTTGAGATCATGGATTAAATACATAGCGAAGTGTGTGGACCACACATGAGTGGACACGTCCTCTCAAGAAAAATACTCTGATGGTTGTATTAACAGACTACCATGTAGAAAGTGAAGAGTGCCCAATATGTGTGTTTTAAACAAAACTAATTTTTCTCCGAAAATTATCCAACTTTTAATTATGCACCAAACTAAGTTGTGAAAACCCAATTCTTACTTTAAACCAATTTTATATTGATTAATCCTAAACATGCATCTAGTGATTAAAGCAAGTAAAATAAAGTAAAGAACACTCACAACGCCGAATGTACGAGAAAAAAACCCAAAACGGGAAAACAACCTCAGGCAGCCCAAGCCAGACAATCACTATGAACAATGGTTTTACAAAGACGTATTATACTTACACTAAGACTCGATCCCTACGGGTCTTGACGCTCCTTCTAATCTTCTACCATTCTTCAATAGTGCCCACGCAGAAATTTGTCTTCCACGATACCTGTCCACAACACACGTGTCCACGTATGTCTCGGTATCCACCGAATGGCTTTGATTCGTCAATGATGTCGAATAAGAAGTCCTTCTCTTTTCTTCATCGCAAAACCCTTATGTTCAATGTGTAGAACAAAATTTTTGGTGCAGCAAGATCATGTGAGCATATAAGAATGATAACTCGGATCTTTGCAAACTCTAAGGATATTTTTATGCTTTGTAAACCTTAGAAAACATGTGCAAACAACGTACTAGAATGTATTCTGTTTTTTCCAGATGCACACTTCCGAAACTCTGATAGGAACACGCTTTAAATAACAATTTAGTGCCGCCTTAAAATACGTGTCGTTCGCATGACAATGCCATATTGTTCGCGCGACATAGGCATCTCATTCGAGCAAGATCCCTAAGTCGTTTGAATGAGCTGATGTGGCAGTTTGACTTTTTGTTCAAAACGTCTCTTTTAAAGGAGATCCAAATAAGTCAAACTCTATTTCGAGTATATTAGAATAAAACGTAGCGTAAACCTTTAAAACACTTTTAAAATATTTTTCTTTATAAAAATACATCTTTATCTTTTATAAAAACAATTTCGAGCACCATTAATTATACGCATTCATACCTGAGTGATCTCAGAATGCAATTAACTTTGAAGACGAGTAAACATGCACAAATTAAACTTCGGCATGATTAAATCTTTGAAGCTTTACCGCAACGTCTTCAATTTTCTTCAATACGTCATAGACCAAGTGGGATCGTGACAACATAAAATCTCCCTATGACATATTACAAACACAGTTTTGTTCACGAAATTAAGTCAAAACAATACAGGGACTCAATTGAAAATTTATGTCCTTACAAATCTCCCCCTTTGACTATTTCAGGACAAAACTAAACCAGTGAAATGCCTAAGCCGGGTCGTCAAGCCGTATGACGCCTAAATCCCATCCCATAAACCCAAAATAAAAAATTCAGGACATGAACTAGTATATGTAGCACCGGTGAGCATAAACTGTCTGAATGTGATGTAGTTTTGAAATCTCGAATCGCTGAAGCATACCTATACACATGAAACAGACAAATAAATACCCAGTGAAGTATGGAGGAACAAATGATACCCATTTATATTTCTAATAAGAACAAGTCATTTGAAACATGTGAGCAATTATTTGATACCAATTTGAAAGAAATATAATCAAACACTATGTAAATCCAGATATCAATAGAAATGCTCTCCCCCTACATCACATATATATCTCCCCCTTTTTGTCTCGAATAGACAGTCCGGTGAAAAGATAAACCAAACCAAGTATCTAGCATGAGAATATACCAATTTATTCAATTGGATACCAATTTGACAATTGAAAATGCTAGATAACCATGCAACAACCAGCTAAATATGATCAAAAGATGACAAATCAGTAGCTAGTAAACTAAGGAATTACACAAAAAATCTAGCAATCTAATCTAATCTAATCAGGTGTGATAAACGGACTATATGAAAAAAAAATCAATTTTGAACCAATTAAAACCTGCATATAAACCATTCAGTCCAGAAAAACTTCGAGCAATACCAAAAATATACCAAATTAAACTAGTGGACTGCAAACCATTCAGAAGCTCCAAAACAGCCTGTCGTTTAAACGAGCTAGGGGCATCGCTCAAACGAGTTAGGATGTCGCTCGAATGAAATACAGCTATCATTCGTGCGAGATGGATTTGTCACTTGAACGACTTCTCGCGACCTGCCAAAATTTCCCAGATTTCCAGAAATATTATAAATATTGCCCACTGAAAAAAATTCACAAAAAAATTCCAAGAAGGGCCTGATAGAAGAAAAATAGTGTTAAAATAGTAGGCTTTTAACACAAAATGTAAAAACTCATAAAAACTAAAAATGTGAGTTACATGCAAACATAGTACCGATGTGCTCAAACATAGATATGAAATGAATGGGCGTGAAACTACAACAAATGAGTTACAATTCCAACATATCGAAATGATCAAGAAGCACTAATTGATAGCGATAAATCATCAAAATTTATCATAGACATATGACAATAAAAGTGTGACCTTAATGAACTAAACATACTACATGCACACAAATCCAGAATTTTGACGATTCTATAAACAATAACGTCAAATTGCAATGTTTCAACATTAGGATTAGATGAGCAAACCTGTTTAAATTTTTAATCCATCCAAACTCCTCCAATAATATCATATTTTCTTTGGAATGAACTAAACTATTTTGGCCCTTTTCATAGCATATTGTAATTTTTTGGGGGCTCTTTTAAATAGTGTCTTTCACGACGAGTTAATTTTGATCTCTCGCAGCCCTTTCCCGTGAATCACTCATTATTTTTACCAATTAAAATCCTCACGGCAAACGGTTCTTACATGCACACTTCTCCTTAAGCCTACTTATGCATAGATGACAAGATTGAGATAAGAACGCCTCACCAAATTCAAATATGCAAGAGAAGTCAAACATCCATATAAACTCGTGCATGTGTGCAATGTTGGCATATATACAAAGTCGAATCAAAATGCATATCAACTTCGAAACAACCTCATATAAACAATGGTTAAGATCATTATAAGTATCAATAATAATGACCAAATGTCCTAGCCATATGGATATGAAACGATGGGGGGGGGGGGGTCTAAACACACCAATATGCCACATCAAACATGTAAACTCAAAAACAAAAACCTAAAATCTTTTTGGCTTTTAAAAAGTTTACTCAAAAACAAAATCTTTTTGTAATTTTCAAGTAAGACTCAAACAAGTGAAAAAAAAAATACAAAGAGATAAACATGTCATAACACTAGCAAATTATAAACATGATGCAAGGGCTAGCATATGACAAAACATGCAAGCTACTAACCATAAGAAATAGCAAGAGATGAATCATGTGCATGCATGTGAGAATCAACCAACGAAGCATTTAGCATCTCCAAAATGGATTTCCTAACCCAAACAGGTGTATACCTAACAAAACGAGTTTTGAGAACCAATGGGACACTACGTTTAATCTTCCTAGGGTCTTTTCTAAGATAAAAACAAAAACTTCTAAGGTGACCTTTCCTACCACAATGCGAGCATGTGAAAACACGACGAGGAACGGGACCTTTAGGTTGACCTTTTCTAATACCCTCGGATGTTGTTGACGCTCTAAAATAGACTATGATTTTGGCCTTTACATTCGATCCAATAGAACAAGATAAGTCGCTACCATCACTACTCGAGTCATTTAAATTATTTTTTAACTTCAAAACTTTCAACTCAAGCAAACGATTAGACTCCTCAAAATTTTGGGACTCCTTCTTTAAATTTTCAATTACCCCTAGAAGGTTATCTCGCTCCGCCTCAATGTGAGCAAACTTATCCCTAAGAGCCTTTTCTCGTGCCACAAACTCATTAATCGAATTATTTTCCCCAATGGCACAAAGTTTAGAATTTTTTAAATCCTCTAACTCTTTTTCTAAAACTAGGACTCTATCATCACTCTCCTTTTTGTCCAATTTTAATATATTAAAATTTTTAAACAAGGAACTAAAGTGCTCATGACAAATATCTCTTTGAATTTGAAAATTTTCCAAATATTCAATCCTATTTTTGAAACCATAATTTTCTTTCTCCAAAACTTCAATACGATTTGCAAACTTTAAATTCAAACGATGTAGATCGTCAACGCTTAGAGAATCCATTGAGAGAAAACAAACATAGAAGAGATAAACAAACACAGGGATCACAAAACAGATAAAATATGTTTTCTAGCTCTGATACCAGTTTGAAGAGTGCCCAATATGTGTGTTTTAAACAAAATTAATTTTTTCTCTGAAAATTATCCAACTTTTAATTATGCACCAAACCAAGTTGTGAAAACCCAATTCTTACTTTAAACCAATTTTATCTTGATTAATCCTAAACATGCATCTAGTGATTAAAGCAAGTAAAATAAAGTAAAGAATACTCACAACGCCGGATGTACAAGGAAAAAACTCAAAATGGGAAAACAACCTCGGGCGGCCCAAGCCAGACAATCACTATGAACAATGGTTTTACAAAGACAGATTAGCCTTACACTAAGACTCGGTCCCCACGGGTCTTGACGCTTATTATGATCTTCTACTATTCTTCAATAGTGCCCATGCAAAAATTCCGTCTTCCACGATGCCTGTCCACAACACATGCATCCACGTATGTATCGGTGTCCACCGAATGGTTTTGATTCGTCTACGATGTCGAACAAGAAGTCCTTCTCTTTTCTTCACCGTAAAACCCTCATGTTCAATGTGTAGAGCAAACTTCTTGGTGCAACAAGATCACGTAAGCATATAAGAATGATAACTCGGATCTTTACAAACTCTAAGGATATTTTTATGCTTTGTAAACCTTAGAAAACATGTGCAAACAACGTACTGGAATGTATTCTATTTTTTTCCAGATGCACACTTCCAAAACTCTGATAGGAACACGCTTTAAATAACAATTTAGTGCTGCCTCGAAATACGTGTCATTCGAACGATAATGCCATGTCGTTCGCGCGATATAGGCATCTCGTTCGAGCGAGATCCCTAAGTTGTTTGAATGAGATGATGTGGCAGTTTGACTTTTTGTTCAAAACGTCTCTTTTAAAGGATATCCAAATAAGTCAAACTCTATTTCGAGTATATCAGAATAAAACGTAGTGTAAACCTTTAAAACACTTTAAAAATATTTTTCTTTATAAAAATACATCTTTATCTTTTATAAAAACAATTCCGAGCACCATTAATTATACGCATTCTTACCTGAGTGATCTCGGAATGCAACTAACTTTAAATACGAGTAAACTTGCACCAATTAAACTTTGGCATGATTAAATCTTCGAAGCTTTGCCGCAACGTCTTCAATTTTCTTCAATACATCATAGACCAAGTGGGATCGTGACAAAATAAAATCTCCCTATGACATATTACAAACACAGTTTTTCTTCACGAAATTAAGTCAAAATAATACAGGGACTCAATTGGAAATTTATGTCCTTATAGAAAGATTGCACATATTACAACAGGAGGTGCCTCAAATGTCAATTTTATACCCCCGACAATGTCTACGTCCCTGAGATCTCTATTTCATGATCTCATCATGGCCTTTTCTCCATTTAGGTGATACACATCATATGGATGGTTACCCCAAAATCTTCCACCGGGCATGAGTTCGTCATTCTAGTCACCTTTGAATACATCAGCAAGTGGGTCGAGAGTGAATCTTACTCAGTTATAAACACCAAAAAGGTAGCCCAATCCAAATGCTGAAATATCATTTGTCGCTTCCATATATCCCATGAGTTAGTGTCACATAATGGTTCTCATTATGAGAAAGAGGTCTCGGATCTACTTCACGAGTAGAAGATTACTCGGTATAAGTCTTCCCACATACGGACCTCAAATCAACGGAGCAGTCGAACCTGCTAATAAGAATATCAAAAACATCACCCGTTAGATGATAGAGACCTATAACGATTGGTCAGATATAATCCCGTACACCCTCTAGGTATACTGAACTACGGAGCAAAACTCAAATGAGGCCACATCTAATTCATTGATTTATGTTATGGAGGCAGTCCTACCCATAGAACTCGAGATACCCGCGTTACGGGTCATGCTCGAAACCTAGGTGGCTAAAATTGATTGGGTCCAAGCCCACTATGACGAACTAGCTCTCCTCGATGAGAGGAGGCTAAAGGCCACTTATCACAATCAGAGTTACCAAGGGATCACTCGAGCATTTAATACAAGGGTCAAGAAGAAAAACATAAAAGAGGGAGACACAATCCTAAAGGAGAATCTCAAGCATTCTCTAACTCCCAGAGGAAAATCTGCACCTATCTGAGGAGGACCTTACCTCATCACCAAAATAAAATTCGTCAGCGTAGTTACCTTATCTAATCTCAATAGAGTCAAGTTTTACCAACCTTTTAATCTCAACCGATCAATCTGCCTGTGGTGAAAAGGAAGAAATCGATTTCATACAAAGACAATTAGTCGTAATAGGAAAGGAAAGGCATATAAACCCAAACACATCCCTAGCCCTACATTAAAACGCCCGCTTGATTCACCAACTACTCATTTGAAGTTAGCTAAAACTTTGGTCCCCCAACATGTTCATTTGAAATAATTACGTAAACCTAATTATCCTCTATATTATTATCGGAGACATTCAAATATAGGCACACCAATGTCTTTTAATCGGATAAATGTAGTCAATATGATATATCACTCCGGACCGATCTAAACAAACACTGAAAAAACCGGTTAAGGGAAAATATGTTTACGATCATTGTGCCCTCGCTCCTAGAGAGCCGATGCGATGTAAGTAAGTTAAACATTAAGTACTAAATGGTGCCCTAAGGTTTTTGAAACTCTGCATAATTATCCTTATTTAAAGAACAAGACAAAAAGGTTAAGGCTACGAAAGGGGCAGTCAAAAGAAGCCTAGAAGGAAGGACACAACACCCCATAACTCTTTCCAAAGAAATAAACACCTTAAAATACTCTCCTTAAAACACCTCACATCCTGGGACAAAATTGTCCAGTAGACAGACTCAAAAAGTGCCCCACACACACACACAAACGACACCCTATCTTGGCTAAAAGACGACACTCCGATTCCAAAGCAACGTCAACAGGCTCTCGTTAGTTCACAAACGAAGATAGGGAATTTCCTCCCCTTATGTTGGACATCACTACAACCGCCAACAGTAGATAAGATCGCCTCTCTACAAAATAAAAGTCCCCAAAAGACGGGGCACTTTTACTTTCATGTGTATATCTACCCCTTTTATTTTTGTATATGAAAATGTATTCATGTACATAGTTTACATTATTTATCTTATAAATTTAAATAACATAAAAATACTATTTTTATATTCATCGTTTTCATCTATATTCCTCCACAAGATATAAAAAACATAAATTAAAAGTGGAATAAAAACATATAAATACGAGCAAACCATCATAAAAGGAAAAGTGCATTTATTTATAAAGAGGATTACCAAAAATGTAATGGAATTTTTTGTGTTCCTCTTAAAGGAGAATACTACATACATAGGGTCTTACTCTATATATCCTAAAGGAAACTACAAAAAATTCTTTTTGGGGAGGTACATAAAATTCAAACCGAAAAGCAACCCAAAAATATCATTTCACTATGCCCTCACATACAAGGCCTCTTTCCCACACTCCTACGTACATAGGCCTTATTAGTGTTCCCCGAAACCATCATTCGTGTCCTCACACCATACCCAAAAGTACATGTCGGATGAGAAGAACTAAAAACTCCCTTGCTCAGAGCCGAAGACTACCCCATGTAGTTTGTGACTATATTTGTAGTGATCTCAACAACCAACTAGTGTATAGCCAATTGGGTAGAACACCAGCAAATCAAGATTTCCTAGAGTTGAGCCGCATCGATGACCACTTGTTGAAAAATTAGAACATAAAGAACCATTATTAAAGATAACATTTATAGAATAAACCAAAAAGACGAACCATATCGAAAACTCAAGTCGTTCAAGAAAAGGGTCAAGTCAAGAGTCAACATCTCCATTTCAAACGCAGACCCTCGCTGATGAATATGGATGAATTAGTCCTCACCATAGAGTACCACCGTGAAAGAAGATGGAAGCACGGGTAGAGGAGCCCAGTTAAGGCATATAACCGAAGGAGAAGGAAGAGAATGTTTAATAAATAAATACATAACTTCCCCAACATTTACGAGAACCAAAGGGATCAAAATGGAAGGTTTCCCACCCATGGGTGAAAATCCCGTCATTGAAAGGATAAAGGGGGCATCAAGCATCCCAAAGGTTAGTCCACTACCAGTATCCATTTTTAAAAACCTAGCCTTCAACATCGCACGAAAAGAAATGTCGTTAAAATATCTTTTAGGAAACTTTCTTTAAAAAGGTTACACTATTGCATTTAATAAGGTTTGTCCTGCGAGATGATTAGTGGAACGGTTAATAATCTCATTAACCGAACGGTTAAAAAATCAACCGAATTGTTAAAAAATAAAAACTTCACCCATACATTAATCGAACGGTTAAAGACCCCTGGATTTTTTAAAAAATTCAACTTCAACCCCTAAGCTCCATACATAATTCCCTTTTCACCCCATCTCACAAATAGGCAAACTTATTTCCCTCCCAATTTTGACAAATAATATCCGTACGAGCACACTCTTAGTCTATTGCCTCTATGAACACCCTGATTCGCAACCAAGGCTTGAGTTCTCCATCCATCAAAATAAGATGAATAGAAAATTCATATTATAAATAGGCCCCTGAAAATTTTAGGGGTACAATTAGGAATTTCCTTAAAAACAAACCAAAAACCAAAAAAACAGGGATATTAACCAAAAGGTTAAAGGCCTTTAATCGAATGGTGAATGATCCCCAATAATCATTACTAAATCTCCTCCATTAACTGAATGGTTAAACAAGAGGCACACTCATCCTTACTAAACTGACCCAACCCTACATATGTCCCCAACGAAATTGATATGCCCCAGATGTGGAATTTTAATTAACCAAACAGTTAACCAACCCATTAACTAAACGGTTAATGGCCTTGCACCAGTCCCGATAAAAAGGGTCCCCCACTAACTTAGAAAAGCACCTCACAATACAACAGTGATTCGGTTTTCTAACTTTCTTCAACCATGAGCATCTCTAAATCTCGAGTTTTGTAAGAAATCCCGAGTCTCAACTTACCAAAAAGTCTCTTCCTCCAAAATATAGAGTCAAACCTCTACTTGTACCTCGTAAAAGTCAACTCTTCTAAACGAAATTTGCCTAATTGAATGGTATCACCTTATTTGGGCACTCCCCCGTCATATATTTGGCTCATGCTACAAAAGTAAATAAAATTTGTAGAAATTTTGTAGAATTGTCGTAAATATTTACTGTGATGTAAAACTATTTATATCTTTCATGATCTCTAAACCCGCCCCCTATAAGGGTGACTAGATATGCAATTTACATAATTTATATTTTAAAGTCTGGTTTTTATCGAGCACATCTATATGTTAAGCTAGGTAAGCGTACTCATATGTTACACAAATGTTACTCAACCGATACAACTAGGTACAATATGAAAACATACTTTTTAAAACCATTCTCAGGAAATATTTGTGAATTGACTCATTTCAAAAAATTTCTAAAACCAAAGTCTAAAATCCGAATACTCTTCACCACTTCTCCAAGCGAATATTTTCGTCTCAACAACGACACCCATGAATATGTGTTTTCCTAGAATACTTATTAAACACTTGTCTTTGATTACATATTTTTAACACATGCATATGCACTTCAACTCATAACGACAATTCTATATAAGGACTAGGATCCATAAACACTAACAACCCTCGAGTTTTATAGATAATGATAACCCTCGACAAGTAAATTATGACCAACCTCGTTTTAAATTATGACAACCCACGACTTTTACAAACCATATAAGAATAAGATGACCTAATTAATTATTTTATTCCATCATTAAAAAATATGGCCATATTATATTAAAAGAGGCAAATTGCAAAATATTTACTAACGAATCCTAGCTCTCATCTAACATTCACTAGCCCCCAAGAATCATTCTTATTAATAAATCATAACTCTCTATTTTTCCTTTGACAAATTAAATATACCTCTTGTATTATGAACAACTTTATGATTTTGTCTACTTTTACTATTTTATCAGCACTTATGAACCAAGTTTGACAATACTAGATAGTATCAAAATTATTATGTATAGAAACATATGCATGAACATGCACACGTGCGCGCGAGCACACACACACACACACACACACACACACACATATATATATAGCGCCTCATTGTGTGGACAAATATTTTTAAAATAGTACACCGTTAAAATTTTAAAATCAAACTTGGTGGAGATTATAACATAGTTACAAGATCATCATCCCAAAGAAAATTTATCAAAAAAATCAATCTAGAATTGGGTGGAATGTAATTGTGATAAGTATGTGTGTTTTCAACTGTAAAAACTTTTAATGATCATCCTAACCACTTTTGGAATGGTTTTTTTGATGATTTTTTGTGGACTATAGATAGGCAGGGTTTCGCCGCGGTACAAGAGTCACCTACACATCGGTCGTTTTGAATTTGACTCACCTGAACTGTATAAAACCTAAATTACTAATGCACTCAACGGGTGACTATAGCGGTAAATCGGGTATCAAAAATCCACAAAGATGAGTTGCTAGAATTTATATGATTTAGTACTTCAAAAATAAAAGTGTAAAAGATGATTATACACAAAAAGGAAAAGATGCAAAAGGGGAAAAGATTAATCTGGGCGTGGAAAAATTAAGCTAGACTAATAAAGAGAGTAAAAACTATAGGTTGCGTCGAATATCCCTCACCCGAGTTAATTAGTATAAAACGATTACATGGGTCGACGAGTTATTACGCATGCGTCTCGTTTCGACAGTTAATTAAATCAAGAGTTGTCACACCCCTAAATTCGCATAAAAGCCTAATACAATTTTCGTGTCAACAAATACCCTGAAAATTACGCACGCAAGGTCGTAAGCAAGGAGCATACATGATATGCCCCATCAAATCTCCTAGGCGTAATAACTAGGACAACACACCCAAAATAGACCCGTAAACTCCATCACCAAAGCCAAGCAACATCTCAACCCAAAATGAGTTCAATCCGACTCAGCCTAGACTAACTTAGATAGAAAGCATGGTAAAACCGCGATAAATAAAAGCAGTAAATAAAACCGATAAAACTACACTACAAAGCAAGTAAACAAAGCAAGTAAACCTAATTATGAAAACACGTAAATTAACTACAAAGCAAGAATAAAGGAAATACAAACTATATTAATAAACTTACATACATAAAAATGGGTAAAACACCCAAAGGAAATGGAGAGTAGGGAAAAGCTCCCAAGACAAACCCTAAACCTAATGTGAAATGTAAGATATTTCTCTCAAATGAGAGAAATAAGTATTTATACAAAACCCCCAAAATGGTAAACTTGTAAATAGAGTGGCTGAGAAAAATAGGGGGTCGATCGATCGATCCCTTTGTTCGATCGATCGATCGATCAGATATCTGCCCACTGTAAAGCTCGAAGGAAGAAAACTGAAGGATCGATCGATCGTTCGATCCCTTTGATCGATCGATCGATCGATCAAGCAGGTCTCAGCCAAGCAGCCTCCTGTTTTAGTGTAGTTGGAAATCTCTTCCATTAAAATCGCCGTAACTTCTTCGTTAGGGATCGGATTCGCGCACCGTTCGCAGCCACACGAAGCTTGCGAGGAGGGATACATCTTCCGTGTAGATGTTGGGCCAGGTGTCCAAACTGTGAATTGATCAAATTGCCCCCGGACATGCGATTGTGTACGAAAATTAGCCGGAATGCGTTCGAACTTCACACTTAGCATACAAATACCTATAAAAGATTAATTAACCCCTGCAAAGCATGTTATCATAGAAATCTGAGGTTGTCTGGTTAACGAACATAAATATAGAGAATAATATACCTGAGGGGGCTAAAATGCGAAGGTCCGAGGGATGAAATACTTAATATTTGCGTATTATCACACCCCCTAACTTACACATTGCTAGTCCCTAGCAATGAAATAGGATACAACAAGAACTACAATCAAACCAAAAGCAGGATACGAGTATAAAATGGGGAGAAAATAATAAAAAGATAAGGCCACTTTAGCTGGCGATTCGATTGCATTTAACGTATGCAATAACCAGTTAAGCCCCTAGGTTACCCTAGTAGACGAGTGTAATATCGTGAGGGTTTTCAGGGATGAAACCCACAAACATCATATTGTTTCCTCAAATATGCCCAAACCAACATGCAACAAGCCCAACAATAGCGAACAAGATTTCATACACATTATTAACACATTGAACGAATTCAAACAAAAGTCTAAATCATTAACATTATAGAATGCACCTCATAGAATTGAAACCTTAAAATGTGGGAGGGGAGCGAGCACATGCAAAGTGTTATTTGGAAAAAACTTAAATAAATCAGATACTAAACAAAGCAAGCATATATTCAATCCTCACGGGCATTACACTCGTCATGTGAATTCACTCGAAACAGGGAGGTAACACACGGAACATGCGGGCATAAAGAGTAAATGTAAATGGAAACTAGACCGTACATATGTCACAATTGAAGAACGCTATATAGGAAATGAAAAACTGTAATCTCAATAAAAGATACCGCTCATTAAAGGAGGCAAAATGTATTTTCACAGATTATCAAAACTATTTAAACCTTTGAATTACATCTACTTAAGATCACATAGGACTTTATTAGGGTTGTAATGTAGGTTTGACTAGGGTATGAAACAAAGGATATGTATGTATGGATTCAAAGTGTTCGGAAATGAAAACTCGGGATAATGGAAAAATACGGACAATAGCAAAATTGGAAAACAAGTTCCAAACAAGCATTTGATATAACAATTGGAGAGCAATCAAAGCTTATTGAACTATATACACAACGTATACAAATTTCTCTTTCTTTTCTTTTCTTCTTTTTCTTCTTTTTCTCTTTTGTTTTCTTTTATTTTTCACTTCTCTTTTTCTTCACTTTTTCTCATCTTTCTTTTCTTTCCTTTTCTCACTCTCATATGCTAAATTGAAACCGTAACACAAAAACAACTTTCAATCCCAAGTAACATTCCAAATAAAGGTATGGAAGGTGTATGTGTGGTTTAAAACTCCAAATTAGAGTTGGTATGTGATTTGGGGTTATGAAACTAAAGGCTAATATTTAGGCTCAAAGGGGTTGACGAGGGGAAACATATAAGGTGAGGTCAAGGCTAATATGGGTGATATAACAAAGATGGCCTATGATCATTTCCAAAAAGTTTACGCTATTCTCGAGTCAAAACAAACTTTGAAAATCATGCTCAAGTAACACATTTCATATATGAACTCAATTAATGAATGATCAAATGAAAGAATAGAGAAATTACCAACGACTGTAATGTTTTCAAAGAGGAAAGAATAATGTATATACTCACAAATGATGAAATGTACAAACCTTACTCGGTGTAAGTATATACAATGCAACAAAAGATTACCGAGTTATAAAAATCATAAACCAAATTAATAAAGCAAGAAAAATGCACGTGCTCAAGGGATTAAAGTTTAATTCATGAAGTTATTCATAATATCAATGATTGAGGACTAAAGTCTAATAACTTCTAAAATCCGAGAACATGAATCATTGGATTGTCTATTGGATCGGGCAATTATTGAAATTTATCATCGGAAACAAAGGCAAAATGCCCAACAAAGGAGAAAAAAGAAAGAAAATCTTTTTAAATTTTTTAATTTTTCTAAGAAAAGCATACTAAGTAATTAACATGTGAGAAAAAACATGAACTAAATAAAGAAATGGATAGAATATCCTACACCCCTAACTTAAAACTTGACATTGTCCTCAATGTGAATTAAGGACTAAGTTAAAGAGAGGAAAATAACGATATTACCCAAAATTGAAGTGATCTCCATAAGAACAAGTTCAAAGAATCTATAAAAACAAGTTAGTACCGAGCATAGCAAAAATAAATAAAAAAAGTTAACTAATTACAAGAGACTAGATTAAAAAGGAAAGAAAAAATAAAAAGAAAGAAAGAATAAAAAGCTAACTATATAAAACCTACTATTTAGGCTTCACACTAACTGTACACTACAAGTCTAAATAGTTGAGGGTCCACCGTGAAAACGATTTAACTTTGGAGGATAACCGGTGTACCCTCACTCTCAAGCATGCCTTCTGAAAAATATGAATTCTATTTGAACAACGGAAGGCATGTGTAAGGCGGAAGAAAGGAACCATCGTCAATTAAAAGTTTTGGAGGGACGATGGGGGATTTGGATTGAACGGGTGACAAAAACATGTGGGGACCGAGAAAAAAAGAATATCCTCCCAAGAATTTTGAAATTGGAATGGGAGGTGGCGCACACGAAGGCAAAGATGCGATCATGGAAGGCGACTCGAGCAAGTACTCCTCATCGACGAAAAGGTTTAAAACATTAAAGTTTGAAACCGAATCATTGGGTACTTGTGACGGTGTGATAGCAGAGAATGAAAATGGGGAGGAAAGAAATTCAAACTCAAGACATGAGTCATCATCGCTTGAAGATTGAGTTTCAAAGGAAATAAGATCATTTTCAATGAAATGTTCGTCTTTGGGGGCCAAAGAAGAAATCATTTTGTTGCAAATGGATATTACTTCCATTGCATCCTCACTTTTAATATCTATTACGCAATGGGCCAAGTCAACAATGGTTTGTTCCAAAGTAGGAATGAAGTCCTTATTTGGTTCAAAACATTCTTTGACTTCAAAAGTCTCGGAAGCAAAATCGTCGTCGGATTCAAATAATAAATTCAACTCATGTTCCCAACAACGATTTTCTTCTCGATAATGATTTTCAAGTTTCTCATTCTTAAGCATACGCAAGCCCTCACCGAATGTCATAGGCCGAGATACGAATTCTTAAAAATGCGAACTTTAAAAATTACCATCAGACAAAATTCCTATTACAAGGAATTAGAGGCCCAAAATCATTATCATCATCATCAAAATTCCAATAATCCAAGTTTTGACTTTCGTTATACTCACCCAAAGTTATATTTGAATTTGTAATTTTTTGGGACTCTAAGTATTGATCGAAATTCATAGGATTACGAGCATTTTGAGAATTATAATAATGATTACCGAAAGAATTGGAATAAGACATGCTTACCCCAAAAATGACTTAAAATGGCGAATTCCACAAAGTAGATGCGCGCGCGAAAAATTCAAGCGGTTCTTGGTGCTCAAATGTAGAAGTCTTACAAAAAATATTAAGCAAAAAATACAAATAGAAAGAAAATACTACGAAATACTAAATCAAATAAATTCTAAAATAAACTCATCCTCGGCAACGGTGCCATTTGATAGGCAGGGTTTCGTTGCGGCGCGAGAGCCACCTACGTGCCGGTCATTTTGAATTCGGCTCACCTGAACTATACAAAAACCTAAATTACAATTGCACTCAATGGGTGAGTAGCGATAAGTCGGGTATCGAAAATCCACAGAGACGAGTTGCTAGAATTTATATGGTTTAGTACTTCAGAAATAAAAGTGTAAAAGATGATTATACATAAAAAGGAAAAGATAGGCATGGAAAAATTAAGCTAGACTAATAAAGCGAGTAAAAACTATCGGTTGCGTCGAATATCCCTCATCCGAGTTAATTAGTATAAAATGGTTACATGGGTCGACGAGTTATTACTAATGCGTTATGTTTCGACAGTTAATTAAATCAAGAGTTGTCACACCCCTAAATTCGCATAAAAGCCTAATATGATTTTGGCGTCAATAAATACCCCGAAAATTATGCAGGCAAGGTCGTAAGCACAGAGCATACATGATATGACCCGTCAAATCTCCTAGGCGTAATAACTAGGACAACGCACCCGAAATAGACCCGTAAACTCCATCACCAAAGCCAAGCAACATGTCAACCCGAAATGAGTTCAATCCGACACAACCTAGACTAATTTAGCTAGAAAGCATGGTAAAAACGCGATAAATAAAAGTGGTAAATAAACGCGATAAAACTACACAACAAAGCAAGTAAACAAAGCAAGTAAACCTAATTATGAAATCATGTAAATTAACTATAAAGCAAGAATAAAGGAAATACAAACTATATTAATAAACTTACAACATAAAAATGGGTAAAACGCCCAAAGGAAATGGAGAGTACGACAAAGCTCTCAAGACAAACCCTAAACCTAATGTGAAATGTAAGATATTTCTCTCAAATGAGAGAAATGAGTATTTATACAAAACCCCCCAAATGGCAAACTTGTAAATAGAATGACTGAGAAAAACAGGGGGGCGATCGATCGATCCCTTTAATAGATTGATCGATTAGATATCTGCCCACTGTAAAGCAAGAAGGAAGAAAACTGAAGGATCGATCGAACGATCCCTTTGATCGATCGATCGATCAAGCAGGTCTCAGCCAAGCAGCCTCCCGTTTTGGTGTAGTTAGAAATCTCTTCCGCTAAAATAGCCGTAACTTCTTCGTTAGGGATCGGGTTCGCGCACCGTTCGCGGTCACGCGAAGCTTGCGAGGAGGGATACATCTTCCGTGAAGATGTTGGGACAAGTGCCCAAACTGTGAGTTGATCGAATTGCCCTTGAACGTGCGATTGCATACGAATTAGTCGGAATGCGTCCGAACTTCATACTTAACATCCAAATAGCTATAAAAGCTCAATTAACCCATGCAAAACATGTTATCATAGAAATCCGAGGTTGTTTGGTTAACGAGTATAAATATAGGGAATAAGATACCCGAGGGGGCTAAAATACGCAATATTTGCGTATTATCAATTATCCCTTCACTATAGAGATCATCTTTACCAAATTTGATTGAAAAAAATCACATTTTTACTATTTTAAATATATGGTCTGCATGGAAGGTTTAGATAATAAGGTCCAGACATGAGCTTCACCGTACAAATACAGACACACACATAAACAAAAAATCGATATCCAGTGCGGACGCGATGCAGATTAATTTTAAAAAGTTTTTATATTTACCAATCATTTCTCATACCAGTCCCTAAATATCCTGATTTATTTAGTGCGCTTTTGACAATGTTATAAAAAAATGAGATTTTATTTTTAAAAAATCAAACCAAACATCCCAATAAACAGGCTGCTTATTTGGGTTCCTTAAACGGGCTGGTCAATCCCATCAAATAACGGGCTTAGATGGCCAGGCCACTCGGGCCACAATATTTTATAGAGGCTTAATCGGGGTTGTAAACCCTAGGGGCCGCACACCCTTCTGTGTGCAACTATATATATGGGACTATAGGTCGCTCTTCCTCTCATCTGACTAAACCAAGAAAAGACAGATCTTTCTAAAATAGTATTGATGTGTGAAACCCTAATCGCTGATGATTTTAACTTGGTATAGTTTATTTCCATCTTCATATGTTATGTTTGCACTTGTTGTGTTATATATGGAGAGGAAGTTCAATTTTCTTTCCATCTTACAACAGTGCACAAATAAAAAGCTTGATGTTCTTCATCTTTGTAATAAACACATATGATGTGTATGTTACTTTTTCAAGGTGTTCAAGCAGCGGTCAGACAACCGTAGAGATAATTTCCACAGACTAACAGCTTTTTTGTTCTGTTTGTCTACTTAATGCATCTCACATTATTTATTTCTTTATTCGGTTTTGTATATTTTTTCTGTTTTTACTTGTAACTGTATTTTTCTGATTTTTCTTGAGCATTTGGGTCATTTTATTTATTTATTTATATTTGGAATTTTTTTCAACTGGTGCAACTAAAGGCGCCCAAACATTTTCTTACTGTTGCCATTTTGTATTGATATGGAATGGAATGGCTTTAGCACCATTCTTTTCTAAAATTTTAAATTATTAAAAAGGATACCTTTTGTTACAACTTTTCACAGATAAATGTTCACCTCCAACTAATCTTCTCAAATGAAAGCAATACATTGGATCCTCTAGAAAGGATTGTTTGTAGATGTATTTGTGAAATTTAGTAAAACAGGTTGAAAAAGCTTTTTTGGAGGTGGGTTTTGTGAAAAAATATTTCTATAAAAAACTATTTTAACCTAAAAAATGTTATTCATACCCAAATTTTCTTTTTCTACAAATCCCCTTTACTAAAATTTAAGAAATAGGGTTATTTTTATTATTTATGTAGATTGTCGTTATTTATCTCTATCCCCCCAAAAGGGTGATTTTAGTTCCGCTCAGTTTCTATCTATCAGACTACTGATTTATTAAATTAGTTATATACAAATATTAAAGGGTAATCTTAAATCCATTACTTCAAAAATAATTAATAAGTTAATACACTAAAATGGGATATTCACAAAATTAATGCTTACAAATACATATTTCATTATGATGGATTAATTTAATAATGCCTTCAGTGTATGTACTTACAAAATTTGTATATGAATCTAAGATAATCCATACTAAATTAGTTAGTTTTACCAAACTTTTAGATCATCTATTGAATTGATCCATTTTGTATAAGAGTGATTCGAAATGAATCATCGTTTGAGATTGTCTTGATACTGCATGCTTATATGGCGTATCGAAATTGGTCAATTTTATTGACTCAAATTTAAATTTATAAGAACTTAATTAATCTTGACACGCTATGTAGGCATTGTGGTTTTGGGCGGTCTCAAATGATGATTCACATAAAATTATTTTTTGTATTTTATCTTTGGGTTTGAATAATACGAGAATATGAAAAACTGTAGTCTTGTAGAGATTTATGTTTCATGAAATGACCACATAAAACATGAACTAAATGAACCCTAAGATAAAACATGGACGTCTGAGGACAACTCTGAGGACAACCTAAACAATAAGGTTATGATGAAGAACCTATTATTTTTTTGGGAAGAAAATGCAAACATAACAAAATTATCACTTGTATGGAACAAGACCTTCAAATCTAAGGTTGCACGAAAGACGAGTAAACAATCACAAGAACTTGTACTGAAATTTTGAATGAAAAATCAATTACAAGCGATGAAGAGCATTTTTTTCAATTTTCAAATTAAAATTATAAACTCTTAATTTTCAAATAGACATTACCCATTGGGGTGGCAACAACCTATTTGTGGGGATTTATCAATAGTGGGTGTGATGGGTTTGATATGGATCTAATGAATTTAATTTAGGTTTATAATGGTTTTGATGGGTTGGAGTTTATACAACTGATGCTTTGATTTTTATTGTATGTAGATTTGAACTTCTTCATTTCATTTAGTTTATTTGGGTCTAGATTTTGGTCGAATAAAGTTTTGGGCAAATGGTTTGATTTTTTTTGTCATTTCAAGACTTTTAAACTTATTTAGTTTTTCCTTGATTATTAAGCAAGTTTATTATATTTTTTTAGCTGCAATCTTTTTTTTTGGTTGGAAAGTAATTTTTTTTGTTGGAAATCATTTTTTGGTTGCTTGAAATCATCTTTTTTGTGGAAATATTTTTTTTGGTTGGAGATCATTTTTTGGGTCGGAAAATTATGTTCATTGTTGGAAATTCTTTTTTTGTTGAAAATCATTTTTTAACTAGAAATCATTTTTTATTTGTTGGAAGTGAATTTTTTTGTTTGAAATAATTTTTTTTGCTCAAAAAACATTTTTTTGATTCCTCTTATATCATTTTTCTTTGTTTGAAATATGTTTTTTTAGTTGGAAATTATTTATTTTCTCATTCCATTGAAAACAAGTAATATTTTTTTATTTTTAAAATGTGTTTTTGTAATTTATATTTATTTTCATGATTTTGTGATATTTATAATATTTTTTATAATTTCCATTTTTTCTCTAAATTTCAGATTTTTTTAATTTTTTTAAATAAATTATCCCTGTATGCATGTCTTTTAATTTTCAGATTTTTTAATTTTTGCATTTTAATCCAACTTTCCATTACTATGCCCAACTGTTCACACCGAGTAAAGAATAAAAACATATGTAAACCCACTTTCTCTTATTCAAACACTTCATTTCCCTATTTAAACAATGTACTAAATTGACGCTCTTACTCCCTCTCATACCGACAATATCACAACGGATGAATTCAGGATAGCTGAGTTGATTCTTCAAAGTGTCTCTCTCTCCATTCTCAACTTTATTAAAATGCAAGTTTAGTGTTTTGATCTAACAAATAATATATACACAGAAGAATACATTGAGTACAATGACTTCTTTGCCGATGCAAATAGAGAAAATCACCATTACATATTAAATAATAGATCAAAAATTAATAATTAGAAAAGAAGGCATATGGATTATTGTGGCCATACATAATTGAATTTTTTGCTTTTCCAAGAGTTTCTTCTTCCATCCCGGGCATCTAAAATCGGACTATGAGGATTTATAAATTATCGGTAGGGAGGCTCTTGATATAAGTTTACATCAATATGATATCTTCTAAGGATTTTAAGAATTATTAAAGCTTTAATTTATAGTAGTTATAAATATTTAAAGCTAGTATGAAATTGTGATAAGTGAAAAGACATACAAAAGAGGAATGGATAACAACGATATGTTAAATGTGTTATACATATTACAATATGAAAATGTGGTCAATGAAAAGACAGACAAAACATGAATGGAAATTGTAAGAGCAAAATTTTTGGTATTGCTCATAGTATAGGCCTTGTATTATTTTAGGCTAGTTTGGCGTATCCCGTTACAAATCGTCACATACTGTCACAACAAATCGACATCAACACTCGAGACTTCTCGACATCCCATAAAGTTATAAAACAATTTAGTGTTTAAATTAATTCACAGACTTTATTTTAGGGATGCTTATTTTTATTAAAATCGAATAATTTTTTTTTTAAAAAGATTTTTTTTTATATTTTTAAACCTCGTTCAAACGAGATCGTTACCTCGTTCGAATGAAAATGAATTTTCTTTAGAAGGGTCGTTTGAAATTTTTATCAACATCGATCGAGGGCGTACTATTTTGAGTAATCAGAAGGTCGTGTCAAGCCTGTTCAAACGACAATGCCTTCTCGTTCAAATGAGACTATTTTTTGTTCTAACGAGTTGTTTTTCTTGTTCGAACGAACATCAAATTTGTTCGAACGAGTCACTGCATCGAAATTTGTGAACCCCCTATAAATGCCTATTTCGAGTTCATATTTCATAAGACTTTTGCCAGATTCGTTTTTACACATATTTTGCAAAAATTCTTATTGGTTTAGTGTTCTAAAACACGTTTAATCCACAATATTCATCCTGGAAATTATTCTTGTAAATTCATTTAACACTAAACTGTTTTAGTATCTTGCACACACCTTTGTGGGGAAGGCATCTCCATGGTTGACTTGTGAAACCCGAGAGGATCACTACTGACGACTTAGGCTGAGGCTGCATTAGTGGATGCCGAGGACAAATCTTTCATCTATGGATCGCTTTGTGACAAGTGATATTCTTTAGATAATTTATGAAGACTAGCTCATTATGCTTGTGGTGGATATCAAGTAGTATTGTAAGTCGACTATCTCGTAGATTTCTAAAGTGTTGAATAAAATGTTTTGCCCGAAAGAGATTTTTCCTCAATCTTATTTTCTTAAATGTGCATCTTCATTATCTTGTTTAAAATAAATATTTACCTTCATAACTAATTTATTAAAATTTGTTTTATATGCTTGGGAATTAAATTGATAAAATACAAAAATAGAGTTTTGTTTGTGACCATCCTTACCGAGCACATTTATTTTCGCATTCTCAAAGTGGTATGAGAGCATTTTTATCCTTACAAGTGGTATCAAAGCATTTTTACCTTTACAAGTTGTATCATAGCGGGTTGCACTAAGTTATCATGTTAGATTCTTGTTTAGTATTTGTTTTAAGCTTATTTTTTTTTGATCTCCTATGTGTTGATTTATTTGTTTTTCTTCTCGATGGATTCCTATAGTTTTGACGACTTAAATCATTTGAATTTAAAGTTTGCTAAAAGAATTCAGTAAAATAAAATTTTCGTTTTAAAGCTACTATGAAACTTTTGCAAACTGTTCAAACTCAAAGAGATTTCTTTCGTGAGGAACTTATGGACATGGACCGTGATTTTAAAATTTTGGACTTGTCTAAGAAAGAGAGTGATGATAGAGTCCGAAGTTTATAGAAAGAATTAGAAGACTCTAAAATTTCTAGGGTTTTTGATTGTGACATTGAGGATAATGTTTTGATTAATGATTTTATGGAACGAGAGAAGACTCTTAGGAATAAGTTTGCTTGCATTGAGGGGGAGTGGGGTAACCTTCTAGGAGTGATTGAAAATTTAAAAAAGGAGCCCCTAAAACTTTAAGAGTCAATTTTTTTGTTTGTGTCTAAAATTTTGAAGTTAAATGATGATTTAAAAGACTCAAGTAGTTTTGGTAGTTTTGGTAGTGATAGTACTGACTTCCATATTTGTAATTTTTCGAGTGTTAAAGCCAATATCATTGTTTGTTTTAGAGGGTTAACCACATCCAATGACGTTAGAAAAGGTCAACATATAAGTAACATTCATCATGTTTACACATGTTCGCATTGTGGTAGTAAAGGTCACCGTATGTTCTTAGAAGAGGTCCTAGAAAGTTGAAGTCAAGTGTTCCATTGGTTCTTAAAATCTGACGCGTTAAGTACACATCTAATTGGGTTAGGAAATTCGTTTTAGAGGAGATAGATGTTAGACTAGTTGATTCTCGCATGCTTGCACATGATTCTTCACTTGCTATATCTTATGGATGATTGCTTACATATTTTGTTTGTTATACTCTAGTTGTGCTTCTTGATATATGTTTGCTAGTGTTACGACCATGTGTATATTTTGTATTTTATTGAGTCATATTGGAAAAAATATAACAAAAAATTATTTTGATAAATTTTTTTGAAAAATACAAAAAGATTTTCAGTTTTGTGTGTTTTAGTTTTACACATTTGTTGTGACATATTGGTGTGTTTGGATCTAATTCACTCCGCATCTTCCATATAGTTAGGACATTTGATTATGATTATAAATACTTAGATTGATCTTAGCCATGTTTGCATGGAGTTACATCGAGATTGATTTGCATTACATATTCGACTTTGTATATGCCTCCGCACACATGTACGAACTTGTTGGATTTTAACTTCACTATGTATATTTGAGCTTGGTGAGATGTTCTCCCATCAATCGTGTCATCTATATATTTTGAGACTATGGGGGATTTATGCATGTAAGAACCGTTTCCCGTGAGCGTTTCTTTAATTAGTTTAAATATATGAGTGTTCATGGAAAAAGGGCCGCGAAAGGCAAAGTCTTTGTGTGAAAGACACCATTGGCAAGAGCCCAATAAAAAGAAAAAAAAATAAAGGCAATAAAAACGAAAAATTGCCAATATAGGGGCCAACTTAGTTTGTTTGTTTGCTAGGTATTTCAAAAGCAATATGCTTATAAAGATTATATTTGTCTATTATCTGAGAGAGATTTAGTTGAAGACCAATGAGTTTGCACAATGAATCATAGTCATATTTCTTTTGTCATGATTTTATTGATTTTTAGAATCATCAATATTCTAGGCTTGTGTGCATTGTGCTTGTTTTATTCATTAAGTTCAATTTTATTTGTCACTTGAGGCTAAAGATTAGTTTGATAAAGTTTTATGGTCAATTGATAACTTCTGGAACATATTTGAGTGTTTGGATTATAATTAATTTGTATCTAATTCACACCCATTCATTCTTTTCCACACGTTTGGACATGTCGATACTATGCTAGTATGTAAAGCTTATATGTTTTGTGTCGTGTTTGTGTGATTGTTTATAGCTATATATGTGTGTCAGATTTTCTTTGACATTTTTCGCATATATTATATATGGTATTTTGAGTTTTTGTTACATTTAGTCCATGTTTGAAAAATGCTTACATCTATTGGATTATTTGTGATTATATGACCATATTTTGTATTGTACTATATAATCTGTACATTTTGTATTTATTTTGAAAAAATTGAAAAAATGCAAAAATAGTTAGTTTTGATAGCCTTTGAGTTTATAATTACACATGCTTGATTTATATATTTTTGTGATGACATCTTATCTTCTACATAATGCTTTGTATTTCATGATTATGTTTTACTCGTTTATCTATTACAGACAAAAAGGGGGAGAACAAATTACGGGAGAGTTTTTATCTTTGTTTAAAACTCGATGCATTACGGGGGTATATGTTTTCATATCATGTATGTAGGTACTTAAAAGCGGAATTCAAGACACACCGGATGCAGACAAAATTTATGGAAGGGAATAAGAAGAAGTTTAAAGACAAAAAGACTTATAACATTCCGTTCTAGGGTTAGGAATGATGTTAGCTTTCTTTTGTCATTTATAGAGTTTTATTGATGTAATTTGGATTTTGGATAAATTTGTCTGTTTTTGTACTGGAATAGCCAAAGGGGGAGATTTGTAATTGCAAAGCATCTAGTACCGCTCTTAGTATGTGCCTCGTATTGTTTTAGGCTAGTTTGACGTATCCCGTTATAAATAATCACATACCATCATGGCAAACCAACATCAACACTCGAGACTTCCCGACATCCATAAAGGTATAAAGCAACATAGTGTTTAAATTAATTCAAAAACTTTATTTTTGGGATATTTATTTTTATTAAAAACGAATGGGGTTTTTTTATTTTTAAAAAGAAAAATATTTTTTATTTTTAAACCTCGTTCAAACAAGGTCATTACCTTGTTCGAACGAGAATGAATTTTCATTAGAAGGGCCGTTTGAATTTTTTATTTAATGAACATCGATTGATGGTGTAATGACCCCACTTTTACATGTTCATATGTATATAGTTTGTTGTTACACTCATGTGTTACTTATTATCTTATACATGTTGTATTATTAGATATGTGGTATTATTGGTTATCAATATAACAAACCCCATTTTTTAAATATGAAGAATCAATAGTAAATTGGATCAAATCGAAGTCTTATGGCATATCTTAAGATAAATAATAAGTTTTGGGGTAAAAAATATAATTTTATGAAACTTTATGGACTAAAATAAAAAATATAAAAAGGGTCATTTTGTAAATAAAATATTTTTGAGGACCTCTAAGAAATTTTGAAAATATATAGTGTGAAATTATAAAATACCCTTCATGTGTAAAATGAACCTTATACCCTTATCACCTTTCCACCACGTGCTGGTCACCTCCACCTTACACATGTCATCTTTAGAGAGAGCTAAAACACTTGTCATCATTTGGTGATATTAACACTGCAAGACCACTCCGAAACGCGACACCTCGGCGTTGAATCACCACTCCAAAAAGCTTAGTCACTAGACACGTGTCAATACTGTAATATCCTTAGAAACCTATAAATAGGGCCTTTGGGATCATTTATAACTCACACCAATTCCTTGAGAATTATAGTAAGAAAGAGTGATAGCTTGGGAAATATCTTAAGAAGGAGTTCAATAATTTTGAAGAAAGAATTCGTTTCGTAGGTATGATTTTATTTAAATGTTGTAATGCATTTTTATAATTTTAATTTCGTTCTTTATAGCTTTACTTAGTAGTTATGCTGGGAAAATACACTAAAGGCTACACTAATCAAAACTTAAAATTTGAAAACAATCTAAATTGATTTTATTTTTAAATTATGTCAACTTGTTTGAAAATATATATACGCTTTTTAAAATAATTTTTTTAAGTAATTGCTCATTATTATGGAATCTCATTTAAGTAATTCCAAAGTCAGTCGCGGTGAAATTCTGTCTAGTTGAGATGGTATTTAAGTGGTGCTCCTATGACCCTCCATCTCTACTGGAAATAAATTCGGAAATGTTCTGCCTAGATGAGATGGTATTTAAGTGGTGCCCCTGTGACCCTCCATCTCTATTGGGAACCGACTGATTAGGAAGAACTATGAATTGAATTCTTTAAATACGATGAACGAATATTAAAAATTGAGAAAATGGTTTTAGTAACCTTTTACAGCAAGTTATTTTAGGATTAAAACACAATATTTAGAATTGGGTTTATTTAGAGTACGTAATTAAACCTTTATTGTATTTATTAGATTAACGTGTGATCCAAGACTCAATATCTGTATTTTTGAGCCTATATTTTAGGTGAGTACTCTATGCAATTTCTTGCGCATTTTGATTATATTATACTATGCAAACTATGTATATTTTGTGAAATGCTTTTATTCTCAAAATGCATCTGATACCGATGATTCCACCGTTTGTTATATATTTATATCTCTCCATATAAACATTTGATTTGAATTCTGAAATTATTGATTCGACTTATGAAAACTCTCTTACTATGTTGGCCTTGACCACCGGGTGGAAATATTTAGGTGGTACCTTCCCAGCTGGTTTATCGCTGGTGTGCCCTAAATAAGGCGTTGTTCTAGAAATCATGATTCTCTGTCTGTGATGTTACCGGGTGAAAACATTTGGTAACACTATCTGTATGAGTATTAGAGCGTACATGGCCACTAAAATTGAAAAAATTGACATATGCTTAATTTTTTATCTGCTCTGTTCTGAACTGGTTATTCTGAATATATATATATATATATATATATATATATATATATATATATATATTGTCATTTACTTTATGTATATTACTGGAAATTCCTATCGCTATGTATATGCCTTATGTTCTAAATTGAATAGGTATCATTTTTCTGAAAAACCCTGGAATGTCTGGAGATTGAATCTCATTCGGCTTTTAGCTGACATTATATAAATAACCATTTTTCAGGACATAATTAAGCTCGTGGATGGAACGTAAAAAGGACTATGTTGAAGATTTTAGCGTTTAGAGCTCCTTTTGTTACATTAAGTAGAAGTTTGTTTTATTAAATAGAGCATGTTTGGCTCTTTAATTAAAAGGTTTTAAATTCAAGTCGTAACTCGTTGATATTTTATTATAAATGAAGTTTCGATGTAATTCCTTCACTTTCAGTATTTTACGATTCATAACCATGTGATTGTATTTCCGCTACATATATTTTGAGAGAAAATTTTTAAACCCAGAATATTGAATGCCTTGGTGGCATGTCTAAACACTCGTTCCCTACTATTTTTGGATCGGGGTCGTGACAGTGGTGGTATCAGAGCATAGGTTATGAACTCGTAGACTACTGAACATAGGTTTCGAACGTTATAGATTTCATGTTTCCATTCTTAGGAGATAGTATTAAATATCTGATTTATGTGATAACCCTCCCAACGTGTTATATTATTTATAATTAGTTTTCAATATTGATATAGTATAGTAGATCTTACGTTTGGCCATGACTGCAGAAAATGACCAAGAGCAGATCATCTATGGGAACTATGATTTGAGTATAGAAGGACTGAAAGGTGCAGACAAGGCGATTTAAAGTCTAGCAAAGATTGTGGAGCAGCAGGTGAATAATGGAGTACCAAGAAATCTTGAACTAAGTAAATGTACTACTGAACAATTTAAGAAGTTGAATCCTCCTTATTTTAAAGGTACTCCTAACCCTACCGAAGTAGAAAGTTAGGTGATGCAGATGGAAAAGATACTCGATGTTCTTAAGTGTACCGATGAACAAAGGGTGTCATTTGCAACATTTATGTTAGAAGGGAAAGCCGAACATTGGTGGAGAATGACTAAGAGAATACAAGAGGAAAGTCATACTTACATAGGTTGGAATGATTTCTTAGTAATATTTTATGAGAAATATTTTCTTGAAACGGTGAAAGACGAAATGGCAGCTGACTTCACGAGTCTAGTGCAAGGCAAAGTTTACTGAGTTATCACGTTTTGCACGTCATGTTGTAGTAACTGATGTTTTAAGAGCAAAGAAGTTTGAGCGTGGGTTAAGGTTGAATATCCGTAGTCGAATTTCCATCCTGAAGTTAACATCATATATTGACGTCGTGACTAGGGCTACAATAGCTGAGAGGGATGGTGAGGAGTACAATCGAATTAGAGATGGTAAGAGGAAGTTTAAGGAACAAAAAGGAACGAACCCTAATAATAGAAATTTATTTAGGAGCGCATCCAATGTTGGGGGGATCTAGTGCTAATAAACTGTATAATAACCAGATATGTCAGCTATGTGGAAAGATGCATGGAGGACGACCTTGTTATAAGGATTCAGGAGCTTGTTTTAGATGTGGACAGAAAGGATATCAGATAAAAGACTGCTCAAACCCAACAAGGGTTTTGATAAAGCCTTTACAAAGGATCAAGGCAGACAGGGTAGAGTTTTTTCACTTTCTGATACCCAAGCTTCTAATGCGGTAGTGTCAAGTACACTTTTTATATATGCAAAAACTTTTAAAGCTTTGATAGATCCCGGTTCTACCCATTCATTTGTATTTATACATGTATTAAATCGTTTTCATAAATTACATAAACCCCTGAATCATAGTATACACGTTTCTACTCCTTCCGGTGACTTATGATGGGTAAATTAGTATACAAGGCTTGCCCCATAGATATTGATAGTCATAAACTATTTGTTGATTTGATAGTTTTAGACATTAAAGATTTTGAAGTCATTTTGGGGATGGACTGGTTAGCATCATATCATGCTAAGGTAGATTGTTTTGAGAAGAGTGTCACTTTCCAAATTTCTCACTAACCAAATTTTAGTTTGAAGGAATTGGCATCATATCTCCGACGTGTATTATTTCTGCAATGCAAGCCTATAGTTTTCTTAAGAAGGGATGTCAAGGATTTCTTGCAACTGTTACTAGTTTGCAGACGATAGAGAATAGATTAGAAGATATTCCTATTGCTAAGAAATTTATGGATGTTTTCCCTGATAATTTACCTGGTCTACCTCCCAATAGAGAAATAGTATTTACCATTGACCTTATTCCTGGAACTATACCAATCTCAAAACCACCATATCATAGGCACCTTTAGAATTAAGAGAGTTAAAAGTTCAATTAGAAGACCTTTTAGACAAGGGTTTTATTAGACCAAGTATATCTCCTTGGGGTGCTACAGTATTATTTATTAAAAAGAAGCATGGACAATGAGATTATGTATAGATTATCGTGAACTGAACAAGGTAACTATTAAGAATAAATACCCCCTACATCGTATAGATGATTTTTTTGACCAACTACAAGGTGCGCAAGTATTTTCTAAGATTGACCTTAGGTCAGGCTATCACCAATTGAAGATTAAGGAAGATGATATTTCGAAATCATCTTTTCGTACTAGATATGGTCACTATGAATTTCTTGTAATGCCATTTGGACTAACTAATGCACCAACTGCTTTTATGGATATGATGAATAGAGTGTTTAGGAAATATTTGGATCAATGTGTGGTTATTTTTATTGATGACATCCTTATTTACTCTAAGAGTGTTGAAGAACATGAGAAGCATTTAGAGATAATATTATAAATCCTAAGGAAAGAGAAATTATATGCGAAATTAAAGAAGTGTGAGTTTTGGTTGCCTAGCGTTTCTTTTCTAGGACATGTCATTTCCAAGGAAGGACTGTCGGTTGACCCTCAAAAGATTGAGGCTATACTAGATTGGCCATGACCAACTAATGTGAGTGAGAACCGTAGTTTCCTTGGGTTAGAAGGTTATTATTGAAGATTTATTGAAGGATTTTCTAGTATTGTCAAACCTCTATCTAGGTTAACATAGAAGAAGGTGAAATATGAATGGTCCGAGGAAGCCGAGAAAAGTTTTCAAGAACTTAAGAATCGATTAGTGACTGCCCCAATTTTGACTATTCCTTCAGGTACGAAAGGATTGGTGATTTATAGTGATGCTTAAAAAAATGGTTTAGGATGTGTGTTAATGCAAAATGGAAAAGTAGTTGCTTATGCCTCAAGACAGTTAAAACCGTATGAGCAGAATTATCCAACCCATGACCTAGAATTAACAGCTGTAATTTTTTTAACCTAACTTGAAATTAAAGCATAAAATATTTTTTTTAAAGAAAAAGCTCGTAGATTAAATTTCAAAGGTGTTTTTTCTTACTTGAAAGTGACTCTAATTTAATCAATAATTCATAATTCATAGAAAAAAATACTTAACCTAAGTCATTCATTTAGATAACCCTTAAAATATATACCGCAATTGAAAATAATTTTTTCCAAATAAGGAAAACAATACTTGAACCCAACTTTATGTAAATTTACAGCTCACTTGAATAATTTAAATGAAAAAAGATTTACTAACTCATCAATCTATTATATATGGTAGTCCAATTAAAGGAATAGCAGTAAATAATTAAGATACAAAATGCAACAACAAAGCCACCATCAGAAAAAAAAAAAAACCTTATTTTGTAACCATGGTGGTAAGAAGGACCAAAAACAATGCGTGTTTTCCATCTCTCTCGATTGACTGGGTATGTGTGTAAGCACATGTGTATTGAAGAACAATGTAAGTGAATGTGTACAATTCTCATAATGAAAATAAAGCAGGATCCTTTCGCGGGAGAGAGAGAAAATAGGTGGGCTTTAATACATAAAAAGTATATGTGTTTGTTTGTTTGTATGTGTGTGTATGTATCCCCCTGATTTCATGAGTGTGGTTGTGTTCAAGCAGAATCTGGTTGACCCATACAAACCTTCAATGATTCACGAATAATATAAAATCACACAAACACACATACGATTAACAAGATAAAAAACTTATAGTCTAATGAAAAATTCCTTTAATCCAAGAGGTTGGAGCAAAAAATAAATCTAATCCAAGGTGAATAATTTATCTTTTGTCTCTCTTACATGATGCAAACTTCGAAATTCTTGAAATTAGATTACACATCAGCATAGAATCGAAAAACATAAAAATACAGAATCAAAGGGAGATGATTATAATATTATGTCTTTTAACTATTAAATTATTATAAAAATAATTAAATTATCTCCTCTTATACACATATCATAACATACCAAGATGAAGTTATCTCATAAAAACCTAACTACAGGCATGGATGGATCTAGGCCATAATGAATCATTATACACATGATAGGCATTTAAAAGCGGTGAAAGAGTTCTTGGCAATAATATATGTTGTTTGGTTGGTTTCAACATGTTCCTAAGCAAAAGGGGTGAATTAGGTGGCTAACAATTTCGACAATAAATAATTAGTTTATAAATCCTACTGGTTTTTAATACGACTACATATGAATAAATTCATTCGATATTTTTATATTTCAAAACAAAACTGTACCAAATTATGGAACCTTTAATTTAAAAAAAATATTCGTAATAACAAAAACAACTACACCTAATTATTCTTATTTGATATGTAAGACTCAAATACCCATGGCTACTGCATATTCCTTCCTTTGATGAAGCTATTGTAACACCCCGTTAAATTTTGGCATCGACCGCCACCAAAACTAAGTCGGACGTTAGTAAATTAAATATCATCCTTAGCATGCGATAGATACGAGATATATTAAATTTTAATCCACAATATAAATATTCTGAATCAATCCCAAATACCAAGAATATCCAACTGATTTATCACCAAAGTGCGATACAAAATGCATCACATGCAATCTCCGAATATCTCAATTATTAAATACATAAAATCCAGCTGAAATCTTAAGACAACTTTGGAACCGAAAGGCCAAATGAATCTCAAATATAGTCTCATAATAAATACGATATAATAGGAGAATAATCTAACTACTAAAGCAATAAAATAGCTCCAGCTGCACTTCCGAAAGATCTCCAATAAGTCATATGTAGCTACTCCAAAGAAATCCCTGAAAAATATTAGTCAACGCATGTGTCAGAGCCAAAGCCCCGAGCATGAATACCGTCTACTCCTTTCGATTAGGGTCCTTGAACCCAGATAATAGTAGGGATGGAAACGGGTCGGTTCGGGGTCGGGTTTTAACTCCACATCCCCGTTAGAAAAACCATTTCCTGTCCCCGCCCCGTTCCCCGTTATAACGGGTTCGGGGATCCCCGCGAGGAACCCGTTTTGGATTTTTTTTACCCTCTTTAAGCACCTAAGTAAAAGTTACTTTTAAATTACATCTCAATTATAAATGATTAAACAAAACTAAAGTGCAACTCTAAATTTCCAACGAAATTACATCTCAACATAGTTTATTTTATATTTACTATATGTTAAATCTCAAAAAAAGAAAATAGACAATCGCAATGTTATAGAGGGATAAGAACAGGTTATCTAAAAAAAACTATCGGCAAAATAGACAATCTAGGGCAATTGAAATTTTCAGTTAATTTTTCAGTCTAAAATCAATACTCTTACCAATCGAATATTATAAAAAAAAACAGGGGATGAGTTTACCAATCTGAAAAAAAAACTAAAAAAACAAACTAAAATCCTTTCCTGAAGTTATATGTACTGTTAAAAAGTTATATGAGTTTACCATTTAAAGAAGTTATATGTAATGGAGCAATATGACTAATTTGTGCGCCTAATTTATGATCAATCTAAGGATAAGAATAAATTGACCATACCCAGAAGCTATTCATTTTTTTGTTGTTTACTTATTATATATATATTTTTCCAATACTTATCCTTAGATTGATGTGTTACTTAAGAATAAATCTAAGCTATATGTACTGTTAAAACATCCCTACCGCTTTGAATATGTACCTAAACATATTTTAATTGAAAGAAGTACCTGAGATGAGGGGAGTGAACCAACGGCTCGACAGAAGCGGCGACAGCGAGCAAGCGACATTCGTGAGGGGACCTGAGATGAGGGTTGAGGCAGCGAGCGGCGTTCGTGAGGGGATATTAGGTTAGGCGTTCTTGAGCGGCGTTCGTGAGGGGAGGTTAGATGAGGACGTTCGTGAGAGAGAGGGGGGGGGGGGGGGAGTGAACCAACTCAGTAAAGAGAGTGAGATTATGTTAGGGTTATTTTTGGATGTTTATATACTTATATATTTATTATAATATAAATATATATATTTTATTACATATTAATAATTCGGGTATCCCCGTGGAGACCCGAGGGTATACCCAAAATCGACCCGAAATATTTCGGGGATTTTTTTTTATCCCCGAACCCAACCCGATCCCCGAATCGTAGGGGATTTTTTGGGGATTTTTTTTCGGGTAACCGCGGGGACTCGAAATTTCGGAAAAAATTGCCATCCCTAGATAATAGTGCTACATATATCAACGATAACAATAGAATCTTTTAATTAAAAAAATTAATAATCACCCAAAGTAAATTTCTAAGTACCCGCAAGGTTTCTTTTAAATGTGCCACACCAATATTATTTTAATTAACCCCTATTCCCAATAATGTTAAATTTAATTAATTTAACCGTGAAGATAATTTACCAAGATACACATCCCCTTTTCAAAGTCGCCGTCTGACCCGTTTTAACTGTCGACCCTCGCGATATGACAAAGTTTCACTCACACACACATCCCCTTGTCAAGTCCGTCGTCTGGTCCGTTTTTATCCTGCGATCCTCGCGATATGACAAGGTTCCACACACGGCACGACATAAATCGCCCAAGCTGACCCGTTTAAATTGTCGGTCACTGACACATTATATCGCCACCAATTTTAATACCCGTTTTAGTCCTGTATTAATTTCCCACAATTTCTCATACTCATTATTCAAATTAATTTCCTCCACCCTTAAAAACGATGTGAAAATTCTTCAATTACCCCTCAGTCCCAACTAAGGTTCCCAAAACACAATTTCGTCCTATCCTAAGTAAATGATGATTATAAAAATTTCACTCCACCTAGATATCAATCCTAGGTATTTGTAAAAATGGTATTATGTAGAACATTAGCCCCCACCCCAAATTATATAACCCGCATAAACTCATACTAACTAGTTCCATACCTAATTAGCATAAATCGCAACTAAGGCCCACTTACTAGTCCCATACCTAACAAGTGTGTTATAACAAGGAGTGAAAATCAATTACCTACGATACCCAATGTTCCCGAGATAATTCAAAATTATAATATTACATAAGTTGCACAATCAACTATTTATAACAATTTTCATAACAACACTAAATTCCCAATTAAATGATTTAATCTAAATAGAGGAAAATCAAGATCACATCAATATTGTCATTTTTTCGAAATCATGATTACACGCAAGTTCCATCTTAGCTATTATTTTTCTAGCACAAGTAATTTAGAATTTTTACATGAAACATCCAAATTTGATTTCTAAGAACCTAAATACAACTCGAAGAACAACAAAGTTATAATTATTTGGTAGCATTAATATTTTATACAAAATAGCCCCGAAATATATTTCTTAAAATATTATGTTCATAATTTATTTTAGAACACATGAGTTTAATGGACGCTTCAATCAAGACACTATAACACTAAGGGAAAAGAATAGTATAAACATGCCTGAAAAAAAATCATCGATTGAAAATTCTGAATACTCGGTTGTGTTCGTCTCGCGAAAATAAGCAAGTTATGTTCTCGAACCTTCTTAAAAATATGTAGTTTAGACCTCCCAAAATATGATTGAAGTTTTATTTAATGGAGGTTTGGAGTTGAAATACAAGGGGTTGAATATTTTGTGTTGTACAGGAAGAAGGTGTTTAGGAACAAAAAGGTGCGTGCCCTTTTTTTTCTGAATAAAAATAACGAGTCAAGGTCTTATATAAGGTGAGAAAAAGACTCTCAAATGAATTTCAACTCTAAAAATAACTATATAAAAAAATATATATTAGTAGTACCCACTCGCGTCCTAATAATTTAGGAGGTAACCGACTAAAACTCCCATGTGAAAACAAAACACTTTTGAAATCAACCAATCTAGTAATCATTACTACACATGAGACAAACCACAAAGGATTTGAATAAATAAATAATAATAACAAAAAAGAAAGAAGATAATCTCCCCAAATGGTGGGGAGTCATGCATCTCACACTTAGGGGTGTCAATTATTTTCGAACTTCCGATTTTTCATTTTTCGATCCAAAATTTTTCAATTTTGGCACCATTTTTTATTTTTTCAATTTCCAAATTTTGCGATTCCGAATTTTTAAAAAAAAATTGGGATGGAATTGGAAATCATATATGGATTCCGAATTTCTGAATTTTCGATCCGAATTTTTCAATATCACGCCGATCCGATTCATCCATAATATTTTTTGAAATAATAATATTTTTGTTTATTTTAATACATTTTTACTACCCTTATTTATATATAAAATTTATTATTTATTATTTTAATCTTGACCCTCCATTTAAAACCATCTCAATCATTAATATATACCCATATATATTAACCTTCTACATCACACTAACCCTTAATCGAAAGACAAAATCCAGAATTATATTCAATTGTTATAAGAATTTAGATTACAAGGATGATTGATATTAAGTTTTCCTCATCTTCCTTTTGTTCATATTTTATATCTGAAATACTGATTCACAAGGTCTGCTACAGTTGTTAACCATTCTTACATTTACTTTTTTCAAGTAGGTAAAGAGTAGTTTTTTTTCATTCACATAACTTTGTAGTTTCTTAATATCATAATCAAGCCTTGATTGATCTTTCTACAAAATAGTAAGAGATGCATAGCGCTGTAGTTTATTGCATTTTCAAAATGCTATGAGATGCATAACCTTGTCATTCACATAGCTCCCTATTTTATTGCATAGGTGATGAAAAGTGGAGTATTTTATTTTTATTTTAAAAATATCCTTTTCAAAAATGACATTTTTGATATTTTTCAAAAATATTATAACCGATAATTCCGATTATTTCGATATTTTTACGAATAATAAAGCTTCCGAAATTTTTGAATATTTCGAATAAGAAAAAAAATAATTTTCTGATTTTTATTTTTTCCGAATTGGAAAGGATTTTATAATTCCGAAAATTTTAGAATTTTTTCCGAACACCCCTATTCCGATCCATCCGAAACACACCCCTACTCACACTAAAACAAGGCCGCCACCATGGGACCAACACTTGAGTAATTAAGCAAATGAAAAAAAAAAAGAAAAGAAAGAACTCAACCCCTAATAGGGCATGCACCTACACCAGGTGACAAAAAGGGGCCAACGTCCCTTACTCTCGCTCTCTCTCTCGCCTCTAATAGATAAATATATCTATATAAATAATGTGATAATAAAATTTATCAAGGTTCCATCTTTAAAAAAAATGTTTGGATTTACAAAATTTATACAATTTAAGAATTTATTAATATTTATTCAATTATAAAAATTTTCGAATCCCCATAAAAATATTTTCTATTTAATATTTTGACCAAACGATCTTTTAATTTAAATAGCCCATTTTTGTGTCAAAGATTTAATTTCACAAAAAAAATATATACCTTTTTAATTTAACACGTATTTTTATTTAAATTAAAATCACGGGATGTTACAGCTATTTAACTAATCTAACTCCTTATCGCATATGGATACACTTTACAATGACAAACAGACCACAATGATCATACATATGTAGAGAATATCTAGAGTAATAAACAAAAATATAAAAATAAGATAGAGTAATATGAGAAAGAACATTTTATATCAAAACACACGAAAAATAACATAACATAGGGGAGCAACCGTCATGGAGGTTTGAAATATATTTATATAGATCCAGATAAGTAGATGAGTCATGAGAGAATAAAAAGACTTCGCATTGTTATGTGTTGGGATATTAAGTGTATGAAAAGGTACAAACAAAAATGAATAAAGAGAGAGCTACGACGAGTTTGATGGGTGGGAGAGGAAGAGAAAAAGTGAGAGGGATATCAATAGGGATAGTATTCAAAGATGATTATATGATGACACATGGTTTGTAATATGAGTTCCAAAAATTAATTGCAGGGTTCATTTTATAGTATTACTAGGTTTAAATCCGCACGATGTGCGATCTAAGTGATTGTGATAGCTATTTTACACATTCAATTATTTACTTTGTATCATCTACATTCTTTCCATTTGTTATAATAAATAATAAGAATTCTTAGAATATTTTTGTGTCCTTAGCAAAGTATAGTACATATAAATAATTGATTTGAGGTATTTATCTTTGATTTATTGTCGAGGAAGGTAAATTATGTTAAAAACACTAACATGCACAATAAATATAAAATAAACACATTAACACAGTAAACTCACACAAATCTAATACAAAATAAACAAAAGTATAGGGTCATATACAGTCACACACCTAAAAATAATTGAGAAGCAAAAAAATGAATTTTAGTGTGCTAGCAGAACCCACACCAGCACCTTCTTTGGATGGGGATATATGTAGATGATCTCAAGACACCTAGACATTAAAACCATTAGAACCCTTACTATCCTAATCATTATTTACAAATTACAACAAATTCACTCAAAACTATGCCAATTCAATAGAAAACAGTCACCACAATAAATACATGAGTCAAATTTCAACTTCAAAAAAGAAAAAGCAACTTATTAATAACAAAAATTCTATTTTGTCCGAATTTTTGTCGACAGACTGACGTGTCGACTTGCTATTGGTTGATTTGTGGGGTCCGTGCCAACAGGACCTCAAAACCAACCAATAGCAGGCCGACACGTCAGTGTGTCGGCCAAAATTCGGTCAAAAATTCAGGCTTTATAAAACTACTCTATTAATAATAAAAAAACAACCAATCTTAAGAATGACAATCCACTTGTCAACTTTTTTTTACCAACTATGGCATATATTACCGAGAAAATTTACAGAAGCTTTGCCTTTGGCTGCCAAACATTTTCCATTCAACTGTGGAAAATGTCAAATATTTAAATACAAAAAACGTGTGTTTAGCAATAAATTAAACAATAACAAAACGACTATTTGAGCAATTCAATTAAACTGTATATAGAACTAACTAAATGTTAAAATCTAGATTAAGTGAAAACACACATACATATTTAGTGGAACTAAATCTAAAGAATTGCGTAACATGGGTCTTTTATGGAAAACTAAGATATGCACTTAATAAGATATAAATCAACAATGTCATACAAAGGAATACAATGGCTGCAGATTTACAGAAATCAGATAGGATGAAAATGAGAGAAATAGCAAGTTGGAGTACTAACTTTCAATAACCTCCAAAGTTACAGCATTCGTACAGACATTTAATCAAATACGTACCATGCAACAAACAAAGTTGCAATATCTCCATGATTACTCATTTCACCTTTACTAACCTGGGGTGGAGAACGAAAGTGTATGCAGAACGAAAAAAAATGCAAAAATTCAAGGGAAAAAAAAGAAAGACAGTGTTAGATAAAGATAGAAAAACAAAACTACAAATGAGATGTTAGGCTCTAAAATAATATTTCGAAACCTACAAACCCACCATTCTCGAATATGAAAATCCACCCACCATTCAACCATAAATACAGTGTCATTGATTGCATCATTTTGATTTTTTAATTGGATTTTTCAAATCTATACACACTTTAAATCTAAAGTTCTGAAATTCTAATTCCAAGAAAGATATATTTGTAGTTCCTAAATTACAGATCTAAAGTATGAGGGTATGTTTGTGTATGAGATAGGGGGAGAGAGGAGAATCACCTCGGAGTTCAATTAATACACTGTGGCTGCTAGCAATGTGGGTCGGACGCTCAAACATGAAAAAAATACAAATGTGTATATGTGTGAATTTTGTTCAAATAGATTGACTAATGAACCTCACCATTTCATTTCAAAACCAATAGCGTTGCACGGTGCTGCCCCATGATGCGAGGTTTTTTCCAGAAAACTTAAAAAAGAGGTAACCAATTGACAGAGAAGAATGAGGCGACGAGAATATATTTTAAAATGGTCTTTTACCGAGTCTTTAACTAATAATTTTGGACTCTAAACGCAGGTTCAAAAAATTTTAAACGATTAGGTCTAACATATAAATATATTAAATTGAAAAACAAACACACTTCACAGAAAAGTGCCAAAAAGTGTGTATTATGTCTTCAATCAAAACCCTAAGCGTACTATTTCTTCGATCAAAACCCCAAAACGATTCTCATTCTCAATCAAATTTTGGTCCAACAATAAATACCCTTGAATTCCAAAACAAACACACTTCATAAAAATTCAAGCGATCAAAATCCTAATCGTGGAAGTTCTAACAAACGATTCACGTTTTCAATCAAATTCTTCCAAGCAACACTAATAGGTATATATATATATATATATATATATATATATATATATATATATATATATATATATATATATATATATATATATATATATGTATATGATGTAATTTATTGTGAATTAAATATAATATTGTGTTATTAAGTTTCGTTCTTAAGATTATATCATACACTCCGTATATGTTGTGTTCTTAGAATTATATTTTTGATATCACATGTTTATCCTTGTATTTGAGTGTCATGTTGTGTATTTCATGTACTATTTTTGTGTCCTTAGATTTTATATAAATTTTTCTTATTTTCTTATGTATTTTGTATTCTCGTATATATAAATTTGTAGACATTATACATGGACTGATGAAACACTTTTTGTTTGTTGATGACGTGAAAAAATACACTATGAATCTAACTTGTACATTTGTTGCCCTAATTTTAAATGTAAAACACACTTTTTGTATGTTAAGGACTACACATTTATGTATTTTATCACTATACATTTCCTCCAGTATACATCATTTATTAAGGACTGGAAACATATACATGATTGGAATATGTACATAATCTTCAAATTTGTATAGGTCCTATATTAATTGTGGTCCGTGCTAACGTCATTTATTTAAGAATGCGAATATACACATGCTTTGTGTATTATCGCACCTCCAATATTAATTGTGGTTTGCACCAGCGGAATTTATTAAAGATTGGGGAGTATATTAAAACTCTGTGCACTTTTATACATTGTATTAATTGTAGTTCGGGCCAACGACATTTAATAGTTCGTATATTATTACCGTAATATTGAATTAAACAAATTTAATTATAATGTGCATGTACTTTATTAATTTGCGAGCACTTTATAAGAGTATACGCATAATTCATAAAGTACACGCAAATTGAAAATGATTTGGTCTAATTCAATGTGTGCGTACTTTATGTATTCGATGTGTACTTTCATAAAGTACACGCGTAATACATAAAGTACAAGCATGTAGAAAATAATTTTGTTCACTCAATTATTCGTGTACTTTATGTATTATGTTGTACTTTCATAAAATACACCCAATTATAAAAAGTAGAGGCGCATTGAGATTGATTTTATACAATCCAAAGTGTCTGTGCTTTATATTATTATGCTTGTACTTTATGGAATATATATGTCGTCTCCATATTAATAGATCCTAGGTTATTATGGTCCGTACCAGCGGAATTTGAATGATATTCCACTATTTTTAAGAAGTGTTTGGGTTGTGTTATTATTTGGGAATCATACCATCAAGCATGTTCAACTATAAAATTACTGGGTGTACCTTTGAAGATCTTAACAATACGAAACATTTGACATTGACAGTCAATACTACTTATGATGACCATTTTCTACTTCGCATCAATGATAAAGAGAAAAAGTTACTTTATTTTTACTAATACTTTGAAGACATTAAGTGCACTTTTGATGTACAAAATCTTCAAGTAACTGAATCAAAAGCGAAGGATTTCGCAAAACGAATTGAGCAGTATTGCTCAAGAGGTTTTGAAAAGGCTGGCGTGTTTAGCATAGATCTATTATATCACTTCTTTTCTAAATATGTTACGAATAGAGAATCTTGGTTTATAACTTGTCAAACAATAGGTCTTAGGTATTACCATGTAACGAATTATAGGGAATTTGTTTTTTGAAATATTGTATTATGTATGTGTTGTATTTTGTTAAGATTTGTATGAAGTGTTAAGAGAATATTGCATGTGCTTTTGTTAAACATTCATATACTCTATTCAACTCTATTTATTATTCAATACAAAATCCATGTACGTTATGTTTTATGTGTGTACTTTATTTCCTTATGCGTATAATTTATCTATATTTTTTTTACTTTAAATTTTATGCATTTACTTTATAGAAATGACTTTGAAGATAAGGATATAGAAGGGGAATAATCCCCAAAAGGAAATTGCTGATAAGAGTGCTCCAAAAAGGCCAACAAAAGGAAATAAAAAGAGTCCAAAGATGTCAACAAGGGCAATTCATAAAAACTAGCAATATAGGTTGAATGTCTTAAGCTTCTATCAGGATTTGCCTAATATTCGCTATAAAATCAACGAGAAACATATTGAGCTTCTTAAGAAAACACTTTTCTGGAACTTATTCAATGCCTACTACAACAGTGAAGTAGAAGAGAGAGATCATAAAAAGAGTGATAAAAACATTCTCACCTTTATCAAGCTCTATAAAAAAAGATAAATTATTTTAAGATGATTAATGATGCCCAAATAAGCCCTAACGATATAAGTCAAATTTTTGGGATCCTAATAACGAAGGGGCAAAAGTAAATTGAACTGAAGAAGATAATGGATCAATATGCCCCCAGACCTGAATTTCACGACCTCTACTTCCGTGTCGATAAAAAGATTAAAAAATCAGAAATTACATAGGGATTAAAGACATGAGTAGAGCTTGATACTGACAAGGGCAGGAAAGATTTTGTAAGACTCATTTCTCTCCACTTCATAATGATGTTGCATTTCTCCAACTCAAACTTCACATTAGGAGATTTTTTCACACCATACATTGACAATATTGATGACATGATTACATATGATTGGGCTTCTACCATCCATAATTTTTTTATTAACTCTCTCGATAAAATGGTCGAATCTAAGCCCATCACAACCAGTGGATGCATCATATCATTATTGGTGAGGAAAAGTCCTTCTACAAATTTCAATATTAAAGTACATACATATTTCATAAAGTACACGCACAATGTAGTCAATACAAATCATCTTCAATGTTAAATTATATGCATGTTTCATAAAGTACACGCACATTGCACCAATACAAATCATCTTCAATGTGCGTGCACTTTATAAATATGCGTTAAAGTACATGAAGATGTCATAAAGTACATGCACATGGCATCAATACAAATCATCTTCAATGTGCGTGTACTTTATAAATCATGCATGTACTTTGTTAAAGTATAAGCATATTGAAGATGATTTGTATTGACTGCAATGTGCGTGTGCTTTATAAATCATGCATGTACTTTAACAAAATACACGCATGATTTATAAAGTAAATGCACATTTCATCGAACCAAATTATTTGAATATGCATGTACTTTATAAATCATGCGTTTACTTTGTTAAAGTACACACACGTTGGATTGAAATTTCATTTTAAATTTCGTGTACTCTATGTATTATACGTGTACTTTAACAATATTTACATTGTTACTCATATTAATTGGTTTAAATGATATAACTTATAATTTTTATTTCAATTTTCACAGTATTGGGTATGCGAGAAGTTTAATGTTATCAATCCTATCGAGGGGAAGGAGAACAAGGAATCGAGATTTGTTTGGTGGAGCTTAAGATCATTAAAGGAATGGATGAATGGTAATAAGATCACTAAAGCTCCTTTGAAGAAGAAAGTTTCAAAGAGTAAGGAAAAAGAAGTGAAAGATGATGACATGCCTAATTGGGATTTGGGGATATCACTATCAGAACCATAAATAGAACCAACACGAGCTACAAGTTCTTCATTGGAATCTAAATGGGAAACTCCATTAAATAAAGCAGTGGTAAAGTCTAACAAGAAAGTTAATTTAGCCAAGTTCAAAGAAAAGGCAAGAAAATTGACTGAAGAGAATGTTGGGATGAAATTGATGTTGAAGGAGAGAGATACCCAACTCAAAGAAAGTAATGAAGCAAAGGTGCGAGTTGAAGAAAATCTTAACAAGTTGGGGAAGGATAAGGAACTTTTCGATGCACTATTGAAACTTCAGCTTCAAGAGTTGAAAAATAGCTTCACCGGACAAATAAAAAATTTGAAGGAGGATAAGTCCCAATAATTTTTTTTAAATAATGAGTTGAAAAATAAACTTGAAGAGTCGACGAACAATGACTGTGACCGAATAAAAAAGTTGGAGGAAGATTATAACCAACTGAAAATTGAAAATTCAAATTTAAATAGTAGTTTGAATGCTGCTAGAGAATTAACAGAAACTCAGAGGATTAAAACACATCAATTTCAGCAAAGAAATAACTAGTTGTTTGAAGCCAACCAAAGGTTATTAACAGAGAAAGAAGCAGCTCTTACGAAACTCAATGAACAGGTAATTTGGTGATATAACAAATATATTTGTAATCATTTCTCCATATTTAGTTTAAATTGCAGGCATTGATTATTTAAGTACACACATAGTACCTAAAAAGTATAATGTAAATTTGCATGTACTTTGTAACTTTATGCGTGTACTTTATGATTCTTGTTTGTTCTTTGGACAGAATATAAAGTACACTCATATCACTTCAAAGTATACATGAATTTTGTGTGTACTTTGTAACTTTATGTGTGTACTTTATAATTTCTTGATTATTATTTAGACATAATATAAAGTACACACATATCACTACAAAGTACATGTGAAATTATTTTTACTTTTACGTGTACTTTGTAATGTTTTGCATGTACTTAGGTATACTTTGTTGTTTATTGGCAAATAATGGAGAGTAAACACATTTCATAAAGTACACGCATTTTCTAATGATGATCATCCATTGTTTGGTAAAGTACATGCATAGTTTAATAAAGTACACACATTATCACTATTGTAAATCAACAAATTCTTTTGTTTTTGACCTTTTTTTCATTTTCATTAAGGTTTATGGCATGTTAATAGTTAAATTTGATGTTTTGTTTTCCCCAGGAAACAACAAATAAAATTCTCAATGAAAAGATAGAAGATTTAGGGTCCTCCCTTTCTAAGAAGGATGAAGAAATAAATTCAATTCAGAACTCGATGATTACAAGAATCCAAGAAAGGGATGACATGAAGCAAAAGATTGATGAAAATTTTGTATATGCACATTGGATTATTGATTTGTCAAAAGTAGATAAGAATAAAAATCCTTTGAATGAAGCTCCAACTGAATTGCCGCCGAAAGGAAGAAAGACACAAAATAATAAATCTACTACCATGCCATAAAAAAACAGAAAAGGGAAGAACAATAAATGAATTTTAATTTTTTTTGGAATTTCTGATATTTTATTCACGTGACACCCCGCCAAATAAAATACTGGGTGATCAGTTCTATCAAATTAAAATAGGAATCTCATTTGGTTCATTTTTAGCATCATTGTCGAAAACTTTATTAAAACTTACTAACCACCTAGAATTCAAAAAGCAGGTGCCAATTTTTTTCTTTATTAATTCAAGACAAAAAAATAGGTGTGGAAATAAACGAAAAGCATCCACTACTGATAGAATCAATCATCACATAGAATAATAAAAGTCTTGCAAAATAAACCATCGACTAAATCCAAAACCAACGTAAATAACAGATAATGATAAATTCCATACAATCTGAAAAGAGGTATATAGATATATCTGGGAGCAAAATGCTATAAATAAACTGATATGAATCCCTACACTAGAAATAGAAAAGATAGAAGCGCCTATCCAAAACCTGCAACTGTAACAACCCGCCTAATTAAATATCGGGTGATCAGTCCTTCGTTTAATTAAATCAGAATATCCAGTTGGTTCATTCTCAACATCACTGTCGAAAATAATTTACTTATTAATCACCTAATAGTTAATTAAGCTAAGTTCCAAAAACTTTTTCAATTTTTAATTGAATTAAAACCATTCCACGACACAGAATAATAATATGCAACAACTCATCACAACTGAATTAACTACAACAAGAATAAATATGACTAGAATAACTCTTCAGTTAAATTATAACATTTACACTAAATAAAATTGATATCCACAATGCTTACATAAATAATTGCAACCTCTAGAATCCTGGGCGACATGCCCTAAATGAAGTAGACTTTACAAATGAGTGAACCAATAGAAAGGAAGCGTCTAAACAAAATCCGCATCTTTGCTAGTAGCTATAATCCATCGAAACATCCATAATCTATGCTGGGCATCCCTGCTGCTGGATACCTGATGTACAAGATATAATATAGAAGAGAATATGTAAGGAAACGGGTCAGAGCCCGATTGTAAAAGATTTTTTAAAATAGCAAGTGCTTAACAATTACAATTAAGCATTTATTATGTACATGTTAGTTTCTCGGACTCTCTCTTGAGAATTCTCACCTCTCATCTAGAGTGCACACATATCGTATCTTATTATCTTCCTAAGTAAGGTTCTCTCCTAACTAGTAACATAATTCTAACCCATATCATAAACCCATATGTCCCATACCATACGTATTATAATTATTCATATTCATTTCTCTTTAATATGAACTAGTCTTGTTACGACCTTGGAATTAAATGATCACTTTTACTTAATTCAATTCAGATTTCATTATTTACTTCTATCTACAACATTACACAGTAGATTAAAACACAGTTGATATTTTTAATCTATAATTTCCCACAGAAGATTACATCTCTATATCTATAATGTCACACAGTAGATTACATCACAGTTTATGTATATAATATCACACTGATTATATATATACTAATACGTCACCTCCCCAGTCACAACTGCGGTGCATGCATACTCTGCTATCATGTCCTGATACATAATGTCACTGTATAGAGGACTATTGATTCGGCGTCTCTCACGAATCATATCATAACACAAATATATTGTAGGCGAGCATACTCCCTATCCAAACGGGTCACGCACATACCTACGCTCCCATTCAACTGTCGAAACTATCATATACACCGATAACATGTGTCCAAGGTCCTATGCTCAGGGTATGAATCTACAATCCCTCCCAATTGGGCGCACAAGGATAAGACCGTCCACAACGTGAAACCTCCACCCCGATAGCAAGTAGCGTAGGTATGTCATACATACAAATAATATTATAGGTATTCATCACACCTATATAAATATAACATCCATAAGGCATTCACATAACCATATGATAATAACATGCAATCATCTCACCCATATAAATAATAACAAATGGTATTAATCATACCTATATATAACCATAGGGCATACGCACAACCCATATAATAAATCCCATACACAGTATAATTATATCCCGAATATCCTACGTATTTTTCGATTATGACTTTAATTCTCAAAGTATCTATTTTCGAACTTATCTACCCACACGATTGTTATCATTTGATCCTCAAATAAATTCAGTAGGTAAACATCCCGTTATAAAAATCCATGTCATCACGACTCCCGAATTTTTATGAATTAAATTCACTATAATTAGGTTTATTCCCTGATAACCCCTAATTCGCCCTTTAACCCTTTATTCCACCTCTTAACGTTAATCCCAATTATACCTAAGGTTCTACCGGTAATTTATGACTCTCTTACTACTGATCCTTACCTTAAATTATCATACAACCGATTTCAACCCCACGTAATATAATTATCCAAAATAACTCGTTTAATTAAACACTCATTGATTTCCCCTCGTTCACAATCCCAAAATAATATTTTTTGGGTCTTAGGTATATCCTACTGCCCTTCCCTAAGTCCCATTATGTTCAAATAATAATCACTAAAGATTCCTAAAAGTTTCGAGATTTAATCAAGAATTAAAAAGGAACAAGTTCATCTTTTCTGGGGAGTTCGATCGATCGAAGGTCAGGGGTTGATCGATCGACCAGTCGATCGATCGAGCTTTAAGGGTCGATCGATCGGTCACCCAATTATCAGCCAAGAATCTGCAACTTTTATCCTACGGGTTTCACAACTTTTAATCATTCAAAACCTCAATTTTAACGTCCCAAATTTCTTATAATCCATATCACATGATATAGAAACATATGTAAATGATTCCTACTAATCTAAACAACCTAGAATCATCAAGAGTTTGGATTAAAGTGTATAAATTTCATATTTTTCAGAAAAACTAAAATATATGCTATCTTAAGAACAATCCTATAACTTTCTGAATTTCTCCAACATGTGATGTTTATTTTATGGATTAATATCTACCAACAACATGAGATTTATCCTACATATTTCTTCTTTCCATAAATGAATTAAAATTTAACTAGTTTATTTCCAAAACATGAAATTTCTCATAATTCCAGAAGACTCATATTTTATTATTTCTCCAAGAATATCATATAAACTATGATTTTCTTCACCAATAATTCTCAAATTTTGTGGGTTAAGTTCTATACTCAAAAGAAAATCAATCCTACATCATTCTCCTTTCAAAGATTCAATCAACATCACCATAATTCATCTTTGATTATGCATCTATTCAGACTTTTCTAAACAACCTAACATGGACAATATACATGCTAAATTTGCAATAATCAATCACTTGCCTATAATTTGTAGGTCTGGTCCATTGAGTATGATTGTCCACTGGTGGTTCTCTATTTTTTCGGCCAACTTTCGACAGTGGTGGTGGTAGCTCTTGGTGGTACTAGGTGATGTCCCTTGGTTTGCTCCAAAAACCTCTTCATCTCCTTGGAAAAAACCCTCACTCTCCTCAAAGACCTTTCCTTTGCTTTTGGGTGAATGAACCTAAGTTCTCTAATCTCCTCACTAATATAATAAAACCCAATTTTCGTGTTTACTATTCACCTCCCAATTAAAATGACCAAAATACCCCTTCGGGGTGTCCTTTCGATTTCAAAGTGCCCCGAGACCCTGTACAAATGTCCATGTAGACGTTTTCGACTATTTGAACCCTTCCAAAAACTTTGGCGCAGTCAAAATGACCATTCGGATGACATAAAAATAGTTCACTTTTATATCAATAAATTATAATCCCGAGACGACACAAATGCGCGTCCCGACTTAATTACCATAATTGTCGTACACATAATTGGTGACAAGTTTATAAAGTCATAATCAATTGAAAATTTATAGTCCTATATATTACTTTAATCACTAAGTAATATTCAACATAAATCACATATTACTTTATTCTCGAGTAATATTTAAATCCAGATTAATTTCCAATTATAACATAATTAATTCTAATTAATCCCATTTTAAAAGTCATTAAAAATACGGGGTATTACATACTTCCTCCTTACAACAGAATTTCATCCCAAAATTCGAAAAAAAAAGTATAAAAGGCATGAAAAATTCTGGATAAGTATTACTCATCACATACTTGCGTTCCCAAGTAGACTACGATGTACCGCCCATACAGTACACTATCGAATACCCCTAATAATGAACACCTCACTTATGATCATTTTAACCCCAGGTTACCCTATCACGTAGGTTCTTGTCCAAGCCTTACAGTTTAAGTTTCAATACTCATACTTTATTCTAGATATTCACTATCTAACCTTCTATTAGATGCACTTCAATAGATTAACCATTCTTTAGATAAATACCATCATGTCTAGCGGTTATCATACACATGTAGGTTAATTGTGCAGTGTATATTCTACTTAGAATATATACTATAAGTTTCAAGACATCACTACTATTTGCAATAGTTCATGGTTCCTCACTTTATCCCACAATTAGGAGAAACAATAAGACTTACCGTACCATACTTCAACTGGCACCATGCCCAACAGTAAACTTATAAGAGTTATAGCACACCAACTTCACTAGTGGAACGTACGTCTCTCGTCCTCCCTTAAGATTCAAGGGTACAAACATAATTTATCTTCCAACATCAGATTTGTCTGCTTAGTCTGCCTATTATTCTGTGGATGATAGATCATACCCAATCACAACTCAGTACCCATGCCTTGTGAAAATTCTTTCAAAATTGGGAGACAGAGTCTCGTCCTAATTGGACACAATATTAAACGGTACCCTATGTAACCTCACTAACTTCGTTATATTAAGATCAAAGCACATTGTCATATGATCAACCCTAACAGGCATAATGCGAGCTACTTCAGTCAACTGATCCACTATCACCCATATAGGATCGTAACCATCTTCGCGATAAAATCCTTACGAATACTCTCTTAATACTACTTAGAAATCCTTAATGGTTGGAGAAACCTCTGCCGGTTTCGAATGGTCCACCCTAATTCCAACAGACAGGTGGCCCACTACAAGGGGAATCTAGCCAATATATCTTCACTTAAATCCTATTACTATAGTCATTTATAGCCTAATAGATTTGTTATTCTACCGACTGTATCTCTAATTGTCATCAATGACCGAACATTTAAGTCCCTATATCTAAACTTCTATATTTATCTTCCTTATCCCATATCTCTAAAATGGAGAACAATAGTTAGATTCAATTACCTAGGGCGCCCATACACCCTATATTTCTCGCATTGTTTCGCAAATAACGTATACTTTTCTTAAATCAAACTTATGAACTCTTCAATTTCCTATGAACTATCGACCAAACTTATCTCTCACTCCTGATGTTCGCTAGTTTCATGCGTGGGATGTCTCGCAAAGAGAAATCCAAACAAGGAACCCCCCGAAACACTACTACTTAACATTGTAGTTCGTCGAGATCCGTAATGGCTCTCAGTCCATGATCTGTACCTTCCCATAATTTCTCTATATTGACATAAAAGTCTACTAGTCCATTCTTATATATCCCGTAAAGCATGTTACGCTCACTACCCCAAATTCTCGGTGCTATAATAATAATGAGCTATTTCTTGATGTTCGACCAAAAGCATAATATATCCTGAGTCACATCAGTAAAATAAATTTTTACTCACACATATAACTAGACAACATTTTCACTAAGGTCTATAATATCATAATATATTGGTCCAACCCTATTTCAGCTGGCCCCGCACAAAATGACAGTCTTATCACTTAATCTACTATCGTTTAAACATTTTGTAATTTATCACTACACATTAACATAAAAAGTTTTGTTATGCTAATTCAAAGCAATAGAAAATTATAATAACCAAATATACTCTTAGGTTCCACTCAGTTCACTCATGGGCGAAACCAAAAAGTCCCACTATCAACAAGAAATACTTTTGTAACCAGACTGTTAAAATTATCGTTTCCACTAACCTCGACTTGCACGCAAATTTAGGGTTTTCAATTTATATATGTCTGTTGTGACACACCATGTCATTAGAATTAATCGTTTATTCACAAGTATGAAATAAAACTTCAGCAGTCTCTCCTGATCACGTAGGGTCCTTACATGGATATCTCACGGTCAGAACAACTCACGATCACTTGCACCCGTTATACATCTAGGATTTCATCCTATAGTTTTACCCACCCATTGTGGACAAATTATTCACTCATGTGGTTTACACACCCATTATTTAAACGTTGGCCCAACATATCTAGGCCTCAATTATGGTCTCGACCTCCTTTTTTCTTCTTGGACTCCGCCGACCTTGAAATACGGCATGCTACAATTACCGAGGACTCCACTGGTCCTATTTAAACCTACCACTCTTGGGTCATAAATTTCATGGGCCTAATTCTCTTGACCCAATTACTCCCCTAGAAGTCTCACTCCTCCAGCTGTTATGCCTAATTGGTATGGTTTACTATTTCCAAAATTTATCAATCTCACTACTCAATGTGGACACATTTAACACTTAGTAGGCTCTCTCTCAACACATAGGATCATTTCCCTTGCTATTTCCTCATTACTGACCATTTGAACGTCCTCCTCTTGGACCTATCAATCTTAATTCCCAATTGTTATTCTTATTATTCTTTTGGCTCCACGGGTCCCATGGGATACATTGTCGACTACACTAGTCTTGGCTGATTTCATCACCACTAAGTAAGGGTTTAATCATGTCACTTCAAATGGGTCCCCTACTGGGTACACCTTTCGGTGATGTTTCATGAATAATATTGTATTCAATCTTGCCCTTTGGCTAGATTTCCTAACCCTTCTAGCTCCCATTCATTTGGAAGTATCATCAAATTTCTTGGTGACGTTAATCCTAGTCGTCTTCGTCAGATTTCCACTCCCACCAGTGTATTTCACTCATGAGACCTTTCACATAATGAACTCTATTTATCAGATATGTACTCCATTCTTCCAAGGGTAAGGACATCGTTAAACAAGTTACTTCTCTCTTTCTATCCCATAAGAGATAAGTTTCGAAATTCCTTTCATATCTTGATTAAAGCATCAAATGAACGATTTCACTATCGAACCATACCTAAAATTCTTATTCCAACTTCACACATGCTCTTATATGTGATGTCTGACTCAAATCACTTAAGTTTTCTCTCCTTAGAAAAAATTTATAAGAAAATTTTCAAATCCTAGGTGTTACTAAACTTCACCCTTCATAATTTGCCTTTGAATTTCTTCCTTCACCAGAGTCCTTCCGACTCCCTCACCTTTCACATATAGTGCTGGGTGAGTTAAGAACGACACAACCATCAACTATGATGGTGCTTGGGAAACTACTGCTCCCAAGCGACTTCCTTAATGTTCTCAGCCCAAATAACAATTATGATGGTTTCTATCTCCAACACCGTTTTCCAAAATACTTCATGTCTATGGCTGAGTCCTCCTCCTATTGTCCTTCTAATGACCCTTGCTAGTTGTCCCAATGTGTTTGGCGTATGATGCCTAATCGAACTCGTATTAGCATTACATCTCACATACTTCATGGAAAGAGAATGTAAGTTGAAATACGCAGGAGAATTCAATATTATAATAATAGGGCTCTACATCAAAGAGCGCTACGCTGAAATGTAGTAAGCCGCACAGATCCTAAAAGACACAAGAACCTGATTCTCTGATACCACCTATCACAACTCGCCTAATTAAATATCGGGTGATCAGTCCTTCATTTAATTAAATCAGAATATCCAGTTGGTTCATTCTCAGCATCACTGTCGAAAATAATTTACTTATTAATCACCTAATAGTTAATTAAGCTAAGTGCCAAAAGCTTTTTTCATTTTTAATTTAATTAAAACCATTCCACGACACGAAATAATAATATGCAATAACTCATCACAACCGAATTAACTACAACAAGAATAAATGTGACTGGAATAACTCTCCAATCAAATTATAACATTTACATTAAATAAAACTGATATCCACATGCTTACATAAATAATTACAACCTCTAGAATCCTGGGCGACATGCCCTAAATGAAGTAGACTCTACAGATGAGTGAATCAACAGAAAGGAAGCATCTAAATAAAATCCGCATCTATGCTAGTACCTATAATCCATCGCAACATCCATAATCTATGATAGGCCGCCCTGCTGTTGGATACCTGATGTACAAGATATAGTAGAGAAGAGAATATGCAAGGAAACTGGTCAGAGCCCGATTGTAAAAGATTTTTAAAAATAGCAAGTGCTTAACACTTACAATTAAGCATTTATTATGTACATATTTGTTTCTCGGGCTCTCTCTCGAGAATTCTCACCTCTCATCTAGAGTGCACAACTATCGTATCTTATTATCTTCCTAAGTAAGGTTCCCTCCTAACTAGTAACATAATTCTAACCCATATCATAAACTTGTATGTCCCATACCATACGTATTATAATTATTCATATTCATTTCTCTTTAATATGAACTAGTCTTGTTACGACCTTGGAATTAAGTGTTCACTTTTACTTAATTCAATTCAGATTTCATTATTTACTTCTATATACAACATTACACAGTAGATTAAAACACAATTTATATTTTTAATCAATAATTTCCCTCAGAATATTACATCTCTATATCTACAATGTCACATAGTAGATTGCATCATAGTTTATATATATAATATCACACTAATTATATATATACTTATATGACACCTCCCCAGTCACAGTTGCGGTGCATGCATACTCTGCTATCATGTCCTCATATATAACGTCACTGTATAGAGGACTATTGATTCGACGTCTATCACGAATCATATCATAACACAAATATATTGGAGGTGAGCGTACTCCCCAGCCAAATGGGTCACGCACATACCTACGCTCCCATTCAACCGTCGAAACTATTATATACACTGATAGAACGTGTTCCAGGTCCTATGCTCAGGGTATGAATATAAAATCCGTACCAATTGGGCGCACAAGGATAAGACCGTCCACAACGTGAAACCTCCACCCCGATAGCAAGCAACATAGGTATGTCATACATATAAATAATATTATAGGTATTCATTACACCTATATAAATATAACATCCACAAGGCATTCACATAATCATATGATAATATCAGGCAATAATCTCACCTATATAAATAATAACAATAGGTATTCATCATACCTATATATAACCATAGGGCATACGCACAACCCATATAATAAATCACATTCGTAGTATAATTATATCCCGAATATCCTACGTATTTTTTGATTATGACTTTAATTCTCAAAGCATCTATTTTCGAACTTATCTACCCGCACGATGGTGATCATTTAATCCTCAAATAAATTCAGTAGGTAAACATCCCGTCCTACAAATCCATGTCATCACGACTACCGAATTTTACGAATTAAATTCACTTTAATTTGGTTTATTCTCCGATAATCCCTAATTCACCCTTAACCCTTTATTCCGCCTCTTAAGGTTAATCCCAATTATACCTAAGGTTCTACCGGTAATTTATGACTCTCTAAATTATCATATACCCGATTTAAACCCCAAGTTATATAATTATCCAAAATAACTCGTTTAATTAAACACTCGTTGATTTCCCCTCGCTCACAATCCCAAAATAATATTTTCCGGGTCATAGGTATATCCTACTGCCCTTCGCTAAGTCCCATTATGTTCAAATAATAATCACTAAAGATTCCTCAACGTTTCAGGATTTAATCAAGAAATAAAAAGGAACAAGTTCATCTTTTCTGTGGAGGTCGATTGATCAAAGGTCAGGGGTCGATCAATCGAGCTTCAAGGGTTGATCGATCGATCACCCAGTTATCAGCCCATATTCTGCAACTTTTATCCTACGGGTTTCACAACTTTTAATCATTCAAAACCTTTATTTTAATGTCCCAAATTTCTTATAATCCATACCACATGATATAGCGACATATGTAAATGATTCCTACTGATCTAAACAACCTATAATCATCAAGAGTTTGGATTAAAGTGTATAAATTTCATATTTTCCAGAAAAACTAAAATATATGTTATCTCAAGAACAATCCTATAACTTTCTGAATTTCTCCAACATGTGATGTTTATTTCATGGATTAATATCTACCAACAACATGAGATTTATCCTACATATTTCTTCTTTCCAGAAATGAATTAACATTTAACCAGTTTATTTCCAAAACATGAAATTTCTCATCATTCCAGAAGACTCATATTTTATTATTTCTCCAAGAACATCATATAAACTAAGATTTTCTTCACCAACAATTCCCAAATTTCATGGGTTAAATTATATACTCAAAAGAAAATCAATCCTACGTCATTCTCCTTTCAAAAATTCGATTAACATCACCATAATTCATCTTTGATTATGCATCTATTTAGAATTTTCTAAACAACCTAACATGGACAATACATGCTAAATTTGCAGTAATTAATCACTTGCCTCTAATTTGTAGGTTTGGTCCATTGAGGATGATTTTCCACTGGTGGTTCTCTCTTTTTCCGGCCAACTTTCGACAGTGGTGGTGGTGGCTCTTGTTGGCACAAGGTGGTGTCCCTTGGTTTTCTCCAAAAAACTCTTCATCTCCTTGGAAAAACCCCTCACTCTCCTCAAAGATCTTTCCTTTGCTTTTGGGTGAATGAACCTAAGTTCTCTAATCTTTTCACTAATATAATAAAACCCAATTTTCGTGTTTACTATTCACCTTCCAATTAAAATGACCAAAATACCTCTCTAGTGTGTCCTTTCTGTTTCAAAGTGCCCCGAGACCCTATACAAACGTCCGAGTAGACTTTTTCGACTATTTGAACCCTTTCGAAAACTTTGGCACAGTCAAAATGAACATTTAGATGACGTAAAAATAGTTCACTTTTATATCATTAAATTATAATCCCGACACGACACAAATGCGCGTTCCGACTTAATTACCATAATTGTCGTACACATAATTCGCGACAAGTTTATAAAGTCATAATCAATTGAAAATTCATAGTCCAATATATTACTTTAATCACTAAGTAACATTCAACATAAATCACAGATTACTTTATTCTCAAGTAATATTTAAATCCAAATTAATTCCCAATTATAACACAATTAATTCTAATTAATCTCATTTTAAAAGTCATAAAAAATAAGGGGCATTACAGCAACATCCACATATGCTGCAGTAGTGAATCCCATGAATGAATTAATTCTGGGGTCCCTGTGGCTAGGACACCTAAAAGGTTTTAAAAATATTTAATAGCAAGGGTGATACCCAAAACATTTTGAAAATATTTAGCAAATTATTAACTTGCAGTAATTAAAAATGCATGAATGTGCTTCATATTTAAGTTAGTGTCGCACTCTCTCTTTAGTACATACTCACCCCTCAACTAATGTGCACACCTAATGCTTTCTCAATTACTTCTCTAGTTATCAATCACGTAACTAGCTT